>LR738715.1:849319359-849362199 GCA_902687465.1 Secale cereale | reverse complement strand
ATTGCATTACATATGTTTCAACCAAGTGTCACAAAGGGGTACCTCTATGCCACCTGTACAAAGGTCCAAGGAGATAAATCGCATTTGATTTCTCGTTTTTGATAGATCTCAACTTGAGGACATCCATACCGGGACAACATAGAAAATAGATGATGGACTCCTCTTTAATGCATAAGCATATTCTCATAAGAGATTGAGGATTAATGTCCAAGCTAAAACTTCCACCATGATGCATGGCTTTGGTTGGCGGCCCAATGTTCTTCTCTAACAATATGCATACTCATTCAACCCACGGCAAATCACCCTTACTTCAGACAAGACGAACATGCATAGCAACTCACATGATATTCAACAAAAGTGTGACAGTTGATGGCGTCCCGAGAAACATGGTTACCGCTCAGCAAGCAACTTATAAGAAATAAGATACATAAGCAACATATTCTTTACCACAATAGTTTTTAAGCTACTTTCCCATGAGCTATATATTGCAAAGTTAGTTCGCTTAGTACAGGTGGAGGTTAGCAAAAGACTGGGAGCGACCAACTAAGAGAGCAATGACGGTCATAATCATGCAGAGCGACAAAGCAATATTGAATCAGGCATGGTAGTTATATCGCTACTCAGAAATAAAAGATCATCAAGGCTTGACAGACTTTCTTTACAGTCTTGAATATGCGTGAGCATACGCCAAGTCAATCAAAATAAATTCTCGAAGGAAGATATTACTAAACCATACCACATCATAGGCAAACAAATCATGTTGGTACTCCAATAACACATTGGGAATCCCCCAGCTATTTGAGATTAACCATAAGAAAACCTGAACTATTAAGCGCCATTATGCACGTAGCATCTTTATCATAGACATATTAACCAATGCAACGGAAGCAAACTCTCTTAATAAGGTGAGCATGATAATTAAAGAGAGTTCAAGCAACCAACTAAACAAAAGCTCTTTGAAAAGATAAGCATGAATACTAAGAGCAGAGCATGATAGTAGCTATTTAAAAGACAAAGAACACACACAGCAAAGATAGACATGAAAATTCTATGTTATGTTCTAGGTAAAAGTGGAGCGTGTTTCTCTCCCACATAAAGAACGCTGAGTTCCGACTCGTTATGAAAAACTAAAAAAAACTAAAAGCAAGACGCTCCAAGCATATCACATAACACATGAAGTGATAAAAATATAGCGGAACGAAAGACGAACTGATAATGTTGATGGAGAAGGGGATGCACGGGGGCATCCCCAAGCTTAGACGCTTGAGTCTCCTTGAATATTTCTTGGGGGTGCACGGGGGCATCCCCAAGCTTGAGCGCTTGACACTCCTGAATCTTTTTATCATCTTCCCTCGCACACTTGAAAACTCCCTTCATACATAACTCATCATAATCTGATTAGCGAGGTTAGTACCCTTAATAAAATAATTGCACCTTGCTGGAAATAAAGATATTCTTGAAGTTCTACTGCTTCTCAAGATTGCCAAAAGGTTTTTGTAAAGAAAAAGCAAGCCCTTGATTTGCAAAATGAAGGAAAGGCAAAACAGGACAGAATCTGTGAAAAACAGAACAGCAGGTTGTAATTGATTTGTTCGGGGCACTTCTGCAACTCAAATCAAAAAACTCAGAACAGACGCACGAAAGAAAATTATATAGAGAACGCTGTCGAAAAAATTCAGACCAAAAAGATGATCTGGTGATTTTATACGAATTTATCTATCCAAGGACAGAATCTGTTTCCTGGACAGCACCTCACAACTTTTCAACTTTCTAGCAATCAGAGGCTATACTTGGCACAAATATGAAAAGCAAAGATACAATGATGATGCGACAGCAGTAAACAACATCAAGACACAACAAAAGCAAAAAAAATATTCATGTGGGCTGCCTCCCAAAAGCGCTTTCTTTTATGCCTTTAAGCTAGGCATAATGCATAGATCAAGTTGTATCAATTGAACCATCATCAAGATCATCAAAAAGCTCTTCAATAATACAACTAGTCTTAAGAGGACTTTCAAATAAAGGCCTCATAGAGATACTTCTAGGTAGAAGACCAAAAGGATAAAAGTCAAGGGAAGATTCATTTATAAATTCATCAAAGAAAGGTGTTTCTTCCAAAGTCTTTACAGTTTCAACCCCTTTGGCAATAGATGGATTACCTCTAGAGCGGGAAGCCTTTGGAACGTGAACGAACTTAGGCTCCTTCTTTGCCAGAGTTTCTACCTTTTTGGTTTTGATCGAGGAGAAGGTAGTTCCTAGGGTATCAAATATTTCCTCAATCTTGTCTATCCTAGAAAAGTCCAAGTCATGGGATTCGACGGTCTCCAAAATTTTGAAAATTTTATGCATGGAGCTATCAAGTCTATTCAAATTCCCTTGGATCTTACGATCCAACTCATTCATCTTATTAATGCTTGGCATCTCTAGCTCTATCTTTTCAAGTTTTTTCATAATGTGAGCTAGGGTGATGTCCTCTCGAATGCTAACAACAGGGAGATTCCCAACAAGATTTTCAATAATACTAAGAGACTCCCAAACTGGGGCCTCTAGGAAATTCCCATTGATAGCAGTATCTAGAATAAACCTATTCCAAGAAGAAATTCCAACATAAAAATTTCTAAGCAAGATAGTAGTAGGTTGCTTCTTGGTGGCTCTTTTTTGTGAATCATTAATTCTATACCAAGCATCTTTCAAACTTTCCCCACCTCTTTGTTTAAAGGTGAGAACTTCTGCCTCGTCAAAGACAAAAGGACCGGACATAATGACAACTAAAGAACGAGATAACTATTTTTGTGATTTTCGATAAAAAGGTACTAAAGCAAAAACTGATAGGTAAACTAACAAGACTAAAAAGCAAAGGTAAAAGATAGCATTCAACTCCCCTATCCTGAAGAGTGGAGTCCCCGGCAACGGCGCCAGAAAAACTCCTTGATGGGCCTCTAACCCCTCGTTGGTTACCCCAAGTGGAAGGTGTAAGATGCAGTGTTGTGGAAGTTTTTCCCTTAGCAAAGATGCCAAGGATCGAATCCCCAGAGACTCCTAGGTTCAACAAGTAGGTGTCAACTGCTAACGGCGCCAGATATTAGCAATCAACGTGGACCTGCACACAGATACAAATAACTTTGCTCCCAACAAATACAGAGAGGTTGTCAATCCCTCCGGCCTTGTAGTTCACAAAGGATTAAACGCAAATGATAGTAGAGATAAATAGTGTTTTGCAATAGTAAATAATAACGAAAAGTAAATAGCGGATGTGATCAATGATGGTAATATGGACCGGAGTCTCATGATGTTTACTAGTGATGTCTCTCTCCCAAAAGACGATAAAACAGCTATGTGAGGTAAACGAATTACAGCTGGGCAATTGACAGGACCACGAACGCAAACCAATGCTGACTACATTGCAAGAAAGGTTGAGGTTCAAAGCATGGGCGGTACGCCAAAGTAAGTAGACCGAAATCCATCAATATCTACTACTAATCATCCACCTTGAGATATCTATCCAGAACATCTCACTGGTATTAAGTTGCGAGCCCCACCCATAGTGTAAACTCAAAGCAACAGACAACTGCATTAAAAGAACTTTGCGTAAAGTAAACAATCCTTGCACCCGCGGGCACAAGCACCGTTGTTTTCCCCCTTGTGGCAACAGCACATCCCCTAGACTCATGTTTCTGTCACTCAAGCTAGTCATCGAGGGGCATGAACCCACAATCGAGCATAACGTTCCCTCTTGGAGTCACTACCCATTACTTGGCCAAAGCAGTAAATAACAATGGAGAACATGCAAGAATTACTTATGAACATAAATATAAAAGAGGTAGATCAAATATATTACTCAAGAACAATCTGAACATAATCTCATAATCCATCGGATCCCAGCAAACTCATCATAGCAACAGCATAAGGATTACATATGTGCCTCGATCATGTAGGGCAGCTCACGAGGACTAATTAGTGAAGCGCAAGAACGGGAGGAGAACATCACATAGCTACTGGTCATGGACCCATGGTCCAAGGGAGACTACTCACAACTCATCCGGGAGGCGTCCATGGTGGTGGAGAGGCTCCCGATGATGATCCTCCCCTCTGGCAGGGTGCCGGGAAGAGTTCTCCTGGTGCTCCCGATCTTGGAAGCGGCGGCGGCGGCGGAACAGAGATGAGATCGCGAAAAAGAGTTCCCGTCCCGAGGGTTTCGAAGGACCCTCTAAATATATGCCAAAGGGGGGCACCAGACGGGGCTCGGGGGGCCCAGGCGCCCCCTGGCGCGGCCCAGGGGGGGCGCGCCGCCAGGGCACCTGGAGCCCTGGTGCCTGTTGGGGAACGTAGTATTTTAAAATTTTCCTACGATCACGCAAGATCTATCTACCAGATGCATAGCAACGAGAAGGGAAGAGTGTGTCTACGTACCCTCGTAGACCGGAAGCGGAAGCGTCAAGCTACGCGGTTGATGTAGTCGAACTTCTTCGCGATTCAACCGATCAAGTACCGAACGTACGGCACCTCCGCGTTCAGCACACGTTCAGTTTGATGACGTCCCATGAGCTCTTGATCCAGTTGAGCTTCATGGGAGAGTTTCGTCAGCACGACGGCGTGGTGACGGATATGATGTATTCACCGGCGCAGGGCTTCGCCTAAGCACCGCGATGGTATGACCGAGGTGTGTTTCTGTGGAGGGGGGCACCGCACACGGCTGGAACAATTCAACTTGTGTGTCTTTGGGTGCCCCCCTGCCCCCGTATATAAAGGAGCAAGGGGGGAGGCCAGCCGGCCCTTCTATGGTGCGGCTAGGGGTGCAATCCTACTAGGAATAGGATTGCAATCCTATTCCTAGTAGGAACTACCAAAGAAGGAAGAGAGGGAAAGGAAAAGAAGGAGAGGTGGCGCCCCCCAATCCTAGTCCAACTAGGAACCCTAGGTGGGGCACCGGCCAGCCCCTATGGGCTGCCTCTCTCTTTTCCATAAGGCCCACTATGGACCATCCCCCCTCGTAGGGGGTTCCGGTAACCCCCTCCGGCAATCCCGTTAAATCCGAAACTTTTCCGGAACACTTCCGGTGTCCGAATATAGTCGTCCAATATATCAATCTTTATGTCTCGGACATTCCGAGACTCCTCGTCATGTCCGTGATCTCATCCGGGACTCCGAACTACCTTCGGTACATCAAAACTCATAAACTCATAATACCGATCGTCATCAAACGTTAAGTGTGCGGACCCTACGGGTTCGAGAACTATGTAGACATGACCGAGACTCATCTCCGGTCAATAACCAATAGCGGAACCTGGATGTTCATATTGGCTCCTACATATTCTACGAAGATCTTTATCGGTCAAACCGCATAACAACATACGTTGTTCCTTTTGTCATCGGTATGTTACTTGCCCGAGATTCGATCGTCGGTATCTCTATACCTAGTTCAATCTCGTTACCGGCAAGTCTCTTTACTCGTTCCATAACACATCATCTCGTGACTAACTCATTAGTCTTTTGCTTGCAAGGCTTATTATGATGTGTGTTACCGAGAGGGCCCAGAGATACCTCTCCGACACTCGGAGTGACAAATCCTAATCTTGATCTATGCCAACACCACGAGTACTTTCGGAGAAACCTGTAGAGCATCTTTATGATCACCCAGTTACGTTGTGACGTTTGATAGCACACAAGGTGTTCCTACGGTATTCGGGAGTTGCATAATCTCATAGTCATAGGAACATGTATAAGTCATGAAGAAAGCAATAGCAGTAAAACTAAACGATCATACTGCTATGCTAACGGATGGGTCTTGTCCATCACATCATTCTCCTAATGATGTGATCCCGTTGATCAAATGACAACTCATGTCTATGGCAAGGAAACATAACCATCTTTGATCAATGAGCTAGTCTAGTAGAGGCATACTAGGGACACTCTGTTTTGTATATGTATTCACACATGTACTAAGTTTCCGGTTAATACAATTCTAGCATGAATAATAAACATTTATCATGATATAAGGAAATATAAATAACAACTTTATTATTGCCTCTAGGGCATATTTCCTTCAGTCTCCCACTTGCACTAGAGTCAATAATCTAGCTCACATCGCCATGTGATTTAATACCGATAGTTCACATCGTTATGTGAATAACACCCATAGTTCACATCGCCATGTGACCAACACCCAAAGGGTTTACTAGAGTCAATAATCTAGTTCACATCGCTATGTGATTAATACCCAAGAGTAATAAGGTGTGATCATGTTTTGCTTGTGACAGAAGTTTAGTCAACGGGTCTGTCACATTCAGATCCGTATGTATTTCGCAAATTTCTATGTCTACAATGCTCTGCATGGAGCTACTCTAGCTAATTGCTCCCACTTTGAATACGCATCCAGATTGATACTTAGAGTCATCTGGATTTAGTGTCAAAGCTTGCATCGGCGTAACCCTTTACGATGAACTCTTTATCACCTCGATAATCGAGAAACATTTCCTTAGTCATCCAGTTACTAAGGATAATTTTGACCGATGTACAGTGATCTACTCCTGGATCACTATTGTACCCCCTTGACAAACTCATGGCAAGGTACACAACATGTTTGGTACACAGCATGGCATACTTTATAGAACCTATGGCTGAGGCATAGGGAATGACTTTCATTCTCTCTATATTTTTCTGCCGTGGTCTGGCTTTGAGTCTTACTCAACTTCACACCTTACAAGTCAGGCAAGAACTCCTTCTTTGACTGATCCATTTTGAACTACTTCAAAATCTTATCAAGGTATGTACTTATCGAAAGTCTTATCAAGCGTCTTGATATATCTCTATAGATCTTGATGCCCAATATGTAAGCAACTTCACCAAGGTCTTTCTTTGAAAAACTCCTTTCAAACACTCCTTTATGCTTTCCAGAAAATTCTACATCATTTCCAGTCGACAATATGTCATTCACATATACTTATCAGAAAGGTTGTAGTTCTCCCACTCACTTCTTGTAAATACAGGCTTCACCGCAAGTCTGTATAAATCTATATGCTTTGATCAATTTATCAAAGCGTATATTCCAACTCCGAGACGCTTGCACCAGTCCATAGATGGATCGTTGGAGCTTGCACATTTTGTTAGCACCTTTAGGATTGACAAAACCTTCTGGTTGCATCATATACAAGTCTTCTTTAATAAATCCATTAAAGAATGTAGTTTTGTTATCCATTTGCCAGATTTCATAAAATGCGGCAATTGCTAACATGATTCGGACAGACTTAAGCATCGCTACGGGTGAGAAAGTCTCATCGTACTCAACTCCTTGAACTTGTTAAAAAAACTTTCGCAACAAGTCGAGCTTTGTAAACAGTAACATTACCGTCAGCATCAGTCTTCCTCTTGAAGATCCATTTATTTTCGATGGCTTGCCGATCATCGGGCAAGTCAACCAAAGTCCACACTTTGTTCTCATACATGGATCCTATCTCAGATTTCATGGCCTCAAGCCATTTTGCGGAATCTGGGCTCATCATTGCTTCCTCATAGTTCGTAGGTTCATCATGGTCTAGTAACATGATTTCCAGAACTGGGTTGCCGTACCACTCTGGTGCGGAACATACTCTGGTTGATCTACGACGTTCAGCAGAAACTTGATCCGAAGTTTCATGATCATCATCATTAACTTCCTCACTGATTGGTGTAGGAATCACTGGAACAATTTTCTGTGATGTTCCACTTTCCAATTCGGGAGAAGGTACAATTACCTCATCAAGTTCTACTTTCCTCCCACTCACTTCTTTCGAGAGAGAACTCCTTCTCTAGAAAGGATCCACTCTTAGCAACAAATACCTTGCCTTCGGATCTGTGATAGAAGGTGTACCCAACAGTTTCTTTTGGGTATCCTATGAAGATTTACTTCTCCGATTTGGGTTCGAGCTTATCATGTTGAAACTTTTTCACATAAGCATCGCAGTCCCAAACTTAAAGAAATGACAGCTTAGGTTTCTCGTCAAACCACAGTTCATACGGTGTCATCTCCATGGATTTAGATGGTGCCCTATTTAACGTGAATGTAGCTGTCTCTTATGCATAACCCCAAAAGCGATAGTGGTAGATCGGTAAGAGACATCAGCGATCGCACCATATCTAATAAAGTACGGTTATGACGTTCGGACACACCATTACACTGTGGTGTTCCAGGTGGCGTGAGTAGTGAAACTATTTCACATTGTTTTTACTGAAGGCCAAACTCGCTAACTCAAATATTTTACCTCTACGATCATATCGTAGAAACTCTTATTTTTCTTGTTACGATGATTCTCCACTTCACTCTGAAATTCTTTGAACTTTTCAAATTTTGAGACTTGTGCTTCATTAAGTAGATATACCCATATCTGCTCAAAGCATCAGTGAAGGTCAGAAAATAACGATACCTGCCGCGAGCTTCAACACTCATTGGTCCGCATACATCAGTATGTATGATTTCCGACAACTCCGTTGCTCGCTCCACAGTTCCGGAGAACGGAGTTTTAGTCATCTTGCCCATTAGACATGGTTCGCAAGCACCAAGTGATTGATAATCAAGTGATTCCAAAAGTCCATCACTATGGAGTTTCTTCATGCGCTTTACACCAATATGACCTAAACGGCAGTGCCACAAATAAGTTGCACTATCATTATTAACCTTGCATCTTTTGGCTTCAATATTATGAATATGTGTATCACACGATCGAGATCCAACAAACCATTTTCATTGGGTGTATGACCATAGAAGGTTTTATTCATGTAAACAGAACAACAATTATTCTCTAACTTACATGAATAACCGTATTGCAATAAACATGATCAAATCATATTCATGCTCAACACAAACACCAAATAACACTTATTTAGGTTCAACACTAATCCCGAAAGTATAGGGAGTGTGCGATGATGATCATATCAATCTTGGAACTACTTCCAATACACATCGTCACTTCATCCTTTAACTAGTTTCTGTTCATTATGCAACTCCCATTTCGAGTTACTACTCTTTAGCAACTGAACCAATATCAAATACCGAGGGGTTGCTATGAACACTAGTAAAATACACATCAATAATCTGTATATCAAATATACCTTTGTTCACTTTGCCATCCTTCTTATCCGCCAAGTATCTAGGGCAGTTCCACTTCCAGTGACCATTTCCTTTGCAGTAGAAGCACTTAGTTTCAGGCTTGAGTTTAGCTTTGGGTTTCCTCATAGGAGTGACAACTTGCTTGTCATTCTTCTTGAAGTTTCCCTTCTATCCCTTTGCCCTTTACTTGAAACAAGTGGTCTTATTAACCATCAACACGTGATGCTCTTTCTTGATTTCTACCTTCGCCGATTTCAGCATCGCGAAGAGCTCGGGAATTACCTTCGTCATCCCTTGCATATTATATTTCATCACGAAGTTGTACTAACTTGGTGATAGTGACTAGAGAACTTTGTCAATTACTATCTTATCTGGAAGATTAACTCCCACTTGATTCAAGTAATTGTAGTACCCAAACAATCTGAGCACATGCTCACTGGTTGAGCTACTCTCCTCCATCTTGTAGGCAAAGTACTGTCAGAGGTCTTATACCTCTCGACACGGGCATGAGTATGAAATACTAATTTCAACTCTTGGAACATCTTATATGCTCCGTGGCGTTCAAAACGTTTTTGAAGTCCCGGTTCTAAGCCGTAAAGCATGGTGCACTTAAACTATCAAGTAGTCATCATACCGAGCTTTTGTCAAAACGTTCATAACGTCTACATCTGCTCCTGCAATAGGTCTGTCACCTAGCGGTGCATCAAGGACATAATTTTCTGTGCAGCAATGAGGATAATCCTCAGATCACGGAACAATTCCGCATCATTGCTACTAACATCTTTCAACTTAGTTTTCTATAGGAACATATAAAACAAACGGGGAGCAACATCGCGAGCTATTGATCTACTACATAGATATGCTAATACTACCAAGACTAAGTTCATGATAAATTAAAGTTCAATTTAATCATATTACTTAAGAACTCCCACTTAGATAGACATCCCTCTAGTCATCTAAATGATCACGTGATCCAAATCAACTAAACCATGTCCGATCATCATGTGAGATGGAGTAGTTTCAATGGTGAACATCTTATGTTGATCATATCTACTATATGATTCACGCTCGACCTTTCGGTCCCCAGTGTTCCGAGGCCATATCTGCATATGCTAGGCTCGTCAAGTTTAACCCGAGTATTCTGCGTGTGCAAAACTGGCTCACGCCCGTTGTATTTGAACGTAGAGCTTATCACACCCGATCATCACGTGGTGTCTCGGCACGACGAACTTTCGCAACGGTGCATACTCAGGGAGAACACTTATACCTTGAAATTTAGTAAGGGATCATCTTATAATGCTACCGTCGTTCTAAGCAAAATAAGAAGCATAATAAGATAAACATCACATGCAATCAAAATATGTGACATGATATGGCCATCATCATCTTGTGCTTTTGATCTCCATCTCCAAAGCACCGTCATGATTACCTTCGTCACCGGCGCGACACCTTGATCTCCATCGTAGTATCGTTGTCGTCTCGCCAACTATTGCTTCTACGACTATCGCTACCGCTTAGTGATAAAGTAAAGCAGTTACATGGCGATTGCATTTCATACAATAAAGCGACAACCATATGGCTCCTGCCAGTTGTCGATAACATTACAAAACATGATCATCTCATACAAAATCGTATAACTCATCATGTCTTGACCATATCACATCACAACATGCCCTGCAAAAACAAGTTAGACGTCCTCTACTTTGTTGTTGCAAGTTTTACGTGGCTGCTACGAGCTTAGCAAGAACTGTTCTTACCTACGCATACAAAACCACAACGATGTTTCATCAAGTATGTGTTGTTTTAACCTTCACAAGGACCGGGCATAGCCACACTTGTTTCAGCTAAAGTGAGAGAGACAGACACCCGCCAGTCACCTTTAAGCAACGAGTACTCGTAACGGTGAAACCAGTCTCGCGTAAGCGTACGCGTAATGTCGGTCCGGGCCGCTTCATCTCAGAATACCGCCGAAGCAAAATATGACATGCTGGTAAGCAGTATGACTAGTATCGCCCACAACTCATTGTGTTCTACTCGTGCATATCATCTACGCATAGACCTGGCTCATGATGCCACTGCTGGGGAACGTAGTATTTTAAAATTTTACTACGATCACGCAAGATCTATCTACTAGATGCATAGCAACGAGAGGGGAGAGTGTGTCTACGTACCCTCGTAGACCGGGAGCGGAAGCGTCAAGTGACGTGGTTGATGTTGTCGAACTTCTTCGCGATCCAACCGATCAAGCACCGAACGTACGGCACCTCTGCGTTCAGCACACGTTCAGCTTGATGACGTCCCACGAGCTCTTGATCCAGTTGAGCTTCACGGGAGAGTTTCGTCAGCACGAGGGCGTGGTGACGGATATGATGTATTCACCGGCGCAGGGCTTCGCCTAAGCACCGCGACGGTATGACCGAGGTGTGTTTCTGTGGAGGGGGGCACCGCACACGGCTGGAACAATTCAACTTGTGTGTCTTTGGGTGGCCCCCTGCCCCCATATATAAAGGAGCAAGAGGGGAGGGCCGGCCGGCCTCCTATGGTGCGGCTAGGGCAATCCTACTAGGAATAGGATTGCAGGAGTCCACCAAGAAGGAAGAGAGGGAAAGGAAAAGAGGGAGAGGTGGCGCCCCCCCAATCCTAGTCCAACTAGGATCCCCTGGTGGGGCGCCGGCCAGCCTCTATGGGCTGCCTCTCTCCTTTCCTCAAGGCCCACTATGGACCATCCCCCCTCGTAGGGGGTTCCGGTAACCCCCTCCGGCAATCCAGTTAAATCCGAAACTTTTCCGGAACACTTCCGGTGTCCGAATATAGTCGTCCAATATATCAATCTTTATGTCTCAGACATTCCGAGACTCCTCGTCATGTCCGTGATCTCATCCAGGACTCCGAACTACCTTCGGTACATCAAAACTCATAAACTCATAATACCGATCGTCATCAAACGTTAAGCGTGCGGACCCTACGGGTTCGAGAACTATGTAGACATGACCGAGACTCATCTCCGGTCAATAACCAATAGCGGAACCTGGATGCTCATATTGGCTCCTACATATTCTACGAAGATCTTTATCGGTCAAACCGCACAACAACATACGTTGTTCCTTTTGTCATCGGTATGTTACTTGTCCGAGATTCGATCGTCGGTATCTCTATACCTAGTTCAATCTCGTTACCGGCAAGTCTCTTTACTCGTTCCGTAACACATCATCTCATGACTAACTCATTAGTCTTTTGCTTGCAAGGCTTATTATGATGTGTGTTACCGGGAGGGCCCAGAGATACCTCTCCGACACTCGGAGTGACAAATCCTAATCTTGATCTATGCCAACACCACGAATACTTTCGGAGACACCTGTAGAGCATCTTTATGATCACCCAGTTACGTTGTGACGTTTGATAGCACACAAGGTGTTCCTACGGTATTCGGGAGTTGCATAATCTCATAGTCATAGGAACATGTATAAGTCATGAAGAAAGCAATAGCAGTAAAACTAAACGATCATAATGCTATGCTAACGGATGGGTCTTGTCCATCACATCATTCTCCTAATGATGTGATCCCGTTGATGAAATGACAACTCATGTCTATGGTTAGGAAACATAACCATCTTTGACCAATGAGCTAGTCTAGTAGAGGCATACTAGGGACACTCTGTTTTGTCTATGTATTCACACATGTACTAAGTTTCCGGTTAATACAATTCTAGCATGAATAATAAACATTTATCATGATATAAGGAAATATAAATAACAACTTTATTATTGCCTCTAGGGCATATTTCCTTCAAAAGTATGAACCCTAGGCCTTGTTTCCTAGCATTGCAATATCATTTACGCTCACTTTTATCATTACTTACCTTGTTGTTTTTATATTTTCAGATTACAAAAACCTATATCTACTATCTACATTGCACTTGTATCACCATCTCTTCGCCGAACTAGTGCACCTATACAATTTACCATTGTATTGGGTGTGTTGGGGACACAAGAGACTCTTTGTTATTTGGTTGCAGGGTCGCTTGAGAGAAACCATCTTCATCCTATGCCTCCCACGGATTGATAAACCTTAGGTCATCCACTTTAGGGAAATTTGCTACTGTCCTACAAACCTCTGCACTTGGAGGCCCAACAACGTCTACAAGAAGAAGGTTACGTAGTAGACATCAAGCTCTTTTCTGGCGCCGTTGTTGGGGAGGTGAGTGCTTGAAGGTATATCTTTAGATCATGCAATCGAATCTTTTATTTTCTTGTTTTGTCACTAGTTTGTTTTATAAAAGAAAACTACAAAAAATGGAAGTAAGGTTACCTCATATGCTTCATCTTTTTAATATATTTCGTGAAAATGATGGAAAGGAAAATTGTGCCCAAGTACTAGAAGAAGAAGGCATTAAAATGTTTGGCACTAAATACTTGAATGATGAGCATGATTGCAATGTTGTTAGTGTGAATCCCTTGAATATCCATGATGCTAATGATATGCAAAGCCACAAGCATGGGGATGCTATGTTTGATGAAGATGATATTTTTAGTCCCCCAAGTTTTGATGAGCAAATTTATTATGATGAAAGCATGCCTCCTATTTATGGTGATTATATTTTTGAAAGTGGATTTGGAGGGGTGATGACTTTATTTAGTGATGAATCCACTATTTCGGAAGAGGTTCCAATTGATTATGAGAACAAAGTTGTTATCTATGATGATTATTGTGATGACTTGTATGCTATTAATAATAATGATAACCATGAAACTTGTCATCATGATTTTAGTTTTCTATTGGATTATGCCTCTCATGATAATTATTTTGTTGAGTTTGCTACCACTATTATTCATGAGAAGAAATTCGCTTATGTGGAGAGTAATAAAATTTATATGATTGGAGATCATAAAAATAATGCTTTATGTGATGGTTATATTGTTTAATTCATTCATGGTGCTACTGAAAATTATTATGGGGAAGGAATATATGCTTGTAGAAGTTGCAATAATATCAAGTTTCCTCTCTATGTGTTGAAAATCTTGAAGCTATGCTTGTTTTGCTTTCCTATGCTAGTTGATTATCGTTCCCATAAGTTGTTTTCTCACAAAATCCCTATGCATAGGAAGTGGGTTAGACTTAAATGTGCTATTCATATTCTTCATGATGCTCTCGTTATATTTCAATTCTTATCTTTTATGCGAGCATCATTGAAATCATCATGCCTAGCAAAAAGGCATTAAACGATAGCGCTTGTTGGGAGGCAACCCAATTTTATTTTCTTTGCTTTTACTTCTAGTAATAAATAATTCATCTAGCTTCTGTTTAGATGTGGTTTTGTGTTCTAATTAGTGTTTGTGCCAAGTAGAACCTTTGGGAAGACTTGGGTGAAGTCTTTGCGATCTTGCTGTAAAAAACAGAAAGTTTTGCGCTCACGAGATTAGCTGCCATTTTTTACTGGAGAGTGCTTTTAGGTTGATTCTTTTTGCATAGGATTAATAGACAAATTCCTCACGTCCACCAATTTATTTCAGAATTTTTTGAGTTACAGAAGTATTCGAAAGATACATATTGCTACAGATTGTTCTATTTTTGAGAGATTATGTTTTCTATGTGTTGTTTGCTTATTTTGATGAATCTATGAGTAGTATCGGAGGGTATGAACCATAGATAAGTTGGAATAAAGTAGATATTATGCCAATATGAATTTAGAATGAGTTCATTACATTACCTTTGAGTGGTGGTTTGTTTTTTTATACTAACGGAGCTCACGAGATTTTCTATTGAGTTTTGTGTTGTGAAGTTTTCAAGTTTTGGGTAAAGATTCGATGGACTATGGAACAAGGAGTGGCAAGAGCCTAAGCTTCGGGATGCCCAAGGAACCCCAAGGTAAAATTCAAGTACAACCAAAAGCCTAAGCTTGGGGATGCCCCGGGAAGGCATCCCCTCTTTCGTCTCCATCTATCGGTAACTTTACTTGAGGCTATATTTTTATTCACTACATGATATGTGTTTTGCTTGGAGTGTCAATTTTGTTTTATTTTGTTTTGCTTGCTGTTTGAATATTATCCCAAGATCTGAAATTCTTAAATGGTAGAGAGTCTTCACGTAGTTACATAATTATTGAACTACTCATTGATCTTCACTTATATCTTTTGGAGTAGTTTGTCGTTTGCTCTAGTGCTTCACTTATATCTTTTTAGAGCACGGTGGTGGTTTTATTTTGAAGAAATAGATGAACTCTCATTCTTAACTTATATTATTTTGAGAGTCTTTTAGAACAGCATGGTAATTTGCTTTGGTTATGAATTAGTCCTAATATGATGGGCATCCAAGAGGGATATAATAAAAACTTTCATATAAAGTGCATTGAATATTATGAGAAGTTTGATACTTGATGATTGTTTTGAGATATGAGGATGGTGATATTAGAGTCATGCTAGTAGAGTAGTTGTGGATTTGAGAAATACTTGTGTTGAGGTTTGCAAGTCCCGTAGCATGCACGTATGGTAACAGTTGTGTGACACATTTTAAGCATGAGGTATTTCTTTGATTGTCATCCTTTGTGTGGAGGTCGGGATCGCGCGATGGTTAACTCCTACCAACCCTTCTCCTAGGAGCATGTGTGTAGTACTTTGTTTTGATGACTTGTAGATTTTCGCAATAAGTACGTGAGTTCCTTATGACTAATGTTGAGTCCATTGATTATACGCACTCTCACCCTTCCACCATTGCTATCCTCTCCTGTACCGCGCAACTTTCGCCGGTACCATACACCCACCATATACCTTCCTCAAAACAGCCACCATACCTACCTATCATGGCATTTCCATGGCCATTCCGAGATATATTTCCATGCAACTTTCCACCATTCCGTTCATATGGCATGCTTCATCATTGTCATATTGTCATGCATGATCATGTAGTTGACATCGTATTTGTGGCAAGGCCACCATGCATAATTTTTCATCATGTGACTCTTGAGTCATTGCACATCCCGGTACATCGCCGGAGGCATTCATATAGAGTCATACTTTGTTCTAGTATCGAGTTGTAATCTTTGAGTTGTAAATCAATAGAAGTGTGATGATCATCATTATTAGAGCATTGTCCCAAATAAAAAAGAAGAAGAAGAATAAAGGCCAAAGAAAAAAAGAGAAGGCCCAAAAAAAGAAAAAAAGAAGAAGAAGAAGAAAAAGGAAAAAAACAAAAAAGGGACAATGCTACTATCTTTTTCCACACTTGTGTTTCAAAGTAGCACCATGATCTTCTTGATAAAGAGTCTCTTGTTTTGTCACTTTCATATACTAGTGGGAATTTTCATTATAGAACTTGGCTTGTATATTCCAACGATGGGCTTCCTCAAATGCCCTAGGTCTTCTGAGCAAGCAAGTCGGATGCACACCCACTTAGTTTCTTTTGTTGAGCTTTCATACATTTATAGCTCTAGTGCATCCGTTGCATGGCAATCCCTACTCACTCACATTGATATCTATTGATGGGCATCTCCATAGCCCATTGATACGCCTAGTTGATGTGAGACCATCTTCCTCCTTTTTGTCTTCTCCACAACCACCATTCTATTCCACTTATAGTGATATGTCCATGGCTCACGCTCATGTATTGCGTGAAAGTTGAAAAAGTTTGAAAAAATTTAAGTATGAAACAATTGCTTGGCTGAAACCGGGGTTGTGCATGATTTGAGTATTTTGTGTGACGAAGATGGAGCATAACCAAACTATATGATTTTGTAGGGATGAACTTTCTTTGGCCATGTTATTTTGAGAAGACATAATTGCTTTGTTAGTATGCTTGAAGTATTATTATTCTTATGTGAATATTAAACTTTTGTCTTGAATCTTAGGAATCTGAACATTCATGCCACAATAGAGAGAATTACATTGAAAATTGTGTTAGGTAGCATTCCACATCAAAAATTCTGTTTATATCATTTACCTACTCGAGGACGAGCAGGAATTAAGCTTGGGGATGCGATACGTCTCCAACGTATCTATAATTTTTGATTGTTCCATGCTATCATATTATCTGTTTTGGATGTTTAATGGGCTTTAATATACACTTTTATATTATTTTTGGGAGTAACCTATAAACCCAGATCCCAGTGCCAGTTTCTGTTTTTCCCTTGTTTTTTAGTATCGTAGAAAAGGAATACCAAATGGAGCCCAATTGACCTGAAACTCAACGGAGGTTGTTTTTGGACGAGAAGAAGCCCAAGGAGTACCGGAGATGGACAAGAAGAGTCACAGGCTGCTCACGAGGGTGGGGGCGCGCCCCCCTATCTTGTGGACAGCCCGGAGACCCCCCCTTACTTGTTCCCGACTCCAACACCCCCTATATATACAAAAACCTCCAGAAAATAACCTAGATGGGGAGTTCCGTTGCCGCAATCCTCTGTTGCCACCGAAAACCAATCTAGACCCGTTCCGGCAACCTGCCGGAGGGGGAATCCCTCTTCGGTGGCCATCTTCATCATCCTGGCGCTCTCCATGACGAGGAGGGAGTAGTTCACCCTCGGGGCTAAGGGTATGTACCAGTAGCTATGCGTTTGATCTCTCTCCCTCTCTCATGTTCTTGAGATGGCATGATCTTGATGTATCGCAAGCCTTGCTACTATAGTTGGATCTTATGATGTTTCTCCCCCTCTACTTTCTTGTGATGGATTAAGTCTTCCCTTTGAAGTTATCTTATCGGATTGAGTCTTTAAGGATTTGAGAACACTTGATGTACGTCTTGCATGTGCTTATCTGTGGTGAAATGGGATATCGCGTGATCTACTTGATGTATGTTTTGGTGATCAACTTGCGGGTTCAGTGACCTTGTGAACTTATGCATAGGGGTTGGCACACGTTTTCGTCTTGACTCTCCGGTAGAAACTTTGGGGCACTCTTTGAAGTTCTTTGTGTTGGTAGAATAGATGAATCTGAGATTGTGTGATGCATATCGTATAATCATGCCCACGGATACTTAAGGTGACAATGGAGTATCTAGGTGACATTAGGGTTTTGGTTGATATGTGTCTTAAGGTGTTATTCTAGTACGAACTCTAGGATAGATCGACCGGAAAGAATAGCTTCATGTTATTTTACTACGGACTCTTGAATAGATCAATCAGAAAGAATAACTTTGAGGTGGTTTCGTACCCTACAATAATCTCTTTGTTTGTTCTCTGCTATTAGTGACTTTGGAGTGACTCTTTGTTGCATGTTGAGGGATAGTTATATGATCCAGTTATGTTATTATTGTTGAGAGAACTTGCACTAGTGAAAGTATGAACCCTAGGCCTTGTTTCCTAGCATTGCAATACCATTTACGCTCACTTTTATCATTACTTACCTTGCTGTTTTTATATTTTCAGATTACAAAAACCTATATCTACTATCCATATTGCACTTGTATCACCATCTCTTCGCCGAACTGGTGCACCTATGCAATTTACCATTGTATTGGGTGTGTTGGGGACACAGGAGACTCTTTGTTATTTGGTTGCAGGGTTGCTTGAGAGAGACCATCTTCATCCTACGCCTCCCACGGATTGATAAACCTTAGGTCATCCACTTGAGGGAAATTTGCTACTGTCCTACAAACCTCTGCACTTGGAGGCCCAACAATGTATACAAGAAGAAGGTTGTGTAGTAGACATCAGGCGCGCCACCACCTTGGCCGCCTCCTCCTCTTTTCCACTATGGGCCATTAAGGCCCATTAACTCCCTGGGGGTCTCGGTAGCCCCCCGGTACTCCGGTAAATGCCCGAACTCATCCGGAACCATTCCGATGTCCAAACATAGGCTTCCAATATATAGATATTTATGTCCCGGGCATTCCGAGACTCCTCGTCATGCCCGTGATCACATCCGGGACTCCGAACTACCTTCGGTACATCAAAACACATAAAATCATAATACTGATCGTCATCAAACGTTAAGCGTGCGGACCCTGCGGGTTCGAGAACTATGTAGACACGACCGAGACTCATCTCCGGTCAATAACCAATGGCGGAACCTGGATGCTCATATTGGTTCCTACATATTCTACGAAGATCTTTATCGGTCAAACCGCATAACAACATACTTTGTTCCCTTTATCATCGGTATGTAACTTGCCTGAGATTTGATCGTCGGTATCATCATACCTAGTTAATCTCATTACCGGCAAGTCTATTTACTCGTTCTGTAATACATCATCTCGTGACTACCTCATTAGTCATTTGCTTTCAAGGCTTATTATGATGTGTATTACCGAGAGGGCCCAGAGATACCTCTCCGACACTCGGAGTGACAAATCCTATTCTTAATCTATACCAACACCACAAACACCTTCGGAGACACCTGTAGAGCATATTTATAATCACCCAGTTATGTTTTGACGTTTGAGAGCACACAAGGTGTTCCTCTAGTATTCGGGAGTTGCATAATCTCATAGTCATAGGAACGTGTATAAGTCATGAAGAAAGCAATAGCAGTAAAACTAAATGATCAAGTTGCTAAGCTAATGGATGGGTCTTGTCCATCACATCATTCTCCTAATGATGTGATCCTGTTGATCAAATGACAACTCATGTCTATGGCTAGGAAACATAACCATCTTTGATCAATGAGCTAGTCTAGTAGAGGCATACTAGGGACACTCTTTTTTGCCTATGTATTCACACATGTACTAAGTTTCTGGTTAATACAATTTTGGCATGAATAATAAACACTTATCATGATATAAGGAAATACAAATAACAACTTTATTATTGCCTCCAGGGCATATTTCCTTCAACGATGATATGACTGAGGTGTGTAACTGTGGTGCAGGACACGGCACACGGCTAATAAATCAACTTGTGTGTCTATGGGGTGCCTCGTGACCACGTATATAAAGGAGGAGAGAAGGAGAGTGTCGGCCTTCTCTATGGCGCGCCCAAGGGGGGAGTCCTACTCCCACTAGGAGTAGGATTCCCCTTTCCTAGTAGGAGTAGGAGAAGAAGGAAGGGAGGGAGAGAAGAGAAGGAAGGAGGGGGCGCCGCCCCACCCCCTAGTCCAATTCGGACTAGTCCATGGGGGGCGCGCGGCTTGACCTAGGCAGCTGATGTCTACTACGCAACCTTCTTCTTGTAGACGTTGTTGGGCCTCCAAGTGCAGAGGTTTGTAGGACAGTAGCAAATTTCCCTCAAGTGGATGACCTAAGGTATATCAATCCTTGGGAGGCATAGGATGAAGATGGTCTCTCTCAAACAACCTTGCAACCAAATAACAAAGAGTCTCTTGTATCCCCAACACTCCCAATACAATGGTAAATTGTATACGTGCACTAGTTCGGCGAAGAGATGGTGATACAAGTGCAATATGGATGGTTGATATAGGTTTTTGTAATCTGAAATTATAAAAAACAGCAAGGTAATTAATGATAAAACTGAGCACAAACGATATTGCAACGCTTCAAAACAAGGCCTAGGGTTCATACTTTCACTAGTGCAAGTTCTCTCAACAATAATAACATAACTGGATCATATAACTATCCCTCAACATGCAACAAAGAGTCACTCCAAAGTCACTAATAGCGGAGTACAAACGAAGAGATTATTGTAGGGTACAAAACCACCTCAAAGTTATTCTTTCTGATCGATCTATTCAAGAGTCCGTAGTAACATAACACGAAGCTATTCTTTCCGTTCGATCTATCCTAAAGTTCGTACTAGAATAACACCTTAAGACACACATCCACCAAAACCCTAATGTCACCTAGATACTCCAATGTCACCTCAAGTATCCGTGGGTATGATTATACGATATGCATGACACAATCTCAGATTCATCTATTCAACCAACACAAAGAACTTCAAAGATAAGTTCACAAGGTCATTGAACCCGCAAGTTGATCACCAAAACATACATCAAGTAGATCACGTGAATATCCCATTGTCACCATAGATAAGCACATGCAGGACATACATCAAGTGTAGTCAAATCCTTAAATACTCAATCCGATAAGATAACTTCAAAGGGAAAACTTAATCCTTTACAAGAAGGTAGAGGGGGAGAAACATCATAAGATCCAACTATAGTAGCAAAGCTCGCGATACATCAAGATCGTGCCATCTCAAGAACACGAGAGAGAGAGATCAAACACATAGCTACTGGTACATACCCTCAGCCCCGAGGGTGAACTACTCCCTCCTCATCATGGAGAGCGCCGGGATGATGAAGATGTCCACCGGAGAGGGACCCCCCCCCCTCCCGCAGGGTGCCGGAATGGGTCTAGATTGGTTTTCGATGGCTACAGAAGCTTGCGGCGGCGGAACTCCCTATCTAGGTTTCGTTCTGGGGGTTTCTGTATTTATAGGAATTTTTAGCGTCGGTCTCACATCAGGGGGGGTCTCTGAGTCGTCCACGAGATAGGGGGCGCGCCTGGCGGGTAGGGCGCGCCATCCACCCTCGTGGACGGCTCGGGACTCTTCTGGCCCAACTCTTTTACTCATGGGGCTTTTTTGGTCCATAAAAAACATCAAAAATTGGCACGTCAATTGGACTCCGTTTGGTATTCCTTTTCTGTAAAATTCAAAAACAAGGAAAAAAATAGAAACTGGCACTGGGCTCTAGGTTAATACGTTAGTCCCAAAAATCATATAAAATAGCATATAAATGCATATAAAACATCCAAGATGGATAATATAATAGCATGGAACAATCAAAAAATGTAGATACGTTGGAGACATATCAAAATGCTAGGGTTATATAGGGAATACCGATGTGCACCCAAAACATCACAGATTTCTGGTCTTGGTTTCACGAGAAAAACGGAACTTTTACTGTAAAATCGGCTTACAAAATGCTAGTAGCTACCAGAAACAGAAGAGAAGCGTGGTTGGAGGAAGTACCGGGTCCTTCGAGCTCTAGGGCCAAGGAAGGGGCCTGGAAAACTTTGTGGAAAACTGAAGTTCCGGGCAAGGTACGGATGTTCTTGTGGAGATTGTCGAAGCACTCGCTTCCGACTAACGATGTCCGTGCCCATCGCCATATGTCTGATTCACCTCAGTGCGGATTATGGGGAGTTCGGGATTCTTGGCGCCATTCACTTATTGAGGGCACATCGTCGAGGAGTGTGTGGGCTCTGATTGATGAAGAAATCACGCATAAAATAACAGCTACATCGGAGCCAAAGGCCAAGCAATGGTTGTTCACGTTGATGGAACTGTTATCGCGTGATGATTTCGCGCTGGTATCGGTGACACTATGGTCCATATGGCATGCAAGCCGTAAGGATATCCATGAAGCTATCTTTCAGACCCCACATGCGACCTATGGTTTTATCACGAGCTTCATGGCAGAGCTCGGCATTGTCAAGGAAAAGTTGCAGCAGGCCGCGGTGAGAGGGGTGACGACAAATCAGGCTTACACACATCCTCGAAAGCCACCACCAGGTTTTTGCAAGATACATGTAGATGGTGGAGTCTTGGGCACTAGAGGAGGTTCGGTCGCTGTTGTATGCAGAGATGAACTTGGTAATTTCATGGGGAGCTCAGCACTAGTAGTGCAAGGAGTAATAGACCCACCTACTCTAGAAGCAATGGCGTGTCGAGAAGCTTTGGCTCTAGCAGATGATTTGGGAATCCAAAACTTTGTGGTGGCCTCAGACTGTCAACAGGTGGTATCTGACATCAACAGAAGAACCAGGGGAACTTATGGACCAAGTGTTAGCGAGATAAACCTTAGATCTTCTTCTTTTCTTTGCAATTTTGTTTTTGAGAGTTATGCTATTGTTATGGCCGGCCTAGGCCCACCGGGCAATCTTGGCCCACAAGTTATCTTAGGAAAGTTATCTTAGGTTAAAGTTATAAATACTAGTTGTAAGACATCGTTTGAGATCAAGCAATAAAGATATTATCATCTTCTGTTGCCCGGCTCCCCAAGGAGCCGGAACCCTAGCCGCCGCCGCACCTAACCCTAGCCGCGTCGGTGCCCTCTCGCCGGCACGCCCGCTCCAGCCCTCGTCCCCCTCCATCCTTCCCTTACAACCTACACCCTAGACCTGGTAGAGTACTTGATTCTACCAATTTGGTATCTAGAGACCTCGTTCCGATCATGTCGCTGCCGCCACCATCGCCAACGCTGCCCAGCGTCACCTCCGCGCCGATGACGACGGCGCCACTCCTCACCGCGCCGGTGATGTCCGCCGAAACCTCGCTGGCGGGCCCCGTCTCCACCGCGACCCCGCTCGCGCCGCCATTCCCGGGCGCACCCACACCACCACCACCGGCCCTCGCCTTGTCTATCTTTGTTGTGTGTGTTCTTTGTCTTTTAATAGCTACTATCATGCTCTGCTCTTAGTATTCATGCTTATCTTTTCAAAGAGCTTTTGTTTAGTTGGTTGCTTGAACTCTCTTTAATTACCATGCTCACCTTATTAAGAGAGTTTGCTTCCGTTGCATTGGTTAATATGTCTATGATAAAGATGCTACGTGCATAATGGCGCTTAGTACTTCAGCTTTTCTTATGGTTAGTCTCAAATAGCTTGGGGATTCCCAATGTGTTATTGGAGTACCAACATGATTTGTTTGCCAATGATGTGGTATGGTTTAGTAATATCTTCCTTCGAGAATTTATTTTGATTGACTTGGCGTATGCTCACGCATATTTAAGACTGTAAAGAAAGTCTGTCAAGCCTTGATGATCTTTTATTTCTGAGTAGCGATATAACTTCCATGCCCGATTCAATGTTGCTTTGTCGCTCTGCATGATTATGACCGTCATTGCTCTCTTAGTTGGTCGCTCCCAGTCTTTTGCTAACCTCCACCTGTACTAAGCAAACTAACCTTGCAATACATAGCTCATGGGAAAGTAGCTTAAAAACTATTGTGGTAAAGAATATGTTGCCTATTTATCTTATTTCTTATAAGTTGCTTGCTGAGCGGTAACCATGTTTCTGGGGACGCCATCAACTGTCACACTTTTGTTGAATATCATGTGAGTTGCTATGCATGTTCGTCTTGTCTGAAATAAGGGTGATTTGCCGTGGGTTAAATGATATGCATATTGTTAGAGAAGAACATTGGGCCGCCAACCAAAGCCATGCATCATGGTGGAAGTTTTAGCTTGGACTTAATCCTCAATCTCTTATGAGAATATGCTTATGCATTAAAGGGGAGTCCATCATCTATTTTCTATGTTGTCCCGGTATGGATGTCCTCAAGTTGAGATCTATCAAAAACGAGAAATCAAATGCGATTTATCTCCTTGGACCTTTGTACAGGTGGCATAGAGGTACCCCATTGTGACACTTGGTTGAAACATATGTAATGCAATGATAACCCATGGAAATCCGAGCTAATTAGGACAAGGTGCGAGCACTATTGGTATTCGATGCATGAGGCTTGCAACTTATAGGATGTCTTATGCATGACACATATGAAGTACTACTACCGTTGACAAAATTGCTTCCATGTTTTCAAAATAAAAGGCTCTAGCACATAACCATCCTTTTACTGTAATGTTGAGTCTCCATCTTCTTTTAAAAGCACCAACTACTGAGAGCATGATTGTCATTCTGAGTGTAATGTGCATTGTCCCAAAGTAGCATTGTCTTTTGCATGATTGTGGTATCGTTTATTTTGAAATCATTGTATCTAGTCATCACTTAAACCTTGAAGGTGCCCCTGCATTTATGTTTTGCATCACTAAAGGGGGCAAGCTAGATATCGCTTTATCATATTTGCACATCATGTACATTGCAAATCTTTTTGATGTTTCAGTTTCATATTGTAAAACTTTCAGTCATTTGTGATTTTCTCATGAGGCAACTTAATTACTATAGAATCATTGTCTCGGTAAGATTTTGTCATATGACTATAAAAAGTCCTATATGGCTAATAGCATGTCACCACAGAAATTATTCTTGTTATCATTTACCTACTCGAGGACGAGCAGGAATTAAGCTTGGGGATGTTGATACGTCCAAAACGTATCTATAATTTCTGCTTGCTCGATGCCACTTTTGGGTGATATTGCTATGATATTCATACACTTCCATACACTTTTGATCATATTTGGACTAACTTACTAATCCAGTGCACCCCAGTGCTAGTTTCTGTTTTCGGCTGTTTTTGTATTTCAGGTTTTCGCGTTACGAGAACTGCCAGGAAAAATCCAGAAAAATTATATAAAAAATCAGCGTTCCGGAAACTACCGTGCGTCCTAAGGGCAGCCGGGGGGGCACCAGGGCTCCAGGCGCCCTGGCGGCGCCCCCCCCCCCTGGGCCGCGCCGGGGGGCGCCTGGGCCCCCCGAAGCTTCCCCGATGCTCCCCTTTGGCATATATTTAAAGCATCCTCCGAAACCCTCAGAACAGGAACTCTTTTCGCGATCCCATCACTGTTCCGCCGCCGCCGCCGCTTCCAAGATCGGGAGCACCAGGAGAACTCTTCCCGGCACCCTGCCGGAGGGGAGGATCACCACCGGGAGCTTCTCCACCACCATGGACGCCTCCCGGATGACTCGTGAGTAGTCTCCCTTGGACCATGAGTCCATGACCAGTAGCTATGTGATGTTCTCCTCCCGTTCTTGTGCTTCACTAATTAGTCCTCGTGAGCTGCCCTACATGATCGAGGCACATATGTAATCCTTATGCTGTTGCTATGTTGAGTTTGCTGGGATCCGCTGGATTATGAGATTATGTTCAGATTGATCTTGAGTAATATATTTGATCTACCTCTTTTATATTTATGTTCATAAGTAATTCTTGCATGTTCTCCGTTGTTATTTATTGCTTTGGCCAAGTAATACGTAGTGACTCCAAGAGGGAACGTTATGCTCGATTGTGGGTTCATGCCCCTCGATGACTAGCTTGAGTGACAGAAACATGAGTCTAGGGGATGTGCTGTTGCCACAAGGGGGAAAACAACGGTGCTTGTGCCCGCGGGTGCAAGGATTGTTTACTTTACGCAAAGTTCTTTTAATGCAGTTGTCTGTTGCATTGAGTTTACACTATGGGTGGGACTCGCAACTTAATACCAGCGAGATGTTCTGGATAGATATCTCAAGGTGGATGATTAGTAGTAGATATTGATGGATTTCGGTCTACTTACTTTGGCGTACCGCCCATGCTTTGAACCTCAACCTTTCTTGCAATGTAGTCAGCATTGGTTTGCGTTCGTGGTCCTGTCAATTGCCCAGCTGTAATTCGTTTACCTCACATAGCTGTTTATCGTCTTTTGGGAGAGAGACATCACTAGTGAACATCATGAGACTCCGGTCCATATTACCATCATTGATCACATCCGCTATTTACTTTCCGCTTTTATTTACTATTGCAAACATTATCTATCACTACTATCATTTGCGTTTAACCCTTTGTGAACTTCAAGGTCGGAGGGATTGACAACCTCTCTGTACTCGTTGGGAGCAAAGTTATTTGTATCTCTGTGCAGGTCCACGTTGATTGCTAATATCTGGCGCCGTTAGCAGTTGACACCTACTTGTTGAACCTAGGAGTCTCTGGGGATTCGATCCTTGGCATCTTTGCTAAGGGAAAAACTTCCACAACACTGCATCTTACACCTTCCACTTGGGGTAACCAACGAGGGGTTAGAGGCCCATCAAGGAGTTTTTCTGGCGCCGTTGCCGGGGACTCCACTCTTCAGGATAGGGGAGTTGCATGATGTCTTTTACCTTTGCTTTTTAGTCTTGTTAGTTTACCTTTCATTTTTGCTTTAGTATCTTTTATCGAAAATCACAAAAATAGTTATCTCATTCTTTAGTTGTCATTATGTCGGGTCCTTTTGTCTTTGACGAAGCAGAAGTTCTCACCTTTAAACAAAGAGGTGGGGAAAGTTTGAAAGATGTTTGGTATAGAATTAATGATTCACAAAAAAAAGCCACCAAGAAGCAACCTACTACTATCTTGATTAGAAATTTTTATGTTGGAATTACTTCTTGGAATAGGTTTATTCTAGATACTGCTATCAATGGGAATTTCCTAGAGGCCCCAGTATGGGAGTCTCTTAGTATTATTGAAAATCTTGTTGGGAATCTCCCTGTTGTTAGCATTCGAGAGGACATCACCCTAGCTCACATTATGAAAAAACTTGAAAGGATAGAGCTAGAGATGCCAAGAATTAATAAGATGAATGAGTTGGATCATAAGATCCAAGGGAATTTGAATAGGCTTGATAGCTCCATGCATAAAATTTTCAAAATATTGGAGACCGTCAAATCCCATGACTTGGACTCTTCTAGGATAGACAAGATTGAGGAAATATTTGATACCTTAGGAACTACTTTCTCCTCGATCAAAACCAAAAAGGTAGAAACTCCGGCAAAGAGGGAGCCTAAGTTCGTCCCAAAGGCTCCCCGTTCTAAAAGTAATCCATCTATTGCCAAAGGGGTTGAAACTGTAAAGACTTTGGAAGAAACACCTCTCTGTAATGAATTTATAAATGAATCTTCACTTGACTTTTATCCTTTTGGTCTTCTACCTAGAAGTATCTCTATGAGGCCTTTATTTGAGAGTCCTCTTAAGACTAGTTGTATTATTGAAGAGCTTTTTGATGATCTTGATGATGGTTCAATTGATACAACTTGATCTATATGCATTATGCCTAGCTTAAAGGCATAAAAGAAAGCGCTTTTGGGAGGCAGCCCACATGAATAAAAATTTTATATTTTGCTTTTGTTGTGTTTTGATGTTGTTTACTGCTGTAGCATCATCATTGTATCTTTGCTTTTCATATTTGTGCCAAGTATAGCCTCTGATTGCTAGAAAGTTCAAAAGTTGAGGTGCTGTCCAGGAAACAAATTATGTCCTTGGATAGAAAAATTCGTATAAAATCACCAGATCATCTTTTTGGTCTGAATTTTTTCGACAGCGTTCTCTATATAATTGTCTTTCGTGCGTCTGTTCTGAGTTTTTTGATTTGAGTTGCAGAAGTACACCGAACAGATCAATTACTACCTGCTGTTCTGTTTTTCACAGATTCTGTCCTGTTTTGCCTTTCCTTCATTTTGCAAATCAAGAGCTTGCTTTTTCTTTGCAAAAACCTTTTGGCAATCTTGAGAAACAGTAGAACTTCAAGAATATCTTTATTTCCAGCAAGGTGCAATTATTTTATTAAGAGTACTAACCTCGCTAATCAGATTATGATGAGTTATGTATGAAGGGAGTTTTCAAGTGTGCGAGGGAAGATGATAAAAAGATTCAGGAGTGTCAAGCGCTCAAGCTTGGGGATGCCCCCGTGCACCCCCAAGAAATATTCAAGGAGACTCAAGCATCTAAGCTTGGGGATGCCCCCATGCATCCCCTTCTCCATCAACATTATCAGTTCGTCTTTCGTTCCACTATATTTTTATCACTTCATGTGTTATGTGCTATGCTTGGAGCGTCTTGCTTTTAGTTTCCTTTTTAGTTTTTCATAACGAGTCGGAACTCAGCTTTCTTTATGTGGGAGAGAAACACGCTCCACTTCTACCTAGAACATAACATATAATTTTCATGTCTATCTTTGCTGTGTGTGTTCTTTGTCTTTTAATAGCTACTATCATGCTCTGCTCTTAGTATTCATGCTTATCTTTTCAAAGAGCTTTTGTTTAGTTGGTTGCTTGAACTCTCTTTAAATACCATGCTCACCTTATTAAGAGAGTTTGCTTCCGTTGCATTGGTTAATATGTCTATGATAAAGATGCTACGTGCATAATGGTGCTTAGTAGTTCAGGTTTTCTTATGGTTAGTCTCAAATAGCTGGGGGGTTCCCAATGTGTTATTGGAGTACCAACATGATTTGTTTGCCTATGATGTGGTATGGTGCAGTAATATCTTCCTTCGAGAATTTATTTTGATTGACTTGGCGTATGCTCACGCATATTTAAGACTGTAAAGAAAGTCTGTCAAGCCTTGATGATCTTTTATTTCTGAGTAGCGATATAACTACCATGCCTGATTCAATATTGCTTTGTCGCTCTGCATGATTATGACCGCCATTGCTCTCTTAGTTGGTCACTCCCAGTCTTTTGCTAACCTCCACCTGTACTAAGCAGACTAACCTTGCAATACATAGCTCATGTGAAAGTAGCTTAAAAACTATTATGGTAAAGAATATGTTGCCTATGTATCTTATTTCTTATAAGTTGCTTGCTGAGCGGTAACCATGTTTCTGGGGACGCCATCAACTGTCACACTTTTGTTGGATATCATGTGAGTTGCTATGCATGTTCGTCTTGTCTGAAGTAAGGGTGATTTGCCGTGGGTTGAATGAGTATGCATATTGTTAGAGAAGAACATTGGGCCGCCAACCAAAGCCATGTATCATGGTGGAAGTTTTAGCTTGGACATTAATCCTCAATCTCTTATGAGAATATGCTTATGCATTGAAGAGGAGTCCATTATCTATTTTCTATGCTGTCCCGGTATGGATGTCCTCAAGTTGAGATCTATCAAAAACGAGAAATCAAATGCGATTTATCTCCTTGGACCTTTGTACAGGTGGCATAGAGGTACCCCTTTGTGACACTTGGTTGAAACATATGTAATGCAATGATAACCCATGGAAATCCGAGCTAATTAGGACAAGGTGCAAGCACTATTGGTATTCGATGCATGAGGCTTGCAACTTATAGGATGTCTTATGCATGACACATATGAAGTACTACTACCGTTGACAAAATTGCTTCTATGTTTTCAAAATAAAAAAGCTCTAGCACATAACCATTCTTTTACTTTTATGCTGAGTCTCCACCTTCTTTTAAAGCACCAACTACTGAGAGCATGATTGTCATTCTAAGTGTCATGTGCATTGTCCCAAAGTAGCATTGTCTTTTGCATGATTGTGATATCGTTTATTCTGAAATCATTGTATCTAGTCATCACTTAAACCTTGAAGGTGCCCCTGCATTTATGTTTTGCTTCACTAAAGGGGGCAAGCTAGATATTACTTTATCATATTTGCACATCATGTTCATTGCAAATCTTTTTGATGTTTCAGATTCATATTGTAAAACTTTCAGTCATTTGTGATTTTCTCATGAGGCAACTTAACTACTATAGAATCATTGTCTCAGTAAGCTTTTGTCATATGACTATGAAAAAGTCCTATATGGTTAATAGCATGTCACCACAGAAATTATTCTTGTTATCATTTACCTACTCGAGGACGAGCAGGAATTAAGCTTGGGGATGTTGATACGTCCAAAACGTATCTATAATTTCTGCTTGCTCCATGCCACTTTTGGGTGATATTGCTATGATATTTATACACTTCCATACACTTTTGATCATATTTGGACTAACTTACTAATCCAGTGCACCCCAGTGCCAGTGTCTGTTTTCGGCTGTTTTTGTATTTCAGGTTTTCACGTTACGAGAACTGCCAGGAAAGATCCAGAAAAATTATATAAAAAATCAGCGTTCCGGAAACTTCCTTGTGCCCGAAGGACAGCCGGGGGGGCACCAGGGCTCCAGGCGCCCTGGCGGCGCCCCCCCCTTGGGCCACGCCGGGGGGGCGCCTGGGCCCCCCGAGCCCCGTCTGGTGCCCCCCTTTGGCATATATTTAGAGCTTCCTTCGAAACCCTCGGGACGGGAACTATTTTTCGCGATCTCATCTCTGTTCCGCCGCCGCCGCCGCTTCCAAGATCGGGAGCACCAGTAGAACTCTTCCCGGCACCCTGCCGGAGGGGAGGATCACCATCGGGAGCTTCTCCACCACCATGGACGCCTCCCGGATGACTCGTGAGTAGTCTCCCTTGGACCATGAGTCCATGACCAGTAGCTATGTGATGTTCTCCTCCCGTTCTTGTGCTTCACTAAGTAGTCCTCGTGAGCTGCCCTACATGATCGAGGCACATATGTAATCCTTATGTTGTTGCTATGATGAGTTTGCTGGGATCCGATGGATTATGAGATTATGTTTAGATTGTTCTTGAGTAATATATTTGATCTACCTCTTTTATATTTATGTTCATAAGTAATTCTTGCATGTTCTCCGTTGTTATTTATTGCTTTGGCCAAGTAATACGTAGTGACTCCAAGAGGGAACGTTATGCTCGATCGTGGGTTCATGCCCCTCGATGACTAGCTTGAGTGACAGAAACATGAGTCTAGGGGATGTGTTGTTGCCACAAGGGGGAAAACAACGGTGCTTGTGCCCGCGGGTGCAAGGATTGTTTACTTTACGCAAAGTTCTTTTAATGCAGTTGTCTGTTGCATTGAGTTTACACTATGGGTGGGACTCGCAACTTAATACCAGCGAGATGTTCTGGATAGATATCTCAAGGTGGATGATTAGTAGTAGATATTGATGGATTTCGGTCTACTTACTTTGGCGTACCGCCCATGCTTTGAACCTCAACCTTTCTTGCAATGTAGTCAGCATTGGTTTGCGTTCGTGGTCCTGTCAATTGCCCAGCTGTAATTCGTTTACCTCACATAGCTGTTTTATCGTCTTTTGGGAGAGAGACATCACTAGTGAACATCATGAGACTCCGGTCCGTATTACCATCATTGATCACATCCGCTATTTTCTTTTCGTTATTATTTACTATTGCAAAACACTATCTATCACTACTATCATTTGCGTTTAATCCTTTGTGAACTACAAGGCCGGAGGGATTGACAACCTCTCTGTACTCGTTGGGAGCAAAGTTATTTGTATCTGTGTGCAGGTCCACGTTGATTGCTAATATCTGGCGCCGTTAGCAGTTGACACCTACTTGTTGAACCTAGGAGTCTCTGGGGATTCGATCCTTGGCATCTTTGCTAAGGGAAAAACTTCCACAACACTGCATCTTACACCTTCCACTTGGGGTAACCAACGAGGGGTTAGAGGCCCATCAAGGAGTTTTTCTGGCGCCGTTGCCGGGGACTCCACTCTTCAGGATAGGGGAGTTGCATGCTATCTTTTACCTTTGCTTTTTAGTCTTGTTAGTTTACCTATCAGTTTTTGCTTTAGTACCTTTTTATCGAAAATCACAAAAATAGTTATCTCTTTCTTTAGTTGTCATTATGTCGGGTCCTTTTGTCTCTGACGAGGCAGAAGTTCTCACCTTTAAACAAAGAGGTGGGGAAAGTTTGAAAGATGCTTGGTATAGAATTAATGATTCACAAAAAAGAGCCACCAAGAAGCAACCTACTACTATCTTGCTTAGAAATTTTTATGTTGGAATTACTTCTTGGAATAGGTTTATTCTAGATACTGCTATCAATGGGAATTTCCTAGAGGCCCCAGTTTGGGAGTCTCTTAGTATTATTGAAAATCTTTTTGGGTATCTCCCTGTTGTTAGCATTCGAGAGGACATCACCCTAGCTCACATTATGAAAAAACTTGAAAAGATAGAGCTAGAGATGCCAAGCATTAATAAGATGAATGAGTTGGATCGTAAGATCCAAGGGAATTTGAATAGACTTGATAGCTCCATGCATAAAATTTTCAAAATTTTGGAGACCGTCGAATCCCATGACTTGGACTCTTCTAGGATAGACAAGATTGAGGAAATATTTGATACCCTAGGAACTACCTTCTCCTCGATCAAAACCAAAAAGGTAGAAACTCCGGCAAAGAAGGAGCCTAAGTTCGTTCACGTTCCAAAGGCTTCCCGCTCTAGAGGTAATCCACCTATTGCCAAAGGGGTTGAAACTGTAAAGACTTTGGAAGAAACATCTGTCTTTGATGAATTTATAAATGAATCTTCCCTTGACTTTTATCCTTTTGGTCTTCTACCTAGAAGTATCTCTATGAGGCCTTTATTTGAAAGTCCTCTTAAGACTAGTTGAATTATTGAAGAGCTTTTTGATGATCTTGATGATGGTTCAATTGATACAACTTGATCTATGCATTATGCCTAGCTTAAAGGCATAAAAGAAAGCGCTTTTGGGAGGCAGCCCACATGAATAAATTTTTTGCTTTTGTTGTGTCTTGATGTTGTTTACTGCTGTAGCATCATCATTGTATCTTTGCTTTTCATATTTGTGCCAAGTATAGCCTCTGATTGCTAGAAAGTTCAAAAGTTGTGAGGTGCTGTCCAGGAAACATATTCTGTCCTTGGATAGAAAAATTCGTATAAAATCACCAGATCATCTTTTTGGTCTGAATTTTTTCGACAGCGTTCTCTATATAATTGTCTCTTACAAATATAATCTCCTATACGATGGACGCATGGTCCACATAGTATTCTCCGTCTGGTGCGATCACGTGTTCAAGGAAGAATGCCGCAAATTCCTCTTGAATTGCTCGCAGACGATCTGGTGTTAGGACTTCATCCCGCATCCGAAACATCTAATTTGAAGTAGGGGGTCAATACATGAAATGATGCTATAAAATTGTGAATATTATTGATTGCTTACGCACTTCAAATTGTGCTTCAGAGTAGCCCCGCTCACAGGTCGTGTGGCGGATGGACTCACAAATGTAGTATCCACAGTAATCATTCCCGGGTTCCTGCCACAACCACTTTACAAGAAATAGAGGTCAATCAAACTGATAAGCAAGAATGCCAAATGGTATTGATGAAACTAGCGCTTGAATCAAGATATAGGAGATGCGCGCGTGGAACATGCTACTATATAGTACTTACTTTCGGGTGTCTAAATTCTAGCTTCTTCGGCAGTCCCGGAGCTTTTTTGGTGAATTTTCTCCAAACCCTGCCAGACAAAGAAAACAATTACTTGATATCAGAAATGAACAAAGTTGCTGATATGCATGGTGGATAATATTGATCGATTTAACTTACCTGTCGAGCATTTGAGTCATGTTCGTATACTCCTCAGGATCTTTACGTTTAGAGTCCAAGACAGTTACTACTCCCTTCTCAAGCTTAATCTCTAAGAGAATATAGTGAAAGCTGCGCACGCATGCATGAACTCATCAATTACATTACTATAACCTTGACTGATATATAAGGGAAACCAAATATGCACAAGACAGTAACACTCACTTGAAGTTGTAAGGAAAGAGTATTATATCTTTGTTTTCATTTACCACCAACGATCATAGCAAGTTGGTCTCGGTATCTAAGGGACCCCATTTAACCTCGGTTGCATCTATGAGGTATGTGTTAATGAACCCAATATCACCTACTTGTCTTTTCTTCAATTCGACGATCTTCAATCTGCATAATATAGTGAGGATAATTATAAATACATGCAATGAAAGAGATCAGCTATATAGAGAGACTTAATGACAGAAGTAGTACTACTTACAGACAGTAGCAGGTGACCGTTGCTTTATCGAGGGCCAATTGATTGAAAAACTGATAGAACTCCTAAATGGAATAGGCAACAGTTCAATTCCAACGAGGTCATGCTCCGGTTTAACTCTCAAATACAAGCTATCCCTCCCCCCAGACTCTCTAGAGATTTTCAAGTACCAATCATGCAATCTTCGCATATTCGTTGATAGAGATCTTTCATTTTTGACGAGAGGCTTCCCGTACTCGTATCTTTGTATCTGCACGTCCAAGAAATCATATTGTACATCGTCGGACACGTAATCTCCAAGATTGCTATAACCGGGCACCATCCTCGGATCATTAGCGACCATGTCGCTAGACACCTTGAGCGGGGGGCACGATTGGTCCGCTTGTTCGCCGAGCTGGGCAATTTGTTTCCCAGCTCATCCTTCTGCTAAACTTTGATCACTTTTAGTACTTCCCGACCGCTTCGCTGCTTGAAATGACTTTTGAATCATGCGGTCATAGTTGTCCTTCGGCTTACTTTTCGCGGGTTGCTTCAGAGCAACAAGAGTGCGCTTTGCTTTCACCGGATCTATCTTCTCCTCCGGAGGTGGATGTCTCTGTGCTTTCAACCCTTCCAGCCAGTCCTTCACTTCGCCTTGAGCGATCTTCGTGTTTTCCTCGTCGGACCTCTCATATGGTAACTTCTCTAGAGGCGTGAGAGAAGGACCGAATCTGCATCGCCTTCCGCCTCTGGCTGTACTGCTAGACGTTGCCAGACCAGACGAAGCGGCTGTCTTCTTTCCTTGCTTACGCGCCGGAGCAGGAGCAGCCGGAGCGGCGGCAGGTCTCTTCCGCCCTTGCTGACTAGGCGGAGAAGGAGGAGCAGGCTGGCTGCTCGGGCGCGCCGGCGCAGGCGGAGAAGGAGGAGGCTGGCTGCTCGGGTGCACGTACACCGTTTCCATTCCACAGCTGTAAAAGTTCTTCAACTAATGGCCTTAGGTACACATCAATGTCGTTGCCGGGTTGCTTAGGGCCTTGGATGAGAACTGGCATCATAATGAACTTCCGCTTCATGCACATCCAAGGAGGAAGGTTATACATACATAGAGTCACGGGCCAGGTGCTGTGATTGCTGCTCTGCTCCCCGAAAGGATTAATGCCATCCGCGCTTAAAGCAAACCATACGTTCATTGGGTCCTTTGCAAACTCCTTCCAGTACTTTCTCTCGATTTTTCTCCACCGCGACCCATCAGCGGGTGCTCTCAACTTCCCGTCTTTCTTACGGTCCTCACTGTGCCATCGCATCAACTTGGCATGCTCTCTGTTTCTAAACAAACGTTTCAACCGTGGTATTATAGGAGCATACCACATCACCTTCGCATGAACCCTCTTCCTGGCGGGCTCGCCATCAACATCATCAGGGTCATCTCGTCTCATCTTATACCGCAATGCACCGCATACCGGGCATTCGTTCAGATCCTTGTATGCAGTCATTAGGGCATGCATGTATCTTCTGCACCTCCAATCCTAGAGGGCATACGACCTTCTTTGCTGCGTATGTACTGTCGGGCAATTCGTTACCTTCGGAAGCTTCTTCTTCAATATTTTCAGTAGCTTCTCAAATCCTTTGTTAGCCACAGCATTCTCTGCCTTCCACTGCAGCAATTCCAGTACGGTACCGAGCTTTGTGTTGCCATCTTCACAATTGGGGTACAACCCTTTTTTGTGATCCTCTAACATGCGATCGAACATCAGCTTCTCCTTTTGACTTTCGCATTGTGTCCTTGCATCGACAATGACCCGGCGGAGATCATCATTTGGTTCCTCTTGATCTTCAGCAGCTTCACCCGTTGCAGCATCATTGGGCACATCGTCTGGTTCCTCTTGATCTTCACCAGCTCCCCCCATTGCAGCATCACCGTATTCAGGGGGCACATAGTTGTCATCGTACTCTTCTTCTTCGCCGTCTTCTATCATAACCCCTATTTCTCCGTGCCTCGTCCAAACATTATAGTGTGGCATGAAACCCTTGTAAAGCAGGTGGGAGTGAAGGATTTTCCGGTTAGAGTAAGACATCGTATTCCCACATTTAGTGCATGGACAACAGATAAAACCATTCTGCTTGTTTGCCTCAGTCGCATTTAGAAACTCATGCACGCCCTTAATGTACTCGGAGGTGTGTCTGTCACCGTACACCCATTGCCGGTTCATCTGCGTGCATTATATATAATTAAGTGTGTCAAAAACCATTACAGAACATCATAAATAGATAATTAAGTGACCAAATTAATAAAAGTTCATCATCACATTAAAACCAAAGTACATACATATATAGTTCTCATCTAACAACATATAGCTCTCCATACACATCGAAACTATGTAAAACATTTCAATGCGTAAACAAATGCGATCATAATCGCAACCAAGGTAACAATTGATCCAACGGCATAATGATACCAAGCCTCGGTATGAATGGCATATGTTCTAATCTTTCTAATCTTCAACCGCATTGCATCCATCTTGATCTTGTGATCATCGACGACATCCGCAACATGCAACTCCAATATCATCTTCTCGTCCACAATTTTTTTTTATTTTTTCCTTCAAGAATTTGTTTTCTTCTTCAACTAAATTTAACCTCTCGACAATAGGGTCCATCTTGATCTTGTGATCATCGAGGACTTCCGCAACATGCAACTCCAATTCCATCTTCTCCTCCTCCATTTTTTCCAATTTTTTCTTTAAGGAAATGTTTTCCTCTTCAACTAAATTTAACCTCTCCACAAGAGGGTCGGTTGGAATTTCCGGTTCAACTACCTCCTAGACATAATAAAACATCTATGCATGTCAGGTTGGTCGGCATAACTATCATAAACACTAAAACAAATAGTTATAAATTAAAGATAATATACCACATCCGAATCGTAGACAGCACGAGGGCCCACGTGGGCGGATATCAAAACCATTGCACTATATAATAACAAGCAATAATAAACGTAAGAAAATTAGACAAATATCTATCTAAAGCAATAATAACAAGCAATAATAAAAGTAAGAAAAGCATGGACATAACAAGAGGCTCACCACGGTGGTGCCGGTGACGAGATCGGCGGGGGCGATCGACGGCGGCGAAGACGGGGACGGGACGGACCGCTAAACCTAGACAAATCTCGGAGAAAATAGAGCTTCGAGAGGAGAAAAGCTTAACTAGTGTGGCTCGGGCATTCCATCGAACACGTTGTGTGCATAGGAGGTGAGCTAGAGCACCACTAACCCCTCTCCCCCTCGGCCAGAAAAAAAAACAGAGCAGTGTGCTCTGCTCTTGAGCGAGGGGGTATATATAGGCACCTCATTGGTCCCGGTTGGTGCTACAAACCGGGGCTAAAGGGGTGCCTTTGGTCCCGGTTCATGCCACCAACCGGGACCAATGGTGGTGGGCCAAGAGCAAGACCCATTGGTCTCGGTTCGTCTCACCAACCGGGACCAAAAGGTCCAGACGAACCGGGACCAATGGCCCACGTGGCCCGGCCGGCCCCCTGGGCTCACGAACCGGGTCCAGTGCCCCCATTGGACCCGGTTCTAGATTGAACCGGGGCTAATGGGCTGGACAGGCCTGGACCCAAGCCCTGTTTTCTACTAGTGTCTCGCCGCCTCCCTTGGCGTGGGAAGGCCATCATCCGCGCATGTCTTCGTCACACTGTCGGGTTCCTCGCCTACTTTAAGCACCGCCACTGCACTCCTAACCTAGCCGGCGCCGCCGCCGTCAGGCCGCCATCGCCGCTCTTCATAGGCCGCCGCCGCTATTACCCCTATAGCCGCCGCCACCCGCCCACCCCATTCGTCTTCGTCCAGCACCAGCTTCTTGCCAGCATCACCGTCATCTTCCTGATACGTCCAAAACGTATCTATAATTTCTGCTTGCTCCATGCCACTTTTGGGTGATATTGCTATGATATTCATACACTTCCATACATTTTTTATCATATTTGGACTAACTCACTAATCCAGTGCACCCCAGTGCCAGTTTCTGTTTTCGGCTGTTTTTGTATTTCAGGTTTTCACGTTTCGAGAACTGCCCAGAAAAATCCAGAAAAATTATATAAAAAATCAGCGAACCGGAAACAACACTGCGTTCGAAGGGCAGCCTGGGGGGGCCACAGGGGCTCCAGGCGCCCTGTGGGCGCGCCCCCCCTGGGCCGCGCCGGGGGGGCGCCTCGGCCCCCCGAGGATCCCCCTGTGCCCTACTTTGGCATATATTTAAAGGACTCTCTGAAACCCTCGAAACAAGACTTCTTTTCGCGATCACATCTCTGTTCCGCCGCCGCCGCCGCTTCCAAGATCGGGAGCACCAGGAGAACTCTTCTCGGCACCCTGCCGGAGGGGAGGATCACCACCGGGAGCTTCTCCACCACCATGGACGCCTCCCGGATGACTCGTGAGTAGTCTCCCTTGGACCATGAGTCCATGACCAGTAGCTATGTGATGTTCTCCTCCCGTTTTTGTGCTTCACTAATTAGTCCTCGTGAGCTGCCCTACATGATCGAGGCACCTATGTAATCCTTATGCTGTTGCTATGTTGAGTTTACTGGGATCCGATGGATTATGAGATTATGTTCAGATTGATCTTGAGTAATATATTAGATTCACCTCTTTTATATTTTAGTTCATAAGTAATTCTTGCATGTTTTCCGTTGTTATTTATTACTTTGGCCGAGTAATAGGTAGTGACTCCAAGAGGGAACGTTATGCTTGATTGTGGGTTCATGCCCCTCGATGACTAGCTTGAGTGACAGAAACATGAGTCTAGGGGATGTGTTGTTGCCACAAGGGGGAAAACAACGGTGCTTGTGCCCGCGGGTGCAAGGATTGTTTACTTTACGCAAAGTTCTTTTAATGCAGTTGTCTGTTGCATTGAGTTTACACTATGGGTGGGACTCGCAACTTAATACCAGCGAGATGTTCTGGATAGATATCTCAAGGTGGATGATTAGTAGTAGATATTGATGGATTTCGGTCTACTTACTTTGGCGTACCGCCCATGCTTTGAACCTCAACCTTTCTTGCAATGTAGTCAGCATTGGTTTGCGTTCGTGGTCCTGTCAATTGCCCAGCTGTAATTTGTTACCTCACATAGCTGTTTTATTGTATTTTGGGAGAGAGACATCACAAGTGAACATCATGAGACTCCGGTCCATATTACCATCATTGATCACATCCACTATTTACTTTCCGTTACTATTTACTATTGCAAAAACTATCTATCACTACTATCATTGCTTTTAACCCTTTGTGAACTACAAGGCCGGAGAGATTGACAACCTCTCTGTACTCGTTGGGAGCAAAGTTATTTGTATCTGTGTGCAGGTCCACGTTGATTGCTAATTGCGCCGTTAGCAGTTGACACCTACTTGTTGAACCTAGGAGTCTCTGGGGATTCGATCCTTGGCATCTTTGCTAGGGGAAAACACTTCTACTCACTGCATCTTACACCTTCCACTTGGGGTAACCAACGAGGGGTTCGAGGCCCATCAAGGAGTATTTTCTGGTGCCGTTGCCGGGGACTCCACTCTTCAGGATAGGGGAGTTGCATGCTATCTTTTACCTTTGCTTTTTAGTCTTGTTAGCTTACCTTTCATTATTTGCTTTAGTACCTTTTTATCGAAAATCACAAAAAAAATAGTTATCTTGCTTGCTTGCTACTATGGGTTCTACCAAAAAACACTAAATGGGAGGGGTACACCCCTACTTCCATTGCCCCACTTATCTCTGACGGGATTTACAAAAAAAATAAACCTTGTGATTACACTAGTTATGACGGAGAGTTATGCCCATGGCATGGTCTTCCAGGAAAAAAGTATGAGCCTCAGTTTAAAATTGCTCCTGAGCTTCCCCAAACTTGGGAAGAGGTTCAAACTCTTATAATAGAGAGCGAATTAAACAAAGAGGATGACACTACAATTCTGCCCACTAATGATAAAATTGATTTTGATAATTGTAGTATTTCAAAAGTTGTCGCCTTTCTACAAGGAATGACTAAGGATCCCAACACTAGCACGCTTAATCTTGCCTTCACAGAGCATATCACTAATGCTCTCATCAAAGCTAGGGAGGAGAAACTTAGAGTAGAAGCCTCCATACCTAGAAAGCTAGGAGATGGTTGGGATTCTATGATTAAAATTAAGATAAACAATTTCTCATGCTTTGCTTTATGTGATATTGTAGCTAATACTTCTATTATGCCCAAAAGACTATATGATATGCTCAAATTGAAACCTTTTGATTCTTGTTCTTTTGGTGATGTTCTCGTTGATTCTTCCATAAAGAAACCTTTGGGGAGGATCGACGATGTTCTTATTGTTGTCAATGATAATTATGTGCCCGTTGATTTCACTATTATGGATATTGAATGTGATCCTTCATGTCCAATTGTTTTGGGACGTCCCTTTTTGCGCACCGTTGGTGCTGTCATTGACATGAAAGAGGGCAATATAAAATTTCAGTTTCCTCTCAAGAAAGGGATGGAACACTTCCCTCGTAAGAAGGTCAAGTTACCTTTTGAGTCCGTTGTACGGGCTAGTTATTCTTTTACTCTTGATAAAAATTGATCTTTGCATTATGCCTAGCTTAAAGGCATAAAAGAAAGCGCTTTTGGGAGGCAGCCCATATGAATAAATTTTTTTCTTTTGTTGTGTCTTGATGTTGTTTACTGCTGTAGCATCATCATTGTATCTTTTCTTTTCATATTTGTGCCAAGTATAGCCTCTGATTGCTAGAAAGTTCAAAAGTTGTGAGGTGCTGTCCAGGAAACAGATTCTGTCCTTGGATAGAAAAATTCGTATAAAATCACCAGATTATCTTTTTGGTCTGAATTGTTTCGACAGCGTTCTCTATATAATTGTCTTTCGTGCGTCAGTTCTGAGTTTTTTTATTTGAGTTGCAGAAGTATCCCGAACAGGTCAATTACTGCCTGCTGTTCTGTTTTTCACAGATTCTGTCCTGCTTTGCCTTACCTTCACTTTGCAAATTAAGAACTTGCTTTTTCTTTGCAAAAACCTTTTGGCAATCTTGAGAAACAGTAGAACTTCAAGAATATCCTTATTTACAGCAAGGTATAATTATTTTATTAAGGGTACTAACCTCGCTAATCAGATTATGATGAGTTATGTATGAAGGGAGTTTTCAAGTGTGCGAGGGAAGATGATAAAAAGATTCAGGAGTGTCAAGCGCTCAAGCTTGGGGATGCCCTCGTGCACCCCCAAGAAATATTCAAGGAGACTCAATCGTCTAAGCTTGGGGATGCCCCCGTGCATCCCCTTCTCCATCAACATTATCAGTTCGTCTTTCGTTTTGCTATATTTTTATCACTTCATGTGTTAAGTGCTATACTTGGAGCGTCTTGCTTTTAGTTTTCCTTTTTAGTTTTTCATAACGAGTCGGAACCCAGCATTCCTTTATGTGGGAGAGAAACACGCTCCACCTCTACCTAGAATATTACATAGAATTTTCATGTCTATCTATGCTGTGTCTGTTCTTTGTCTTTTAATAGCTACTATCATACTCTACTCTTAGTATTCATGCTTATCTTTTCAAGAGCTTTTATTTAGTTGGTTGCTTGAACTCTCTTTAATTACCATGCTCACCTTATTAAGAGAGTTTGCTTCCGTTGCATGGGTTAATGTGTCTATGATAAAGATGCTACTTTCATGATGGTGCTTAGTAGTTCAGGTTTTCTTTTCGTTAATCTCAAATAGCTGGGGGGTTCCCAATGTGTTATTGGAGTACCAACTTGGTTTGTTTGCCTATGATGTGGTATGGTTTAGTAATATCTTCCTTCGAGAATTTATTTTGATTGACTTGGCGTATGCTCACGCATATTCAAGACTGTAAAGAAAGTCTGTCAAGCCTTGATGATCTTTTGTTTCTAAGTAGCGATATAACTACCATGCCTGATTCAATATTGCTTTGTCGCTCTGCATGATTATGACCGTCATTGCTCTCTTAGTTGGTCGCTCCCAGTCTTTTGCTAACCTCCACCTGTACTAAGCAAACTAACCATGCAATACATAGCTCATGGGAAAGTAGCCTAAAAACTATTGTGGTAAAGAATATGTTTCCTATGTATCTTATTTCTTATGAGTTGCTTGCTGAGCGGTAACCATGTTTCTGGGGACGCCATCAACTGTCACACTCTTGTTGAATATCATGTGAGTTGCTATGCATGTTCGTCTTGTCTGAAGTAAGGGTGATTTACCGTGGGTTGAATAACTATGCATATTGTTAGAGAAGAACATTGGGCCGCCAACCAAAGCCATGCATCATGGTGGAAGTTTTAGCTTGGACCTTAATCCTCAATCTCTCATGAGAATATGCTTATGCATTAAAGAGGAGTCCATCATCTATTTTCTATGTTGTCCCGGTATGGATGTCCTCAAGTTGAGATCTATCAAAAACGAGAAATCAAATGCGATCTATCTCCTTGGACCTTTGTACAGGTGGCATGGAGGTACCCCTTTGTGACACTTGGTTAAAACATATGCAATGCAATGATAACCCATGGGAATCCGAGCTAATTAGGACAAGCAGCGAGCACTATTGGTATTCGATGCATGAGGCTTGCAACTTATAGGAT
>LR738715.1:849295480-849310539 GCA_902687465.1 Secale cereale | reverse complement strand
CTGAAGGAAATATGCCCTAGAGGCAATAATAAAGTTGTTATTTATATTTCCTTATATCATGATAAATGTTTATTATTCATGCTAGAATTGTATTAACCGGAAACTTAGTACATGTGTGAATACATAGACAAAACAGAGTGTCCCTAGTATGCCTCTACTAGACTAGCTCATTGATCAAAGATGGTTATGTTTCCTAGCCATAGACATGAGTTGTCATTTGATCAACGGGATCACATCATTAGGAGAATGATGTGATGGACAAGACCCATCCGTTTGCATAGCACTATGATCGTTTAGTTTTACTGCTATTGCTTTCTTCATGATTTATACATGTTCCTATGACTATGAGATTATGCAACTCCCGAATACCGTAGGAACACCTTGTGTGCTATCAAACATCACAACGTAACTGGGTGATCATAAAGATGCTCTACAGGTTTCTCCGAAAGTACTCGTGGTGTTGGCATAGATCAAGATTAGGATTTGTCACTCCGAGTGTCTGAGAGGTATCTCTGGGCCCTCTCGGTAACACACATCATAATAAGCCTTGCAAGAAAAAGACTAATGAGTTAGTCACGATATGATGTGTTACGAAACGAGTAAAGAGACTTGCCGGTAACGAGATTGAACTAGGTATAGAGATACCGACGATCGAATCTCGGGCAAGTAACATACTGATGACAAAAGGAACAACGTATGTTGTTATGCGGTTTGACCGATAAAGATCTTCGTAGAATATGTAGGAGCCAATATGAACATCCAGGTTCCGCTATTGGTTATTGACCGGAGATGAGTCTCGGTCATGTCTACATAGTTCTCGAACCCGTAGGGTCCGCACGCTTAACGTTTGATGATGATCGGTATTATGAGTTTATGAGTTTTGATGTACCGAAGGTAGTTCGGAGTCCCGGATGAGATCACGGACATGACGAGGAGTCTCGGAATGTCCGAGACATAAAGATTGATATATTGGACGACTATATTCGGATACCGGAAGTGTTCCGGAAAAGTTTCGGATTTAACGGGATTGTCGGAGGGGGTTACCGGAACCCCCTACGAGGGGGGATGGTCCATAGTGGGCCTTATGGAAAAGAGAGAGGCAGCCCATAGGGGCTGGCCGGCGCCCCACCTAGGGTTCCTAGTTGGACTAGGATTGGGGGGCGCCACCTCTCCTTCTTTTCCTTTCCCTCTCTTCCTTCTTTGGTAGTTCCTACTAGGAATAGGATTGCAATCCTATTCCTAGTAGGATTGCACCCCTAGCCGCACCATAGAAGGGCCGGCCAGCCTCCCCCCTTGCTCCTTTATATACGGGGGCAGGGGGGCACCCAAAGACACACAAGTTGAATTGTTCCAGCCGTGTGCGGTGCCCCCCTCCACAGAAACACACCTCGGTCATACCATCGCGGTGCTTAGGCGAAGCCCTGCGTCGATGAATACATCATATCCGTCACCACGCCGTCGTGCTGACGAAACTCTCCCGTGAAGCTCAACTGGATCAAGAGCTCGTGGGACGTCATCAAGCTGAACGTGTGCTGAACGCGGAGGTGCCGTACGTTCGGTACTTGATCGGTTGAATCTCGAAGAAGTTCGACTACATCAACCGCGTCGCTTGACGCTTCCGCTTCCGGTCTACGAGGGTACGTAGACACACTCTTCCCTTCTCGTTGCTATGCATCTGGTAGATAGATCTTGCGTGATCATAGGAAAATTTTAAAATACTACGTTCCCCAACAGTGGCATCAGAGCCAGGTCTATGCGTAGATGATATGCACGAGTAGAACACAATGAGTTGTGAGCGATACTAGTCATACTGCTTACCAGCATGTCATACTTTGCTTCAGCGGTATTGTGAGATGAAGCGGCCCGGACCGACATTACGCGTACGCTTACGCGAGACTGGTTTCACCGTTATGAGCACTCGTTGCTTAAAGGTGACTGGCGGGTGTCTGTCTCTCTCACTTTAGCTGAATCAAGTGTGGCTACGCCCGGTCCTTGTGAAGGTTAAAACAGCACATACTTGACGAAACATCGTTGTGGTTTTGTATGTGTAGGTAAGAACGGTTCTTGCTAAGCCCGTAGCAGCCACGTAAAACTTGCAACAACAAAGTGAAGGAAATATGCCCTAGAGGCAATAATAAAGTTGTTATTTATATTTCCTTATATCATGATAAATGTTTATTATTCATGCTAGAATTATATTAACCGGAAACTTAGTACATGTGTGAATACATAGACAAAATAGAGTGTCCCTAGTATGCCTCTACTAGACTAGCTCATTGATCAAAGATGGTTATGTTTCCTAGCCATAGACATGAGTTGTCATTTGATCAACGGGATCACATCATTAGGAGAATGATGTGATGGACAAGACCCATCCGTTAGCATAGCACTATGATCGTTTAGTTTAACTGCTATTGCTTTCTTCATGACTTATACATGTTCCTATGACTATGAGATTATGCAACTCCCGAATACCGTAGGAACACCTTGTGTGCTATCAAACGTCACAATGTAACTGGGTGATCATAAAGATGCTCTACACGTGTCTCCGAAAGTATTTGTGGTGTTGGCATAGATCAAGATTAGGATTTGTCACTCCGAGTGTCGGAGAGGTATCTCTGGGCCCTCTCGGTAACACACATCACAATAAGCCTTGCAAGCAAAAGACTAATGAGTTAGTCACGAGATGATGTGTTACGGAACGAGTAAAGAGACTTGCCGGTAACGAGATTGAACTAGGTATAGAGATACCCACGATCGAATCTCGGGCAAGTAACATACCGTTTGACAAAAGGAACAACGTATGTAGTTATGCGGTTCTGACCGATAAAAGATCTTCGTAGAATATGTAGGAGCCAATATGAACATCCAGGTTCCGCTATTGGTTATTGACCGGAGATGAGTCTCGGTCATGTCTACATAGTTCTCGAACCCGTAGGGTCCGCACGCTTAACGTTTGATGACGATCGGTTTTATGAGTTTATGAGTTTTGATGTACCGACGGTAGTTCGGAGTCCCGGATGAGATCACGGACATGACGAGGAGTCTCGGAATGTCCGAGACATAAAGATTGATATATTGGACGGCTATATTCGGACACCGGAAGTATACCGGAAAAGTTTCGGATTTATCGGGAATGCCGGAGGGGTTACCGGAACCCCCTACGAGAGGGGATGGTCCATAGTGGGCCTAAAGGGTGAGAGAGAGGCAGCCCATAGGGCTGGCCGGCGCCCCCACCTGGGAATCCTAGTTGGACTAGGATTGGGGGGGGGGCACCTCTCCTATTCCTTTCCCCCTTCTTCCTTTCGGTGAATCCTACTAGGAATAGGATTGCAATCCTATTCCTAGTAGGACTCCCTCCCTAGCCGCACCAGGAGAGGTTGGCCGGCCTCCCTCCCCTGCTCCTTTATATACGGGGGCAGGGGGGCACCCAAAGACAAAAAAAATTGAATTGTTTTAGCCGTGTGCGGTGCCCCCCTCCACAGAATCACACCTCGGTCGTACCGTCGCGGAGCTTAGGAGAAGCCCTGCGCCGGTGAACACATCATATCCGTCACCACGCCGTCGTGCTGACGAAACTCTCCCGTGAAGCACAACTGGATCAAGAGCTCGTGGGACGTCATCAAGCTGAACGTGTGCTGAACGCGGAGGTGTCGTACGTTCGGTGCTTGATCGGTTGGATCGCGAAGAAGTTCGACAACATCAACCGCGTCACTTGACGCTTCCGCTCCCGGTCTACGAGGGTACGTAGACACACTCTCCCCTCTCGTTGCTATGCATCTGGTAGATAGATCTTGCGTGATCGTAGGAAAATTTTAAAATACTACGTTCCCCAACAGTGGCATCATGAGCCAGGTCTATGCGTAGATGTTATGCACGAGTAGAACACAATGAGATTGTGGACGATACTAGTCATACTGCTTACCAGCATGTCATACTTTGCTTCGGCGCTATTGTGAGATGAAGCGGCCCGGACCGACATTACGCGTACGCTTACGCGAGACTGGTTTCACCGTTACGAGCACTCGTTGCTTAAAGGTGACTGGCGGGTGTCTGTCTCTCTCACTTTAGCTGAATCAAGTGTGGCTACGCCCGGTCCTTGTGAAGGTTAAAACAGCACATACTTGACGAAACATCGTTGTGGTTTTGTATGCGTAGGTAAGAACGGTTCTTGCTAAAGCCCGTAGCAGCCACGTAAAACTTGCAACAAACAAAGTAGAGGACGTCTAACTTGTTTTTGCAGGGCATGTTGTGATGTGATATGGTCAAGACATGATGAGTTATACGGTTTTGTATGAGATGATCATGTTTTGTAAAGTTATCGGCAACTGGCAAGAGCCATATGGTTGTCGCTTTATTGTATGAAATGCAATCGCCATGTAATTGCTTTACTTTATCACTAAGCGGTAGCGATAGTCGTGGAAGCAATAGTTGGCGAGATGACAACGATGCTACGATGAAGATCAAGGTGTCAAGCCGGTGACGAAGGTGATCATGACGGTGCTTTGAAGATGGAGATCAAAAGCACAAGATGATGATGGCCATATCATGTCACATATTTTGATTGCATGTGATGTTTATCTAATTATGCTTCTTATTTTGCTTAGATCGACGGTAGCATTATAAGATGATCCCTTACTAAATTTCAAGGTATAAGTGTTCTCCCTGAGTATGCACCGTTGCGAAAGTTCGTCGTGCCGAGACACCACGTGATGATCGGGTGTGATAAGCTCTACGTTCAAATACAATGGGTGTAAGCCAGTTTTGCACACACAGAATACTCGGGTTAAACTTGACGAGCCTAGCATATACAGATATGGCCTCGGAACACTGGAGACCGAAAGGTCGAGCGTGAATCATATAGTAGATATGATCAACATAAGATGTTCACCATTGAAAACTACTCCATCTCACGTGATGATCGGACATGGTTTAGTTGATTTGGATCACGTGATCATTTAGATGACCAGAGGGATGTCTATCTAAGTGGGAGTTCTTAAGTAATATGATTAATTGAACTTTAATTTATCATGAACTTAGTCCTGGTAGTATTAGCATATCTATGTTGTAAATCAATAGCTCACGATGTTGCTCCACGTTTATTTTTCATATGTTCCTAGAGAAAACCAAGATTGAAAGATGTTAGTAGCAATGATGCGGAATTGTTCCGTGATCTGAGGATTATCCTCATTGCTGCACAGAAGTATTATGTCCTTGATGCACCGCTAGGTGACAGACCTATTGCAGGAGCAGATGTAGACGTTATGAACGTTTTGACAAAAGCTCGATATGATGACTACTTGATAGTTTAAGTGCACCATGCTTTACGACTTAGAACCGGGACTTCAAAAACGTTTTGAACACCATGGAGCATATAAGATGTTCCAAGAGTTGAAATTAGTATTTCATACTCATGCCCGTGTCGAGAGGTATAAGACCTCTGACAGTACTTTGCCTACAAGATGGAGGAGAATAGCTCAACTAGTGAGCATGTGCTCAGATTGTCTGGGTACTACAATTACTTTAATCAAGTGGGAGTTAATCTTCCAGATAAGATAGTAATTGACAAAGTTCTCTAGTCACTATCACCAAGTTAGTAGAACTTCGTGATGAACTATAATATGCAAGGGATGACGAAAGGAATTCCCAGCTCTTCGCGATACTGAAGTAGGCGAAGGTAGAAATCATGAAAAAGCATCAAGTGATTGATGGTTAACAAGACCACTTGTTTCAAGTAAAGGGCAAAGGGATAGAAGGGGAACTTCAAGAAGAATGACAAGCAAGTTGTCACTCCCGTGAAGAAACCCAAAGCTAAACTCAAGCCTGAAACAAGTGCTTATACTGCAAAGGAAATGGTCACTAAAAGTGGAACTGCCCTAGATACTTGGCGGATAAGGAGGATGGCAAAGTGAACAAAGGTATATTTGATATACAGATTATTAATGTGTATTTTACTAGTGTTCATAGCAACCCCTCGGTATTTGATATTGGTTCAGTTGCTAAAGAATAGTAACTCGAAATGGGAGTTGCATAATGAACAGAAACTAGTTAAAGGATGAAGTGACGATGTATATTGGAAGCAGTTCCAAGATTGATATGATCATCATCGCACACTCCCTATACTTTCGGGATTAGTGTTGAACCTAAATAACTGTTATTTGGTGTTTGTGTTGAGCATGAATGTGATTTGATCATGTTTATTGCAATACGGTTATTCATGTAAGTTAGAGAATAATTGTTGTTCTGTTTACATGAATAAAACCTTCTATGGTCATACACCCAATGAAAATAGTTTGTTGGGTCTCGATCGTGTGATACACATATTCATAATATTGAAGCCAAAAGATGCAAGGTTAATAATGATAGTGCAACTTATTTGTGGCACTGCCGTTTAAGTCATATTGGTGTAAAACGCATGAAGAAACTCCATTATGATGGATTTTGGAATCACTTGATTATGAATCACTTGGTGCTTGCGAACCATGCCTCATGGGCAAGATGACTAAAACTCCGTTCTCCGGAACTATGGAGCGAGCAACAGATTTGTTGGAAATCATACATACTGATGTATGTGGACCAATGAGTGTTGATGCTCCCGGCGGGTATCGTTATTTTCTGACCTTCACTGATGATTTGAGCAGATATGGGTATATCTGCTTAATGAAACACAAGTCTGAAACATTTGAAAAAGTTCAAAGAATTTCAGAGTGAAGTAGAGAATCATCGTAACAAGAAAATAAAGTTTCTACGATCTGATCGTGGAAGAGAATATTTGAGTTACGAGTTTGGTCTTCATTTGAAACAATGTGGAATAGTTTCACAACTCACGCCACCTGGAACACCACAGCGTAATGGTGTGTCCGAACGTCATAACCGTACTTTATTGGATATGGTGCGATCTATGATGTCTCTTACCGATTTATCACTATAGTTTTGGGTCATGCATTAGAGACAGCTGCATTCACGTTAAATAAGGGCCTCATCTGAATCCGTTGAGACAACGCCTTAAGAACTGTGGTTTGTCAAGAAACCAAAGTTGTTGTTTCTTAAAGTTTGGGACTGCGATGCTTATGTGAAAACACTTCAACCTGATAAGCTCGATCCCAAGTCGGAAAAATGTGTCTTCATAGGATACCCAAAACAGACTGTTGGGTACACCTTCTATCACAGATCCGAAGGCAAAATATTCGTTGCTAAGAACGGATCCTTTCTAGAGAAGGAGTTTCTCTCGAAAGAAGTGAGTGGGAGGAAAGTAGAACTTGATAAGGTAATTGTACCTTCTCCCAGATTGGAAAGTAGTACATCACAGGAAATTGTTCCAGTGATTCCTACACCAATTAGTGAGGAAGTTAATGATAATGATCATGAAACTTCGGATCAAGTTTCTGCTGAACGTCGTAGATCAACCAGAGTACGTTCCGCACCAGAGTGGTACGGCAACCCAGTTCTGGAAATCATGTTACTAGACCATGATGAACCTACGAACTATGAGGAAGCGATGATGAGCCCAGATTCCGCAAAATGGCTTGAAGCCATGAAATCTGAGATGGGATCCATGTATGAGAACAAAGTATGGACTTTGGTTGACTTGCCCGATGATCGGCAAGCCATCGAAAATAAATGGATCTTCAAGAGGAAGACCGACGCTGACGGTAATGTTACTGTTTACTAAGCTCGACTTGTTGCGAAAGGTTTTAGACAAGTTCAAGGAGTTGACTACGATGAGACTTTCTCATCCGTAGCGATGCTTAAGTCTGTCCGAATCATGTTAGCAATTGCCACATTTTATGAAATCTGGCAAATGGATAACAAAACTGCATTCTTTAATGAATTTATTAAAGAAAAAATAATTGCATATGATGCAACCCGAAGGTTTTGTCAATCCTAAAGGTGCTAACAAAAATGTGCAAGCTCCAGTGATCCATCTATGGACTGGTGCAAGCATCTCGGAGTTGGAATATACGCTTTGATAAGTTGATCAAAGCATATAGATTTATACAGACTTACGGTGAAGCCTGTATTTACAAGAAGTGAGTGGGAGCACTACAACCTTTCTGATAAGTATATGTGAATGACATATTGTCGATCGGAAATGATGTAGAATTTTTGGAAAGCATAAAGGAGTGTTTGAAAGGAGTTTTTCAAAGAAAGACCTTGGTGAAGCTGCTTACATATTGGGCATCAAGATCTATAGAGATAGATCAAGACGCTTGATAAGACTTTCGATAAGTACATACCTTGATAAGATTTTGAAGTAGTTCAAAATGGATCAGTCAAAGAAGAAGTTCTTTCCTGACTTGTAAGGTGTAAAGTTGAGTAAGACTCAAAGCCAGACCACGGCAGAAAAATATAGAGAGAATGAAAGTCATTCCCTATGCCTCATCCATAGGTTCTATAAAGTATGCCATGCTGTGTACAAAACACGTTGTGTACCTTGCCATGAGTTTGACAGGGAGGTACAATAGTGATCCAGGAGTAGATCACTGTACAGCGGTCAAAATTATCCTTAGTAATTGGATGACTAAGGAAATGTTTCTCGATTATGGAGGTGATAAAGAGTTCGTCGTAAAGGGTTACGCCGATGCAAGCTTTGACACTAAATCCAGATGACTCTAAGTATCAATCTGGATGCATATTGAAAGTGGGAGCAATTAGCTAAAGTAGCTCCATGCAGAGCATTGTAGACATAGAAATTTGCAAAATACATACGGATCTGAATGTGACAGACCCGTTGACTAAACTTCTCTCACAAGCAAAACATGATCACACCTTATTACTCTTGGGTATTAATCACATAGCGATGTGAACTATATTATTGACTCTAGTAAACCCTTTGGGTGTTGGTCACATGGTGATGTGAACTATGGGTGTTATTCACATAACGATGTGAACTATCGGTATTAAATCACATGGCGATGTGAGCTAGATTATTGACTCTAGTGCAAGTGGGAGACTGAAGGAAATATGCCCTAGAGGCAATAATAAAGTTGTTATTTATATTTCCTTATATCATGATAAATGTTTATTATTCATGCTAGAATTGTATTAACCGGAAACTTAGTACATGTGTGAATACATAGACAAAACAGAGTGTCCCTAGTATGCCTCTACTAGACTAGCTCATTGATCAAAGATGGTTATGTTTCCTAGCCATAGACATGAGTTCTCATTTGATCAACGGGATCACATCATTAGGAGAATGATGTGATGGACAAGACCCATCCGTTAGCATAGCACTATGATCGTTTAGTTTAACTGCTATTGCTTTCTTCATGACTTATACATGTTCCTATGACTATGAGATTATGCAACTCCCGAATACCGTAGGAACACCTTGTGTGCTATCAAACGTCACAACGTAACTGGGTGATCATAAAGATGCTCTACACGTGTCTCCGAAAGTATTTGTGGTGTTGGCATAGATCAAGATTAGGATTTGTCACTCCGAGTGTCGGAGAGGTATCTCTGGGCCCTCTCGGTAACACACATCACAATAAGCCTTGCAAGCAAAAGACTAATGAGTTAGTCACGAGATGATGTGTTACGGAACGAGTAAAGAGACTTGTCGGTAACGAGATTGAACTAGGTATAGAGATACCGACGATCGAATCTCGGGCAAGTAACATACCGTTTGACAAAAGGAACAACGTATGTAGTTATGCGGTTCTGACCGATAAAAGTTCTTCGTAGAATATGTAGGAGCCAATATGAACATCCAGGTTCCGCTATTGGTTATTGACTGGAGATGAGTCTCGGTCATGTCTACATAGTTCTCGAACCCGTAGGGTCCGCAGGCTTAACGTTTGATGACGATCGGTATTATGAGTTTATGAGTTTTGATGTACCGAAGGTAGTTCGGAGTCCCGGATGAGATCACGGACATGACGAGGAGTCTCGGAATGTCCGAGACATAAAGATTGATATATTGGACGGCTATATTCGGACACCGGAAGTATACCGGAAAAGTTTCGGATTTATCGGGAATGCCGGAGGGGGTTACCGGAACCCCCTACGAGAGGGGATGGTCCATAGTGGGCCTAAAGGGTGAGAGAGAGGCAGCCCATAGGGCTGGCCGGCGCCCCCACCTGGGAATCCTAGTTGGACTAGGATTGGGGGGGGGGCACCACCTCTCCTATTCCTTTCCCCCTTCTTCCTTTCGGTGAATCCTACTAGGAATAGGATTGCAATCCTATTCCTAGTAGGACTCCCTCCCTAGCCGCACCAGGAGAGGTTGGCCGGCCTCCCTCCCCTGCTCCTTTATATACGGGGGCAGGGGGGCACCCAAAGACAAAAAAAGTTGAATTGTTTTAGCCGTGTGCGGTGCCCCCCTCCACAGAATCACACCTCGGTCGTACCGTCGCGGAGCTTAGGAGAAGCCCTGCGCCGGTGAACACATCATATCCGTCACCACGCCGTCGTGCTGACGAAACTCTCCCGTGAAGCTCAACTGGATCAAGAGCTCGTGGGACGTCATCAAGCTGAACGTGTGCTGAACGCGGAGGTGCCGTACGTTCGGTGCTTGATCGGTTGGATCGCGAAGAAGTTCGACAACATCAACCGCGTCACTTGACGCTTCCGCTCCCGGTCTACGAGGGTACGTAGACACACTATCCTCTCTCGTTGCTATGCATCTGGTAGATAGATCTTGCGTGATCATAGAAAAATTTTAAAATACTACGTTCCCCAACACAAAGTAGAGGACGTCTAACTTGTTTTTGCAGGGCATGTTGTGATGTGATATGGTCAAGACATGATGAGTTATACGGTTTTGTATGAGATGATCATGTTTTGTAAAGTTATCGGCAACTGGCAGGAGCCATATGGTTGTCGCTTTATTGTATGAAATGCAATCGCCATGTAATTGCTTTACTTTATCACTAAGCGGTAGCGATAGTCGTAGAAGCAATAGTTGGCGAGACGACAATGATGCTACGATGGAGATCAAGGTGTCGCGCCGGTGACGAAGGTGATCATGACGTTGCTTTGGAGATGGAGATCAAAAGCACAAGATGATGATGGCCATATCATGTCACATATTTTGATTGCATATGATGTTTATCTTATTATGCTTCTTATTTTGCTTAGAACGACGGTAGCATTATAAGATGATCCCTTACTAAATTTCAAGGTATAAGTGTTCTCCCTGAGTATGCACCGTTGCGAAAGTTCGTCGTGCCGAGACACCACGTGATGATCGGGTGTGATAAGCTCTACGTTCAAATACAACGGGTGTAAGCCAGTTTTGCACACGCAGAATACTCGGGTTAAACTTGACGAGCCTAGCATATGCAGATATGGCCTCGGAACACTGGAGACCGAATGGTCGAGCGTGAATCATATAGTAGATATGATCAACATAAGATGTTCACCATTGAAACTACTCCATCTCACGTGATGATCGGACATGGTTTAGTTGATTTGGATCACGTGATCATTTAGATGACCGTAGGGATGTCTATCTAAGTGGGAGTTCTTTAGTAATATGATTAACTGAACTTTAATTTATCATGAACTTACTCCTGGTAGTATTAGCATATCTATGTTGTAGATCAATAGCTCGCGATGTTGCTCCCCGTTTATTTTTTTTATATGTTCCTAGAGAAAACTAATTTGAAAGATGTTAGTAGGAATAATGCGGAATTGTTCCGTGATCTGAGGATTATCCTCATTGCTGCACAGAAGAATTATGTCCTTGATGCACCGCTAGGTGACAGACCTATTGCAGGAGCAGATGTAGACGTTATGAACGTTTTGACAAAAGCTCGGTATGATGACTACTTGATAGTTTAGTGCACCATGCTTAACGGCTTAGAATCGGGACTTCAAAGACGTTTTGAACGTCATGGACCATATGAGATGTTCCAGGAGTTGAAGTTAATATTTCAAGCAAATACCCGAGTTGAGAGATATGAAGTCTCCAACAAGTTCTATAGCTAAAAGATGGAGGAGAATAGCTCAAGCAGTGAGCATGTGCTCAGATTGTCTGGGTACTACAATTGGTTGAATCAAGTGGGAGTTAATCTTCCAGATAAGATAGTAATTGACAAAGTTCTCTAGACACTATCACCAAGTTAGTAGAACTTCGTGATGAACTATAATATGCAAGGGATGACAAAAGTAATTCCCGAGCTCTTCGCGATGCTGAAATCGGCGAAGGTAGAAATCAAGAAAGAGCATCAAGTGTTGATGGTTAACGAGACCACTTGTTTCAAGTAAAGGGCAAAGGGATAGAAGGGGAACTTCAAGAAGAATGACAAGCGAGTTGTCACTCCCATGAAGAAACCCAAAGCTAAACTCAAGCCTGAAACTAAGTGCTTCTACTGCAAAGGAAATGGTCACTGGAAGTGGAACTGCAATAGATACTTGGCGGATAAGAAGGATGGCAAAGTGAACAAAGGTATATTTGATATACAGATTATTTATTTGTATTTTACTAGTGTTCATAATAACCCCTCGGTATTTGATACTGGTTTAGTTGCTAAAGAGTAGTAACTCGAAATGGGAGTTGCATAATGAACAGAAACTAGTTAAAAGATGAAGTGACGATGTGTATTGGAAGTAGTTCCAAGATTGATATGATCATCATCGCACACTCCCTATACTTTCGAGATTAGTGTTGAACCTAAATAAGTGTTATTTGGTGTTTGTGTTGAACATGAATATGATTTGATCATGTTTATTGCAATACGGTTATTCATGTAAGTTAGAGAATAATTGTTGTTCTGTTTACATGAATAAAACCTTCTATGGTCATACACCCAATGAAAATGGTTTGTTGGATCTCGATCGTGTGATACACATATTCATAATATTGAAGCCAAAAGATGCAAGGTTAATAATGATAGTGCAACTTATTTGTGGCACTGCCGTTTAGGTCATATTGGTGTAAAGCGCATGAAGAAACTCCATAGTGATGGACTTTTGGAATCACTTGATTATGAATCACTTGGTGCTTGCGAACCATGCCTCATGGGCAAGATGACTAAAACTCCGTTCTCCGGAACTATGGAGCGAGCAACATATTTATTGGAAATCATACATACTAATGTATGTGGGCCAATGAGTGTTGAAGCTCGCGGCGGGTATCGTTATTTTCTGACCTTCACTGATGATTTGAGCAGATATGGGTATATCTACTTAATGAAGCACAAGTCTGAAACATTTGAAAAGTTCAAAGAATTTCAGAGTGAAGTAGAGAATCATCGTAACAAGAAAATAAAGTTTCTACGATCTGATCGTGGAGGAGAATATTTGAGTTACGAGTTTGGTCTTCATTTGAAACAATGTGGAATAGTTTCACAACTCACGCCACCCGGAACACCACAGCGTAATGGTGTGTCCGAACGTCGTAACCGTACTTTATTGGATATGGTGCGATCTATGATGTCTCTTACCGATTTACCACTATCGTTTTGGGGTTATGCTTCAGAGACAGTTGCATTCACGTTAAATAGGGCACCATCTAAATCCGTTGATACGACACCTTATGAACTATGGTTTGGCAAGAAACCAAAGTTGTCGTTTCTTAAAGTTTGGGGCTGCGATGCTTATGTGAAAAAGCTTCAACCTGATAAGCTCGAACCCAAGTCGGAGAAATGTGTCTTTATAGGATACCCAAAAGAGACTGTTGGGTACACCTTCTATCACATATCCGAAGGCAAGATATTCGTTGCTAAGAATGGATCCTTTCTAGAGAAGGAGTTTCTCTTGAAAGAAGTGAGTGGGAGGAAAGTATAACTTGATGAGGTAATTGTACCTTCTCCCGAATTGGAAAGTAGTACATCACAGAAAATTGTTCCAGTGATTCCTACACCAATCAGTGAGGAAGTTAATGATGATCATCATGAAACTTCGGATCAAGTTTCTGCTGAACGTCGTAGATCAACCAGAATACGTTCCGCACCAGAGTGGTACGACAACCCAGTTCTGGAAATCATGTTACTAGACCATGATGAACCTACGACCTATGAGGAAGCGATGATGAGCCCAGATTCCGCAAAATGGCTTGAGGCCATGAAATCTGAGATGGGATCCATGTATGAGAACAAAGTATGGACTTTGGTTGACTTGCCCGATGATCGGCAGGCCATCGAAAATAAATGGATCTTCAAGAGGAAGACCGACGCAGACGGTAATGTTACTGTTTACAAACCTCGACTTGTTGCGAAAGGGTTTCGACAAGTTCAAGGAGTTGACTACGATGAGACTTTCTCACCTGTAGCGATGCTTAAGTCTGTCCGAATCATGTTAGCAATTGCCGCATTTTATGATTATGAAATCTGGCAAATGGATGTTAAAACTGCATTCCTGAATGGATATCTCAAAGAAGAGTTGTATATGATGCAACTAGAAGGTTTTGTCGATCCGAAAGGTGCTAACAAAGTGTGCAAGCTCCAGCGATCCATCTATGGACTAGTGCAAGCATCTCGGAGTTGGAATATACGCTTTGATAAGTTGATCAAAGCATATAGATTTATACAGACTTGCGGTGAAGCCTGTATTTACAAGAAGTGAGTGGGAGCACTACAACCTTTCTGATAAGTATATGTGAATGACATATTGTCGATCGGAAATGATGTAGAATTTTCTGGAAAGCATAAAGGAGTGTTTGAAAGGAGTTTTTCAAAGAAAGACCTTGGTGAAGCTGCTTACATATTGGGCATCAATATCTATAGAGATAGATCAAGACGCTTGATAAGACTTTCAATGAGTACATACCTTGATAAGATTTTGAAGTAGTTCAAAATGGATCAGTCAAAGAAGGAGTTCCTGCCTGACTTGTAAGGTGTGAAGTTGAGTAAGACTCAAAGCCAGACCACGGCAGAAAAATATAGAGAGAATGAAAGTCATTCCCAATGCTTCAACCATAGGTTCTATAAAATATGCCATGCTGTGTACCAAACATGTTGTGTACCTTGCCATGAGTTTGTCAAGGGGGTACAATAGTGATCCAGGAGTAGATCACTGTACAGCGGTCAAAATTATCCTTAGTAACTGGATGACTAAGGAAATGTTTCTCGATTATGGAGGTGATAAAGAGTTCGTCGTAAAGGGTTACG
>LR738715.1:849240026-849273969 GCA_902687465.1 Secale cereale | reverse complement strand
GGAGGGGAGGATCACCACCGGGAGCTTCTCCACCACCATGGACACCTCCCGGATGACTCGTGAGTAGTCTCCCTTGGACCATGAGTCCATGACCAGTAGCTATGTGATGTTCTCCTCCCGTTCTTGTGCTTCACTAATTAGTCCTCGTGAGCTGCCCTACATGATCGAGGCACCTATGTAATCCTTATGTTGTTGCTATGTTGAGTTTGCTGGGATCCGATGGATTATGAGATTATGTTCAGATTGATCTTGAGTAATATATTTGATTCACCTCTTTTATATTTTAGTTCATAAGTAATTCTTGCATGTTCTCCGTTGTTATTTATTACTTTGGCCGAGTAATAGGTAGTGACTCCAAGAGGGAACGTTATGCTTGATTGTGGGTTCATGCCCCTCGATGACTAGCTTGAGTGACAGAAACATGAGTCTAGGGGATGTGCTGTTGCCACAAGGTGGAAAACAACGGTGCTTGTGCCCGCGGGTGCAATGATTGTTTACTTTACGCAAAGTTCTTTTAATGCAGTTGTCTGTTGCATTGAGTTTACACTATGAGTGGGACTCACAACTTAATACCAGCGAGATGTTCTGGATAGATATCTCAAGGTGGATGATTAGTAGTAGATATTGATGGATTTCGGTCTACTTACTTTGGCGTACCGCCCATGCTTTGAACCTCAACCTTTCTTGCATTGTAGTCAGCATTGGTTTGCGTTCGTGGTCCTGTCAATTGCCCAGCTGTAATTTGTTATCTCACATAGCTGTTTTATCGTCTTTTGGGAGAGAGACATCACTAGTGAACATCATGAGACTCCTGTCCATATTACCATCATTGATCACATCCACTATTTACTTTCCGTTACTATTTACTATTGCAAAAACTATCTATCACTACTATCATTGCTTTTAACCCTTTGTGAACTACAAGGCCGGAGAGATTGACAACCTCTCTGTACTCGTTGGGAGCAAAGTTATTTGTATCTGTGTGCAGGTCCACGTTGATTGCTAATTGCGCCGTTAGCAGTTGACACCTACTTGTTGAACCTAGAAGTCTCTGGGGATTCGATCCTTGGCATCTTTGCTAGGAGAAAACACTTCTACTCACTGCATCTTACACCTTCCACTTGGGGTAACCAACGAAGGGTTCGAGGCCCATCACTTCCCCGACCACATTGTCTACTCCAACCGCCGTCGGTGACATCGTCCCCACGTCGATTGGCGCTACAATCGTCGTCGAATCTCCCTCTCTGCTGGCCCCTATGACTCCTCGACATGGCGTACAACTCGTGCATGTGATCATGTCCCTCGTCTACGCATGCCCGGTGCTACCAACACCGACGCATGCTTTCGTCCACGATGTGTCCCAGGGCCTGGCAAGCCAGATGGGGCGCTTTCGTCCACGACGTGTCCCATGGCCTGGCAAGCCTGGTGCGACTCTTTCATCCACGACGTGTGCCAGGGCCTGGCAAGTTTGGTGCGACGCTTCGTCAACTTTGCCTTCGTCCGTCTACGCATGCCCGGTGGTGGCAACACCGACGCGTGCCTTCGTCTATGATGTGTCCCAAGTTTGGCAAATCCGGCGCAACGCCTAGTCAACAACGTCTTCTTCCCGCCGCACCACTACTTCGACACCACTGCGCCCATGACTAACTCGGTGCCTCCTTGCACCCGTGGGTCCACGGTGACTTCCTCGACACCGGCTACCCTGACTCGACATCGACCACGACATTCTACGCACGGCTACCTCGACCACGACTACACCATCGTACGCTCTCGGCTATATTGACATCGGCACAAAAGGGCTACCGCCTTTCTTGAGCAACCTCGTAGGTTTCCACTCCAGCCACAACTTCCACGATGCATCGACCGTTACGACTGTTGGGGGGTGTCCATCGGCTTACCTTCAGATTCTTCTCCAGTCTCACCATCTGCGTCGCTGCCGTTGTGACTGCGGGGGGATGTTGAGGCACTATGATTAGTTAGGAAATATGCGATAGACTAGGATTTATTCTGGCTTTGTCTTGTACTCTAAGTTGATCATGTACTTCTATATATATGCCCACAAGGTTTAAACAATAAAAATCAATTCCACCAAACCCGGCTATCCCTTCTAACACACTAGATCATGGTGGCGCGCGTTACTGCGCCGTACATTATATTTTAAATATTTTCAATAGGATTGCAAGTATTCATCCAAATATATGAATAAATATGTTGAGATTGATTGAAAACAATCTTGTAGGATAAACGTGGGGGGGGGGGGGTTCTGCATGTTCATTAAGATGTGATGTGCGGGAAGGAGGGTTCCAATAGCCAAATGCAACTCTGGCTGTACATCAGCATGGGGTACGTTTCACAAATTGGTGAGGGGAAGAACAAAGAGAGGTCGTCATTGATCAGACAAAATTTTGGAAAATGGAGTTAGCAAGAAGCTTATCTTCTCTCCATTTTTTGTTTTGTTTTGCGGAAACAATTTACTTCAAATGAAACAATTTGGAATGAAATGAAGGCACTATAATACTGCACAAAAAATGATATACAAGATTGAAGGAAAAAATGGGTGGGATGCTAATCTGATAAATGAAACCTATTATATATGATTGCATTGTAGTTTCACCAATTAATCTTCAGATATAATAGTACTTTAGTTACATGTTTAACATGGCCGGGGTGAATACGCCAAAAGCAGCTGCCATTACATTGTGACTAACCTGCAAAGAGTAGCGCAGAACTCCATTAGTACATATGGCTATGCTAAAGAAGGTCACTGGTTCGTGTTTGATGGAACGCCTCCGACTCCATTGACATTTACCAGCACCCCAAGAAGCCAACACTTTCAGAAGTATAGCTTTATTAAGTGTGGTCCTAACCTGCAGATTTATTATATTGCAATGTAAATTACTGATTTGGACATAAAATCTTCAATAATATACATGAAACAGAGAATCTACCTTCTATGTGTCATCTCAACTGATGGAAACGAGAGACACATAAATTTAGGGAAGAAAGATTCAATAAAAACGTGGCTAACTATGTCAGTCAAAGAAAAATCATGAAGTTGGTTACTGCTCGAAATGAAATGTATAACAAACAGAATCGTCTTAATTTAATAACAGAAACATGATGCAATGAGCATTAGGCCTGCGCCAGTCCCCACATCGACCTTTTTTCGACAAAGAGCATATATTAATATCGCGGAGATACCAATTACACCCAGCCTCTGCAACAACGCAATGCCCTAGCGACATAACGGATGCACACAGCCAAAAAAAGAAAGAAGAATTACGAAAAAGAAAAGTCCCGCTGCAATGATCTATTCCCTGAAACAGTAGCACTAACACCACCAAGACAGCACCAAAAGTCCAGCTTCTCCAAAAGCGACGCCTCCAATAAGGGAACAGTGCACAAACACCGTCATCGCCCGATCATCGATCTTAGGTTTTCATCCTGAAGAAAGTCCTCACTCTCAAAAACAATGCCTTCAACAAGGCCATTGCCAGGCACAACCACTTAAGGCCAGACCTTGGATTTTCATCCTAAAAGAAAGACTTTGGACTTCTCCTGTGCAGTCGCCCCCACTAGCATGCCGCTGCTCCAAGTCACAAATCACCAAGCCAATTCCTCATCGCCACAGAGACTCGAATCACCATCGCTAGTCCTCAGATCTCAGCTTCCATGACCTTCTCCGCCAGCTGACTTCACCATGGAACGAGAAAGCATACCCCATGATGGTAACAGCCAGCAGAGCTTCGCAGCACTCCCTCTGAAACCAAACGGCCAGAGAAAAACACGGGTGCGCACGACCGAATCCCACCCGATCCAGCAATCTCCCGGCATGAATCGCCCAAGGGAGTTCCCGGCGGAGCCTTCCGGAACACGACACTGCAGCCAGATCGATGGGGACATGCATCCGGTTGATCAAAATCTCGGCTCGAGTTGGAATCCTAGGACCGCCGCCGGAGGAGATCGGATCAGGGCCGGGGGCCCCAGATCCACCGCCGCCAGCCCCCAAGACCGGGCCCCAGATCCCCCAAGGTGAGCCAGGAGATCCGGTGCCATCCACCTCCTTGCCGCCTAGAGATCGGGGCCGAAGCCGCCGCCCCTCCAAGGCGCAGACCACCGCGCTGATCCGCCACGCCGCAGCTGCTCCAGGCGCGCCGGAGGAGCCACCACGTCATAGTGCCCGGCTGCACCACACCCCGGCTCGAAGAAGTCGGCCCGCGCCGATCCATCGCGTGAGGGGACGAGGATGCCTTCCCTGCCGCCGGCGACGACCCGGCTTTGCCCGGCCACGCCCTGGGGCGGCGGGGGAGGAGAGGGAGAGGTGGGGAGGGCGGCGGTTGGCGGCGGCTAGGGTTTTCCCCTCCCCACATCGACCTATGAAGATAAATAGTTCGGTTCAATAGCAAGCCTAGCAGAATCAAAACTGGGAGGTTAGAACTTAGAAGGGTGTCAAGGAGATATGAATGAGGTTACATACCTGTAGAGGCGCCCGCAAGAGAGTTCTCTGGCAACGAACGGCGACACGCAGCTATCCAGACACGGGAGAGGGCGACAACTCATGAGCAGTCCATGGAAATAAAAAATTTGGCTAGGCCAAGCAGGTTGTGTCGTGGACGGAGGGGATGGGCCACTTGCCGGAGGAGGCGGCACTGGTAGTGGCACGTATTTGCACGGACAAAAAACGACGTCGCCCTTGATCAGCGCCTTCATCACTCATTAGTGAGCGGACGGAGGTAGTGAGGCGACGGCGGTAACTCAAAACGAAAAGGTTGGGCATTAGATGGCTAATGGAGGAGGAGCAGACCGCCGCGAGGCGCCGCGATAAGGGAGAGGAGGTGTTGCCGATCGATGTGCAGGCATCGCGTACATAGTTTTTTTAGGGTTGCTTCACGTGCAAATCTAGTCGATTCACCAGAAATCGTCGCGGTCATTCTTCGGAGCAGCAGCCCATTTTTCGTTGTCTCGGCCTGCTCTGCCAAAGTGACACGCTAAAGAGGCCCAAGAGGGCACTGCGGGACGACATTGCCATCTGCTCCCTTTGTGAGATCAATCGAACGGTTGACAAGTTCAAATCGCTGTGAGGGGTCCTAACTAGCTCAATTTTACTGTTTAGTAATGTGAGAATGACATGGAGGAAATAAGACATTTCCATTTCAACTCGTTTCTGTAAAAAATGTGAAGATGATTTAATGGAAGATTGAGCAAATTGTTTATTACATTCATGGCACCGCTATGATTTGTACTGCGATTTTGATGATCGGATCGATCGATAACTGCTGCTTCCATGTAAGAATGAGGAATTGAAGACATCTCCATTTCTGCTCGTTTATGTAAAAATGTAAAATGAGACTTAATGGAAGATTGTGCAAGTTTTTTTTCTTTCAAAACGGTTTGCACGTTTTCATAATGCCAAAACACCCGGAGCCATATGAGCTCTGTGAACTGCTAAAACATGAGCAACAGAGTTACAAACTCGATCACAGGACACAACCTTGACCTCTGTGAAATACATAAGCAAGGGGGACATGTAGCCGTCAGAGCAGATTGTAAAGCTGTAGAGTCTGTTTCGACGATGATTCGTCCAATACCAGCACTGACGACCAACTGAATAGCCTGGCGACAAGCTTTCATTTTCTCATGGGGCACATCAGCAAAGATGTCCATGTCCACTTTGTTAATTGAAAGCGCCATCCGTATTGATTTTCAGAAGGTTTCCAGTTGGATGCGTTCCGGCTGTTCCAAAGAGCCCAAAGCAGGACAACAAGTCAACAACAGCAGCGGGTGCAAAATTTGGGCGGATCGTGTCGACCTCCAGTCCAGGACGACGAAGGGGCAGGTTGTTGTGAGCAAAGCACCAAAAGGACTTCAGGGCACAAATATTGCGCCGAGTGGAGGGTTCCGTTGTTGTCAGAAGAGCTACAGTAGAGGAGCTCTGTTGCCATGTAGCCATTTCAGGGACCTTCAGGCACAGCTCATATGCACGTTGATTTGACGTAACAAGGGGAAACAAGGTCTAACTAAGCTAGGTCCCAATGACTTACTAAGAAGCTTAATGATGGTTAGGCACACAAGAATGCATGCTGCTGACCTAGCTACGGTTAAGGTTTACCCAATAAATCGACAGTGCCTTCGTTAAAAAAAACACTATCAGGTATTCATGACCACAAAACTCCCCGTATAGTGCCCTCTTACCATCTATCTCCCTCAAACCACCAAGCAGAAATTCATTCATGAACACTAGGAACACAAGGATAGTTTCAGTTTTGCCTTGGATGCTTGAGGCTGAAACCGGAGCCATGCTGCAACAGAGTCGATACAGCCACTTGCTGCTTCAGTGTTATATGACGTCAAAATTCGAAATTCAGATCTCTCTTCCTCCTCCAAAAAAAAAAGTTAGGGTTCCTGCCTCTCGTCCGCGCCGGCGCAGGTCCGCCTCGTCTCCGGTGGCCCTAGGGCCATGGAGGCGCGGTGGATCCTGGCAAGGGCCGGCGGGAGGGCTCCGTTTTTAGTTGATTTTTTCAATCTTGTTAGGATTTGTGTCCTGCTCAGGAAGGCGAGACGGTGGCGTCTCCCTGAAGATGGAATAAAGGTCTCCCCGCCTAGCCCCCATTCCGGCGGTGCGTCTAGCATCGTTGGTGGGTGTGTGGAGGTGTGTCTCCGGCAGATCTATCTTTGGTGGATTTACTCGGATCTCGTCGTTGTTCGTCTATGTTCGTGTGTCTTTGGTTTGGATCCTTCCGGTCTACGTTATTTTTCATCGGCGACGATTGCTCTTCTGAGGTGCTGGTCCTATGAGGCCTTCGCACGACAACATCCTGACTGTCTAATACAACAAGTTGTGCCCGACTCCGGCGAGGAAGGGGTGATGACGACGGCGCGTCTTCGGCTTGCTTCAGTGCTTGTAGTCGTCGCTAGGTGGTCTACGGATCTGGATGTAATTTTTATTTCTGGTGTTTGTTGCACTGCCATGATTGAAGATGAATAGATTGAAAGTTTTCTCGCAAAAAAAAAATCGAAATTCAGAAACCTGCACTGGACTGGACAGAGCATATGTGCATCATTACAGACATCATATGATATAAAAGGGATTTCTCACGTAGACTATGAGCAAGACTGCCATGGGAAGTGTACAATTATTGCCTATTTGAACATACCTGCATGAAAAAAATACCCACAAGCAAACATAATTTCTTACCAGAGAATCTGCTGACACAATTCTGGGCAAATTTACGATTGCTGATGTTCCGTTAACGCCATTCTCTACTCAAAACAGGCCAGAATTAATTAGCATTTAGGATGAAAGAAAGTGACAACGTTTCATGCAAAGTGTTCTACCAAGAGATTAAATGGTACCAACGTAGTAAGGCGGATTCGCTGGTGCAAGGCGATGATAATACGAAATACTTTCAAATGCTAGCCAATGGCAGACATAGAAAGAAGCGTATTTTCGCCCTTGACCAGGAGGACGGCCGAATAGAGGGGGACGTACCTCTTAGAAATTTTATCACTAAGTTTTAGAAAGAGCTTTTTGGGCCTTCAGCGGAAACTAATTTTCAGCTGGACGAATCCGTTACTCATGACATTACTCAAGTTACGGATGCGGAAAATGAATTCCTAACCTCTCCATTTTCTGAGGAGGAAATTCGAACCGCGGTGTTTCAGATGGAACACAACAAGGCGCCGGGTCCGGATGGCTTTCCCGCAGAGTTCTATCAATGCTTTTGGGACGTGATTAAGGCAGACTTGGTTCAGTTGTTTAACCAACTGCATTCCGAGGACCTTGATATTTCTCGTTTAAACTTTGGGGAAATTATCCTTTTGCCTAAGATTAAGGAGGCTAGTCGTATTCAACAATATCGACCGATTTGCCTTCTGAATGTAAGTTTTAAAATTTTTACGAAGGTAGCAACTAATCGGTTGAACGGGGTAGCTGACCATGTCGTAAAACCCACTCAAACAGCATTTATGCAAGGCCGCAACATATTAGATGGAGTGGTGGTCCTGCACGAAACTGTACATGAACTGCAGCGGAAAAAGTTGAACGGTGTCATTCTTAAAATTGATTTTGAGAAAGCCTACGATAAAGTTAAGTGGCCCTTCCTGTTGCAAACCTTGCGCATGAAGGGGTTTTCACAAAAATGGTGTCGTTGGATAGAGAGCTTTGTCTCTGGAGGTAGTGTGGCCATAAAAGTTAACGATGACGTTGGCAACTATTTTCAGACAAAGAAGGGGCTTCGTCAAGGCGACCCCGCTTCTCCTATTCTGTTTAACATTGTGGCTGACATGCTAGCTACCCTTGTTGTGCGGGCTAAGCTGGATGGTCAAATTAGTGTGGTCATTCCACACTTGGTAGAAGATGGTCTATCTATTCTACAATATGCGGATGACACGATACTATTCATGGATCATGATCTAGATAAGGCAAGAAATCTCAAGCTGCTCTTATGTGCTTTTGAGGAACTTTCTGGTCTCAAAATTAATTTTCATAAGAGCGAACTTTTTTGCTTTGGCGATGCTGCAGAATCAGCACCCGAGTATGCTGAGATTTTTGGATGCCAGCTCGGGCAGTTTCCGATTCGGTATCTGGGTATTCCCATACACTATCGGCGTTTAACTATCGCTGAGTGGAAGCATGTGGAAGAGAGACTTGAGAAACGATTAGCCAGTTGGAAGGCCAAACTCTTGTCTTACGGGGGCGATTGATCTTGATCAATTCTGTCCTAAGCAACATGGTTTTATACATGTTGTCATTCTTCCACCTGCCGAAAGGGGTTCTACAGCGCCTAGACTACTTTAGATCCAGATTTTTTTGGCAGTGTGATAACGAAACCAAGAAATATCGACTGGCTAGGTGGAGTGTATTATGCAGACCTAAAAGTCAAGGGGGCCTGGGAATCCAAGACCTTGAGATTAAAAACATCGCTCTTCTCAGCAAGTGGGTTTATAAACTACTCACTGAGAATGGAGTATGGCAGGAAATCATTCGCAACAAGTATGTGGGATCCAATGCCATTTCTCAAGTTCATTGGAAACCCGGGGATTCACATTTTTGGAGTGGGGTCATGAAGGCCAAGGAATTCTTCTTCCAATTTGGGACCTTCTCGGTTAGGGACGGTTCTCAGGTTCGTTTCTGGGAAGATACCTGGCTAGGGAACAACTCACTAATGGTGCAATATCCGAGCTTGTACCGGATTGTCAGACATAAATTTGTCACGATCAAACAAGTATTAGGACAAGAAAACCCCGATATTTCTTTCCGTAGGGATCTTCTGGGCACTCGTCTGGCAGCATGGAATGAATTACTCACTCGCCTGGAGGACTTTCAACTGTCAAATGAGCCGGACACTTTTCGATGGAACTTGCATCAGAATGGCAAATTTTCGGTCAAATCCATGTATGATGCAATGGTTCATTGTGATGTTCCAGTAGATAACAGGAAATTGTGGAAGCTAAAAATTCCTCTAAGAGTGAAGATTTTCCTCTGGTTTCTAAACAAAGGAGTCATCCTAACTAGAGATAATCTGGCACGACGAAACTGGCATGGTTCCAAGACATGTGTCTTTTGTCAACATGACGAGTCCATCAAGCACTTATTTTTTGAGTGCAAGTTCGCTCGGGCAGTTTGGGCCATGATTCAAGTAGCTTCGAATTTATACCCACCTCGTAGTGCACGGAATATGTTCGGCAACTGGTTGAGGGGTATCGATAAACAATTTTCTGCACATATTCTTGTGGGAGCAGCAGCCTTATGCTGGGCAATGTGGCTTATCAGGAATGATGTGGTTTTCAACAATAAATGTGTCTCATCTCCTATGCAGGTTATTCATGTTTGTACACGATGGCTCCGTACTTGGTCTATCCTGCAGAAGCCGGAGGACAGGGACCTTTTTATGATGGCGTCTACACGGCTGGAGCGTACAGCCAGGGAGGTTTTCTACCCCCATGGATGGCGGTGTGATTTACGGATAGGATCTACCGCTACTTAGGCTGGACACGTTTTATTGCTTGGCATTGTATCGAATTATTTAATTTTTAGGGTGCTCTGGACTTTTTGGCTGTGTGCATCTAGCTATGCAGAGGCCGGGCTTTCTTTTGATATGATTGTATCACCTCGATATATCCATTCAATGAAAAGTCCTTTATCGAAAAATCAACAAACACATACCCAGCAGTACGTTTGCAAGGGTATATATTTTCCTTGCTATCAAACGGGCCTAAGGGGACTAAAGAATCCACAACGTAACAAGCTAATTCACGCGTGGACCATGCACTCATGCCATCCTCTGTAAATGTTAGGGCATCTCCAGCCGTTGGCCCTCTCAGGAGGGGCTAAAAATCGCCTCCTGGGGCGCACTGGGGGCGTGATGCCCCCCAGTCACGGCCCTCCACGGTTTTTTTAAAAGTCAAATACGGCGCAAACACAGCTTAAATTTAACGCAAACACGGGCGAGTTCGTTCAGATTTAAACATACTTTACAAAAAAAAAACTACTGCGGGCTACCCCCGCCGTCTCCCTCGGCGCCCGCCTCGCCGCCCGCCCACGCGGTTCTACATGCCGAGGAGGCTGTAGAACCGCGTGTAGTCACCGCCGCCGTCGTCGTCATCGTCGTCGTCGTCCCCGCCCCCGCCTCCGCCGTCCCTGCTGCATCCCTCCCCCAGTTGGCGCGGCGGGTTGGACGGTCCGGGGGCGTCGTCGTCGTCGCTATCGAGGACGACGACACCGTTCTCGTCCTCGCGCCCACGTTTGCGGGCGGCGATCTCCTCCAGGGCTCGGCATTGCCGGACCATCTCCTCGCGCAGGTAGTCGTCGCGCGACCACCGCATTGCGTCCTCGTCGGAGAAGCCACGCCGGGCTATCTCCTCGTACTCCGGGGGGAGGCCGGGCTCCGCCTTAGGCTCGACGAGGGCGCCGGAGCTGCGGGTACGCGCGCTGACAGGCGTGTCCTGGGGCTCCGGCTTGACGGGGCGGAGGTGGAGGCAGGGAGAGCCACCAGACGAGGAGGAGGATGCCCTGGGCTCCATGCGCCTCGGCGTCCAGGAGCTTCCACGACGGCGTGAGAAGGACGGGGGAGCGGGGTACTCGAGGCGCGACGTGTTGCCGCCCTCGATGTATTCGAGGACGGACTCCAACGTGCGACCGGGCACGCCCAACCACCGGCGCCGCGCCGCGCCGGTGGGTAGCGGGGGCACCGGCACGCCGCCGGCGCTGATCCTCTACGCCCCGGGCACCCGCATGTCCGGCGGGACCGGGTACTCGGCCTCAAAAAGGAGGCGAGCCTCGTCCTCGTGCAGATAACGGCGCCCGAATCCGTTCGCCGCCGCGCCGTCGCCTGGGAAACGCTCGGCCATGCTTCTCAACTGGGGACGGCGAGAGGAGGGAAGGGGGAGAAATGAGCGTGTCGGCGGTGGATGATCTGTGCGAGTCTCCGGCGCGCTTGCGGTCGGCTTTTATAGGCGGAGGCGCAGCGTGGTAGGCTTGGCCGGCGCGTTACGCGTGGCGTGATTGCGTGGCGGCCGAGGGACGCGTCGCCCAGCCTTCACTGCGCCGCCCGTGAGGCATCAATGGAGGCTGACCGGTGGGGCAGCGCGCGCAGCTTTGGCATTGATTCGCCGCGGGAAACGAGCCGATGAAGACGACGAAGCGGCGAGAAGAAGAGTCGAGTCGCTGACGCGGCGGGCCCGCGGCTCTTCGCGCCAAAAAAGATTCGCCCGGCGCCCCGGAGCGACCCCCAGCGCGCCGGGTTCGGGTTGGGTCCGCCGGCGCCAATTTCGGCCTGAGCCGGTGAAAACTGGGCTCTTGGGGGCGCGACTGGGCAGATTTTTTTGGCGCCGGCGGACGAAAAAAAGCCTGGGGGGCCTTCTTGAGGCGCGGCTGGAGATGCTCTTAGCCCAAGTACATGACATCAACAATTTTCTCAGTTTCTAATCTTCAAAATCTTTTATCTTTCAAACCACTTATAACCAGAACAAGGAGATGGTTTGACCTTTGAGGCAAGTGGGATGAACTTTGTCGACAGAGCCACTTGTTATTTTAGTGTTAGAGAACGTCAAAAATCAAAATTCAGATGTGTAAAGTTGCATTCGACTTGTGGAGTGCTTGCGCAGTTTTCTACTGTGGTAAATATTGTCAACCAACTTGTCCGTTACAGGTAGCGTATATATAACGATAAGTAAGTCAGCATGTAAAGTGCACGGCATAACCTACCTGAGAAACCCTATAGCACAAAGGGGACGTCTTTCGAGTCCTTTGAAGCAATGTTGTGTTCAAAAACTAAAGTATCATAACAAAAGAATGGATATTTTCATCCGAGCACTGATGCACATACGTACAGCTCCATTTCCTATTTAAGCATGCCCCAATTAGTTAGCATCAAAGAAGTGAGATTGCAATCACCCGAAGTGTTTCTCAATCATAAAACAAATGTCTAGCATTAAAGTAAAATAATAATCTCACACAATATGCCATTGGCAGACAAAGCAATAATTTACTAGGTCTCTGTCAATAAGATGCGTATACTTACCCAGACTACAGACTGAATAAACTGATTGATAATCACTTATCATTCCTTTCACAGCATGTGGTCATAGCATTTTCCTCCTTCAACACAACTACGCGAACGATTCTCAGAGAAATCAGACAAGTTGCATCATTAGTTCATTATACTGAACCACCATTGCTCCAAATTTAAAAGGATGTAGACAGCAGTCAATGAAAATGAGAACAAAACTGAATCAGACATGCCAAGGCCGGCGATCCATTGCAAGAACAATTGACTACTATCGAAGATTCACTTCTTATAAAAGCACGAGAATCTGCTATTGATTTCACAAGTGCAATGATGGTAACGACGCATAGAATGGTACATATGGTAGGTATGGTGGGGCTCCACATTCAAGATCGGAGACCACCTTTACTTGCTGACGATCCATATTATAGCACATGAATTCCGACATGAATTCGGTATCCCGTCCGGCTGTGAACAAGATCAAGTGACACTCCGGATGAATCGACATCCAGCAGTGACCAATACGATGTGTCCCTCCACACATGTGTGAAGCTTAAACACTATGCTTCAACGTCCACTCTTTGTTGCCATAGTCCTGGAGAACATAAACAACTAGCCGATCCACATCACCATTTTTTCTCTGAAAACTGGAATAATGCAAGCAGCCATGTGACTGCTGAACAAAAGAATTATACGGACCACTAGGGACAGGGACGACCGTCCATGTCCCCTCCGTGTCCACTGCAACCAGACAAAGGAGTGACATACTGCCAACAAGTGCGTGAAAATGCATACAACCATTGAGGAAAGCACTAGGCTGGTACTGAGGAGTAACAAGCCAAAAGTTCTCGTTCCATCCCTTCTCTTTACGAGCCCACCATCCGGTTTCCGACGAAAACACATCCACTCTGTTGAGTATCGTGATTATTAGGAAAGCTAGGATAGCGTAGGACATTATTCTACCTTGCCTTGTACTCCAAGTAGATCATTGTACTCCTATATATATGCCCACGAGGCTCAAGCAATATCAACAATAATTCCATCAAATCCCTCTCTCCCTTTTAACATGGTATCTATCGCAAGTCGATCCTAAACCCTAGCCGCCACCGCTTTCGCACCCGCGCGCCGCCCCCGGGGCGGTCGGCCTCCATGACCGCCGCCGGGGGCCGCGCCGCCCGTACCTAGGGTTCGTCCGCCGGCCGTGTTGGCCGGCTGCCCTAGAGAGTCTTTTTCCTGAGCCATTGCTCCAGGTTTTTTCGCTCTCTCGCCGGTCGTTTTGATCGGCGTTTTTCTTTTTGGTTTTCCGATCTAATCTTGATCGGTTTGCGTCGCCCGCCGCCGCCGTCGACCCCATGCGTCTCTACTCCGACCCCGGCGCGACCCGTCGGCCTCTCCTCCGACCCGCGGCCACGTGCGCCGAGGCGGCCCGTCCGGGCCAGCCGCCGTCCGCGCGTCGGTCCGCCCGTCGCCTTGCGTCGGCCGTCACCGCCCTGCTCCGACCGGAACACCTGCATCGTCCCGACCCGGGGGCCTCGCGCCATGCGACGGCTAATCATAGCCGTCGCTCGCGCCTCGGCCCGCCCATCGATCCACGTCACCTGCCTCCGCCGCGTCTGCACGGCGGCCCGGTGGTCTACCTCGCCGGCCTCGTCCTCGGCTGCATCAGGCTCGTCGTCTGCCTCAACTCGGGCGTCGGCGCTGCTTTGGCAGCCCGGGTGCCGGCGCTGACGTCCTGTTCCGTCCGCCGTCGCCGACCTCATCCGGGACTCCGCCATCACTCCTCCACCGAGCGGCGTCCCCGACCTCGCGCGCGATCGGCTTGATCACCCGCTCGCCGCCGCGATCCACCTCATCTACGCCGCGCGATCGACCTGGCCCGTCGGTCACGCGCGCCTCCGCAGGTCCCGTGAAGATCGTCCCCGAGTTCAGCGCGCCTCTTCACCGATCGAGCATCGGGCTGCCGCTGCGTCGCCCCATCGGGCCGCAGCGCCGCCGCCCCCGTGGTTCTCCTCGCGGCTGCATCGACTCGTACTTCGCCGCTACGTCGCCCCTTCGGGCCGTAGTGCTGCGATACGCGGTCCCCGCCGTCGTCCCGAGGCCGTCCCCGCGGTTGCACCGACTCGCGAACCGCCGTTGCGTCGCCCCTTCGGGCCGAAGCGTCGCGGCCCGCGGTCCCCGCCGCCGCCCCGAGGTCTTCCCGTCGTCGCCTCGACCCGCCTGCCGCCGCTGCATCGCCCCTTCGGGCCGTAGCGTCGCGGCCCGCGGTCCACTCTGCCGTCACCGCGCGTCGACCTCCCGTGGTATACGCCGCGCCGTCTCCTTGGTGCGGGAACGCCACCGTCCGCGCCGGTCTTCGTCACGCTGTCAGGGTTCTTCGCCTACTTCGAGCACCGCCGCCGCACTACTAACCTAGCCGCCGCCGCCGTCAGGCCGCCGCCGCTGCTCTTGGCCGCCGCCGTCGCCCGTCCACCCCCTTCGTCGTCGTCCTAGCACCAGCCCGTCGCCAGCGTCGCCGTCATCTACCCCGGCCACTTCGTCTACTCCGACCACCGTTGGTGACGTCGGCCCCGCGCCGATGGACGCCGCAACCGTCGTCGAGTTCTTCTCTGCTGGCCCCTCCGACTTCTCCGACATGGCGTACAGCTCGTGCAGGTCCCTTGTCTACGCATGCCCGGTGCTGGCAACACCGATGCGTGCTTTCATCCACGACGTGTCCCCGGGCCTGGCAAGCCTGGTAGGCGCTTCATCAACTTCGTCTTCGTCCGTCTACGCATGCCCGGTACTGGCAACATCGGTGCGTGCCTTCGTCTACGATGTGTCCCCGGGCTTGGCAATCCCGCCGCGACGCGTCGTCAACAACATCTTCTTCCCGGCGCACCACTACTTCGACACCACTGCGCCCATGCTAACTCGGCGCCCCCTTGCGCCCGCGGCTCCACGGCGCCTTCCTCGACACCGGCTACCCCGACTCGACATCGACCACGACATTCTTCGCACGGCTACCTCGACTACGGCTACACCACCTAGGCTCTCGGCTACATCGGCAAACGGCACAAAGGGCTACCGCCTGCTTGAGCAACCTCGTCGGTTTCCACTCCGGTCACGACTCCGCGATGCGTCGATCGTTCCGACTGTGGGGGGTTGTCCGTCGGCTGGCCTTCGGATTCTTCTCCAGTCTCACCGTCTGCGTCGCTACCGTTGTGACTGCGGGGGGATGTTGAGTATCGTGATTATTAGGAAAGCTAGGATAGCGTAGGATATTATTCTACCTTGCCTTGTACTCCAAGTAGATCATTGTACTCCTATATATATGCCCACGAGACTCAAGCAATATCAACAATAATTCCATCAAATCCCTCTCTCCCTTCTAACACACTCTGATGAGGCATAAGTCCTCGCTGGATTCAGGTAGCAACATAAACACGTAGAAGTGGGAAGACACGGCCGGAACAAAACCCAGACGCACGGTGTTCTCATCGTCGATCTTGCCGGGTTCCGGTAGCATGACTCACTCCTCCGTCGCGGTATTGCACACAAGAAGGGACTAAAGAAACAAGAACAACAAAGACTAGTTCCCTAGTCGCAAAAGAAAAACAAGCAGTTCCTTTATGCCCACGTTTCTACAGCTGCGTTACTCATCTCACGCAGTGGCTAACTAATCAAATCCTCAACATAACAATCTAATTCACACATGGACCATGCACTCATGCCATCCTCTTTTCTGTGAATGTTAGTCCAAATAAATGAAATCAACAATATTTTCTCAGTTTCTAATATTCAAGATTTTTTGTCTTTCAAACCACTTATAACCAGCACGAAGAGACGTTTTAACCTTTGCGGCAAGTGGGATGAACTTTGACTACAGAGCCACTTGTTATTTTAGTGTTAGAGAATGTCAAAAATCAAAATTCAGATGTCACTACAGGAAAAAACATTAAAGCCGTGTACCCAATACACTCGGCTTATATTGATTTAAACTCGGTTTATATATAAGCCGAGTAAAACACCCGGCTTATATGACACGGTTTATACTTGATCGGCTTATAAGATATAAGCCGGGTGCCAGAGGAAAAACTCTTGGTTTATGTATAAGCCGTGTGTTTATACGAGGCTCTCGGCTTACTAAAGTAACATGACGGCAGCCGGGAGATAACGGACACGTGTCATCGTCTGTATAAACCGAGTGCCTACTGCAGTCACACGGTTTATATATAAACTGAGTGCCTAGTAGTGCTACGCATTTTATCTATAAACTGAGTGCCTAAATGAGCCGCACGGTTTATATATAAACATGTAAACCGGGTGCCTTCTACTGCTGTACTCAGCTTATAGGCCAGCCGTTGTTACACACAGCCTATAAGCCGGGTGCCTGGCACCTGAAGTACTCGGCTTATATAGCTCCCATGGCATAATATGCCTATAAGCCGGGTGCCATGTCCCTCGGACACTCAGTTTATAGGCAAAATTGCTTTTTTTTTTCTGCTTGCTTCAGCGAGCAGCCGCAACATGGCTTATATATCCAGCAATATATTGATCCAGCAAGCAACATGTCCAGCAATATATAGATCTAGCAAGCAATATTTATCCAACAATAAAATATTACAACTTGACAACCATAACAAATTGACCATGAGTCCAAAGTCCACACATGCGTAAATATGCAACAAGAGTTTGCAAACGAAAGTACCATAAGTTCCAAGTCCACACATGCGTATATGTCTAACCAAGGTTCACAACAACATGCGTACATATCCAACAAGGTTCACAACAACATGCGTGCATATCCAACAAGGTTCACAAACAAAAGCATGAGTTCCAAGTTCACACCAATCATGAACCTCAAAGATGCAATGAGCTTCACCGTAGCATGTATGCCCACCGTCAACGGCATCCACGATGCCAACCTATAAGTCCACTAGTGGTGGCGCCTCTTGAAATGTGATTGTGCACACTAATCATGCTGGCGGATTAGTTAACGTCTCTATGACAAGATTCTTACTTCAATGAAGAAGACATGCAATCCAACATACATCTACAGATTCTTACAATAAGTATATGGAAATTGATGAACATATTCAATTGCGAAGGCTGCAGAGTCTCAGTTACTACAATAGAGAGCTAAACAAATTCAATTTGCACATCAGCCAGTCTCAATTACTACAAAAGAGAGCTAAACAAACTCAATTTGCACATCAGCCAGCCAACTGGAATGCAGAAAGTTTGGCTTCACAAGATATAATACACTGACCTGACAATGCTCATGATATTGATAAGTGGGAGGCACAAATATGGAGAAGGAAGAGTACCGCGTACATGTTGAATTCATGAGGGATCAGTAACATGAGCAACCATGCACTAAAATTTACTATTAAAAAACTCTAGAGAACACGAGTCAGCATTTAGCAAATAAAGATGGTTACATCACAACTTTTTCACTAATCTAGCTATGAAAATAACAAAGAAACCAGATACTCTTTCCATCGTTGCATCAATAGAGCATCACAAGGTGTAATGGACGAAAGAAAGATAAGACATATGGATAGGCCTAAGACTTAAAAGAAATGGCACAATTACAATTTTGTAACATCGAATACATGGAAAGGCTCACCATGTCTGAAACCTGAATGGTACACTCAATGAAACGTGATCACAAACTCCCCAAATTTCTTGGTGATGCAAGGTTTCCTCAGATGAGAAGATATCTTGATAGTTAATGCTGCAAAAGTAATTGAATTAGATTAGACTAAATAGAAAGCTCATTCTCCAGCATATTGGAAAGTGTAGGAAGTGGAAATAGGAAAAAAATACTAAAAATCATGCACATGTACAAGTAATGGCCTTCCACGTCTTAGGTAAACATACTTTCCTAAGCTCTACAAGGTGGAACATGAAACCAAGCCCAGAAGCGGCATGGAAAATCCTATGTGATGTCTTTGCGACATGCGTAGGCCTTGTGCGGACGAGGGAGGGGCACGCCCAGCCACCGGGCGGGCGAAGTTACCTCGACGACATGCCTGATCCAACCGTTTAAATCCTCGTAAAATCGTACTTTGCCGAAAATTCTCTGGAGCTGGTATGGCGTCATCACATGGCCCCTATAGGGTGTGGTGAAAGTTTGGGCGCGTTTCGAATAGGCCTCACCTGAGGATGCTTGTAAACTACACCACCTTCGAGGTTCTCTCTGGTACCGAGAGGGAACGTGTCTAGTTTGTGAAAGAAGTGCAGGTCCTGTTGCTCAATTGGCTTCGAAACTTCTCGTGCTCTCAAAGCAGGCCATCGAATGACACATGACACGCCCCCGCATTTTTCGGACCCTCTTGCAATACCTGAGATATTTATTGCAGTACTAGGGTTTTAGACTCGGAAATTGCAGCTCTACAAGGTGGAACATGAAACCAAGCCCAGAAGCGGCATGGAAAATCCTATGTGATGTCTTTGCGACATGCGTAGGCCTTGTGCGGGTGAGGGAGGGGCACCCCCAGCCACCGGGCGGGCGAAGTTACCTCGACGACATGCCTTATCCAACCGTTTAAATCCTCATAAAATCGTACTTTTCCGGAAATCCTCGGGAGCTGGTATGACGTCATCACATGGCCCCTATAGGGTGTGGTGAAAGTTTGGGCACGTTTCGAATAGGCCTCACCTGAGGATGCTTGTAAACTACACCATCTTCGAGGTTCTCTCTGGTACCGAGAGGGAATATGTCTAGTTTGTGAAAGAAGTGCAGGTCATGTTGCTCAGTTGGCTTCGAAACTTCTCGTGCTCTCAAAGCAGGCCATCGAATGACACATGACATGCCCCCACATTTTTCGGAACCGCCTGCAATACTTGAGATATTTATTGCACTACTAAGGTTTTAGCGCCGGAAATTGCAGCTCTACAAGGTGGAACATGAAACCAAGCCCAGAAGCGGCATGGAAAATCCTATGTGATTTCTTTGCGACATGCGTAGGCCTTCTGCGGGCGAGGGAGGGGCAGGCCCAGCCACCGGGCGGGCGAAGTTACCTCGACGGCATGCTTGATCCAACCGTTTAAATCCTCGTAAAATCGTACTTTGCCGGAAATCCTCAGGAGCTGGTATGGCATCATCACATGGCCCCTATAGGGTGTGGTGAAAGTTTGGGCGCGTTTCGAATAGGCCTCACTTAGGATGCTTGTAAACCACACCATCTTCGAGGTTGTCTCTGGGTACCGAGAGGGAACATGTCTAGTTTGTGAAAGAAGTGCATGTCATGTTGCTCAGTTGGCTTCGAAACTGCTCGTGCTCTCAAAGCAAGCCATGAAAAGACATGTGCCAGGCCCCCACATTTTTCGAACCCTCCTGCAATATTTGATACATTTATTACACTGCTAGGGTTTCACCGCCGAAAATTGCAGATCTGTAAGGCGCCACATGAAATCATCCTCAGAAGCATCATGGGAAATCATAAGTGATGTCTTTGCGACATGTGTAGGCCTTGTGCGGGTGAGAGATGGGCATGCCCGGACACCGAAATTACGTGGCGGCTCGCCTGATCCAACTGTTTAAATCCCCAGAAAACCATACGATGCTGGAAATCCTCGGGAGCTAGCACGGTGTCATCACACGGCCCCTATAGGATGTGGTAGAAGTTTGGGCGCGTTTTGAATATGCCGCATCTGAGGCCGCTTGTAAACTACACCACCTCCAAGGTAGTCTCTGGGTACCGAGAGGGAACATGTCGGATTTGTGAAGGAAGTGATGGTCATGTTGTTCCGTTGACCTTGAAACTTCTTGTGCTCTCAAAGGAGGCCTTCGAATGACACGTGCTAGGCCCCCACATTTTTTGGACCCGCATGTAGTATTTGAGAAATTTATTGCACTGCTAGGGTTCCTACGCCGGAAATTGCAGATCTGCAAGGCGCCACAGGAAAGCATGCCCAGAAACGGCATGGAAAATCCTATGTGATGTCTTTGCGAAATGCATAGGCCTTGTGAGGACGAGGGAGGGGTATGCCCTTACACCGAGGGCGAAATTACCTCGGTGGCATGCCTGATCCAGCCGTTTAAAACGTCGAAAAATCGTACGATACCGGAAATCCTCGGGAGCTGGCATGGTGTCATCACATAGCCCCCGTAGGGTGTGGCAGAAGTTTCGGCACGTTTCGAATATGCTTTGTCTGAGGACACTTATGAACTACAGCAGCTTCGAGGTAGTATCTGTGTACCGAGAGTGAATGTGTCGGGTTGTGAAGGTGTTGGCCTAGAAACTTCGTATGCTCTCAAATGAGGCTTTTCCATGTGATCATAATATGGGTACGCAGGGGTTCGGAAGAATACACTAGTGACTTTTGCATGTGATCATAAAGTGGTGTTAAATTGGGAGATTCGAACATAAGACCCATAAAACTAGTCAGAAGAAATTGGGTAAGAAAGAAATAATAATAAATAGTTAAGATAAATGCAATGAAAATCATTTTAAACCAATTTTACATAAATTTCATGTGTTGCAAGCATATAAGCTGAGTTCTATTCTCAGAGCACACGGATTATATACTGTGTAAGCCGAGTGCTATCTCAGGGCACACGACTTATATACTGTGTAAGCCGAGTGCTATCCTGCGGTACACGGCTTATAGGATGCTCCGTGACGGCGCCGTCAACCACTTTCATTGTGGACACGTGGCAGATGTCTTTACCGAATGCCTGCTGAAAGCCAAGTGCCTTTTCCTGTAGATACCGTGTGCTCCATATAAGCCGAGGGCTTTTTTTCTACACTCGGCTTATAGATGGCTATAAGCCGAAAACTGGAATAATGCAAGCAGCCATGTGACTGCTGAACAAAAGAATTACACGGACCACTAGGGAACGACCGTCCATGTCCCCTCCGTGTCCACTGCAACCAGACAAAGGAGTGACATACTGCCAACAAGTGCGTGAAAATGCATACAACCATTGAGGAAAGCACTAGGCTGGCACTGAGGAGTAACAAGCCAAAAGTTCTCGTTCCATCCATTCTCTTTACGAGCCCACCGTCCGGTTTCCGACGAAAACACATCCACTCTGATGAGGCATAAGTCCTCGCTGGATTCAGGTAGCAACATAAACACGTAGAAGTGGGAAGACACGGCCGGATCAAAACCCAGACGCACGGTGTTCTCATCGTCGATCTTGCCGGGTTCCGGTAGCATGACTCACTCCTCCGTCGCGGGATTGCACACAAGAAGGGACTAAAGAAACAAGAACAACAAAGACTAGTTCCCTAGTCGCAAAAGAAAAACAAGCAGTTCCTTTATGCCCACGTTTCTACAGCTGCGCTACTCATCTCACGCAGTGGCTAACTAATCAAATCCTCAACATAACAATCTAATTCACACATGGACCATGCACTCATGCCATCCTCTTTTCTGTGAACGTTAGTCCAAATAAAAGTGTTGACTACAAGGATTATTAGGAAGTATAGAATAGACTAGGATTTGGTCCTACCTTGTCTTGTACTCCAAGTGGGTCTTTGTACTCCTATATATATGCTCACGAGGCTCAAGCAATACATCAATTATTCCACAAAACCTCTCTCTCCCTTCTAACATGGTATCTATCGAAGGTCGATCCTAAACCATAGCCACCACCGCTTCCGCACCCGCGCGCCGTCCCCGGGGCGGTCGGCCTCCATGACCATCGTCGGGGGCCGCACCGCCCGTACCTAGGGTTCGTCCGCCGGCCGTGTTGGCCGGCTGCCCTAGAGAGTCTTTTTCCCGAGCCCTTGCTCCGGGTTTTTTCGCTCTCTCGCCGGTCGTTTTGATCGGGTTTTCTTTTTTTGTTTTCCGATCTAATCTTGATCGGTTTACGTCGCCCGCCGCTGCCGTCGACCCCATGCGCCTCTACTCCGACCCCGGCGCGACCAGCCGGCCTCTCCTCCGATCCGCGGCCACGTGCGCCGAGGCGGCCCGTCCGGGCCAGCCGCCGTTCGCGCGTCGGTCCGCCCGTCGCCCTGCGCCGGCCGTCACCGCCCTGCTCCGACCGGAACACCTGCATCGCCCCGACCCGGCGGCCTCGCGCCATGCGACGGCCAATCATAGTCGTCGCTCGCGCGCCGGCCCGCCCATCGATCCACGTCACCCGTCTCCGCCGCATCTGCACGACGGCCCGACGGTCTACCTCGCCGGCCTCGTCCTCGGCTGCATCAGGTTCGTCGTCTGCCTCAACTCGGGCGCCGTTGCTCCGTTGGTCGCTCGGGCCTCGCTGCCCGGGCGCCGGCGCTGAGGTCTCGTTCCGTCCGCCATCGCCGGCCTCATCCGGGACTCCGCCATCACTCCTCCACCGAGCGGCATCCCCGACCTCGCGCGCGATCGGCTTGATCACCCGCTCGCCGCTGCGATTCGCCTCATCTACGCCACGTGATCGACCTGGCCAGTCGGTCACGCGCGCCTCCGCAGGTTCCGTGAAGATCGACCCGAAAACTGCGCGCCTCTCCGCCGATCAAGCATCGGGTTGCCACTGCGTCGCCCCGTCGGGCCGCAGTGCCGCCGCCCCCGTGGTTCTCCTCGCGGCTGCATCGACTCGTGCTTCGCCGCTGCATCACCCCTTCGGGTCGTAGTGCTGCGATACGCGGTCCCCGCTGCCGCCCCGAGGCCGTCCCCGCGGTTGCACCGACTCGCGAACCGCCGTTGCGTCGCCCCTTCGGGCCGCAGCGTCGCGGCCCGCGGTCCCCGCCGCCGCCCCGAGGTCTTCCCGCCGTCACCCCGACTTGCCTGCCATCGCTGCGTCGCCCCTTCGGGCCGTAGCGTCGCGGCCCGAGGTCCACTCCGCCGTCACCGCGCGTCGACCTCTCGTGGTATACGCCGCGCCGTCTCCCTTGGCGCGGGAACGCCACCGTCCGCGCCGGTCTTCGTCAAGCTGTCAGGGTTCTTCGCCTACTTCGAGCACCGCCGCCGCAAACCTAACCTAGCCGCCGCCGCCATCGTCAGACCGCCGCCGCCGCTCTTCTTTGGCCGCCGCGGCCGCTACCTTCGTAGCCGCCGCCGTCGCCCGTCCACCCCCTTCGTCTTCGTCCAAGCACTAGCCCGTCGCCAGCGTCGCCGTCATCTACCCCGACTACTTCGTCTACTCCGACCACCGTTGGTGACGTCGGCCCCGCGCCGATGGACGCCGCAATCGTCGTCGAGTTCTTCTCTGCTGGCCCCTTCGACTTCTCCGACATGGAGTACAGCTCGTGCAGGTCCCTCGTCTACGCATGCCCGGTGCTGGCAACACCGATGCGTGCTTTCATCCACGACGTGTCCCCGGGCCTGGCAAGCCTGGTCGGCGCTTCGTCAACTTCGTCTTCGTCCTTCTATGCATGCCCGGTGCTGGCAACACCGATGCGTGCTTTCGTCTACGATGTGTCCCCGGGCTTGACAAACCCGCCGCGACGCGTCGTCAACAACATCTTCTTCCCGGCGCATCACTACTTCGACACCACAGCGCCCATGCTAACTTGGCGCCCCCTTGCGCCCGCGGCTCCACTGCGACTTCCTCGACACCGGCTACCCCGACTCGACATCAACCACGGCATTCTACGCACGGCTACCTCGACCACGGCTCCACCACATACGTTCCCGGCTACATCGACAAACGGCACAAAGGGCTACCGCCTACTTGAGCAACCTCGTCGGTTTTCACTCCAGCCAAGACTCCGCGATGCGTCAACCGTTCCGACTGTGGGGGGGTGTCCGTCGGCTTGCCTTCGGATTCTTCTCCAGTCTCACCGTCTGCGTCGCTACAGTTGTGACTGCGGGGGGATGTTGAGTACAAGGATTATTAGTAAGTATATGATAGACTAGGATTTGGTCCTGCCTTGTCTTGTACTCCAAGTTGGTCTTTGTACTCCTATATATATGCCCACGAGGCTCAAGCAATACATCAACTATTCCACCAAACCTCTCTCTCCCTTCTAACAAAATGAAATCAACAATATTTTCTCAGTTTCTAATATTCAAGATTTTTTGTCTTTCAAACCACTTATAACCAGCACGAAGAGACGTTTTAACCTTTGCGGCAAGTGGGATGAACTTTGACTACAGAGCCACTTGTTATTTTAGTGTTAGAGAATGTCAAAAATCAAAATTCAGATGTGTAAATCTGCAATCGACAAGTGGAGTGCTTGCGCAGTTTTCTACTGTGGATTTTTTTTTCAACTAACTGCTACGTTAGCAAGTCAGCATGTAAACAGCATGGCGCAAGCTACCTAAGAAACCCTACAGCACAATGAGGATGTCTTTCGAGTCCTTTGAAGCAATGTTGTGTTAAAAAACTGAAGTATACCATAACAAAAGAATCGATATTTTCATCCAAGCACTGATGTACAGCTTCATGATGTTCAGCTAGCACCATCTCCTATTTAAACATGCCCCGATTAATTAGCATCAAAGAAGTGAGATTGCAATCATCCAAGTGTTTCTCAATCATAAAACAAATGTCTAGCATTAAAGTAAAAAATTGATCTCACAGATTATGCCATTGGCAGACGAAGCAATCATTTACTAGGTCTCTGTCAATAAGATGCATATACTTACCCAAACTACAGATTGAAGATACTCATTGATAATCACTTATCATGTTTTCTACAACATGATTATAGCATTTTCCCCTTCAAACACTACTATACCGAACGAATCTCAGAGGAATCAGACACGTTGCCTAATTACTGAACCACCATTGCTCCAAGTTTAAAAGGATGTAAACAGCAGTCAGTGAAAATGAGAACAAAATTGAATCAGACATTCCAAGCCCAGCGCCCCATTGCACGAACAATTGACTACCATCGAAGATCCACTTCTTATAAAGCACCAAAGTCTCCTATTGCTTTCGCGAGTGCAATGATTGTAACGCAGCATAGAATGGTACATATGGTAGGCATGGTGGCTCCCCATATTCAAGATTGGAGACCACTTTTACGTGCCGACGATTCATATTATAGCACATGAATTTGGTATCCTGTCCTGCTGTGAAGAAGATCAAGTCACACTCCGGATGAACCGCCATCCAGCTGTGACCAAGATGATGTGTCCCTACAGATATGTGTGAAGTTTCAACCCTATGCTTCAGCGTCCAAACTTTGTTGTTGTAGTCCTTGAGAATATAAACAACTAGCCGATGCACGCCATCATCTTCATGGCTCACAAAACTGGAATAATGCAAGCAGCCATGTGACTGATGAAGAAAACCATTATATAGACCAGCAGGTGTAGGGAAGGTTCGTCCATGTTTCCCCCTCCGTGTCCAATGCAATTAGACACCGGTATGACGTAGTGCCATATGCGTAAAAATGGATACAGCCATTGATAAAAACACTTGACCGGTCCTTAGAGCATCTCCAACAGCCGCGCTTAGCGCCGCGCCCAAAAAAACCATATACCGCGCGCGCTTAGGCTGTTTTTCCGCGCCGCGCAGCGCTGGCTCCAGCAGCAGCGCTATAATGCAGCGCGCGCGCGCCGCTCCAGCGGTGCGCAAAAATGCAGCGCGCGCAAAGCACATATACAGTTCAACAAATAGAAGAAAAACGATCAAACAAACAAAATAAATCAACAATAAATAGTTTACAACTGAAACAAATAGTTTTATCGTTCAGTACAACAAATAATGCAATAAATAAACACAACCAATAGTTCATGAACAATACAATACATAAAATGCAATGAAATCATGCTCGTTGTTGTTCATGTCATGCCCACCACTCTTCAATCAGATCCTTCTGAAGATCATTGTGCGTTGCGGGACGCCGAATGGCATGATAGGAGGCAACAAAACGGGCTACCCTTTCAGCCCTCCGTCGCACTCGCACGGGATGTCCCAAGAGCTCATACTATGAGTAGTCTAAATCTTGGCCACGCTCATTCTCGATGATCATGTTGTGCATGATCACACAAGCGTGCATTATGTACCAAAGCATTTTTTTTATCCCAAAATCTAGCCGGTCCTCTCACAATAGCAAATTGGGCTTGCAAAATCCCAAATGCTCTCTCGACATCTTTTCTAGCAGCTGCCTGAGCATTATGGAAATCAAGATTTTTCTTACCTTCTGGCTTTTTCAACGGCTTCACGAAGGTTTGCCACTTTGGATAGATGCCATCCACTAGATAATAGCCATAGTTGTACGTATGGCCATTTGCTACAAACTGAACCGGTGGCAACTCACCATTCGCAATCTTATTCATCAGTGGTGACCGGTTGACAACATTGATGTCATTCAAAGATCCAGGCATTCCAAAGAATGCATGCCATATCCAAGTCTCCTGATCGGCCACCGCTTCAAGGATTATAGTGGAACCCTTTTTTTGGCCGTGGAATTGCCCATGCCATGCCTTTGGACAATTCTTCCAACTCCAATGCATGCAATCTATTGAGCCAAGCATGCCAGGAAAGCCGCGAGATTTGTTCATCGCCAATAGCCTTGCGGCGTCTTCAGCAGTGGGAGATCTCAAATACTCCTCGCCAAACACTTGCACAATTCCCACTGCAAAGCGCTTGACACACATGATGGCTTGGCTCTCACCCATAGCCAAGTGATCATCAACTAGATCGGCCGGGATACCGTATGCCAACATACGCAAAGCGGCTATCACCATCAGAAAGGTGCTATGCCCGAGCTCTCCAGCAGCATTCCTCCTTTGCTGGAAAAAACGGTCATGAATCGCTAGTTTCTCTGCAATGCGCTTAAACAAGTCTGTGCTCATCCTAAACCGGCGACGAAAATATGACTCCGGGTATGTGGGATTCTTCACGAAATAGTTCTTCATCAATCTGTTATGGGCATCAATCCTATCTCTCCAAAAAATTTCCCGACCCATAACCGAACCACCGTGCTTCGGTTTTTTATTGATATGCATTGCTATGATCATTGCAAGATCCTCCTCCTCTTCCATATCAAATTCATCTTCGGATGAATCATGCGACGAACTCATCTACAATGTTCAATACTATACTATCAAAACTACAATTCAAAATATGCACCAAATTCAGTTTGAAGCAATACATACCTTGTAGGTTTTTTGTCGAACACCTTGTGGGCGCGGCGCGGAAGCGAGCCGTCGGGCGCTGTTCCTCGGACGTCGGAGGCGCGCGAGGTCCGGTCGGACTAGGAGGGGGTGGGGCGGAAGCGCAGCGGCGCGGGGAGGCCGGCGAAGCGCCTGAACGGTCGCTGGCGGGCGCGGGAGGCGGGCGCCAGCGGAGGCAGACCGGGAAGCGCGAGTCGCCGGCGGGCGCGGCGCCGGGATAGGCTGGGGAAGAGGTCGCCGGGGGCGCGAGCGGCGGCGGCGGCGCGGCCGGATGGGGAGCGAGCGCGGGAGAGGAACGAGCGCGGGAGAGCCGGCGCGCGGGGTGGAAGAAAGAAGAAATGAGAGTTCGCGCGCGCGCGAGAGTGTGCCGCGCGCGGAAGTGAACGCACCAAATCAACAGCGCGGGATGGGGCATTCACCAGCGAGTCCAACTCGTTTTAGCGCGCGCGCGTTTTTTGCGCGCCCGCTGGAGCTATCCGACGCGTTGCGCGCGCGCTAAAATGGCGTTTTTTGCGGCGCGGCGCTAATATAGCGCGGCTGTTGGAGATGCTTTTATGACCAAAAAGCCGAATAATCTCGTTCCATCTTTTTTTCTTTACGAGCCCACCTTCCGATTTCCGACGAATACACATCCACTTTGGTTACGAAGTAGTCACGGTTGATCTCCTCCAGCAACATAAACACATAGAAGTGGGAAGACACGGTCGGATCAAAACCCAGATATACAGTGCTCACCTTGCCGCCGGCCGTGCTAGGTTCCGGTAGCATGACCCACTCCTCCGTCGCGGGATTGCACACGATGTAACGGCCCTCGTCACCCGTAGCAGCGTAATGGCGGCAGAGGAGAAGGCCGTTGCAGCAGTCCAACAGATTGAGACGCCGGTGGTTGGGCAGGAAGGCAAAAGACGTGTCTATTAGAGGCGGGGCATCTCCCCGAGAGACTGGTGAAGCGCAAAGATGATTCCGGAAGCGGCATCTCCCCCGCGGGGCTCCTGGTGTAGATGAAGCCGGCTAGGGTTTGGGGAAGCTTTTTGCGGTGGTCGTGGTGCTCGATGAGGCTGAGCCAGTGGTTTGAGACGCACTTGAAGCGGCAGAGCGACTTGACCGGGACGCGCGAGAGGATCTCCACGAGGAGGTCATCGTTGAAGCTCTCGGCCCAGGCCACTGGAGGAGGAGAAGAGGAGAACCTGCACACACAAAGATGGAGAAGTTAGGGTCTCGCTGAAGGAGGAGGAAAGACGAGGATTCCCTGGTGCTTCGTGTACCTGAGTCGAGTCGAGGTGCCGCCTTCCTCCGACGTGAGAGAGTGATTCGCCGGGGTGGACATGACGTACGACGGAATAAAGCGGCGACGGCGGCACCCTCGAGCGTCTGGGAGGGATTAGAAACCTACGGAATTTTCCTTTTTCTGATGATGATAGTTATAAACCGGAAAAAAATTACATGAGACCAGATCTCATGCACGTGAGACCCATTCTGATGTATGACACGTGACTTTCACAAATCACAAAGCATCTAATCTCTCCTCCTGATTTCAGGTGGGGATGGGATGGGTGCTTTATGATTTGTAAATGCCACGTGTCATCCATCAGGATGTGTCTCACCTGCTAATCCGTGAGACCTGATCTCATAGAATTTTTTTCCGTTATAAACCTATTCGGAAATCGGAACTAGGAGCTCTTAATTTGGGCGATTGGGCCGTCAAAATATGAAAGGGGGCCGCTGATTTTTTATTTTTATTTTTAGGGAAAGGGGGGCGCTGATTTAGTTGGTCCAATCGCAAAGATTTGATCGGTCAGAGAACTCCTATTTAGGCCGGCCGGTCCAAATGCCGGTTTACTTTATTTTTCGAACTAATTTTTTCACATATAGACTTATAAAAGAAAAAAAATGTTTAAAACTGTTTTACAATGGAGAAAATATAAATCAAAAATAAAAGAATGTTAACCTTCATGTGCATAAATCTTTACCTGCATTTCGAAAAATGTTCATCACGTATTTGGGAAAACGTGTCATGCATGTACATAATAAGTATTTACCATGTATTGTAAAAGTGTTTGTCCAGTATTTAAAGGTATTCATCACATACATTTACTAAAGGATTGGAACCACTAGGGATCAGACTACTGATCCCTAGCTTTTCGTCAGACCAGTGGATAGCCATCGGATGAAATATTGCTGAACGTTGGATGCATCCCTTCAACAGAGCCCCTTTCTTTTATAGTATCCAAAAACAATTTCATATATACACGTAGTTTCCATATTATGAGTCCCTATAATCACGTATGATAACTGCCTCGATAGTTTCCAAAAAAAAAAATTCCTTTATTAACGTTGCTTCCATACATGCAGTTCCTATAATTACGTGTGTTTCTGTAAATAAACAATGCTTCCTTCCATTCGATACCTGATTGCATGATGTAATAAACTTGTTTCGCACAATACAAGCCATGCTTCATAATTCTTGAAGTCACACTTTTTCAAGTAGTACCAATATTCGTTTTGTGCTAGGAAGCACGCATGGATGTACTTTGAAACACAATTTTATTGTAGTGGAAGCATGACAATGTAGTACCAAAACATTGCTATGATAGTGTAAGGAACGAAGCATGCAAGTATGACATTCGAAACATATTTTATCTATGTGGGAAGCATGTCACATGTAATTGGAAGCACAGTCAGATGGATGTTGAAGCAGGAAAAAAGTCGTACAAAACCATTACATCTGCTGTGTAAGGAAAGGAGCACATACGTAGACATTTGGAAGCACATGTATGGTACTAAAAACAATGGAAGCACATATACCGGGTCACTAGAAAACTTAATATACACATCCCTGAAGCATTCTATATGTTACAAAATTCACAACATTCACACTAAGGCAAGGGGCCAGTCACTTCGAGGCAACAGAGAGGAAGCCGTTGGATCATAGTCACCATGCTACGCCCTGAGTGCCGCTGTTGACCACGTCAGCAAGGGAGCGCTCCGGTGAGAGCACTCTGGGAAGATCAGAGATGTAACACGTCGTCATGATCAAAGGAGTGGTGGTTAGCACGATGGAAAGGAACCATAGGTGGTCGTTGGCAGGTAGCATGTCGAGGGAGCTAGAGCGTGGTGGCCGAGCAAGGTCACCGAGACCTCGCGCCTTGCTTCATTATCCTGGATAAACTGAAAACATATGAAGTCAAGTACATTAAGTGGTAGAAAAAACATGGGAGTATTCTATGGAAGCAAACGATGTATACCAAAGAAACAAATTCAGTATTGTATGGGTGCGCATGCCATATTACAATGGTGAAATCAAAGACAATAAATCTGTCTTTTGTTTGTAAGAAGCCGGAAGTGTGGAGGCAATATATTGGAATTGAAGAAATATATGAGGTATAATTTGGATGCCCCATGAGTAGGAACCGTGGAAAATGTGCAATGTTAATATCATTTTTCTTCATTGGAAGCACTATAGTTGAAATGGAAATAAACTAAGATTCCCACCAACATGAAGATGAATGTTCCTGCAACCTACAGGCCAAGTTCGCAAAATAAAATGTAGAATTGTAGAAGCAAACTATCGAGATAGTAGAATCATGTATAGTACTTGTTGGAAGCTCCAGTAGGAAGCATGAAAAGATCGATATCTCAACCAAACTCATTTCATGTGGAAGCATATGGATTTGAAAACAGAAATTGTAGCCGCCACATTGCTATGGAAGTTCGTGTGATCCAAAAACAATATATACCTAAACTGGTTGATACTTCACTGATTAAATACAGAATGGACACAACAAATTCTCACCCAATAGCTTTGGATAACACGACGCACGTTGAACATATTTACCCTCGATTCGAAAGAGGGGGCCAAAAAGGGGAAATAGACCTTTGACACTGCTAGTTCTTGGGCCGACAGACGCTCTCCGGGCAGCCCGGTGAATCACAAACACCACGGTGGTCCTGGCGGGCACGGACATCTGTCGCCGGGGCAACGCATCGGCGAGGTAGACCGGGGGCCGCATCAACCATCGGCGGCGTTGGAGTGGGTTGGATCTGGGCAGCGAGGTAGACGGTGAGCACACACGTGAGGTGGACTCGAAGCACGGGCTGCGGGGAAATGGATCTAAGCAGCACTGGTGGTGCGAACAGGTGTGGCACCCGGCTCGGTGGAGGGAGAGCTTTGTGGCGAGTTGGGACGGCGAGGTCGGCAAGCTGGGACGGCGAGCTGGGGGATGAGATCGCCCATGAGAGGCGAGGCGGGCTGGGGTGGATCAGTGGACGGGTCAGCTTGCCCCGGTCAAGGAGGGTTAGTTAGGACCAAGGTTTTGGTTACCGAATGAGGCAATTTTACCGAGGGGGACGGATAAACGTGGTTACCACGGTTACCGGAAAATACCGAGAAATACCGAGAATATTTTGAACGAATTTTATAGATGAATTTTGAATTCAAATAAATGACTGAACGAACATTCGAACCAGAGACCTGTCAAAACAGGAACTAGGTTACTACGAACATGTTAGAATCAACTCACATGGCGTTAATTAGATCCTACGCACTTTACTTCAAATGGAGCGTCTAAATTCAAAAATTTCAAAAAAATGGTATTTTTTTGCTTGGTATGAGGATTTATCGAGGGGCACGGAAATATGCGGTAACCATGAGAAATCTTGAAATTTCGACCGGTAACCAAAACCTTGGTTAGGACGGGGCAGCAGGCGAGATTAACTCGAGACAGATCATATTGTGCGCTTAATTGAAGGATCCAAATATTTGCTTCTAAATATGGACCGTGGGATTAGAGAAGAAACAACGACGCGGGAGTGGTCTGACGACACTTTCCTATCAGACTTCTGATAGGAAGTGTTTCCCTTTCTTTTTTTTTCTTTTTTTTGCGGGGTGATGTTTCCCTTCACTAACCGGCAGTGTTATATTTTTAGAGATAGACATAAATAGTTCATCCTCTTCTGCCCACATTCACATTAACGCATGCATATACTGCAGGAATAAAATGATGTCATTCTACATTCTTCTCATTTTGTAACTTCAAAATATCTTATACCTTAAACCATCGATCCGATTCAAATTTATTTTCAATCTGACACGATGAGACCTTCAAAACTACATCCTATGGTAATATGTTTCGTCAAATTTTTTGGGTCAAAAGTTACCAGGACTGGGCCACATAAATTGCTACACATGCGATGGGTAAGTTACCGCGCTGTTTACACTAAGTTATCGAGGCATAAAAACGCCGCCAATAGCTCCCATGCGACGTTTTTCATGCGAATTGGAAGAAGTGCGACGTTGTTGGCTGTAATGGCTCTCATGCGACATCTGCGTTGAAAAAAATAGCTGCCGTGCGACACTGCTGCCTAATCCAAAGACACATGTTTAAAACTCGAATCAGTTGAGCCCATACGTAACAAAGCGGGACCCACTTCATAGGACCCACTAACTTATCCAGCTCAAAGCGGGACCCACAGCATGGGACCCACTAACTTATCCAGCTCAGCATTGGTACAAAAGAGGCCGAGCCACAGCGTGGGACCCACTAACTTACCCGAGCCCGCCCCCCATCCTCGCCCCGCTCCCCGACCGTTGTTGTTCTTCTTCCCCGGCGATGACGCGCAGCAACGCCGTTCCGGGCCGCGACCTAGCAATGTCGAGCTCTGCTTCAGCCTCCCGCCGCTCATGGCCGCGCTATGGCGCAGTGCCCATAACAAGGTGCCCTGCGTGCCCACGTACCGCACCACTGAAGCGGCTAATCACAACGACTGACAAGAATGGCAACCTTGGGCGGGAATTCGTGAAATGCGAGAGCAAACCAAAGCAGGGAAAGGTGAGATTTTACTTCTCAATATGCCAATTTTGTTTTTTTGTCTCCCAATTTCATATTTTTCATCGGATTTGGGATTTAGGGTTCATCTTTCCGATTTCAGAAATTGAAGTAATGCGCCCATTTTGAGTGGCTAGATGAGTACATAGAGCGGATTCAATTGGAGGGTGCATCAGGGGAGCTCGATTTACCGTTGGAGGCGGAGAAGTTTGGATCTGGCCCGTCTGGATCTGGCAATTCCATTGGTGCTACTATGGGGGATGCAGGAGGGATGGCAGAGATGAAGAAGCTGAACAAGCAGATGAAGAAACTCATCGAATTGAAGAAGCAGGGCAATTTGATGGCTGGAATTTTTTATGTTTGTGTAATTGCTCTCGTATTTGTTTATGTGATGATAACTAGTCGTTAGTGAATAGATTGGGCATCATTTGTAATCGTAATGATATGGATGTTTGAATAAAAGTGTTGCGCTGTACGAATTCGACATGTCTTCTCCACTCTGTTTCAGTTCTTCAGTTCGTCATCAGTTTCAATTTCAGGGGCAGTTTCAGTGGTAGATGAATTGGAAATTGTGTGAAGCAAAACTTGCTTGAATTATTGTAATGATATTCTCAGGGG
>LR738715.1:849155120-849239960 GCA_902687465.1 Secale cereale | reverse complement strand
ATTCTCAGGGGCCCTATTCAGTGTTCATGCTCTGTTTCCTATGTTTTTGTTCTTCAGTTAACAGAGTACACACCCAAATTCAGTTTCTAGTAAAAAAAAACTGGGCTGCCGAATAGATGTTGGGCCGTGAGAAAATGGGCCATGAGAAAATAACCATGCCCAAGACGAGCCCACCCGCGTACGGGCACCAGCCCACCCGCGTAGGGGCACCATCCCACCTCTAACTTCGGCGAATAAAATGTTTCTTGTTTTGTGTCTCAAAAAATGTTACTTGTTTTTACTTTGGCCTTTTTCTTGCACTAAATTTTGTGATGGATCATTTTTTGATGCACTAAAACTAAATGTTACTTGTTTTTATGCATGTCTACGGTTCCATGAACTAAATGAGTTGCATGCTTGCATGAAGTAAATTAGTTTGCATTTCCTAGTTGCATGTCCATGGTTTGGCCAATATTTTGAGGGCAAGATGGTGTGTGTGGTGATTGGGGTGTAGCAACCCGGGCCCGTAGCAACCCATAGCAATACATAAAGCACAAACCATAGCAATCTATAAATAATAGCACGAAACACAATATATATATATATATATATATATATATATATATATTAAGGACAGTATAACCGTACCTAAACCGAGCTTCCACAGCGATTTGCGTTTACGGTCGTCTGTTTTCGTGATCTGAGCGCTTATGGCCGTCGGATTTCCTCTATAAAACAATCTGTTCCGCATCTGGCCCATCTGTCCTGTGGCCCGCTGCTCTAGAAGCCGAAACGAAGCGCTCTGGTACACTGGGCCGTCGGCCAGCCCATTTCAGCGCATCGCCAAAGGAGCGACCATGTCCAATTCGCTGGGCTGCTGTTTCCGTCACGCCCCTCCCCATACTGTATCCCACCGCCGGTCCTCATCCCCACCCCCGGCGGCGCTCTAGATGGAGATCGGCGGCAGGTATTCCTATGGTGTCCGCGCCCAATAGGATCCATGGCGGCGCAGGTATGCTCCCGGTCCTCCTTCTCTTATCTTTTCTCCTCCGCGTACGACCCTCATCCGCCGCGTCCCACGCACCTCCGCTGCGGCGGGATCCATGACGGCGCCCAGCGGGATCCACACCGGCGCGGCCACCATAGCCTAGCCCCGTCCACCGTTGCTCCCCCTTCCTCCCAGCCTAGCCCTTCTCCCCCTTCCTTTTTTTTATAGAACAAAAGGGATTTCGATGTGTGACTGATCCACGCCATCTGCTGTAGAACAAAAGGGATTGTGTGATCACAATTTTGTATGAAGAAATGCCCATTCCTTCTGATCACTTGTAAGCTTTGTTTAATTTTTGATCTATTCCTCTGTCTTGTGAGTTTATTAGTTATAGAGTTGGGTGTTGATTTACCTCATGCCAGCACGCCGGGCAAACGACTCTGTTTCTTGATTATGCTTCTATATTACTAGCAACTGAGGACATCTGTAATATCTTGATCTTCTCTGTGCATAACAAAATCCAAGATTGGAGGTTGTTTCTCACATGTTGAGTAGGCATGTCAGGTAAGAATGATAACATGCAGCATTGTAAAGTCACACACATAGTAGTACTGTTCCGGTGCTATCAATTTTAACTTGTTTTCCAATTGCAGTGACATGCTTCTTGGGCAGATCCGTGTATGGTCGTTGCTCTCAGATGGAGATAAATTTGACCTCTGCGTTGTTCATTATCAATGAAACCAGACCAGCACTTAGATTCGTAGTTTTGAGTGTAAACCCATGGATTTGTCGTTGTCAATGCCTCTGTGCTGTTACTTAATTAACTATATCGCCTTGTCGTTATCAATTCCGCAACAGGACTACATGGATGATGCAAACCAACGTGCTCACTGCAGGTACTGACTTTTTTATGGGATGTGTCTGTTGAATATGTAAGTAAAAGATTTCAAACATCTAATACGGTGTACCTATTTTAATGTAAATCTAATGGTGCCTAGATAGTTTGTATTTACTAATTAGTTTTTCTAAGATAGATTAGTTTGACTACACGCTTCCTGAGGTATGTTCTATTTTGGAATAACCATAGAAGATTATTTCTTTGGACGCATATGCTGCGCATAGAACTGAAATCTTCTTATGTTCCAGTTGAGATTATTGACTGAAACTTAAGGAATATTCAAGTAATTGTGCATTAGCAGTTATTTTTATTTCTATATTCTCTTCACGAACACAACCATAACCAATGCAGGACCACCATGCCCAAGTGCAGCATGCAGGTATGGCTGAGCTTCTTTTAGCATGTCTCCTCACCCTTGCAGGATATTGAGGCACACGATATCAGCTTCAGTTGGATAAAGTATGGTCAGAAGGATATTCGTGGCTCCAAGTACCCAAGGTTAGTGGTGCTTGTACCGTTTCACTGGAATCACCACGAAAGCTCTTTTCTTTTGTGCTCTACGGCGGTGTACAATGGAGCTAACCCAAGCTCTCACAAGGGTTACTACCGATGCAACCATGGAAATATGCAGGGAGGCTGGCCCACTCTCTTAGGCTAACAATGGGAGGCTGGCCCGCTCTCTCAGGCTAACACCTATAATAATTGATTAGGCTTCACAAGACTAAAATCAAAGGCCATTTTTTCCTTGAGAATTATGGCATATTTCTGTTTATCTCTTACTGACAACCAACATAGGATGTCCAAACCGAGCACGTAGAGAAGTCAGTGGATACAGGTGAGGATGAGATCATGCAGGTATAGGACACGGGCTCGGTCGACGATGGCTTCAGCTGGAGGAACTACAGCCAGAGACCAATTCTTGGGGTGAAAGAGTAGTTTAAGAGATACATCAAAAAGTGTTGGTGCAAGCATGCATAATGTATGTCTGTATTGAACAGATTTCGTATGGTGCATGTAAATCGAACAATGTTTTTGTTGCAGGCTCACATAATGCATAAACCCAAGCTTTTAGAAGGAAAAGATCCCATGTGTTTCCTCTTCTACAAATATCATGTATGTATGTTAGTTATATTTCATTGTCCGGTGGCATTGGTCAAAGTTGGAAGTTGGTGATTTTAATATTTTCTCTTTGTAATCAGTATGTAATGTTTTACTTTTTCCCTCCGGCGATCGCTTTTTAGGGCCCTCAAACTCCTTCCCATATGGTCTCTATTGACGCTGAGCCATCCTTTTTGAGAGTTTCACATCCTTCAACAAGGTTCCCTGGACCTGCTATGAAAAATTGTATCAACTATTTTGTTAAACCAGAGTGTGCGGTTCTGTCTAATTTCAAACAAGTATTTGGTTTGATAAAGATGAAAGTATTTAGAAGCCTAGATGAATTCTTTATTCATGTGTGTTAAAATTAGATTGCACTGCTTCCACGACCAGTAAAGAATGGGACAAATCACTTACCAAAAAGTAATATTAGCAATAATAACATAAAAATACTTTCCATGTATTTACATAGTTCCTAATATATAGTGTCAAAATGGACGGGCGCGGCAACGCGCGCCTTCAACGATCTAGTATAGCATAACGATTGCAACCCATAGTTCCACGATAGCCTTACAACTCCACGACAGCCTTACAACTTAAAATACTAATACAACTTAATAATAGTAGCATAACGATTACAACTTTAAAAAACTAATACGATAGATATATAGCAAGCTAGATAGATCGGGGGCACTAAACGCGGGTTCTTCTTCGGGTTCTCTTCTTCTCCTCCTCCTCCGGGTGAACAACGCCACCTCGCTCCTCCAGGCGCCGCCCTTCACTCCTCCTCGTTTTTGGTGGGGTATGGGAGCGTGTGCATCACACCGTTGTTGGGGAAGATGTTGTTGAAGTCGGTGAAGATATTGTAGGTGGTGAAAGCTATGAACTGACAACCAACCCAATACGCTCGCCCGAGGAGGTGGAAAGCATCGAAAGGGTTAGTGAACGTGGCGAGGAGCCCAACCACAACGCCGTTGTGGTTGACCTCCTCAACATGGTACATCCGAGGAGAGCCGCGGGGGAGATGGCGGAAGCCGGCCGCAAGGAAGAACTCCGTTAACTCCCTTGCGCCCCTACACCGTGAGATCGCCCAAACCCTAAGGGTTTTCTCTACATACACTCCGGCCGGGTAGAGCCTTTCCGGCACGGTTGGGGGGAAGCGGTAGGTGGGGCAGTTGTACTGCATGGTGGCGGGGTGGCTCGAGGGCTCGATCGGGTTTGATGGAGAAGAAGGAAGAAGGAGGGCAGAGGAGGCAGAGGATGGGGTATGGATGAGGAGGGAGAGGAAGACGATAGTGCCCGGCTTAAATAGCCCAAGTGCGACGTGGTTTCACCCCGTAGAATTAATGGGCGGGCGGCGTTTGGTGGCGCCCCATGAAGTGTGTAAACGATCATGGGAAACGGGCTGCGACGCTTCTGTGCCGCCGGTCGCGGGTCAAGGGGAAGGGCTCACGCACGCGTGTGTGCCGTCGTGGGTCAAGGGGACACGCCTGCCTCGTTCTCTGCGTGTGCCGCCCCTGCATTCATGCCGTAGCCCATTAAATTGCCCTAGGGCTTTGCTAGAGGGCACCGGTCGGTCGATGGGAGACGTGACAACAATGGATGCCTTCATTTGCACCGCACACATTGCACCGTTGGCTTTTTTGGTTGTCTTCATCGGGGTCTGGCTGCTGCATTGTGACCGGGTGCTTGCTTTGATGCGACGCTGCATCGGTTCTAATGGTAGGCATGCGATAGCTTACTGCGCCGATAGGGGTGGCGGAGCAGGACTACTACGTCGAGGGCATGCATGCAACGCTGGAAAGGGCATTGCGTAGGCATGGTCCATGCACCGCGTCAACTCGTGCCGTTGGATTGAAATGAACGATCCTGATGCCCCAACGAGAGAGGCTGATCCAAACCCCACCGAGTCAACCAATCAGCGTGTCTCATGCGGATCGATGCACACTGTAGCTAACCCTAGCGCATGATCTCAACCGTCCACGCACAACGATCGACGACCCGGCAGTGTGCGGGGTTTTGAGGGGTTTTGAGAGGGGTTTTGACTGCTTAGGGTTGAGCATAACTAATTCAAAAAAAATCAAAAATATATAAAGCTTGCGCACATAGTCTTATTATGTCGTATAGTAACGAGAAAAAAAATATAAATATGGTTTACATACATTTTTATGAAAAATCCTTCACAAAATTGTCATTCGTCAAACAATGTAGTATGGAGTTCAAGGGAGAGAGTAGTGGGCACCCGAGAGTAGGTGGGGTTTTGAAAATGAAAAGTGTGAAAACCTCACCAAAACTTCATTTTTGATTGACTAAGAAAGATCTTAACTTACTTTTCTCATTTCCATGTTTTAAACTTGTTTTATATATAATTTTCTATTAAACCTTGTTCAAAAAAAATGAATTAATAGAAAATTAATTCAATAAATAGTGAGACTTTAGATTTACACTATATAGGTAGAATAGATGTGTAGGAAAATTATTTGGCTGGTTTAGACAAGGTGCCAAAAAAACTTGCTTAAATATGAGGCCGTTTACCCTACCTTTGGAGGTCATTTGAAACAAACTTTTCATGACTATGAGTTCAACTTACCAAAAGGGATCGCAATGATCAGCAAGCAAACATATTTCAGTTGAGGTACTTTAGATTGCATTAAAACATCAATACCCCATCCCTAATTCAAATTTGAGCCCAAATTTGAATTTTATTTGGCTGGTTTAGACAAAGTACCAACAAACAAGTTCGAATAGAAATACGGGGATACATAGTGACTACCAGTACGCACCAATTTACAAATATTATTACATGCCCCAAATTTTCAAACTGTTCTCTGTTCTACCTCTTCCTACCACGTCGTGTGCCCTTCTTCGCCTTAGCACTTCTTGTTTTTGGTTTTACTACACACACAAATTCACTGATCATCTTGGTTTTCTTCACTGGTCTTTTCAACACCTCACCAACACCCTCGTGATCAGTGTCTTCAGTCTCAATGTTGACAACAGTTTCAGTTTCTTCGGTGTGTACCTCAACATGGGCTTCTTCAGTCAGAACCTCGACACACTGAGGTTCAGTTTCATCCTCGAGAGCAGTCTCATTGTTGACTGCAATTTCAGTGTCTTTGGTGTGCACCTCCACATCAGTTTCTTTAGTCTGATTGTTGACTGCAGCACGATCTTCAGAGATACCCATATCGTCAGTTGGCAGCAGAACATCACAATCTTGCTCATCTTGCAGCAGCACATCCAAGTCTTGCTCATTTTGCACCACACCATCCAAGTCTTGCTCATTTTGCACCACACCATCCAAGTTTGGTTGAATGTGCATTGTTTCACCAAAACTTCTCTTTCTTCTACATCCATTGCCTCTTGCCTTTTTCTTTGGCCAACACTCTTCAACAACAAGGGGCTCACCTGCATGCTTCCTCCTAAAAATATAAAGCATGTCAACTGGTTAGTAATTGAAAAATGCAACAAAATAGTAAACAATGCAAACATATGCCCACATACTTTGGCCTTTCAGGAGTGTAACAACATTTGGGAGATCCAACTCGGTGCCCAAGTTCCTGGCACAACTTGCATCTATTTGTGTTACCTTTCTGGGATCTTTTTGGCTTTGCATCCTTCTTTCCCTTGCCCTTTTTGCTACTCCCACCTTTCTCAAACCATGCCTTGAATCTACTCTCCTTAGGCCTGCCAGCCTTTCTTTTTGTTAGGGGAGGACACATGGAAAACTCAATTTCCACTTCAGGCCACTGAGACTGATCTGTAAGTGCTGGAATTGGAGTTGCATATGCAGCCTTGAATCTTGCTAATGAGTAATATTCATGCAAATATGGGTGCATATTTATCTTCGGTCGGGAGGCCAAGAAAAGTATGGCATGATCACATGGTTTCCCAGTGTGTTGCCACTCCAAACAAGTGCAATCATGCATTTTAGTGTTAACAACATGCCTTCTACCAGTTTTGGTATCTCTAACTTCAGCACCCCACACAGAAGATTTTTCAACAGATAAATGTGTAAGATTTCTGCTCCTGTTGATCACATGTTGTACCACTGCAGGAAGCGTATCCCCTTGTAGAAAATCACCAATCCTTCTTCTCAAATCCCACAAGTGCATGATCATGATCCTGATTTGGTCAACCATGTCAAGCACAGGCAAATTTTTTAACTGCTTCACCTTGTTGTTAAAACTTTCTGCCAACTTGTTGTTGATATGATCACACTTGATGGCAGTGTTAAATCCTGACCTATACCATTATAGAGAATGGTAGGTGTTCACCCATGGACCAAACTCAGGGCATGCTGTCATTATCTTACCAAGGTGATATGAATGTGTCTGTTTAGTGTAAGATCTTGCTACTGGCCACATGCGACCAAATTCTTCCCCTCTGATTTTTTTGATCAAATTCATCCACATATGGCCGAAGTGCTCCCTCTGCTCACAATGGGGAAAACTTTCTTCACTGCGTTTTCTAGCCCTTTGCATGCATCTGTGTGGACTGCCAAAGGTGACACTGGCCCTATGCATCTTTTCAACTGCATCATGAACCATGTCCACGAGACCTCTGTCTCTGACTGAAATAAGCCAATAGCAATAGGGAACATCCGGTTGTGTCCATCCAAAGCATTGCAAGCTACCAATTGACCATTCCACTTGCCAGTTAAAAATGATGAGTCTATGCTCAAATATGGACGACACCCTGCCTTGAAGCCATCAATGCAAGGCTTTAAGGCCATAAAAACTTAGAGAAAAGCACTCTTCCATCAAGTGTTACCTCAGTATCTATCTCCACAACACTACCAGGTGACCTTTTCTCCACCTCTGCTTTGAAATTATAAAGCATCCTAAAAGTATTTGCCCAGTCACCATATAATTGTTTCATTGCCCTTTGTTTTGCCTTCCACACCATGTTATACTTCACCTTAATGGGGTATTGCTTTTCCAAGTCTACTTTAAGTTTTTTTGCAGTAGTGTTAGGTTTCTTGGTTAAAATAGGAGTGATCTTTTCTGCAATCCAAAGTTGTGATGTCATGGTTGATACTCTCTGTGAACTTGTAATACAAGTATGTTGGTGTGGGATTTGATTCACCCTAATGGTACTTCCATCAGGTTGGCGTCTAGCAGATATGTACCACTTGCAAGGCTTGACACTTCCATCAAAACCTCTACATCTTGCATAAAACTTCTTTCTATCAGTCCACTTAGTCTTGGCATCAAACTCATGTTTGACTGCATAAGTCTTGAAACACATCCTAAACTCATCCATGTTTGGGAACAACTTCCCCACTACAATAACAGGGTTTTCCTTGTCATACACATTTACCAACTCATCATCATGTGCATCATCTACATCATCTGCAGCATCTTCCATCAGCTGTCCATCCACATCTTCAGTTCTTTCTCTGTTAGCATCAGTATCAGTAGGCATACTAGATTCACCATCCTTCTCCTCCTTATCTTCATCAGCTACTGGAATGCCAAAAAAATTGGCCATATCAATGTCATCCATTGGTGCAATGACTAAATCAGTTGGGTCATTTAATTCTACTGAATTCCAATCAACAGAAACAACCCTTGCAACACCATCAGAGACCTCTTCTCCATCACCTCCCTCAGGTAATACTGTCACTTCACCTGCACAAATGGGCATTATCCGCCTCTCTGAAGCCCAATCATCGTCTACCATCTCTGAAGCTAATTTTGAGGGCACATATCCAACCTTAGAATCTAATATCAGATCAACAAGCTCTGCATGAAACATAGTCTGTTTGGTTGTCCAGCCATCTTGTCGATCGATTTCATCAACCATCTCTTCACCATCCTCAATTCTCACATACTCTCCTTTCCAATTATCAAACGTAACAATGCTACCTCTTGCTCTGTACCCCCAAAAATGCTCTCCCCAATTTTTTCGACCACATTCTTCACGGCCTACACTTCCATGCTCTGTAGTTCTTGGGGGTCAATCTCTGCAAAATCAATCTCCCACTTCACAATTGTATCTCTCTCTATGTCCCGCATGCTACCATCACCTAGATTCGCCTTAGAAGGAAGGAATTCCATAGTGAATTCGAACGTCCAAGCACCATCCCCCTGTTTGTCAATGGTGGAGCAGTGTGATCTGAGCTAGTGAGCTAGCGGAAGCAGACGAGGCACAAATTGATGCACATTAAGGGATTACCTAGTCGATGTTGTTATCTCTGGCGGCTCCATCGCGGTCAGCCCCCCTCCCACCCACCCAAATCTGGATCAAATCGACCAAAAAAGGAAAACAGAGGCGATGCAGAGGTGAGATCTAGCTCGACATAGAGGGGGGTATGCCGGAGGGGAACGGGACAGGGTTCCTGATTCACTTACCACAGCCGCCGTCATCGCCAAGAATGAAAGCTCCGCGCTGCTGTCACCGAGGACAGAATCTCCGGTGCCGTCGCCGGCTCACCGCCGAGAACGAAGAGGAGGGGGTGGGAGCAACGGCTTCTGACAGGGGCACTGCCAAGTGGGACCCACGGGGACACGTTTCACCTGATGCACTGCCAAGTGGGGCCCGTGACTAGATGCACTGCCAAGTCAGACCCACATGTCTTAAACATAACGTCACTCCCGTTGACGACCTGTTTAATGGCCCAGTGGGCCTTGGCTATTTGGGCTTCTGAAATGTAGCACCAGAGCTATATTCATCAACTACGTCGCACTGCATCCATTGTACCTCAAAGATGTCGCATAGGAGCTATTGACCCATAAAAACGCCCCCAACCTTCTCCTTACATGCACATGCATACGTCCAGCTGGTGCTCGTCCACACTAACAAGCAACTCCCTTGATCTCTTCAATAAGAGGGCCAAACCTGGAGCGATCACGATAATTAGATTGTATAACCAGCGCCACACATTGGTTATCTGTCTTTAGACTGAGCTTGACTAAGCTTATGAGCATCCAATTCAATGGTCAGTTGCACACCACACCTATACACCAAAAATTCAGCATGTTCAGAAATAGTGACACCGGAGAAAAAAATGTCATGCCCCAACCCAAAACATGCCATGGTGGTCGCTCACTGCTCCAACAGAGATTTTTCCTTTTTTGTCATGGCGATCGACACTCACCTTCAACCAGTCCACCTTGGGTGGAACCCCTAACATCCATTTTATTATGATCCATTTCACGAAAATATAAAGGCATCGTAAACAACAGGTTTTGCTATTGTTGGGGAATTTAGTATTTATAAAAAATTCCTACGATCACGCAAGATCTATCTAGGAGAAACATAGCAACGAACGGGAAGTGGTGTGTCCACGTATCCTCGTAGACCGAATGTGGAAGCGTCTAGTGATGCGGTTGATGTAGTCGAACATCTTCGCGATCCAACCGATCCAAGCACCGAACGTACGACACCCCCGCGTTCAGCACATGTTCAGCTCGATGACGTCCCACGAGCTCTTGATCCAGTTGAGCGTCACGGGAGAGTTTCGTCAGCACGACGGCGTGGTGACGGTGATGATGAAGTTACCGACGCAGAGCTTGGCCTAAGCACTGCAACGATATGACCGAGGTGTGTAACTGTGGGGAGGGGCACCGCACACGGCTTGCAAATCAACGTGTGTGTCTATGGGGTGCCCCCTTCCCACGTATATAAAGGAGTGCAGGAGGGAAGGGGCCGGCCCTCTCTATGGCGCGCCCTAGGGGAGTCCTACTCCCACCGGGAGTAGGATTCTCCCCCCTTCCCTAGTTGGAGTAGGAGAGGAAGGAAGGAGGAGAGAGGGAAGAAGGAAAGGGGGGCCGGCCCCCACCCAATTCGGATTGGGCTTGGGGGGGCCCTCACCTTGGTCGCCTCCTCCTCTATCCCACTAAGGCTCAATAAGGCCCATACACTCCCCGGGGGGTTCCGGTAACCCCCCCAGTACTCCGGTAAATGCCCGGACTCATCCGAAACCATACCGATGTCCAAACATAGACTTTCAATATATCGGTCTTTATGTCTCGACCATTTTGAGATTCCTCGTCATGTTCGTGATCACATCCGGGACTCCGAACAACCTTCGGTACATCAAAACACATAAACTCATAATACCAATCGTCATCGAACAATAAGCGTGCGGACCCTACGGGTTCGAGAACTATGTAGACATGACTGAGACTCATCTCCGATCAATAACGAATAGCGGAACCTGGATGCTCATATTGGTTTCTACATATTCTACGAAGATCTTTATCGGTCAAACCGCATAACAACATACGTTGTTCCCTTTGTCATCGGTATGTTACTTGCCCGAAATTCGATCGTCGGTATCATCATACCCAGTTCAATCTCGTTACCGGAAAGTCTCTTTACTCGTTCCGTAATATATCATCTCATGACTAACTCATTAGTCATTTGCTTTCAAGGCTTATTATGTTGTGTCTTACCGAGAGGGCCCAGAGATACCTCTCCGAGTGTCGGAGTGACAAATCCTATTCTTGATCTATGCCAACACCACAAACACCTTCGTAGACACCTGTAGAGCATCTTTATAATCACCCAGTTACATTGTGACGTTTGATAGCACACAAGGTGTTCCTCCGGTATTCGGGAGTTGCATAATCTCATAGTCATAGGAACATGTATAAGTCATGAAGAAAGCAATAACCGTAAAACTAAACGATCAAGTTGCTAAGCTAACGGATGGGTCTTGTCCATCACATCATTCTCCTAGTGATGTGATCCCGTTTATCAAATGACAACTCATGTCTATGGTTAAGAAACATAACCATCTTTGATCAATGAGCTAGTCTAGTAGAGGCATACTTGGGACACTCTTTTTCGTCTATGTATTCACACATGTATCAAGTTTCCGGTTAATACAATTCTAGCATGAATAAAAGACATTTATCATGATGCATGAGGAAATATAAATAACAACTTTATTATTGCCTCTAGGGCATATTTCCTTCAGTCTCCCACTTGCACTAGAGTCAATAATCTAGATTACATAGTAATGATTCTAACACCCATGGAGTCTTGGTTCTGATGATGTTTTGCTCGTGGAAGAGGCTTAGTCAATGGGTCAGCGACATTGAGATCCGTATGTATCTTGCAAATTTCTATGTCTCCCTCCTTGACTTGATTGCAGATGGAATTTAAGCGTCTCTTGATGTGCTTGGTTTTCTTGTGAAACCTGGATTCCTTCGCCAAGGCTATTGCTCCAGTGTTGTCACAAAAGATTTTCATTCGACCCGATGCACTAGGTATTACACCTAGATTGGATATGAACTCCTTCATCTAAACTCCTTCATTTGCTGCTTCCGAAGCAGCAATGTACTCCACTTCACACGTAGATCCCACCATGACGCTCTGCTTGGAACTGCACCAACTGACATATCCATCGTTCAATAAAAATACATATCCGGTTTGTGACTTAGATTCATCCGGATCAGTGTCAAAGCTTGAATCGACGTAACTGTTTACGACGAGCTCTTTGTCACCTCCATAAACGAGAAACATATCCTTTGTCCTTTTCACTTCAGGATGTTCTTGACCATTGTCCACGATCCACTCTTGGATTACTTTAGTACCTCCCTGCTAAACTTATAGCAAGGCACACATCAGGTCTGATACATAGCATTGCATACATGATAGATCCTATGGCTGAGGCATAGGGAATGACATTCATTTTGTCTCTATCTTTTGCAGTGGTCGGGCATTGAGTCTTTCTCAACTTCACACCTTGTAGCACAGGCAAGAACCCTTTCTTTGACTAATCCATTTAGAACTTTATCAAGGTACGTTCTTTGTGAAAGTCCAATTGAGTGTCTTCATCTATCTCTATAGATCTTGATGCCTAATATATAAGCAGCTTCACTGAGGTCTTTCATTGAAAAATTCTTACTCAAGTATCCCTTTATGCTATCCAGAAATTCTATATCATTTCCAATCAGCAATATGTCATCCACATATAATATCAGAAATGCTACAGAGCTCTCACTCACTTTCTTGTAAATACGGGCTTCTCCAAAAGTCTGTATAAAACCATAAGCTTTGATCACCTCATCAAAGAATATATTCCAACTCCGAGATGCTTGCATCAGTCCATAGATGGATTGCTGGAGCTTGCAAACTTTGTTAGCACCTTTAGGATCGACAAAACCTTCTGGTTGCATCATATACAACTCCTCTTTGAGGTATCCATTAAGGAATGCAGTTTTGACACCCATTTGCCAGATTTCATAATCATAAAATGCGGCAATTGCTAACATGATTCAGACAGACATAAGCATCGCTACGGGCGAGAAAGTCTCATCGTAGTCAACTCCTTGAACTTGTCGAAAACCTTTCGCAACAAGTCGAGCTTTGTAGACAATATCATTACCATTGGCGTCAGTCTTCCTCTTTAAGATCCATTTATTTTCAATGGCTTGCCTATCATCGGACAAGTCAACCAAAGTCCACACTTTGTTTTCATACATGGATCCCATCTCAGATTTCATGGCCTCAAGCAATTTGCGCAATCTAGGCTCATCATCGCTTCCTCATAGTTTGTAGGATCATCATGGTCTAGTAACATGACTTCCAGAACCGGGTTACTCTACCACTCTGGCTCGGAACGTACTCCGGTTGACCTACGAGGTTCAGTAGTAAATTCATCCGAAGTTTCATGATCATCATCATTAGCTTCCTCGCTGATTGGTGTAGGAATCACTGGAACTAGTTTATGTGATGTACTACTTTCCAGTTTAGGAGAAGGTACAATTACCTCATCAAGTTCCACTTTCCTCCCACTCACTTCTTTCGAGAGAAACTCCTTATCTAGAAAGGATCCATTCTTAGCAACGAATATCTTGCCTTCGGATCTGTGATAGAAGGTGTACCCAACGGTTTCTATGAAGACACATTTTTCCGACTTGGGTTCGAGCTTATCAGGTTGAAGCCTTTTCACATAAGCATCGCAACCCCAAACTTTAAGAAATGACAACTTGGGTTTCTTGCCAAAGCATAGTTCATAAGGCGTCGTCTCAATGGATATAGATGGTGCCCTATTTAACGTGAATTCAGCTGTCTCTAAAGCATAACCCCAAAATGATAATGGTAAATCGGTAAGAGACATCATAGATCACACCATATCTAATAAAGTACGGTTACGACGTTCGGACACACCATTACGCTGTGGTGTACCGGGTGGCGTGACCTGTGAAACTATTCCACATTGTTTTAAATGAAGACCAAGCTCATAACTCAAATATTCGCCTCCACGATCAGATCATAGAAACTTTATTTTCTTGTTACGATGATTCTCTACTTCACTCTGAAATTCTTTGAACTTTTCAAATGTTTAAGACTTGTGCTTCATTAAGTAGATATGCCCATATCTGCTCAAATCATCAGTGAAGGTCAGAAAATAACGATACCCACCGCGAGCCTCAACACTCATCGGTCCACATACATCAGTATGTATGATTTCCAACAAATCTGTTGCTCGCTCCATTGTTCCAGATGTCGTGGTTATCTCGCGGGCAGGTTCGTGAGATGACAGATGCCACGGGTTGGCTTGAGGTGAGGGCAAGACTGCTTTGGAGATCAAGGGACGGGATTGGGTAAATAGCAAGCAGTGATTTACCCAGGTTTGGAGCTCTCCGGAGAGATAATACTCCTACTCCTGCATGTCTGAATATATATGCAGTGCACATGTCTGGCGGTACAGAGTTGCTCCTAGAGCTGTATCACATAAGGCAGCTATGGATCATTGGCCCCACGTATGTATGTGTGTATGAGCACAAGTGTGTGCGTGAGTGGATTTGGCACTAGTGGCCGCATGTGCCTGAGTGTGCATGCGTGAGAGCCAAGTGACCCCGTGAGTGGAGTGGAGCTTGGTATATATATGAGTAGTGGGTGTGTGTGTCTTGAGATGTAAGCTACATTAAGTAGCTTATATCTCAAGCTGTGTGTAGCTTGTATGCTAGGCTATGTTTGTCCCCTGAGGCATTTTAAAAATCAATGCCCAGGGGACGAGGTACACTATAGATGATGTCGCATGTGATGAGTGAACATTGTGTGCTTTATCAACAACAGTGGTCGCGGTATCGCCGTCTTGTCCATGTCGGGTCGAATGGGGCGCCGTAGTTGACTTCGCGCAGCAGGCCGGCTGGAGTAGCCGGACAGTGACCCGGCCGGGCGGCCGGGACGGTGAGTTCGGCCGGGTTGAGGGATTTGGCCAGGTTGAGCAACCCAGCCAAGTGCGAGCCGGATTGAGGGGCATTGTTGGCCCCGATGATTTTGAAGCGTCGTTTGCCGTCTTGGGCCTACCCGGGGGTCATCCCCCGACACCGGAGAACGGAGTTTTAGTCATCTGGCCCATGAGGCATGGTTCGCAAGCACCAAGTGATTCATAATCAAGTGATTCAAAAATTCCATCAGCATGGAGTTTCTTCATGCGCTTTACACCAATATGACCTAAACGGCAGTGCCACAAATAAGTTGCATTATCATTATCAACTTTGCATCTTTTGGTTTCAATATTATGAATATGTGTATCACTACGATCGAGATCTAATAAGAATAGACCACTCTTCAAGGGTGCATGACCATAGAAGATATTACTCATAAAAATAGAACAACCATTATTTTCGGATTTAAATGAATAAATGTCTCGCAACAAACAAGATCCATATATAATGTTTATGCTCAATGCTAGCACCAAATAACAATTATTTAGGTCTAAAACCAATCCCGAAGGTAGATGTAGATGTAGAGGTAGCGTGCCGACGGCGATCACATCGACTTTGGAACCATTTCCCACGCGCATCGTCACCTCGTCCTTAGCTAATCTTCGTTTAATTCATAGCCCCTGTTTCGAGTTACAAATATTAGCAACCGAACCATTATCAAATACCCAGGTGCTACTACGAGTATTTGTAAGGTACTCATGTATATCAAATATACCTTTGTTCACCTTGCCATCCCTCTTATCCGCCAAATACTTGGGGCAGTTCCGCTTCCAGTGTCCAGTCCCTTTGCAGTAGAAGCACTGTGTATCAGGCTTGGCTCCAGACTTTGGTTTCTTCGCGGGAGTAGCAACTGTCTTGCTATTCTTCTTGAAGTCCCCCTTCTTTCCCTTGCCCTTTTTCTTGAAACTAGTGGTCTTGTTAACCATCAACTCTGGATGCTCCTTTTTGATTTCTACCTCTGCAACTTTGAGCATAGCGAAGAGCTCGGGAATTGTCTTCTGCATCCCTTGCATATTATAGTTCATCACAAAGCCTTTATAGCTTGGTGGCAGTGATTGAAGAACTCTATCAATAACACTATCTTCGTCAAGTTTGCAACCAAGTTGAGTCATATGATTGTAGTGCCCAGACCATTTGAGCAAGTGTTCACTGATAGAACTGTTCTCCTCCATCTTGCAGCTATAGAACTTATTGGAGACTTCATATCTCTCAATTCAGGCATTTGCTTGAAATATTAACTTCAACTCTTGGAACATCTCATATGCTCCATGATGTTCAAAACGTCGTTGAAGTCCCGATTCTAAGCCGTAAAGCATGGCACACTGAACTATCGAGTAGACATCAGAACGAGCTTGCTAGACGTTCATAACGTCCGGAGTTGCTCCAGGAGGAGGTCTGTCACCTAGTGGTGCTTCCAGGACATAATTCTTCTATGCACCAATGAGGATAAACCCTCAAGTTACGGACCCGATCCGTGTAGTTGCTACCATCATCTTTCAACTTAGCTTTCTCTAGGAACGCATTAAAATTCTAGGGAACGGTAGCATGGGCCATTGATCTACAACAACATAGATATGCAAAAAAACTACGAGGACTAAGTTCATGATAAATTAAAGTTCAATTAATCATATTACTAAAGAACTCCCACTTAGATAGACATCCCTCTAGTCATCTAAATGATCACGTGATCCAAATCAACTAAACCATGTCCGATCATCGTGTGAGATGGAGTAGTTTTCAATGGTGAACATCTTGTGTTGATCATATCTACTATATGATTCACGCTCGACCTTTCGGTCTCCGGTGTTCCTGTAGCGAACAGACCTCAAACAGTCTGATCTCTGTGCATCAGTGTCATCCCTGGATCAGTAATGCTGACACGCACAGTACTTGAAGGATTTATAACAGAGTAGCAATCACACACTTATTACATCGATAGTTCCAACGATGAACTTATTACAATAAAAATGGCTGAAGGCCATCTAACATGATAACAACGGAAGGCTTGGAAGATAAGTGAGTCCATCAACTCCAGCGGCATCACTGAGTATAGAACCACGACCTAAAAGGCATCTTACTCGTCGTCTGAAAAGTCTGCAACATGAAACGTTGCAGCCCGAAAACGGGTCAGCACATGGAATATGCTGGCAAAGTAACACAAGAGAGCAATGAAAGTAAAGCTATACTATATGCAATATGGCTGGTGGAAAGCTCTATGGTTACAATTTTTGCGTAAAGCCAGTTTTTCCCTACTTCAAAGGAATACATTTTAATTTAACTATCATCGTAGTTGAAACATCGTTGAGAAGATAGACATCCTCTCAACCCCAATTAAAGTTCATCATCAAACCCAACAAAATTAATTAAAGTAACATGATGAGATTCACATGATATCCAAGTACTAGATACTGAAGACATCCGTAACCGGGGACACGGCTAATCATGATCAGTTTGTACACTGTGCAGAGGTTTGTGCACTTTTCCCTACAAGACTCGATCTCCTCCGTTTGATTTCTCGCACTTCATGATGTTTGAGAAACGGATGACCAAGACACAGTCTTTCAGAACCACTAGCACCTACGACCGGGTGAACCATACCAACCTACATCCCCTACATCTGCTAGTCCACCACTGTAGATGTTCGCACGACTTACTCATACTATGCTAGAGCCCATAATAGCATTGTGGCTGCACACGGAAGTTTCTAGTATGAATAATCTCATGATCCCTTTGAGCCTGGGTGGCGGTCCAAAAGAAAAACAGGCAATCCCTGGAATACCCAGATGCCTCAATCCACCCAGATGTGTGTTAAAGTTGCCACCTTAAGTTGAACCATTAATTAACAAACTCACATCTGTCATGGATACGCTCACCTAATCCACATCTACGAGCATAGCATGGCCTAACAACAAATGTAGAAGTAACTCCCAAAGGTTTGAATGTAATGCAGGTAATAGGTACTACCTCAGTCTACTTCCCAGTCCCACAAATTAAATTGATCCTACTCATGCAATGTGTGAGGGGTTGACTAATGCAATGAAAACTGGGTAATTGGAAAGTATGATCAAAGTGTTACTTGCCTTGCTGATGATCCGCAAAACCTAGAGATTCAAAGTAGCAAGCGGCGCACTCCGGGTACTCTATCGCAAACAAACAAGCACACAATAAGTACTTAACTAATGCACGGGTAAAACTCAAATAAAAGATCTAACCAGAAGGTTCAACTTAAGAACTCCGGTTTGCAAAAGAAACGACAAAAGAAAAAACAACGAAAGACAAATGGCGAAAGAGAAACAACTACCGAACCAATATGGACCAAGGTCCAAATTAGCAGAGGCAAACGCTTGAGCGACTAGGTTAAACGGAAAGAGAATTTCAAGATGAAACTCCAGGCGCTTGAATCACCTGATTCCGACAAACGAGCGAAAAGTTAAACTAAAACGAAGATCGGATCAGACATCACGATCAGAAAATAACTACGAAAAAGAAAACTAAAACAGCTTAATGAACGGACGTTCGTCAGCTGAGACAAAACGACGAATTCGTTCGTTAGAACGAACGAACGAGCGAACGTTTACTACTTAAATAAACCAGAAAATAAAAACTGAAAACCGATCTAATAAAACCGATTCTAAAAAAAAGTCTAGGGTTCTAAAAAAAACCAACGGTTTTTTCTAGAGAATACCGGCGGCGGCTACCTCGAGAACTGCCGGCGGCGGCGGCTGGAGTCGCGGCAGCGGGCGAGGGCGGCGGCTGCGGGGTGGCGGCGGGCAGCGGCGGCAAGGGCGGCGGCTAGCGGCGGCGAGGGCTGCGACGAGCTGGCGTCGCGGCGGCGGGGGCGGCTTGCGGCGAGGGGCGGGGTGCGTCGGCGGTGGTTGGAGGGGGGTGGCTGGCTTTATATAGGAGGGGGGTGGCTGGCTTGGGGAGGGGGCAAACCAAGGCGGCGGCGGAGTCGTAGTCCGACAAGGCCACGGCGGCGGCTGGCGCGGGGAAGGCGGCGGCGCGGGGCGATGGGCCTGCTCGGCTGTGCCTCGGCCTAGTCGTGTCAGTCCCCCTATAATTTTTTTATATATATACGCCGGCGCTAAAAAAATAACTCTAGAAAATAAAATAAAATCTAGAAATTGCCAAAACAAAATTTCACCGTCTAAATAGAATATTTAGAACAAGATGAACATTTTCTTGGCACTAAAAATGCATTTTTGAAAACATGCAATTTTTCCTAATTCAAATAAAATCCAAATAAACTCCAAAAAACTTATTTGATCTTTTTATTAAATCTTTCGTATTTCTTTATTTTGGGAGAGTCATTTTACTCCCTCTCTCATATATTTATGATAGAAATACTTGAAGAAAAAAAAATCAAACGATCCTATTTTCAAAATTTGAGAAACCTCAAATATGAAAATTTAGAAATCCCCAACTCTCTCCGAGGGTCCTTGAGTTGCTTAGGATTTTCTTGGATCACCAAAGCAAGAAAAAATGATATGCATAATGATCTAATGTATAACATTCCAAATTGAAAATTTGGGATGTTACAAACCTACCCCCCTTAAGATGAATCTCACCCTCGAGATTCGGGTTGGCTAGAAAATAGGTGAGGGTGGTCCTTGCGTAGATCATCTTCTCGTTCCCAGGTGGCTTCTTCCTCGGTGTGGTGACTCCACTGAACTTTGCAAAACTTGATAACCTTGCTGCTGATGATTCTGCTCGAAAATTCGAGGATCTTAACAGGCTTCTCCTCGTAGGTCAGATCACTGTCCAACTGAATCGCTTCCAGGGGTACTGTGTCTCTAAGCGGTATATCGGCCATCTCCGCATGGCACTTCTTAAGCTGCGAAACGTGAAACACATCGTGTACTCCTGACAATCCTTCGGGCAATTTGTTAGGACCAGAATTTCGGGATGTAATTTTCCCAAAGGCGGACCTTGTGCTCACCAGCCCCAGGATTTCTGTTAGCCGATGAGTCACCTCTGGATACATAAAATTCCAAGCAAAGGCACAAATATGTAGTACAAGACCATCCTGGTCTATAAGTACAACACGGGTTTTCTGGTGAATGATGGCGGAAGCGGTTGCGACGCGTCGGCGCTTGTGGGACTCCATTTCCCACGGGAACAGCTGACCGGGATAACTCCTATCTTCGCGGGGCTGCTATCCAAATAGAGTAGGCTCTGGGGTAGCGTCGCGTCGTTTCTTCCCATGTAAGGAATCTGGCCAAGACAATAGCCAGGGACAAGCCAGTGAGTACTTTGAATGTACTCGCAAACATTATGAACATAGGTGAGACATAAACATGCTCAAGGATGCTTCAGGATTATTTTGATAATAATGATGCGACAGGATATAACTTCAAGCATGAGTAAAAGGGCATATGTAATCAGAAAATATTAATGAAATAAATAACAGGCATGCCACAGTCGGGCGTCTGCGCGACACCACAGAAAGGGCTCATAGGGAAGGGAAAATAAAGGACAAAAATGCCACAGTCGGACGTCTGAGCGACATCTCATAGAGGGCTTGTAAATAAAGAGAAATGCCATAGTCGGACGTCTGAGCGACATCACAGAAAGGGCTTATAAAAAAAGGAAAATGCTACAGTCGGACGTCTGAGCGACATCTCATAGAGGGCTTATAAATATAGAGAAATGCCACAGTCGAATGTCTGAGCGACATCACAGAAAGGGCTTATAAAAAAGAAATGCCACAGTCGGACGTCTGAGCGACATCACAGAAAGGGCTTATATAAAAAAAGAGAAATGACAGGGAATATCCGGGAGGTAGTACCGTCCTTCGGATACTCGCTGTTTCAAGTAATATGCACGGTTAGTCCACAATAGAGATATATCTTGATCATTACCTGACACAGGTCGTAAATAAAATTCTGGCTTAAATGTTTCTCCTCCGAAGACCGACACTAAGACTGGTACCCGACCCATCCCAGACTATAGTCCTTAACCATGGACACGGCTATTCGAATAAGTTTTATATCTCTGCAGAGGGTGTACTCTTTACCCACGGATAACGGATTTTCTATAGCCCTTCTGGACTAATTCCGTCTACGGTCTTTTAATGTGAAGACACACCTGACTGCACACACCAGCCTAACTTACCGGTGTCTGGAATCACCCACGACACTAGTTAAGCCAAACTTTAAGTGGGCAGGCTACAACCTCGACTAGCATGGGATCACAACAATTTACAACGCGCGCGAGAAACTGGGGACGCTATCCCCTTCGGCTACAACCGAAACACCCATGCCCCCGGACCAGGTGGCCTGCCTACCGGATGCAGCCGGTATCTTCCACCATGGCCTCTCTGTACGGTGTGTGATAGAACAGGGGTTGACAAATTTACTAAACCGTACCCTACCAGAAGCTGGGACTAGCGGTAGTACGAAACAAGTATGGGGGTTACCGGAGCAAGACTCGATCTGTGGTCGACTTAGGAGGCTATATATATACTTGGCACGGCTGGTGCCATAATGATCTCACCGTTCCCTGACAGGGGCACTCTCCTCACGTTACCAGTTGCCTTACTGCACATCCTCGTCACAACGAGATGTCAGTCTCATGGTTGGTTCAACGAAACACAACCCTCCTTCGGACTCCGTCCGAATGATTACCAGGCAGATGTGGCATGAGGGGTGGTGGCTGTCACCAGTATCACATACCAAACTGAAAAGAAATATTCACCTCATGATAATATGCAAGTGTATGCTTTCCACATGAAATAATGATGCTCAAACTTTGGTATATCAATGGAGTCCTTGAGATCAAAGCAAACAACACACAAATGGTATTATCACAAGGTTCAAGATGCTTGCCTTCAAGTGGAGGGGAGGAGAAAAGCATTCCAAGAGTTTTGGAAGTTTTCTCCCTCTTCAAAAAGCCTAAAAGAATAAAAAGGAAATCAATGCATAGACTTGGAACATCCCCAAAAAGTTGTCTCGAAAATTTTCACATAAATATGAAAATAAACTAGACAATATTTGGAGAACAACAGAAAAGGGACCAAATCATTTGGAGTTATAATTAAAAAGATATTGCCAGTCAAAGTTTAGTCAAATCTGGTTTTTAAATCAAAACAGAAAAGAAAACGTTTCGGTTAAGAATACACTTTCGAGATAGGGATTACGTACTACGGAGAATGCGCCTTCACTTAAAACGCGCGGTGGTGGTGCTGGGTCACTGACAGAGGGGCCCAGGGGGTCCACTAGTCAGGTTTGACTAGTCTTTCCCCCTTCCTCTTCCTTTGCCCGAAGACAGCGGGGTTCCGGCAATCGTCGCAGGCGAACTAGGGTTCCTTGAGGGTCACTGAGTGCGGGAATGGACCCGTGGGGTTGGCGCGGTCCTTCCGGTGGTCGTTTGGTCGGAGGGGGCGAAGGGAGTCGCCGGCAGCGAGCTTCGCGGCGGAGGGAGCTTCGGGCGAAAATGGGGCATCGCTATACGGTGGCTCCCGAGCTTGTTTGAGACGTCGGGCAGCTTCGAAAGGTTGAATGGAGTCTAGTGGTGGTGTTGGTTGGACGGGAGGGGCTCGAGCTGAGGCGTATTGAACTGGACAGCGGCGGCGGCTGTGCTTCGCCGGAGTTGGGGAAGAAGCCTCCTCGAGGCGATTAGCTGCTGTGGGAGTGCTCTGAGGGGTGGCTGGGGGTCGTCTGAGGCTGCGGAGGAGCTCGGGGCAGCCTTAAATAGGCGGATGAAGGCGGTTCCGCGGCGGCCGTGGATAAGGATGCCGGCGACCGGTGATCTGTTGCTCAAGGCGACGTGGCGGCGACGCACACACGAGGACAAGTTCACTGACGCGCTGGGGCTGTTCCAGGGGGCAGGTGGCGGGCGCTGGTGGTTTGGGCGGCTCTGTCCGCAGCAGGAGCTGCCGGAGCTGCCCGCTAGCCACCGCTGCCGACCTGACGGTGGCCCTGTGGAGCGCCAGGGTTGTCTCTGCGGCGCAGGGATAAGGCGGAGAGCTGTCGGTGCGAGGGGTGCGGCTAAAACGTGCGCGAGGCGTCGGCCGAGGGACGCTGCGGCTCGGTGCGCGCGCGTGCAAAACGTGCGCTCTGGGCGCGCCCAAAGCTTGCACATGAGTTGCTCGACGAAAAGCCTCTGCTAGCTAGAGAGCTTGGATGGAGCTGGGACTTAGCAGGTGTGGTTTAGGGGTTGAGGGGAGGTTAGTGGACATGGCATTAGGCACTGAGGGTCAAGTTCACAGTGCAAGGTAAAACCCATGTCAAAACTGGCCATGCATTCCAAGTGCTCGACAGAATGCTATGAGCATGTGGGCACTTCTTCTGGTGGCCAAAATTTCTAGATCAGGGTCTCTTTAGGTGAAGGTGATGATGGCAAAGTTGGTTGGGCAAAACCAGAAGCTTGCCAGTGCAAGTTTTGCAAAACTACAGTTCTGGACAGGAAATGGATGGCACTGTCTCATGAACTAAAAATGTCCCAATGGGTCCACTCTTCTGGACTTAAGGGTTTTGTAAGATGGGCTACAAGCATGAGGAAACTCAAGAGCACTGGAGCAAGATAAACTGAGGTTGCAGTGAAAAGTGCCAAACTGGACCAGAAAAGAAAAGAGGTTGATTCACTCATTTGTTTCCAAAGGACTCAAAAGGGTTTTTGCATAAAAAAGAATAATATACACCTATGACCATCCCAAAATTTTGGTGGAAGCAATAGGGAAATATTTAATGGGGTTGTAGTGCAAAGCTGCCTACTGGACTAGATTGGAAATCATGCTATGGAGCTCAAAATATTAAATGAAATAATTATATTATTGCATGAAAGTGACCTAATAACATCACATGACATCTCCAAATTTTAGTTGGAATTTTAGATAAACCTGCCAAAGGGTTGTAGTTCAAATGGGGCCTTATATTGAGGGGAAACAAATTTTAGCGTGAAGGAGATTAGAGAAAAATACAATATTTATAGACAACAGAAGAGTTTCATTAGGAGAGCAAGAGAGTCTAACAATAAAATGGGGGCTATCACTTGAGGTAAAAACTCCAACATACACGAAAAAGAGGTCCTGAAATCAAAAGAAGAAACTAGCAAGTGAAAATTTTAATTTCCTGGCAAAATTTTAATTAATAAAAACATTGTTAAAATTTTGGGGTGTTACAACACTACCACCCTTAAGAAAAATCTCGTCCTCGAGATTTGTTAAGGGTAGCCATAAGGTCTGCTGCTGCCTCAAAAGATATTATCAAATATTTTACTGCTCTAATAATGCAATTAACAGCTACTACAGTGCATGAGCAAACGGTGATGCAACTGGTGTGGTACGGGGAAAAGCATATCTACTGTCGTGGAAAATGATATATTTCCACTCTGGGACATAGTAAATTCTAAAAATATTATTTTCTAAAATTACGAATATGCCGGTTGCACCCGAGAGCACAGTGCTCTCACTGGCTGACAGGTGGGGCCTGGGCCCACTGTCAGCCTCCTCTTCTTCCTCCGGCTCTCTCTTCTCCTTCCCCCCGCGCGCTTTCCCCGCACTTTCTCCACCGGTGACGGCTAGCCCGTAGGGCATCTAGGCCGTACTGCCGTAGTGCGCGGCGTGCTAGCTGCCGGTGCAGCGTGCACTCACCTCGCGGACCAGCGTGCTGTCGGCACTGCTCGAGGATTCGCCTCCGAACACCGGCGGTCGAGCGACGAGCGGTGCTGGTGGACTCCGCCCACCGTACACCGATCTCGAGCTATAAAACGGCCGAGGTGCTGCTTCTTCTTCCTCTCACCTGGCCTCTCCTCCCTTTCTTCTCTTCCTTCTCCTCCATTTGTGTTTGCAGGAGCTCCGGTCGAGGCTCTAATGGCGGAGGCGATGCCGGACTGGTGCATGGTTCTCATGAGCGTGGGGTTGGCGGCATTGCTGGGGGTGTCGGTGCTCTTGTGTGCGATGATCCTCGACGATCGTCGTGATGCGGCGGCTCAATTGCTAGCTCTCCGAGGCGGCGGCGGCGATTACGAGGATTAGATGAGGGTGGCAGGGCTAACGGTGGTTAGCGGGCGGTGGGTACTTAGTGTTCAAATAAAATCCCCACGAGTTTCTTTTCAAGAAACTGTGGCGTGCAAGGAGTTGTTTTGATGGAGCGGTTGTAGGCGGATTAGCAACTTAGTGTACTGTGAGGAGTGGCCGAAGCTGTATTAACGTCGTTGTGATGCTGTATGATGAACGGAAAATTCTATATTATGCAGCTGGACCAGATGCAATCACACAGGAAAGTATTTAATAAACACATGCTGCGTTACATAGATTACATAAAAATGGTATGGATACACTGACGTGGCAGTTACATCTAAAATATAAACGGTAAATGAACAGGGTCCTGGGAAAAGGTCTCTGGTGCTGGGGGACACTCTTCTTCTATCGGTAGTAGTGGGTTGACTAGTCGGTGAATGTGCTTCTCCTGCGCAGGCCTCAATGGTCTGCCGATGGCGATCCGAGGATTTAGATCGGCGAGGCTCTGGAGATAACCCATTATCCGCTGGTTCAGACGCTCTTGCGCGATCACATACTGTGTAAGGTTGGCTAGCACTGGGTCTCTCTCAATACGCCCACCAGGAAAAGATGCTGCTTCTCCGGGTGCTGCGCGGCTTGGAAAGTAGTAGTATCCTCTCTCGCTGGCATAGGGCACCGCGAATCGCAGGCGAGCAATCGCTTCGCAGGCGGCAGCCTCTATGGCTATCTGAGGAGTTGGCATGGATTTCCCCATGAAGGAAACCTCTGTGGGGTATTGGTTTGGGTTGGTGGGTGGGATGTGTACCACTGCCCAATATTTCGAGGTGGATGGTGTGATCCTTGCTTTGAGCAGCTCATACTGGGGTGGACGGGTAGCACTCATGGTACTGCAGGTAAAATCCCACAATATCTTCACGAAACTACCTGGGGATGCCTCAGGGGTTCTCAGATAAATACTGGGGATCGGCATGGCGGAGGTAGTGGTAGCGAGAGGAGAGCACCGGAGAGGGATGCTCGGCAAGTTCACGGCGTGGCCTATATATAGCGGCCTGGCTGGTTTATAGGGTTATGGTGAGGGCATCTATATTGTCGGTTGCGCTTTTGCTGATTCGGGGTCAAGGCTACAGATACTCACGTCTCGCAAAAAGGCATGCTCGCTGTAGGGGTTGTCGGCAAGGTGCCTTAGAAGTCACACCTGAGAAAAGGAATAAAAGGCATATGCACACTGTCACAACGGCGCACGAGTGCTAAGAGGGTGCACAATGAGCTATACATACATATAGGCATACAGGTCACATGACCACGGGCAAAATAATGCTTGGCACTACTCGGGAGATTTAATCAACCTCGTTTATATCCAAGCGGCCTTGCCTTGTGGGTGCTGAAGCTTCTCCGGGAGCTTCATCATTGGGGTTGGCTGGCGGTGGCTGAGGAGGTGCAGGGTTGGGGCAGGGGTGATGACCCTCGCGAGGATTGTTGGCCACAATCCCATTTGAGCGTGCGCCAAACAAGCGACACATCACTTCTGGGGTCACCAAGGCGTTCTGGTCAATGACTGCGGTAGGCCTTGGGGACTCGATTGGTTGTGCGAACAGCACGACTGGGTTGTCGGTGCCGGACTAGCCTCGTCCTCTAGCTGGGGCTTGGCGAAGCAGTTCTCCACGGGCTGCGATCAGATCCAGGGTGATTTGATCGAATAGTTCCTCGAGTACACTAACATAGCGTACCAGATGCAATAATGCAGGATCCGTCTCGTGGTCTCCGTTTGCAACTCGGGGAGGCCCACCATACCCGTTACGACTGGGGTAGTAGTAGAATGAGCGACAGTTAACCCGGGGCGATAGGTGCCTGAGTTGAACTATAGCCTCCCGAGCGGCTAGCTGGATGGCTTGTGGCTCAAAGGAAGTTGTCCTTCCTATGAACCTGTAGGGGCGTTCTGGCGTCAGACCCCTACCGTAGATGTGCACAGTGGCCCAGAATTGATGGCTTTCACCGCCCATGGTGTCTTGGTACACCACGTATTATGGGGGCTCTTCCATCACAAAAGCACGACGGGTGAGGTTTGCGAGCACGGTCACAAAACCTCCAAGGTTGGTTGTTGTGGTTTCATTGTGGACGATGGGTCCTGGAATTCGGCTCGGTATGGGGTGGAGACTGTGTGGTGTTGGGTTTTGGGGCTAGCGTGCCCTATTTATAGGAACGGATGGAGTCTTCCTCTGCACGCTTGCGGAGTCTTCCTTTGCACGCTTGCGGAGCCTTCCTTCGCACGCTTGCGGAGTCTTCCTTCGCACGCTTGCGGAGTCTTCCTTCGCACGCTTGCGGAGGGAACTGTTTAGGTGTCGGCTACTGGCGCGTGATTGATAAGCTAGGCTGGTAGGTTGGGCACCGACTGCCAAAGGCATCGTTCCACTGTATGGGTATCTTACGCGAGAAGCTTGGCTGGGGTTGAAATATGGTCTGGTGGGGCGGTAAATCTGGGTTTTTTTTGGACCAGGCTAAGATAGGATTAGCCAACGGCCAGCCTGGCTCTGATACCAAGGTTGTCAGCACCGGAATTTCGGGATGTAATTTTCCCAAAGGCGGACCTTGTGCTCACCAGCCCCAGGATTTCTGTTAGCTGATGAGTCACCTCTTGATACAGAAAATTCCAAGCAAAGGCACAAATATGTAGTACAAGACCATCCTGGTCTATAAGTACAACACGGGTTTTCTGGTGGATGATGGCGGAAGCGGTTGCGATGCGTCGGCGCTTGTGGGACTCCATTTCCCACGGGAACAGCTGACCGGGATAACTCCTATCTTCGGGGGCTGCTATCCCAATAGAGTAGGCTCTGGGGTAGCGTCACGTCGTTTCTTCCCACGTAAGGAATCTGGCCAAGACAATAGCCAGGGACAAGCCAGTGAGTACTTTGAATGTACTCGCAAACATTATGAACATAGGTGAGACATAAACATGCTCAAGGATGCTTCAGGATTATTTTGATAATAATGAAGCGACAGGATATAACTTCAAGCATGAGTAAAAGGGCATATGTAATCAGAAAATAGTAATGAAATATATAACAGGCATGCCACAGTCGGGCGTCTGGGCGACACCACAGAAAGGGGTCATAGAGAAGGGAAAATAAAGGACAATAATGCCACAGTCGGACGTCTGAGCGGCATCTCATAGAGGGCTTGTAAATAAAGAGAAATGCCACAGTCGGACGTCTGAGCGACATCACATAAAGGGCTTATAAAAAAAGGAAAATTCCACAGTCGGACGTCTGAGCGACATCTCATAGAGGGCTTATAAATAAAGAGAAATGCCACAATCGGACGTCTGAGCGACATCACAGAAAGGGCTTATAAAAAAGAAATGCCACAGTCGGACGTCTGAGCGACATCACAGAAAGGGCTTATAAAAAAAAGAGAAATGACAGGGAATATCCGGGAGGTAGTACCGTCCTGTGGATACTCGCTGTTTCAAGTAATATGCACGGTTAGTCCACAATAGAGATAAATCTTGATCATTACCTGACACAGGTCGTAAATAAAATTCTGGCTTAAATGTTTCTCCTCCGAAGACCGACACTAAGACTGGTACCCGACCCATCCCAGACTGTAGTCCTTAACCATGGACACGACTATTCGAATAGGTTTTATATCTCTGCAGAGGGTGTACTCTTTACCCACGGATAACGGATTTTCTATAGCCCTTCTGGACTAATTCCGTCTACGGTCTTTTAATGTGAAGACACACCTGACTGCACACACCAGCCTAACTTACCGGTGTCTGGAATCACCCACGACACTAGTTAAGCCAAACTTTAAGTGGGGAGGCTACAACCTCGACTAGCATGGGATCACAACAATTTATAACGCGCGCGAGAAACTGGGGACGCCATCCCCTTCGGCTACAACCGAAACACCCATGCCCCCGAACCAGGTGGCCTGCCTACCGGATGCAGCTGGTATCTTCCACCGTGGCCTCTCTGTACGGTGTGTGATAAAACAGGGGTCGACAAATTTACTAAACCGTACCCTACCAGAAGCAGGGACTCGCGGTAGTACGAAACAAGTATGGGGGTTACCGGAGCAAGACTCAATCTGTGGTCGACTTAGGAGGCTATATATATACTTGGCATGGCTAGTGCCATAATGATCTCACAGTTCCCTGACAGGGGCACTCTCCTCACACTACAAGCTGCCTTACTGCACATCCTCGTCACAACGAGATGTCAGTCTCGTGGTTGGTTCAACGAAACACAACCCTCCTTCGGACTCCGTCCGAACGATTACCAGGCAGATGTGGCATGAGGGGTGGTGGCTGTCACCAGTATCACATACCAAACTGAAAAGAAATATTCACCTCATGATAATATGCACGTGTATGCTTTCCACATGAAATAATGATGCTCAAACTTTGGTATATCAATGGAGTTCTTGAGATCAAAGCAAGCAACACACAAATGGTATTATCACAAGGTTCAAGATGCTTGCCTTCAAGTGGAGGGGAGGAGAAAAGCATTCCAAGAGTTTTGGAAGTTTTCTCCCTCTTCAAAAAGCCTAAACGAATAAAAAGGAAATCAATGCATAGACTTGGAACATCCCCAAAAAGTTGTATGGAAAATTTTCACATAAATATGAAAATAAACTAGACAATATTTGGAGAACAACAGAAAAAGGATCAAATCATTTGGAGTTATAATTAAAAAGATATTGCTAGTCAAAGTTTAGTCAAATCTGGTTTTTAAATCAAAACAGAACAGAAAACGTTTCGGTTAAGAATACGCTTTCGAGATAGGGATTACGTACTACGGAGAATGCGCCTTCACTTAAAACGCGCGGTGGTGGCGCTGGGTCACTGACAGAGGGGCCCAGGGGGTCCACTAGTCAGGTTTGACTAGTCTTTCCCCCTTCTTCTTCCTCTGCCCGACGGCAGCGGGGTTCCGGTGATCATCGCCGGCGAACTAGGGTTCCTTGAGGGTCACTGAGTGCGGGAATGGACCCGTGGGGTTGGCGCGGTCCTTCTGGTGGTCGTTTGGTCGGAGGGGGCGAAGGGAGTCGCCGACGGCGAGCTTCGCGGCGGAGGGAGCTTCGGGCGAAAATGGGGCATCGCTATACGGTGGCTCCCGAGCTTGTTTGAGACGTCAGGCAGCTTCGCAAGGTTGAATGGAGTCTAGTGGTGGTGTTGGTTGGACGGGAGGGGCTCGGGCTGAGGCGTATTGAACTTGACAGCGGCGGCGGCTGTACTTCGCCGGAGTTGGGGAAGAAGCCTCCTCGAGGCGATTAGCTGCTGTGGGAGTGCTCTGAGGGGTGGCTAGGGGTCGTCTGAGGCTGCGGAGGAGCTCGGGGCAGCCTTAAATAGGCAGATGAAGGCGGTTCCGCGGCGGTCGTGGATAAGGATGCCGGCGACCGGCGTTCTGTTGCTTAGGGCGACGTGGCGGCGACGCACGCACGAGGACAAGTTCACTGACGCGCTGGGGCTGTTCCAGGGGGCATGTGGCGGGCGCTGGTGGCTTGGGCGGCTCTGTCCGCAGCAGGAGCTGCCGGAGCTGCCCGCTAGCCGCCGCTGCCGACCTGACGGCGGCCCTGTGGAGCGCTAGGGCTGTCTCTACGGCGCAGGGATAAGGCGGCGAGCTGTCGGTGTGAGGGGAGCGGCTAAAACGTGCGCGAGGAGTCGGCCGAGGGACGCGGCGGCTCGGTGCGCGCGCGTGCAAAACGTGCGCTCTTGGCGCGCCCATAGCATGCACATGAGTTGCTCGACGAAAAGCCTCTGCTAGCTAGAGAGGTTGGATGGAGCTGGGACTTAGCAGGTGTGGTTTAGGGGTTGATGGGAGGTTAGTGGACATGGCATTAGGCACTGAGGGTCAAGTTCACAGTGCAAGGAAAAACTCATGTCAAAACTAGCCATGCATACCAAGTGCTCGACAGAATGCTATGAGCATGTGGGCACTTCTTCTGGTGGCCAAAATCTCCAGATCAGGGTCACTTTAGGTGAAGGTGATGATGGCAAAGTTGGTTGGGCAAAACCAGAAGCTTGCCAGTGCAAGTTTTGCAAAACTACAGTTCTGGATAGGAAATGGATGGCACTGTTTCATGAACTAAAAATGTCCCAATGGGTCCACTCTTCTGGACTTAAGGGTTTTGTAAGATGGGCTACAAGTAGGAGGAAACTCAAGAGCACTGGAGCAAGATAAACTGAGGTTGCAGTGCAAAGTGCCAAACTGGACCAGAAAAGAAAAGAGGTTGATTCACTCAATTTTTTCCAAAGGACTCAAAAGGGTTTTTGCATAAAAAAGAATAATATACTCCTATGATCATCCCAAAATTTTGGTGGAAGCAATGGGGAAATATTTAATGGGGTTGTAGTGCAAAGCTGCCTACTGGACTAGATTGGAAATCATGCTGTGGAGCTCAAAATATTAAATGAAATAATTATATTATTGCATGAAAGTGACCTAATAACATCACATGACATCTCCAAATTTTAGTTGGAATTTTAGATAAACCTGCCAAAGGGTTGTAGTTCAAATGGGGCCTTATATTGAGGGGAAACCAGTTTTAGTGTGAAGGAGATTAGGGGAAAATACAATATTTATAGACAACAGAAGAGTTTCATTAGGAGAGGAAAAATGGGGCTATCACTTGAGGTAAAAACTCCAACATACAGGAAAAAGAGGTCCTGAAATCAAAAGAAGATACTAGCAAGTGACATTTTTAATTTCCTGGCAAAATTTTAATTAATAAAAACATTGTTAAAATTTTGCGGTGTTACACAATTCCAACTTGTGGGCAACCTCTCCCATGCGTTCCAAAACTCGGTAAGGTCCCACAAATCTAGGGGCTAGCTTTCCTTTAACTCCGAAACGTTTAACTCCTCGCAGAGGCGATACTCTCAAGTATGCTCTGTCTCCGATCTCATAGGTTATCTCCTTGCGCTTTGAGTCTGCATAACATTTCTGCCTGGACTGAGCTACCTTCAGTCTATCTCGAATCAACTTCACCTTCTCCTCAGACTCTTTGATCAAATCTGGTCCAAACAACTGTCGGTCTCCAACTTCGTCCCACGACAACGGAGTCCTACATCTCTTTCCGTATAACGCTTCGAAAGGGGCCATCTTCAAACTGGATTGATAACTGTTGTTGTAAGAAAATTCGGCATACGGCAAATTATCGTCCCAACTAGATCCATAGTCTAGTGCACAGGCTCTCAGCATGTCCTCCAAAATCTGATTGACTCTTTCAATATGCCATCTGTCTGCGGGTGAAAAGCTGTGCTAAACTCTAGCCTGGTACCCAAAGTTTCATGTAACTGATTCCAGAACTTTGAGGTAAACTGGGTTCCTCTATCTGATATGATACACCTCGGAACTCCATGCAGACATACAATTTGGGTCATGTATATCTTTGCCAACTTTGCACTGGTATAGGTAGTCTTTACGGGGATGAAATGAGCTACCTTTGTTAAATGATCGACTACTACCCAAATCGAGTCATAGCCAGAACGAGTTCTGGGTAGTCCTGTAATAAAATCCATACCAAGCTTATCTCAATTCCATTCGGGTATTGGCAATGGTTGTAACAATCCTGCCGACTTCTGATGTTCTGCCTTCACTCTCTGACATACATCACAAACTGCTACATACTCCGCAATATCTTTCTTCATGCCGGTCCACCAGAAAATATCCTTCAAATCCAAATACATCTTAGTATTTCCTGGGTGAATCGAGTATGGTGAATCATGGGCCTCCTATAGAATCAACTTCCTGATCTCCGGGTCATTAGGCACATAAATGCGGTCCTCAAACCATAAGGTGTCGTGTTCATCCTATCGAAATCCTTTAGCTTTTCCCTCGCTCATCCTCTCCTTTATAGAGGCAACCTCCTCGTCAGTTTTCTGAGCTTCTCTGATTTTATCCATCAGGGTAGACTGGATTTCTAGTGTTGCTATGTAGCCTCTCGGAACTATCTCCAAACGTAGTTCTCGCAAGTCCTCGGCTAACTCCTTTGGAAACTCTTCCGTCATTAGGGTATTGACATGGCTCTTGTGTTGGGAAACGTAGTATTTTCAAAATTTTCCTACGATCACGCAAGATCTATCTACGAGATGCATAGCAACGAGGGGGAGAGTGTGTCTACGTACCCTCGTAGACCGGGAGCGGAAGCGTCAAGTGACGCAGTTGATGTAGTCGGACTTCTTCGCGATCCAACCGATCAAGCACCGAACGTATGGCACCTCCGCGTTCAGCACATGTTCAGCTTGATGACGTCCCACGAGCTCTTGATCCAGTTGAGCTTCACGGGAGAGTTTCGCCAGCACGACGGCGTGGTGACACATATGATGTATCTACCGGCGCAGGGCTTCGCCTAAGCACTGCAACGGTATGACCGAGGTCTGTTTCTGTGGAGAGGGGCACCGCACACGGCTAAAACAATTCAACTTGTGTGTCCTAGGGTGCCCCCTGCCCTCGTATATAACGGAGCAAGGGAGAGGCCAGCCCTAGAGGGGGCGCGCCAAGTGTGTGGAGTCCTACTAGGACTCCCAAGTCCTAGTAGGATTCCCCTTTCCTTTCCGGAGTAGGAGAGAAGGAAAGAGGTGGAGAGGGAGAAGGAAAAGGGGACTGCAACCCTTGTCCAATGCGGACCAGAGGGGGGCGCGCGCCTCCTTCCTTTTGGCCTTTCTCCTCTATTCCCGTATGGCCCAATAAGGCCCATATACTCCGAAAAATACCCGAATCACTCGGAACCTTTCCGATGTCCGAATATAGTCGTCCAATATATCGATCTTTATGTCTCGACCATTTAGAGACTCCTAGTCATGTCCCCGGTCTCATCCGGGACTCCGAACTCCTTCGGTACATCAAAACTCATAAACTCATAATACCGATCGTCATCAAACGTTAAGCGTGCGGACCCTATGGGTTCGAGAACTATGTAGACATGACCGAGACTCATCTCCGATCAATAACCAATAGCGGAACCTGGATGCTCATACTGAATCCTACATATTCTACAAAGATCTTTATCGGTCAAACTGCATAACAACATACGTTGTTCCTTTTGTCATTGGTATGTTACTTGCCCGAGATTCGATCGTCGGTATATCTATACCTAGTTCAATCTCGTTACCGGCAAGTCTCTTTACTCGTTCCGTAATACATCATCTCATGACTAACTCATTAGTCTTTTGCTTGCAAGGCTTATTATGATGTGCATTACCGAGAGGGCCCAGAGATACCTCTCCAACACTCGGAGTGACAAATCCTAGTCTTGATCTATGCCAACACCACGAACACTTTCGGAGACACCTGTAGAGCATCTTTATGATCACCCAGTTACGTTGTGACATTTGATAGCACACAAGGTGTTCCTACGGTATTCGGGAGTTGCATAATCTCATAGTCATAGGAACATGTATAAGTCATGAAGAAAGCAATAGCAGTAAAACTAAACGATCATAGTGCTAAGCTAACGGATGGGTCTTGTCCATCACATCATTCTCCTAATGATGTGATCCCGTTGATCAAATGACAACTCATGTCTATGGTTAGGAAACATAACCATCTTTGATCAATGAACTAGTCTAGTAGACGCATACTAGGGACACTCTGTTTTGTCTATGTATTCACACATGTACTAAGTTTCCGGTTAATACAATTCTAGCATGAATAATAAACATTTATCATGATATAAGGAAATATAAATAACAACTTTATTATTGCCTCTAGGGCATATTTCCTTCAGTCTCCCACTTGCACTAGAGTCAATAATCTAGCTCACATCGCCATGTGATTTAATACCGATAGTTCACATCGTTATGTGAATAACACCCATAGTTCACATCGCCATGTGACCAACACCCAAAGGGTTTACTAGAATCAATAATCTAGTTCACATAGCTATGTGATTAATACCCAAGAGTAATAAGGTGTGATCATGTTTTGCTTGTGAGAGAAGTTTAGTCAACGGGTCTGTCACATTCAGATCCGTATGTATTTCGCAAATTTCTATGTCTACAATGCTCTGCATAGAGCTACTCTAGCTAATTGCTCCCACTTTCAATACGCATCCAGATTGATACTTAGAGTCATCGTGATTTAGTGTCAAAGCTTGCATCTGCGTAATCCTTTATGACGAACTCTTTATCACCTCCATAATCGAGAAACATTTCCATAGTCATCCAGTTACTAAGGATAATTTTGACCGCTGGACGGTGATCTACTCCCGGATCACTATTGTACCCCCTTGACAAACTCATGGCAAGGTACACAACATGTTTGGTACACAGCATGGCATACTTTATAGAACCTATGGCTGAGGCATAGGGAATGACTTTCATTATCTCTATATTTTTCTATCGTGGTCTAGCTTTGAGTCTTACTCAACTTCGCACCTTACAAGTCAGGCAAGAACTCCTTCTTTGACTGATCCATTTTGAACTACTTCAAAATCTTATCAAGGTATGTACTCATCGGAAGTCTAATCAATCGTCTTGATCTATCTCTATAGATCTTGATGCCCAATATGTAAGCAGCTTCACCAAGGTCTTTCTTTGAAAAACTCCTTTCAAACACTCCTTTATGCTTTCCAGAAAATTCTACATCATTTCTGATCGACAATATGTCATTCACATATACTTATCAGAAAGGTTGTAGTGCTCCCACTCACTTCTTATAAATACATGCTTCACCGCAAGTCTGTATAAATCTATATGCTTTGATCAACTTATCAAAGCGTATATTCCAACTCCGAGATGCTTGCACCAATCCATAGATGGATCGCTGGAGCTTGCACATTTTGTTAGCACCTTTAGGATTGACAAAACCTTCTGGTTGCATCATATACAAGTCTTCTTTAATAAATCCATTAACAATGCAGTTTTGTTATCCATTTGCCAGATTTCATAAAATGCTGCAATTGCTAACATGATTCGGACAGACTTAAGCATCGCTATGGGTGAGAAAGTCTCATCGTAGTCAACTCCTTGAACTTGTTGAAAAACTTTCGCAACAAGTCGAGCTTTGTAAACAGTAACATTACCGTCAGCGTCAGTCTTCCTCTTGAAGATCCATTTATTTTCGATGGCTTGCCGATCATCGGGCAAGTCAACCGAAGTCCACACTTTGTTATCATACATGGATCCCATCTCAGATTTCATGGCCTCAAGCCATTTTGCGGAATCTAGGCTCATTATCGCTTCCTCATAGTTCGTAGGTTCATCATGGTCCAGTAACATGACTTCCAGAACCGGGTTGCCGTACCACTCTGATGCGGAACGAACTCTGGTTGATCTACGAAGTTCAGCAGAAACTTGATCTGAAGTTTCACGATCATCATCATTAGCTTCCTCACTAATTTAATGTACGAATCACTGGAACTAGTTTTTGTGATGTTCCACTTTCCAATTCGAGAGAAAGTACAATTACCTCATCAAGTTCAACTTTCCTCCCACTCACTTCTTTCGAGAGAAACTCCTTCTCTAGAAACGATCCACTCTTAGCAACAAAGACCTTGTCTTCGGATCTGTGATAGAAGGTGTACCCAACAGTTTCTTTTGGGTATCCTATGAAGATTTACTTCTCCGATTTGGGTTCGAGCTTATCATGTTGAAACTTTTTCACATAAGCATCGCAGTCCCAAACTTAAAGAAATGACAGCTTAGGTTTCTCGTCAAACCACAGTTCATACGGTGTCATCTCCACGGATTTAGATGGTGCCCTATTTAACGTGAATGTAGTTGTCTCTAATGCATAACCCCAAAAGCGATAGTGGTAGATCGGTAAGAGACATCATCGATCGCACCATATCTAACAAAGTACGGTTATGACGTTTGGACACACCATTACACTGTGGTGTTCCAGGTGGCGTGAGTAGTGAAACTATTTCACATTGTTTTTACTGAAGGCCAAACTCGCTAACTCAAATATTTTACCTCTATGATCATATCGTAGAAACTCTTATTTTCTTGTTACGATGATTCTCCACTTCACTCTGAAATTCTTTGAACTTTTCAAATGTGTCAGACTTGTGCTTCATTAAGTAGATATACCCATATCTGCTCAAATCATCAATGAAGGTCAGAAAATAACGATACCTGCCGCGAGCTTCAACACTCATTGGTCCACATATATCTGTATGTATGATCTCCAACAAATCTGTTAATCGCTCCATTGTTCCGAGGAACGGAGTTTTAGTCATGTTGTCCATGAGGCATGGTTCGCAAGCACCAAGTGATTCATAATCAAGTGATTCCAAAAGTCCATCACTATGGAGTTTCTTCATGTGATTTACACCATTATGACCTAAACGGCAGTGCCACAAATAAGTTGCACTATCATTATTAACCTTGCATCTTTTGGCTTCAATATTATGAATATGTGTATCACCACGATCGAGATCCAACAAACTATTTTTATTGGGTGTATGACCATCGAAGGTTTTACTCATGTAAGCAGAATAACAATTATTCTATGACTTTAAATGAATAACCGTATTGCAACAAATATGATCAAATTATATTCATGCTCAACGCAAATGCCAAATAACATTTATTTAGGTTTTACACTAATCCCGATAGTATAGGGAGTGTGCGATGATGATCATATCAATCTTGGAACCACTTCCAACACACATCGTCACTCCACCTTTAACTAGTCCCTGTTCATTCTGCAATTCTCGTTTCGGGTTACTAATTTTAGCAACTGAACCCGTATCAAATACACAGGGGTTGCTATGAACACTAGTAAAGTACACATCAGTAATCTGTATATCAAAATATACCTTTGTTTACTTTGCCATCCTTCTTATCCGCCAAGTATCTAGGGCAGTTCCACTTCCAGTGACCATTTCCTTTGCAGTAGAAGCACTTAGTTTCAGGCTTGAGTTTTAGCTTTGGGTTTCTTCACGGGAGTGACAACTTGCTTGTCATTCTTCTTGAAGTTCCCCTTCTATCCCTTTGCCCTTTACTTGAAACAAGTGGTCTTGTTTAACCATCAACACTTGATGTTTTTTTTCATGATTTCTACCTTCGCCGACTTCAGCATCGCGAAGAGCTCGGGAATTCCTTTCGTCATCCCTTGCATATTATAGTTCATCACGAAGTTATACTAACTTGGTGATAGTGACTAGAGAACTTTGTCAATTACTATCTTATCTGGAAGATTAACTCCCACTTGATTCAAGTAATTGTAGTACCGAGACAATCTGAGCACATGCTCACTGATTGAGCTATTCTCCTCCATTTTGTAGGCAAAGTACTGTCAGAAGTCTTATACCTCTCGACACGGGCATGAGTATGAAATACTAATTTCAACTCTTGAAACATCTTATATGCTCCATGGCGTTCAAAACATTTTTGAAGTCCCGGTTCTAAGCTGTAAAGCATGGTGCACTTAAACTATCAAGTAGTCATCATACCGAGCTTTTGTCAAAATGTTCATAACGTCTACATCTGCTCCTGCAATAGGTCTGTCACCTAGCGGTGCATCAAGGACATAATTCTCTGTGCATCAATGAGGATAATCCTCAGATCACGGAACAATTCCGCATCATTGCTACTAACATCTTTCAACTTAGTTTTCTCTAGGAACATATAAAAAATAAACGGGGAGCAACATCATGAGCTATTGATCTACAACATAGATATGCTAATACTACGAGGACTAAGTTCATGATAAATTAAAGTTCAATTTAATCATATTACTTAAGAACTCCCACTTAGATAGACATCCCTCTAGTCATCTAAATGATCACGTGATCTAAATCAACTAAGCCATGTCTGATCATCACGTGAGATGGAGTAGTTTCAATGCTGAACATCATATGTTGATCATATCTACTATATGATTCACGCTCGACCTTTCGGTCTCCAGTGTTCCGAGGCCATATCTGCATATGCTAGGCTCGTCAAGTTTAACCCAAGTATTCTCCGTGTGCAAAACTGGCTTACACCCGTTGTATTTGAACGTAGAGCTTATCACACCCGATCATCACGTGGTGTCTCGGCACGACGAACTTTCGCAACGGTGCATACTCAGGGAGAACACTTATACCTTGAAATTTAGTAAGGGATCATCTTATAATGCTACCGTCGAAATAAGCAAAATAAGAAGCATAATAAGATAAACATCACATGCAATCAAAATATGTGACATGATATGGCCATCATCATCTTGTGCTTTTGATCTCCATCTCCAAAGCACCGTCAAGATCACCTTCGTCACCGGCGCGACACCTTGATCTCCATCGTAGCATCGTTGTCGTCTCGCCAACTATTGCTTCGACGACTATCGCTACCGCTTAGTGATAAAGTAAAGCAATTACATGGTGATTGCATTTCATACAATAAAGCGACAACCATATGGCTCCTGCCAGTTGCCGATAACTTTACAAAACATGATCATCTCATACAAAACCGTGTATCTCATCATGTCTTGACCGTATCACATCACAACATGCCCTGCAAAAACAAGTTAGACGTCCTCTACTTTGTTGTTGCAAGTTTTACGTGGCTGCTATGGGCTTAGCAAGAACAGTTCTTACCTACGCATACAAAACCACAACGATGTTTCGTCAAGTATGTGTTGTTTTAACCTTCACAAGGACCGGGCGTAGACACACTTGATTCAGCTAAAGTGAGAGAGACAGACACCTGCCAGTCACCTTTAAGCAACGAGTGCTCATAACGGTGAAACCAGTCTCGCGTAAGCGTACGCGTAATGTCGGTCCGGGCCGCTTCATCTCACAATACCGCCGAAGCAAAGTATGACATGCTGGTAAGCAGTATGACTAGTATCGCCCACAACTCATTGTGTTCTACTCGTGCATATCATCTACGCATAGACCTGGCTCATGATGCCACTGTTGGGAAACGTAGTATTTTCAAAATTTTCCTATGATCACGCAAGATCTATCTACTAGATGCATAGCAACGAGGGGGAGAGTGTGTCTACGTACCCTCGTAGACCGGGAGCAGAAGCGTCAAGTGACGTGGTTGATATAGTCGAATTTCTTCGCGATCCAACCGATCAAGCACCGAACGTACGGCACCTCCGCGTTCCGCACACGTTAAGCTTGATAATGTCCCATGAGCTCTAGATCCAGTTGAGCTTCACGGGAGAGTTTCGCCAGCACGACGGCGTGGTGACAGATATGATGTATCTACCGGCGCAGGGCTTCACTTAAGCACTGCAACGGTATGACCGAGGTGTGTTTCTGTGGAGAGGGGCACCGCACACGGCTAAAACAATTCAACTTGTGTGTCCTAGGGTGCTCCCTTGTGACGCCCGAAGACCGACGTCCCAGAAGATTCCGGATGCTCCGGGTCTCCCGTGTGTTTTATTTGCTTGCTCTGTTTTTATTTTGGCATTGCATCATGTCATCATGCCATCATGTCATATTTTTTTTGCATCTCAACTTAAATAAATCGTGTGGACCTTCGGTCCATTTAAATCTAGGGAAGGTGACTTCTCTTTATAACATATCCTCCAAATATTATGGAGCTATTATAAATAAATATTCCATTGTTGGAATTACCCCAACACACTTGCATATTCTCCATGCCTCTTAATTCTATTTTCGCCCTTTTCCTTCCCTATTTTTCATTCTTTTCCCGTGTTTCGAGGTTCCTCAAACCCCCCCCCCCCAACTATTTTATTTAATTCCTGACATTTTTGTGAGCCCAGGGAATTTGACCTCATGCCCTAATTCCATCCCTAACCTCTTTTTACTTTTCTTTCTCCTCTTTATTGTTTTTTAATAAGGAGAGAGAGCTTGCAGCCAGCCTTTCCTTCCTTCCCAGGCCCAGCTCGCAGCCAGGCCTCCCTCTCCTCTTTCCAGCCGCAGCTGGCCAGCCAGCCACCTAGGCCCATTCTTTCCTCTAGGCCCGACAACTTCATCGAACCCTAGCTCCCGCACCGATTCCCTCAGTCCCCCCTCAGCGCCGTCGCTCCCTCGCAGCATCGACCGCATCCCCATCGACCGCGCCTCGCACTCCCCCTCTCGCCCCGATCCCCCAGGCCCGTTCCTCGCCGGCCAGAGCGCCCTCGCTCTCTCCTCGCCAGGTCGCGGCCCCGACGCCGTCCGACCTCTCCTTCCGTGCTCCTCCGCCGCGCCCTCCTCTCTGGTGCCCCGCGAGCCACCGCATCGCCAGGCCAGGAGCCAGGCCGCAGTCGCCATGGCGCCTCCCTCCGGCCGACCGCATGGCCACCGTTGTCGCCCTCCTCTGCGACTCGCCTCCAGGCCCGAGCACGGCTCTGCCTCCTCCATCCCCAGTGCGCCATGGGCCGTCCCTCTGCCTCGCCATGTTTGGGCGCCACCGTCGCCGACGGGCGTCCGTCCAGGGTGTCGCCCCCTGCTGCCTCCTTTGCCATGGACGTCCTTGCTGCTGCCTTGGCCTCGTCCAGCCCGACCGCCCCAAGCCCCGACAGCGCCGGCGACCTCCTTGTTGCTGCTGTGCTTCGTCTGTTTTGCTCGGTGTTTTGTTTTGGGCCAGCAGTTATCCCTGGTTCGCCAAGCACCAGGACGACGAGGGCCGTCAAGTTCCTCTTCAAGAAGTTCGACTACCGGAGGTGCAAGTACCACGACGCTCGAAACCCTCGGTTCCATCAAGTCCGGCTACTACATGAACGAGTACAAGGCGACCCGACCAAGTACCCCTTCGGATATGTCAAGTTCGACTACGCTACAAGTACCCCTCTGATGCAAGTACAACTACGGACGGGAACAACTACATGATGAATCGCCAAGTACCACTACTTCCACTACCGTCGTAAACGAGAACCCCAAGTACCACGACACCGACCCGAACATCTACGGGAAAACGAGCTCCGTGAACCACTACCATCGCCCCGAAGATGTCTGACGCCGCAAGTACCATGACACGATATCGGAACAACTACTTCCTCTTCGGAAACGTGAACCACTACTTCCTCTACGACTCGCGAGAACGACTCCTTCCTCTACGATCTCGAACCGTCCCGAAACGAGTGTTTCGAAGGTATAACCCGAGACGATGACCCATGTGATGCTTGCTTGTGTTGTATGAAATGTCTCCCTTGTGTGCTCCGTGCCCATTGTGCCCGTTTCGTCCGTTGTCATGTTCCTCGGTTGCCTCGTTGCCGACTCGTGGGAACCCGGCAACGGGATCACCCCACCTTTCATCTTGTTCCGCACCTTTCATCTTGTTCCGCACGTTCACTCCACCTTTGCTTTTGCCCGGTCCTTCACCGAGTTACCGGAACCGAGATGTTGCGTTGCATCATTTTCGGATCGTTGTCGTGGCACCCTTTTCTTCCACCACGGTGACGATGCTTCATATCATCTTCTTGTTAACCTTTTAATAAAATTGCATAAACTTGATCATGTCATCCGCATCATGTTAACAACATTATATGTGTGAATTGTTGTTGCTTTATAATTATTAAACATGCTCATGGGGATTTTCCGGATATGTTGTTGTTCTTTTCCGGCCTCATTTAAATTGCCTAGTTAGTATAGTTTTATTAAGCTTCACCTCTTGCCATGTTAAAAACATTTAAACTTGTCTTGTAAATAACGAGAGTCAACTAAATAATAAAATGTGGTGTTTTGTCAATATGCAACTCGTTGCATATTGATCTCCACTTAACTTGTAGTTTTGTTTGTGCACTTTGCCATGCCATGCATATTTAAACCGGACATGCATCATGCTTGCTTGTGCATCGTATGGCATGTCTATGCTTGTGTGTTTACCGTGTTGTTTCCTTCTTTCCGGTTGCTTCTCTTATTAGCTTCGGTTTCGTTCCGGAGTTGTGAGGATTCGCTCGTCTCTGTTGCTCCGTCTTCTTCGTGGATCTGTTCTTCTCCCTTGTGGAATTCCAGGCAAGATGACCGAACCCGGATACCATTACTATTTTTGCCTATTGCTAGTAGTCTCGCTCTATGGATTTGCCTCAATGCCCATGCCTTTCTTGTCAGCCTCCTACTTGTAACCATGATCCTGTCTAACCACCCTACCCATGCAAACCATTGATTGGCTATACGTAGGCTTGCTTAGCCCCTCTTATAGCATTGTTAGTTGCAGGTGAAGATTGAAGATGCTTGCTTCATGTTGAAGTTTGGTTGGGTTATATCACACTATATAAATGCTTAAAATGAAATCATCTATATATTGGCAAGGGTGGAAGGCTAAGCCTTTTGCTTGGTGATTTGTTCCACTCATGCCGTTAGGAACCATATAAACCGGTGTTATGTTCCTTGATTATGCGTTCCTAACACGGTTGGGGTGTATGGGACCCCCTCGATAAACCGCTAAGTGCTAAGTCTTTTCCAGCAAATCCCAACATTGGTACTATTTGCCTAATAACTAATAAAACTTGCATAGGGTCTTGCAAACCCTCTTTTATTTTAATTCAACAACCCCGGGCCAGTGCTCCACATGAGTGTTGGTCCGAAACGGGGGTCCTGCGGGGCCACCACGAGGAAACTCGAGGTTTGGTCAAAACCCGTAGCATCACCCATCCGGTCGTGTCCTGAGACTAGATACGCGCGGCTACCTATCAGGGTGTCGACACGCCGGGAGGATTTGCTGGATTAGCCTTACCTTAGTTCGGAGTATCTTGAGCACGGGATTCCGAGAATACTCGGGTATTCCCACCTATGGAGTTGCGACTCCGCGGATCGTGGGCTTGTAATGGGTCAAGTTGGAACACCCCTGCAGGGTTTGAACTTTCGAAAGCCGTGCCCGCGGTTATGTGGCAGATGGGAGCTTGTTAATATCTGGTTGTAGAAAACTTGACACCATGTTCCAATACACTACCAGCGTGTGTACCGTGACTGTCATTTTCCGAAAGGGATTCGGGAGATGAACACGGTGGGGTTATGTTTGACGTGCTTTAGCTAGGATCACTTCGTGATCATCTCTCGACCGAGGCACTTCTCTTCTCGCTCTCTATTACGTAAGTTAGTGCTAGTTGCTGCTGCAGACTCTTGTTGTTCCTTCACCTCTTGTTCTTTCTTCAGCCTTATCCTCACCCAAGGCTTAAATAGTCGTGTTACCCGGGAACGGGATTGCTGAGTCCTCTGTGGCTCACAGTTACTTCACCACACCAGTTGCAGGTTCAGCCGAGTTTGATGCAGGAGATGGATCAGAACTTCAGGGAGTTCGATGAAGAGTTTGGCCGTATGCTTGTGACGTTTCGACGATCAGTAGTGGTTTCTACTAGGATTCGATCCTGACCTGTGGCTTTATGTTGTTTTGGTATCTTTCTTTGGGTCTTCACCCGTAGTCGGGTTGTGATGTTTTGAATGATGTTTTGCTTATGTAATGTATTGTGTGAAGTGGCGAGTGTAAGCCAACTATCTCCTTTTTGCAATTTAATCCCTCTTTTACATGAGTCGTGCAAAGATACCAAACTTGAGATCATTCTAGGATGGGCTTATACCTTTAAGTCGTGCCTCGACACGTAGGAGGTATAGTCCCATCCTGGGCATTACAAGTTGGTATTCAGAGCCTTCTCCGACCTAGAAGCCCCCACTGATTGATCGAATCGTTGACGGTTGAGTCTAGGCACACACTTGAAAATGTTTTGAGTCCTATATATATATCAGAGAGTAGGAATTCTTTGCTCCTCATCCCCTTTCATTCTGGTCAGGACTCTTGACGACTACTCTTTCCTCTTCTACTTTCAAAAATTGCACCAAATTTTATTTAGGATCTCGCGAGTATTGTTTGGATTGTTTCGATGTCTTTGTGACGAGAACATTGTTCTCGATGCCTCCTGTCATTAGGGGTTGTGGCAGTGTCCCGGGGAGTTGAGCTCCGAGGTGTTGTTGTCACAAATCCATCGCGGCAGTACTAGAATACTTAAGACGGCCGACATCGAAAACTCTCCTATGCGGTTAGTGGCAAGATAACCCCGACATAACCCAGTACTGGGGAGGTAGTTCGAGAGTATTGCCATAGCTTGTATAGTGGATGCGTTTCGAAGGTCCGAGGTAAACGGTTTCCGAGAAAGACTGGTTATGTGTTGAAGGATGGATACACCTGGATGTAGGTTTAGAGTTGATTGCGCGGTGCTTCCCGTGTATCCCCAACACCGGATTGCATAACTGGAAACTTTCGGAAATTAATAGGTGGGTTCATCCAGTAGTTCTAGGCTTTCTTCCAACGGATGCATGATATGAAGTTCGGGGTTCTACATTGAGTGAAGTGGTTTTATGGACTTGTTCCGATCGGGAGTTGCATCTTAAAGGGTCCTTGGCTATGCTGATCCGGGGATTGCAAAACCCTTTTGTAACACGTTCCATGAGCTTTCAGCACGAATATGTCGAACGAAGCTTCTATCTTGTATTTGTTCTATCTGATCCTTGTTCCTTTTTATTTATCTTTTTCTTCTTCCAAGTGGCTTCTCGACAAGTTGATGTACCTGTGGAATTCATTCGTTCAATTCTCTGTTCGGATGATATTGTGAAGATCATGTTGCATATCTATCCTTTGTTTTTGTTTTGATTCTGGTATTCGAGTTGCTTCGATGTCAAATGTTGATTCCATACCTTTCCTAATCGGTGTTCTCATATTTCTATGGGAGTGCTATTTCTTCTTGACCATCGAGATGGTCATGTTAAATTCTTTTCAACCGGTGTGCCTTCTCTTCACGTTATTCCATACAGACGCCGTTGAGAAATTTGACGATTTGTCTGTTTCAATCATCCCAAGTTGTCTTTGTTTTTCCCACCCTCCCACCCTTCTTCTTCTCGGAGCCAGGAATTCTCAGATGAAGTATCCATTTTATTCATGTGATGTTTCTTCATTCATTTCCTTCAATGTTCTTATCCGGTGTTTTATCGTGAAGATGCTCAAGAGCTTCTAGTTCATCATTCTTCGTTCTCGTTTCTTCTCTGGTGGATGTAATTCAAGATTTCGGTGTTGATCTTATCCTTTTCCTCATTTCATAATGCTTTCTTATTCCGGTGCACCAATTAATCTTTCTCCTCTTGCTATTCACATCCGGAGTGTTGAAGATATCTCAGAAGATTCATAATTTCATTCTTAATCCGTTCAAATTATTTTTGAGGATTGTTATCTTATTCAAGCCATTTAATTCATCTGGTGCTATATCTTTTAAGCAATCTTTTTCAACGGTGATTTCTTTGAGTGGGCCCTAACCCACAGGTCTTTTCCCAGGATCTTACCTGACTCTTCTTTTTCCGGAGAATTCTTTTCAAAGTGTGACGTAAGAACGATTTCCATCAGTCACATGCCTTCTCCAAGATCGCTTTCAAATTCTTTTTCATCGTTGTTTCAACCTTTTTAAATCTTCATTCCGGAGTGTTAAACAATTCTTCATGGCATTTCTCGTCTCTATTCTCAACATTTGAAGATCGGAGAAGTGTTTCTCTTAATCTTGGCCCGTTCTCGTGAAGATTCGTGGTTCTTGCTTCATGCCATCCTCATTAGTGTTCTGTTTGTGAGAAATTCTTTTTTTATACCCATCTGAAGCATTTCATGAATTCTTTTCTTTGTGACCCTCCGAAGGCCATCATTTCGGAAGATTCTTCGTTCTCAGTTTTCAACTTCGTCCTCTAAATATTCTTCATTGATGCCTCTTCGTTCGTCTCCCTATTTTTACGGGGGTTCTTTCAACATTACCTTCCGTTGTTATCGTTTTAATTCATTTGTTCTTTTCACAATCCTACCGGTGGTTCGTTGAAGATTTAACCAAGCTTGTGCTAGATCCCTCTTTAATTCTTTCCAACGAGAATAAGAAGTATGCCTAATCCTTTGGTTGTCATCAATTTAAATTGGTGAAGGAGATGCATGACATAATTCTTATTCTTATTCCTTCAAGGTGATTTAATTCTTTTGTCTGGAGCTTGTTCATCATATAATTTCCTTGGTTCTAAGTTGTTCATCTTGTTTTCCGGAGCTCCAAGTTATTTCAATTATATCATTTCAAAGCTGCATCTAATTCATCGCAGGCCTTGAATCTTATTCTTTTCATCTTTCACTTCTCATGCTTTCATTACCGGAGTTTTCATGGTGGTTCATCAAGATTTAATTCATCCTCGAAGTCTTCATCAAGATTCTTGTTGGAGCTCAAGCAGTCTTCATCATGCTCTCCATTTGCAATTCTTATCTTTTCAGATGGTGTTATGTCATTCTTGTCAATTCATTCATGTTTCATGATTCACGAGTTATCGGGAATGAGATATTTAAACCCATCTTTTTCGTTGTTCAAGAGATCTTTCCAACCATTCATTTTATCTGTTGGAGTTATCTTGGGTTTTATTTCACCTAAAAGCTTTCCCTAAGGATTGTGGATAATTATGGTGCTTATAAATGACCCAAGTTCTTCATTTATCATTCCGGTGAAATAAGTTTATCATCTCCTTGTTGATCTCAATCCAATCAATCATTTCCGTTAGTGGATGGTTGTCACCTCTTAATGTTGAGATGTTTTCCATAAGCCCACATGAGCTTATTCTTTTCGTTGTTGATTTTTCCATCAACTCCGTTCAGCACTTCTTCGTAAGGAGGATTACCTAATTCATTTGTGGGAGAAGTTGTCATTTTTTCTTCTCCTTTCATTTCTTCCGTTGATTTATATGTTATTCTTTCATTCCGGAGGCATTGTGATGTTGCTCTCTCCAAACCATCATCTCGTTTTTATCAAGAACATGTTTCTTCCCTTGCTTATCATTTAACCGGAGTGTTGTATTCTTCATTCAAGTTCTCTCATCTTAACAAGTTTGCCTCTCTTTTCAACCGGAGTGCTGTCTGAATCCTTCTTACCATTTGTGCCTTTTTTCAATTGTTCCGGAGGCTGTGTGTTGTTGTTTTCATCAAGTATCATTCCATCTCCTCAAGTTCTTTTTAATTCCTTCCATTTTCAGACAGAGTGCTACCCAAATTCTGTCATTCTTATTCCTTGACTATACCATTGCGGTTTCTTATTCTTTCGTCATCCATGAGCTCTTGCTTCATGTCTTCTAACCTACAAGGTTCTCATAATGTTCCTTGTTCCCCCTTTTTACCGGAGTGCTCTTAACTTCGTTCATCTCTGTTGTATTCTTTCTTTCAAGATTGTTCTACCTCTCAAGGTTCTTTGGTTTCACTCGTCTGTCAAAGAAGCAACTTTGTTTTACCTCCTCCTTTTCGTTTTTACCCGGTGATATCTCTAGGATCTCGGGTCGAGATCCTCTGTTAGTGTGGGAGAGTTGTGACGCCCGAAGACCGACGTCCCAGAAGATTCCAGAAGATTCCGGATGCTCCGGGTCTCCCGTGTGTTTTATTTGCTTGCTCTGTTTTTATTTTGGCATTGCATCATGTCATCATGCCATCATGTCATATTTTTTTTGCATCTCAACTTAAATAAATCGTGTGGACCTTCGGTCCATTTAAATCGAGGGAAGGTGACTTCTCTTTATAACATATCCTCCAAATATTATGGAGCTATTATAAATAATTATTCCATTGTTGGAATTACCCCAACACACTTGCATATTCTCCATGCCTCTTAATTCTATTTTCGCCCTTTTCCTTCCCTATTTTTCATTCTTTTCCCGTGTTTCGAGGTTCCTCAAACCCCCCCCTCCCAACTATTTTATTTAATTCCTGACATTTTTGTGAGCCCAGGGAATTTGACCTCATGCCCTAATTCCATCCCTAACCTCTTTTTACTTTTCTTTCTCCTCTTTATTGTTTTTTTTAATAAGGAGAGAGAGCTTGCAGCTAGCCTTTCCTTCCTTCCCAGGCCCAGCTCGCAGCCAGGCCTCCCTCTCCTCTTTCCAGCCGCAGCTGGCCAGCCAGCCACCTAGGCCCATTCTTTCCTCTAGGCCCGACAACTTCATCGAACCCTAGCTCCCGCACCGATTCCCTCAGTCCCCCCTCAGCGCCGTCGCTCTCTCGCAACATCGACCGCATCCCCATCGACCGCGCCTCGCACTCCCCCTCTCGCCCCGATCCCCCAGGCCCGTTCCTCGCCGGCCAGAGCGCCCTCGCTCTCTCCTCGCCAAGTCGCGGCCCCGACGCCGTCCGACCTCTCCCTCCGTGCTCCTCCGCCGCGCCCTCCTCTCTGGTGCCCCGCGAGCCACCGCATCGCCAGGCCAGGAGCCAGGCCGCAGTCGCCATGGCGCCTCGCTCCGGCCGACCACATGGCCACAGTCGTCGCCCTCCTCTGCGACTCGCCTCCAGGCCCGAGCACGGCTCTACCTCCTCCATCCCCAGCGCGCCATGGGCCGTCCCTCTGCCTCGCCAAGTTTGGGCGCCGCCGTCGCCGACGGGCGTCCGTCCAGGGTGTCGCCCCCTGCTGCCTCCTTTGCCATGGACGTCCTTGCTGCTGCCTTGGCCTCGTCCAGCCCGACCGCCCCAAGCCCCGACAGCGCCGACGACCTCCTTGTTGCTGCTGTGCTTCGTCTGTTTTGCTCGGTGTTTTGTTTTGGGCCAGCAGGTATCCCTGGATCGCCAAGCACCAGGACGACGAGGACCGTCAAGTTCCTCTTCAAGAAGTTCGACTACCGGAGGTGCAAGTACCACGACGCTCGGAACCCTCGGTTCCATCAAGTCCGGCTACTACATGAACGAGTACAAGGCGACCCGACCAAGTACCCCTTCGGATATGTCAAGTTCGACTACGCGACAAGTACCCCTCCGATGCAAGTACAACTACGGACGGGAACAACTACATGATGAATCGCCAAGTACCACTACTTCCACTACCGTCGCAAACGAGAACCCCAAGTACGTACCACGACACCGACCCGAACATCTACGGGAAAACGAGCTCCGTGAACCACTACCGTCGCCCCGAAGATGTCCGACGCCGCAAGTACCACGACACGATATCGGAACAACTACTTCCTCTTCGGAAACGTGAACCACTACTTCCTCTACGACTCGCGAGAACGACTCCTTCCTCTACGATCTCGAACCGTCCCGAAACGAGTGTTTCGAAGGTATAACCCAAGACGATGACCCGTGTGATGCTTGCTTGTGTTGTATGAAATGTCTCCCTTGTGTGCTCCGTGCCCGTTGTGCCCGTTTCGTCTGTTGTCATGTTCCTCGGTTGCCTCGTCGCCGACTCGTGGGAACCCGGCAACGGGATCACCCCACCTTTCATCTTGTTCCGCACCTTTCATCTTGTTCCGCACGTTCACTCCACCTTTGCTTTTGCCCGGTCCTTCACCGAGTTACCGGAACCGAGATGTTGCGTTGCATCATTTTCGGATCGTTGCCGTGGCACCCTTTTCTTCCACCACGGTGACGATGCTTCATATCATCTTCTTGTTAACCTTTTAATAAAATTGCATAAACTTGATCATGTCATCCGCATCATGTTAACAACATTATATGTGTGAATTGTTGTTGCTTTATAATTATTAAACATGCTCATGGGGATTTTCCGGATATGTTGTTGTTCTTTTCCGGCCTCATTTAAATTGCCTAGTTAGTATAGTTTTATTAAGCTTCACCTCTTGCCATGTTAAAAACATTTAAACTTGTCTTGTAAATAACGAGAGTCAACTAAATAATAAAATGTGGTGTTTCGTCAATATGCAACTCGTTGCATATTATCTCCACTTAACTTGTAGTTTTGTTTGTGCACTTTGCCATGCCATGCATATTTAATCCGGACATGCATCATGCTTGCTTGTGCATCGTATGGCATGTCTATGCTTGTGTGTTTACCGTGTTGTTTCCTTCTTTCCGGTTGCTTCTCTTGTTAGCTTCGGTTTCGTTCCGGAGTTGTGAGGATTCGCTCGTCTCTGTTGCTCCGTCTTCTTCGTGGATCCGTTCTTCTCCCTTGTGGAATTCCAGGCAAGATGACCGAACCCGGATACCATTACTATTTTTTCCTATTGCTAGTAGTCTCGCTCTATGGATTTGCCTCAATGCCCATGCCTTTCTTGTCAGCCTCCTACTTGTAACCATGATCCTGTCTAACCACCCTACCCATGCAAACCATTGATTGGCTATACGTAGGCTTGCTTAGCCCCTCTTATAGCATTGTTAGTTGCAGGTGAAGATTGAAGATGCTTGCTTCATGTTGAAGTTTGGTTGGGTTATATCACACTATATAAATGCTTAAAATGAAATCATCTATATATTGGCAAGGGTGGAAGGCTAAGCCTTTTGCTTGGTGATTTGTTCCACTCATGCCGTTAGGAACCGTATAAACTGGTGTTATGTTCCTTGATTATGCGTTCCTAACACGGTTGGGGTGTATGGGACCCCCTCGATAAACCGCTAAGTGCTAAGTCTTTTCCAGCAAATCCCAACATTGGTACTATTTGCCTAATAACTAATAAAACTTGCATAGGGTCTTGCAAACCCTCTTTTATTTTAATTCAACAACCCCGGGCCAGTGCTCCACATGAGTGTTGGTCCGAAACGGGGGTCCTGCGGGGCCACCACGAGGAAACTCGAGGTTTGGTAAAAACCCGTAGCATCACCCATCCGGTCGTGTCCTGAGACTAGATACGCGCGGCTACCTATCAGGGTGTCGACACGCCGGGAGGATTTGCTGGATTAGCCTTACCTTAGTTCGGAGTATCTTGAGCACGGGATTCCGAGAATACTCGGGTCTTCCCACCTATGGAGTTGCGACTCCGCGGATCGTGGGCTTGTAATGGGTCAAGTTGGAACACCCCTGCAGGGTTTGAACTTTTGAAAGCCGTGCCCGCGGTTATGTGGCAGATGGGAGCTTGTTAATATCCGGTTGTAGAAAACTTGACACCATGTTCCAATACACTACCAGCGTGTGTACCGTGACTGTCATTTTCCGAAAGGGATTCGGGAGATGAACATGGTGGGGTTATGTTTGACGTGCTTTAGCTAGGATCACTTCGTGATCATCTCTCGACCGAGGCACTTCTCTTCTCGCTCTCTATTACGTAAGTTAGTGCTAGTTGCTGCTGCAGACTCTTGTTGTTCCTTCACCTCTTGTTCTTTCTTCAGCCTTGTCCTCACCCAAGGCTTAAATAGTCGTGTTACCCGGGAACGGGATTGCTGAGTCCTTCGTGGCTCACAGTTACTTCACCACACCAGTTGCAGGTTCAGCCGAGTTTGATGGAGGAGATGGATCAGAATTTCAGGGAGTTCCATGAAGAGTTTGGCCGTATGCTTGTGACGTTTCGACGATCAGTAGTGGTTTCTACTAGGATTCGATCCTGACCTGTGGCTTTATGTTGTTTTCGTATCTTTCTTTGGATCTTCACCCGTAGTTTTGAATGATGTTTTGCTTATGTAATGTATTGTGTGAAGTGGCGAGTGTAAGCCAACTATCTCCTTTTTGCAATTTAATCCCTCTTTTACATGAGTCGTGCAAAGATACCAAACTTGAGATCATTCTAGGATGGGCTTATACCTTTAAGTCGTGCCTCGACACGTAGGAGGTATAGTCCCATCCTGGGCATTACATCCCTGCCCTCGTATATAAAGGAGCAAGGGAGAGGCCGACCCTAGAGGGGGCGCGCCAAGTGTGGGGAGTCCTACTAGGACTCCCAAGTCCTAGTAGGATTCCCCTTTCCTTTCCGGAGTAGGAGAGAAGGAAAGAGGTGGAGAGGGAGAAGGAAAAGGGGGCTGCACCCCTTGTCCAATTCGGACCAGAGGGGGGCGCGCGCCACCTTCCTTTTGGCCTTTCTCCTCTATTCCCGTATGGCCCAATAAGGCCCATATACTCCGAAAAATACCCGAATCACTCGGAACCTTTCCGATGTCCGGATATAGTCGTCCAATATATCGATCTTTACGTCTCGACCATTTCGAGACTCCTCATCATGTCCCCGGTCTCATCCGGGACTCCGAACTCCTTCGGTACATCAAAACTCATAAACTCATAATACCGATCGTCATCAAACGTTAAGCGTGCGGACCCTACGGGTTTGAGAACTATGTAGACATGACCGAGACTCATCTCCGGTCAATAACCAATAGCGGAACCTGGATGCTCATATTGGCTCCTACATATTCTACGAAGATCTTTATCGGTCAAACCGCATAACAACATACGTTGTTCCTTTTGTCATTGGTATGTTACTTGCCCGAGATTCGATCGTCGGTATCTCTATACCTAGTTCAATCTCGTTACCGGCAAGTCTCTTTACTCGTTCCGTAATACATCATCTCGTGATTAACTCATTAGTCTTTTGCTTGCAAGGCTTATTATGATGTGCATTACCGAGAGGGCCCAGAGATACCTCTCCGACACTTGGAGTGACAAATCCTAGTCTTGATCTATGCCAACACCACGAACACTTTCGGAGACACCTGTAGAGCATCTTTATGATCACCCAGTTACGTTGTGATGTTTGATAGCACACAAGGTGTTCCTACGGTATTCGGGAGTTGCACAATCTCATAGTCATAGGAACATGTATAAGTCATGAAGAAAGCAATAGCAGTAAAACTAAACGATCATAGTGCTAAGCTAACGGATGGGTCTTGTCCATCACATCATTCTCCTAATGATGTGATCCCGTTGATCAAATGACAATTCATGTCTATGGTTAGGAAACATAACCATCTTTGATCAATGAGCTAGTCTAGTAGAGGCATACTAGGGACACTCTGTTTTGTCTATGTATTCACACATGTACTAAGTTTTCGGTTAATACAATTCTAGCATGAATAATAAACATTTATCATGATATAAGGAAATATAAATAATAACTTTATTATTGCCTCTAGGGCATATTTCCTTCATCTTGCGGCTTAGCGCATCGGCTACTATGTTAGCTTTTCCGGGATGATAATGCAATCTCATGTCATAATCCTTAATGAGTTCCAGCCATCTCCTTTGCGTGAGATTCAACTCCCTCTGAGTGAATATATACTTCAAACTCTTGTGATCCGAATATACTTCACAATGGTTTCCAATGAGAAAGTGTCTCCACGTCTTTAATGCATGCACTACGGCTGCTAACTCCAAATCATGGGTGGCATAGTTCAACTCATGAGGTTTCAGTTGTCGTGAAGCATACGAAACAACTCTTCCTTCCTGCATAAGAACTGCTCCAAGTCCTCGACGTGAAGCGTCGCAGTACACCTCGTAATCCTTATGTTGATCTGACAGAATCAACACAGGTGATGAGACCAAACGTTTCTTTAATTCCTGGAAACTGGCCTCACATTCTTCTGTCCATCTGAACTTGGTGTCCTTCTTTAACAACTCCGTCATTGGCTTTGCAATCTTTGAGAAATTCTCGATAAATCTCCGGTAGTATCCTGCGAGTCCAAGAAAACTCCGTATCTCTCCAACTATTGTCGGTGCTTCCCAATGGGTCACAGTGTCCACCTTGGCGGGATCTACTGATATTCCTTCTCCAGATATAGCGCGTCCGAGGAATCCGACTTCCTTCAACGAAAATTCACATTTGCTAAACTTGGCATATAACGGATGTTCTCTGAGCTTCTCCAATACCAAACGCAAATGCTCTCCATGCTCCTCTTCATCCTTTGAGAAGATCAATATATCATCTATGAACACTACGACGAACTTATCCAAATACTCCATAAACACTTTGTTCATCAGGTTCATAAAATATGCCGGGGCGTTAGTCGGACCAAAAGACATAACGGTATACTCGTACAAGCTATACCTGGTAGTAAAGGCCGTCTTAGGTATATCCTGCTCTCGGATCTTCAATTGATGGTACCCTGATCGCAGATCGATCTTGGAAAATACCTTAGCTCCTTGCAATCTATCGAACAGATCATTGATGGCAGTGGGTACTTGTTCTTGATCGGTACTTCGTTCAGCCCTTGGTAATCAAAAACCATTCTTAACGATCCATCCTTCTTCTCCACTAGAAGTACTGGCGAACCCCAAGGCGAAGAACTTGGGGGTATGAATCTTTATCCAGTAACTCCTTAATCTGCTTCTTAATTTCCTCCAAATCCTTTGCGGGCATCCTATATGGTCTCTTAGAAATCGGCCCGGTGCCTGGCAAAAGCTCAATCAAAAACTCTATATCTCTGTCAGGTGGCATTCCTGGCAGTTCTTCTGGAAATACGTCAGGGAAATCCTTCACCACGGGTACTTCCTCCTGAACAACTCCTGATAAGGAATTTAATCTGTTCCTCTTTGGTTCATGCCGGGATACATACTTGATCCTTCTTCCTTCTGGCATAGTAAGCAAAATGGACTTACTGGCACATTCAATATTCTCTTCATACTTAGATAACCAATCCATGCCTAATATCGCATCCAATCCTTGAGATTCCAATACTATTAGGTCCGAAGGGAAAATGTAGTTACCAATCCTTAATGGCAACTGATCACACCATAACTTAGCCATATATTCCGCTACTGGTGAGGTTACTAACATGGGCGATCTAAGGGCTTGGGTTGGCAGCTTATACTTATCCACAAATCCCCTTGAAATGTATGAATGCGATGCACCAGTATCGAAAAGAACGAGTGCAGTAAAGGACTTAACTAAAAACTTACCTATTACTGCATCTAGATGAGCTTCAACCTCCTCCACGCTAACGTGATTCACTTGTCCTTTGTTGAAGGGGTTGGGCTTCTTCGCGGCGCTTCCATTGCCGTTCCCATTCTTAGCTTCTGGGCAGTCAGTGGCATAATGTCCATTCTTCCCGCACTTGAAACAAGTGACATGGCTGAAATCCTTCTTGGTGGGTGTGGACAGTGCAGGGCGGCTCTGGTTACCATTTGCTCCATTCCCATTTCCATTCTTAAGGCCATTATGATTGTGAGAGCTACCTCCTCCATGGGGTATGCTGAAACTGTCCTACCGTTTTAGGGGTAAAACGGGGCTTCTGTTGTGCTCCAGAGGTATACCTTCCTTGCCCATACTTCCTCTTGCGACTTTCAATCTGTTGATGTTCCTTTCAATCATTAGGGCGCGATCAACCAGCTCCTGGTAGTTATTGAAAGTTGCCACCATCAACTGTACACTCATCTCATCATTCAGCCCTTCCATGAATCTCTCCTGCTTAGCGGCATCTGTGGCCACATCATCTGGGGCATAACGAGATAGGGTACTAAACTCATCCACGTACTGAGCCACAGTACGGTTGCCTTGGCGCAAATTGCGAAACTCCTGCTTCTTCATACTCATAGCTCCAGTTGAGACATGGGCAGTACAAAAAGCTTGCTGAAACTGATCCCAAGTCACATTGGCTATGGGGTAAGTGGCTGTGTAATTCTCCCACCATGCTGCGGCTGGTCCAGACAACTGGTGTGCGGCAAATCGCACCTTCTCAGCATCCGAGCAATTTGCGGTGGTCAAATCCCTTCCAATCTTGCGTAGCCAGTCATCAGCCACTATTGGTTCGATGCTGCTAGCAAACACTGGTGGTTGCAACCTTAAGAAACGTGTCAGGTTGTCCACGGGTGGTGGTGGTGGAGGGTTGTTGTTGTTGTTGTTGTTGTTCTGGTTGTTCTGAGTATTCTGGACAAGAAGTTGCATCAGGGTGTTCTGCTGCTGGATCAACTGGGTGAGCTCAGGGGGAAACTCAAATCCGGGCTCACGTCTTGGAGGCATCTGATAGGTGTAGAGGGAAGAGATTAGAACAGAATTGAGGTCTAAGGGAAAATCACTACCCATATGCTCATGAGGCAAAACACACAATTCATCACACCAAAATCAATTTCAAACAAGGGCTTACACGGATCTAATCGTTACAAAAGTGATCTAAGTCTACTAAATGGAAAAGCTACTAGTCAAGGGAAGGTCTTCTAGAAATTTTGATCGACAGAGGATTCCATGATATCTGCTCCAGCTTCATCTTCATAGTCTTCATCTTTGCTATCATCAGGTTCCGAATCCGTGTCATCGATGATGATGTAGTCTTCTGGTGGAATCTCATTGGGTTCTTCTTCCTCGTCTTCTTCTCCCATGAGTATCCCTAGCTTCCGTGTCAAGTCATCATTCTTCTCCACAAGTATTTGCATCTCCTCCTCATATCCGTCGCGTGTAGACTTGAGTTCGTCCTCTAGCTCCAAATTCCTATTTAGGGCTTTCTTCAAATCTATCATCCCTGCACACATCTGGTGCTCCTGGCGACGAATGTGATGGTTCAACTCCTGGATGAAAGCTGCAATGGATCTATCCTTCCGGGTGCTGATCATGTCCCAATTCTCATCTCGGCGTCTACAAATATGGTAGATGGTGTCCTTTAGCTCATGCTTGTAGACTTCTCCAATCCTTCCCATAGCGATGTGGGCTGCCATGCTCCTGCCTAGGCTCCATGTAGGCGCATTAAAGGAAAATGCTATGAGTGAGGTGACGGGCTTTAACGTCCTTCCTGGAACTTGAGTTTGAATCAACCAACGCTCCTCTTCAGGTAGAGTGGCATTGTAGGTTCCGGTGAAACTTGGTAGTCCGATGTTTAGATATCTTCTGACTTCCTTCAGGTGTCGTCCAAATGGTTTATCGTCATCCGGCTGCATGAACTTGTTCTTTGCATCCACCATCCTAAAAGAGTAGAAAAGATGAGGAGTCAGAAAAGAGAAGAGTGAATAGTGCTCTAGGGCTTTGGCTTAGTGGTCGTGTCCTACAGTCAGTGTGTGCTCTGATACCATCTTGTAGTGACCAGACCTCAAACAGTCTGATCTCTGTGCATCAGTGTCATCCCTGGATCAGTAATGCTGACACGCATAGTACTTGAAGGATTTATAACAGAGTAGCTATCACACACTTATTACATCGATAGTTCCAACGATGAACTTATTACAATAAAAATGGCTGAAGGCCATCTAACACGATAATAGCGGAAGGCTTGGAAGATAAGTGAGTCCATCAACTCCAGCGGCATCACTGAGTATAGAACCACGACCTAAAAGGCATCATACTCGTCATCTGAAAAGTTTGCAACATGAAACGTTGCATCCCAAAAACGGGTCAGCACATGGAATATGCTGGAAAAGTAACACAAGAGAGCAATGAAAGTAAAGCTATACTATATGCAATATGGCTGGTGGAAAGCTCTATGGTTACAGTTTTTGCGTAAAGCCAGTTTTTCCCTACTTCAAAGGAATAAATTTTAATTTAACTATCATGGTAGTTGAAACATCGTTGAGAAGATAGACATCCTCTCAACCCCAATTAAAGTTCATCATCAAACCCAAAAAAATTAATTAAAGTAACATGATGAGATTCACATGATATCCAAGTACTAGATACTCAAGATGTCCGTAACCGGAGACACGGCTAATCATGATCAGTTTGTACACTATGCAGAGGTTTGTGCACTTTTCCCCACAAGACCCGATCTCCTCCGTTTGATTTCTCGCACTGCATGATGTTTGAGAAACGGATGACCGAGACACAGTCTTTCAGAAGCACTAGCACCTACGACCGGGTGAATTGTACCAACCTACATCCCCTACATCTGCTAGTCCACCACTGTAGATGTTCGCACGACTTACTCATACTATGCTAGAGCCCATAATAGCATTGTGGCTGCACACGGAAGTTTCTAGTATGATTAATCTCATGATCCCTTTGAGCCTGGGTGGCGGTCCAAAAGAAAAACAGGCAATCCTTGGAATACCCAGATGCCTCAATCCACCTAGATGTGTGTTAAAGTTGCCACCTTAAGTTGAACCATTAATTAACAAACTCACATCTGTCATGGATACACTCACCCAATCCACGTCTACGAGCATAGCATGGCCTAACAGCAAACATAGAAGTAACTCCCAAAGGTTTGAATGTAATGCAGGTAATAGGTACTACCTCAGTCTACTTCCCAGTCCCACAAATTAAATTGATCCTACTCATGCAATGTGTGAGGGGTTGACTAATGCAATGAAAACTGGGTAATTGGAAAGTATGATCAAAGTGTTACTTGCCTTGCTGATGATCCGCAAAACCTAGAGATTCAAAGTAGCAAGCGGCGCACTCCGGGTACTCTATCGCAAACAAACAAGAACACAATAAGTACTTAACTAATGCACGGGTAAAACTCAAATTAAAGATCTAACCAGAAGGTTCAACTTAAGAACTCCGGTTTGCAAAAGAAACGACAAAAGAAAAAACAACGAAAGACAAACGGCGAAAGAGAAACAACTACCGAACCAATCTGGACCAAGGTCCAAATTAGCAGAGGCAAACGCTTGAGCGACTAGGTTAAACGGAAAGAGAATTTCGAGATGAAACTCCAGGCGCTTGAATCACCTGATTCCGATAAATGAGCGAAAAGTTAAACTAAAACAAAGATCGGATCAGAGATCGCGATCCGAAAATAACTGCGAAAAAGAAAACTAAAACAGCTTAACGAACGGACGTTCGTCGGCTGAGACTAAATGACGAATTCGTTCGTTAGAACGAACGAACGAGCGAACGTTTACTACTTAAATAAACCAGAAAATAAAAATTGAAAACCGATCTAATAAAACCGATTCTAGAAAAAAGTCTAGGGTTCTAAAAAAACCAACGGTTTTTTCTAGAGAAAACCAGCGGCGGCTACCTCGAGAACTGCCGGCGGCGGCGGCTGGCGTCGCGGCGGCGGGCGAGGGCGGCGGCTGCGGGGTGGCGGCGGGCAGCGGCGGCAAGGGCGGCAAGGGCGGCGGCTAGCGGCGGCGAGGGCGCCGGTTGGCGGCGGCGAGCTGGCGTCGCGGAGGCGGGGCTGGCGTCGCGGCGGCGGGGGCGGCTTGCTGCGAGGGGCGGGGTGCGGCGGCGGTGGTTGGAGGGGGGGTGGCTGGCTTGGGGAGGGGGCAAATCAAGGCGGCGGCGGAGTCGGAGTCCGACAAGGCCACGGCGGCGGCTGGCGCGGGGAAGGCGGCGGCGCGGGGCGATGGGCCTGCTCGGCTGGGCCTCGGCCCAGTCGGGTCGGTCCCCCTATATATATATTTTTTATATATATAAGCCCGCGCTAAAAAAATAACTCTAGAAAATAAAATAAAATATAGAAATTGCCAAAACAAATTTTCACTGTCAAAATAGAATATTTAGAACAAGATGAACATTTTCTTGGCAATAAAAATGCATTTTTGAAAACATGCAATTTTTCCTAATTCAAATAAAATCCAAATAAACTCCAAAAAACTTATTTGATCTTTTTATTAAATCTTCCGTATTTCTTTATTTTGGGAGAGTCATTTTACTCCCTCTCTCATATATTTATGATAGAAATACTTGAAGAAAAATAAATAAAATCAAACGATCCTATTTTCAAAATTTGAGAAACCTCAAATATGAAAATTTAGAAATCCCCAACTCTCTCCGAGGGTCCTTGAGTTGCTTAGGATTTTCTCGGATCACCAAAGCAAGAAAAAATGATATGCATAATGATCTAATGTATAACATTCCAAATTGAAAATTTGGGATGTTACAGTTCCGAGGCCATGTCTGTACATGCTAGGCTCGTCAAGTTTAACCCGAGTATTCTGCATGTGCAAAACTGTCTTACACCCATTGTATTTGAACGTAGAGCTTATCACACCCGATCATCACGTGGTGTCTCGGCACGACGAACTTTCGCAACGGTGCATACTCAGGGAGAACACTTGTACCTTAAATTTTGAAAGGGATCATCTTATAATGCTACCGCCGTACTAAGCAAAATTAGAAGCATAATAAGATAAATATCACATGCAATCAAAATATGTGACATGATATGGCCATTATCATCTTGTGCTTTTGATCTCCATCTCAAAGCATCGTTGATATGTCTCCAATGTATCTACTTTTCCAAACACGTTTGCCCTTGTTTTGGACTCTAACTTGCATGATTTGAATGGAACTAACCCGGCCTGACGCTGTTTTCATCAAAACTGCCATGTGTTATTTTTGTGCAGAAATAAAAGTTCTCGGAATGACCTGAAAATCAACGGAGAATTATTTTGGAATATATAAAAAAAATAATGGCGAAAGAATCAAGACCAGGGGCCCACACCCTGTCCACGAGGGTGGGGGCGCCCCCTGTCTCGTGGGCCCCTGATGCTCCACCGACCTCAGCTTCGACTCCATATATTCACGTTCGGGGAGAAAAAATCAGAGAGAAGGATTCATCGCATTTTACGATACGGAGCCGTCAAGCCCTAATCTCTCTCGGGAGGGCTGAACTGGAGTTCGTTCGGGGCTCTGGAGAGTGGAGATCGTCGCCGTATTCACCATCAACCTTCCTCCATCACCAATTTCATGATGCTCACCGCCGTGCGTGAGTAATTCCATTGTAGGCTTGCTGGACGGTGATGGGTTGGAAGAGATTTACCATGTAATCGAGTTAGTTTTGTTAGGGTTTGATCCCTAGTATCCCTTATGTTCTATGATTGATGTTGCTATGACTTTGCCATGCTTAATGCTTGTCACTAGGGCCCGAGTGCCATGATTTTAGATCTGAACCTATTATGTTTTCATGAATATATGTGAGTTCTTGATCCTATCTTGCAAATCAATAGTCACCTACTATGTGTTATGATCCGGCAACCCCGAAGTGACAATAATAGGGACCACTCCCAGTGATGACCGTAGTTTGAGGAGTTCATGTATTCACTAAGTGTTAATGCTTTGGTCCGGTACTCTATTAAAAGGAGGCCTTAATATCCCTTAGTTTCCAATAGGACCCGCTGCCACGGGAGGGTAGGACAAAAGATGTCATGCAAGTTCTTTTCCATAAGCACGTATGACTATATTCGGAATACATGCCTACATTACATTGATGAACTGGAGCTAGTTCTGTGTCACCCTATGTTATAACTATTACATAAGGAATCACATCCGACATAATTATCCATCACTGATGCAATGCCTACGAGCTTTTCACATATTGCTTGTTGCTTAGTTACTTTACCGCTGCTACTGTTATAATCACTACAAAACTATTATTGTTACTTTTGCCACTGTTACTGTTACTTCCATACTACTTTGCTACTAAATACTTTGCTGCAGATATTAAGTCTTCCAGGTGTGGTTGAATTGACAACTCAACTGCTAATACTTGAGAGTATTCTTTGGGTCCCCTTGTTTCGAATCAATAAATTTGGGTTGAATACTCTACCCTCGAAAACTGTTGCGATCCCCTATACTTGTGGGTTATCAAAACTATTTTCTGGCGCCGTTTCCGGGGAGCATAGCTATATTCTTTGACTCACTTGGGATTTATATCTGTTGATCACTATGAAGAACTTGAAAGACGAAAAAAACATAATTTATCCCTCAACTACGAGGGGAGGTAAGGAACTGCCATCTAGATCTGCACTTGATTCACCCTCTGTTATGAGAAAATTTGCGACACCTGCTCCTACTATTTAATCTGATATGTCGGATGTTCTTGATGATGCCACTTCTGCTATGGATGATACTTATGATGAAACTACTTCTATGCTTGATAATACTATGCCAGTAGGTGAATTTCTTGATGAACAAATTGCTAGGGCTAGAAAGAATGCAATCAATGAAACTGATAATATTGATGAAAGTGATGATGAAGATTCTCCCCCTATGTATGTATTGCCTGTCGTGCCTGAGGGTTATGTTATGGATGAAGAAACTACTAGAGAATTTCTTGCTTGCAATGATAGATATGATCTAAAGAAACTGTTAGCTAAGCTTAAAGAGAAGTCTTTGAATGCTAGAATGAAATATGACCTTGCTTTTGCTACTTCACCTATTTGTGTTTCTGACAAGGATTATGATTTCTCTATCAATCCTGAGTTAATTACTTTGGTTGAATTTGATCCTTTCCATGGCTATGAATCTGAAACTGTTGTGGCACATCTTACAAAATAGAATGATATAGCCACCATGTTCACAAATGAGGAAAAAATTCATTACTATTATATACTTAATCTTTTTCAGTTCTCGTTAAAGGGTGATGCTAAAACATGGTTTAATTCTCTTGATCCTGGTTGTGTGCGTAGTCCCTAGGATATGATTTATTACTTCTCTGCTAACTATTTTCCCGCTCATAAGAAACAAGCTGCCTTATGGGAAATATATAATCTAGTGAAAATTGAAGAAGAGAGTCCCCCACAAGCTTGGGGGAGGCTTCTCCAATTACTTAATGCTTTGCCTGATCATCCTCTTAATAAAAATGAAACACTTGATATCTTTTATAATGGACTAACCGATGCTTCCAGAGACCACCTGGATAGTTGTGCTGGTTGTGTTTTCAGGGAAAGAACTGTCAATCAAGCTGAATTGCTATTGAATAATAGGTTGACCAATGAAAACAATTGGACACTTCCTGAACTAGCTCCTAAGCCAACTCCGAAGAAAAGGGGTGTTCTATTTCTCAGTCCTAAAGATATGCAAGAGGCAAAGAAATCTATGAAAGAAAAAGGTATTAAAGCTGAAGATGTTAAGAATTTACCACCTATTGAAGAAATACATGGTCTTGGTAACCCGACACAGGTAGTAAAGGTAAATTCTCTCTATAGATTTTATGAAGGTGATATTCCTCGTTATAAGTTTGCTAGCCAATGCTTAGATGAGTTTGACAATTTTATTGTGAAACAAGAAAACTTCAATGCTTATGTTGGTAGACAATTGCAACGTAATGCTTATATGATTGAACACTTGAGTAATTATATGTCTAGAGTTAAAGGTGAACGTAAAATCATTAGTAAACATGCTTCTATGGTTACCACTCAAGTAGAACAAGTACTTCAAGCACAAAATGATTTCCTTAATGAATTAAATAGTAAGAAAAATGATAATGATGTTAGAGTTGTGACTAGATGTGAAAGAATGACTCAGGAACCTCTATATCCCGAGGACCACCCTAAGAGAATTGAGCAAGATTCTTAGAGTACTAATGTAGATGCACCTAGTTCTTCTAAGAAGAAGAAAAAGAAAAAATGATAGGACTTTGCATGTTTCTAGTGAACCTGTTGCTGACACACCTGCGAATCCCAATGATATCTCTATCTCTGATGCTGAAACACAATCTGGTAATGAACATGAACCTAGTGACAATGTTAATGATGATGTTCATGATGATGCTCAACCTAGCAATAACGATGATGTAGAGATTGAACCTGCTGTTGATCTTGATAACCCACAATCAAATAATCAACGTTATGATAAGAGAGACTTTGGTGCTAGGAAGCACGGTAGAGAAAGAGAACCATGGTCTCAGAAGCCCATGCCTTTTCCTCCTAAACCATCCAAGAAAAAGGATGATGAGGATTTTGAGCGCTTTGCTGAAATGATTAGACCTATCTTTTTGCGTATGCGTTTGACTGATATGCTTAAAACAAATCCTTATGCTAAGTATATGAAAGATATTATTACAAATAAAAGGAAGATACCTGAAGTTCAAATTTCCACCATGCTTGCCAATTATACTTTTAAAGGTGGAATACCAAAGAAACTAGGAGATCCAGGAGTACCAACTATACCTTGCTCCATTAAAAGAAACTATGTTAAAACTGCTTTATGTGATCTTGGAGCCAGTGTTAGTGTTATGCCTCTCTCTTTATATCGTAGACTTGATTTGAATAAGTTGAAACATACTGAAATATCTTTGCAAATGGCCGATAAATCAATTGCTATACATGTCGGTATTTGTGAGGATGTGCCTGTTGTGGTTGCAAATGTTACTATTCTAACGGACATTGTTATCCTTGATACTCCTGAGGACGATAGTATGTCTATTATCCTTGGTAGACCCTTTTTGAATACTGTAGGGACTGTTATTGATTGCAACAAAGGCAATGTCACTTTTCATGTTAATGGTAATGAGCATACGGTACATTTTCCAAGAAAACAATCTCAAGTCCATGGTATCAATTCTATTGGAAAAATTTCAATGATTATTATTGGAGGTTTTGAATTTCCTCTTCCTACTGTCAAGAAGAAACATGATATTCTTATTGTTGGGGACATACATATCCCTATTGAGGTAACTTAGTCTTATTCGAAAATTCTCCGGTTTCATGTTATTCGGAAAGAGTTTATTAACAAGACCTGATGGATTCCTTTTGAAGAGGATGAAATGGTTGAATTTAGAAAGCACAACTTTCTGTACCCTCCTTTTACTTTCTGTTAATTAGATTAAACAAACCAAAAATATTATTTTCTGTCTGTTTTCTGAGTTAACCGTGCAATAAAAAAAGGCCCCGAAATTAAAAGTTCTCCAAATGCCCCGAAAATAAAAGTTCTCCAAATGCCCCGAAAATGAAATATGATTTTTCTAGAATATTTAGAATATTTGGCACTGAGAACACAGCGGGGGGAGCCAGCACCTGGCCACGAGGGTACAGGGCACGCGCACCCCCTGGCGCGCCCCTGCCTTGTGGGTACCACGTGGGCCCCCTCCACTTACTCCAGCACCCACACACTTCATCTTCCTCTAGAAAAAAATCCTCCCATAGCTCAAACTCGTGTTCTAGCTCATCTTGTTGTCATTTTAGATCTCCTTGCTCAAAGCTCCATTCACAAAATTGATTGGGGAGATTGTTCTTCGGTATGTGACTCCTCCAATGGTACAATTTGTTTTTGTTCTAGTGCTTTATTTTTTGCAATTTTTTGTTGCTTAGGTGACCCAGTTCTTGAGCTTGCATGTCATATTTATTGGGTCCCAAGTAGTTCTAATTCATAATATAGTCTCTAGGAAATTTTGGGAGTAATTGCTATCAATCTTGTTGAGTTTGGTTCACTTTCATTTTGAGTCACTAAAAATTTCAGAAATTTTTCATAAAAGATGCATAGGAAAATTTATCAAGGTGGTTCCTCAAGGAAGCAAGGACCAAGGCTCGCGATACGTGAGCTGGACGATGAACTACCGAGGGAAGCTCAAGTGTGGCCTTGTGAATGGCCGTCAGAGGAGTTTATGATCCAGGCAGGCATCAAGGAGGAATTTTACACATATGTGCATAATGCTGATATTGAGGACTTCGTGTCAGATAAGTGCCCGCAATACCATTACCTAAATGATTCCTTTGTGAGAAGATTTAAATTTACATCTTCACGTAATTCTCACACTGTCTTGTTTGATCTTTAAGATAAATCTTTTACTATGGACCTAGAAGATTTTAATGATGCTTGTAAACTCCCACAGTGGGGTAATGTTGGTAAACCTCGCAAATCTGAGTATAAGGACTTTATAGCTAGTATCACTGTGGGGGAATCTAGAGAGATTACACAAGCTAACATGGGGAGCATTCATTTCCCTGCTATACATTACTTTGCTCTCTTCATTGGTAGATGAGTTAACGTTAAAGATGAGGCTTGCCACACGTGTGTTCCGGATCTTAGTATCCTCAAAAGTGTAGTATTAGGTGATAGACAAAATTTGGGGGCATTGTTGCACGAAGGTTACATCTTAACAGTTTAAATGGAGATTTGTTTGGTGGAATTTATGCAACTCGCTTGGCTAACTATCTTCATGTACCCATACACTAGAATGATGCGAAGTTGCCTCTTGCTTTTCTAGATTATAATGCAATGATTCGCCATCAATTCGTTGAAAGGGATTGTCACATCCCTAGCTAGCACTTGCATAAGGACCTGACTAGAGTGTGCATCATGTTTACTTTCAAAGAAACTTGAAATGGGATTAACAGAAACCCCAGCACCCCCTCCCCTAACAACTAGGGTTTGCTAAAATATTTTCCAATGTACCCAAAATGCCCTTCAAAATGTTCATCATTTCTACCTTGGTCTTAAACCTCTGCCAAAAATGGTGCACAATTTTCTAGGACAATCTAGGGTTTTGGATTAAATCATATGGTATTTGAATTTGGGCATTTAACTACTTTTAAATATTTTAAATACTCAAATAATCATGAACTATAATGTTTCCTACTGTTCATTTTATTTACAGTAGGTATGACAAGTGTCATGAGTTATAAAAATGTTTAGGCATTTTTAATAAATGAACAAAGTTGCAAAAGAAATAAAACAGAAAGAAAATAGGAAAAGAAAAATAGGAAGAGTACTTACCTGAGCCCACTTACCTGCTGGCCCAGCCGGCCCAGCCCACCAGGGGCACCACCGTCTTCTTCGTCGCGCCAGCGCACGAAGCAGCTCGGTGGCGAGCGCCGCCGATGCGTCGGCCACCTCCTGCCTGCCTGGCTAGGCCCTCGGCCTTCTGGATGGTCTAGAACGACGCCACGAAGCCACCCCGACCGTTTCCCCCTCTCTCCCGTGTCTCTCCCCTCCTCTCTTCCCTCCGCCGAGCTCCCCCGAGCGAGCTCGTCACCGACGACCGCTGACACCGCGCTCTACGCCACCTCCTCGTCTCCCAGAAGCACCACTACCTCCGCCTCGTCGCCCCGAAGCTGCCCACCGACGCACACGACGCCAGGAGCTCCGCAACGTCCTCCTCGCCGTCGTCTTCAACCTCCGGCACCGGAGATCGCCGCCGCCCGTACGCCGTCGTCCGACCGTCCCCGAGCTCACTTCGACGCCCTCTGCGACCGCTGTTAGCTCACGCTTCGAACCCCCCTCTCCACGGGCTCGTTTAGGCCTTGTGGCCGCCGCCCCCTTTGCTCACCGACGATCACCGCCGCCGGCCAACTCACCGCCGCTGCCATAGGCACCGTACCTCGCGGCCGAGCACGCCGTTAGCTTCAGTAGGTCACCAGCAAGCTAAAGCGAGCTTCAGCTCCTCCTCCCGTGCACTACAACACCATCCCGACCAACCCCGTGCGAGCACCGCCGCGGACGAGCTCGTCGCCGTCGACTCCGGCGACCCCTCGTCCAACCAGTGGCACAGCTGGATGCGGTACATCACCAGGAGCACACCGAGCCCATCCGCGCGGCAAATGGATGCCGGAATAGCGATTCCGACGAGTCACCGCCGTGCGAAATGGTCGCCGCCGGCCAAACTCCGGCGGGCTGACGTGGCTCGATGATTAGGAGTTAACAGTAATTAGTTTAGTCACCACAGTCACTGACAGTGGGCCCCCGCTGTTAGTCAAACCCAGTCAACCCTGGTTATGACCGGGATTAGCTCCTAAGACACTGACATGAGGGACCCACCAGTCAGGTTTGACCTGGACTGGCCCTGTTGACTGCCTGACGTCAGCATGATGTCATGCTGATGCAGTAAAGGTTTTTCTGGGATTTTTAGATTTAAAATAATTCAGGAAATTCCAGAAAATACCCAAAACTTCTAAAAATCATATAAAATCAACCATAGCTCAGATGGAAAAGATTTGTATATGAAAAATGATCAGAAAAATCCAATATTTCTAATGGCACTTGTTTCATGCATGTTTGAACAAGTTAACTTGCTGTATATATCAAAAACATGATAATGCACTTATTTAAATAATAGTTTGAACTTCAATTTGAATCCTTGATTCAAATAGGTTCAAACCCTTCTGGTTTTAGTTGCATTAGCCAACACACATGCATCTTGCCATGTCATAAACATGCATCATATTGTTGCATTTGTTTGTTAATGATTGTATCGTCGGTATTCCCTGTGTTAGGTCCTGCTCCCGAGGATACTGCTGCGTATCCAGTTGAAGAGCAGTACCCGACAACTACCTTGTCAGGCAAGCAATCATTGATCATTTCGATACAACCCAATCTTCTCGCTCCTGCTCTCTTTTACTGCATTAAGGCAACAGCGCGTGAACTGCTACTTGCTGCGGTAGTTGAACCCTATTCCCTTGCATGACCTGTCATTGCCACAGTAAATAGTTGAAACCCACTAGCATGTGTAGGAGTTGATTGAGCCATGTGATGTGTGATCCACCATGCTATTTGCTTATGTTGCCTGCTATGCTTAGAGTTGTGTCTGGTCTGATTCATCTGGGTGATGGATCAGAGTGAAATGATCTTATCGATAAAGAGAAGGAAGTGTGGAATACGGTTGGTAAAGGTATCGATGAAAGGCCATGTAGGAGTACATGGTGGGTTGTTTCATTGGAATCGTCTATAGGACCCGAGATCTGTATGTGTGGTTCAAGTTACAGCTACTACCACGCATTGGGATCCTTAATTGATCCTCTCGTCTTATTAATTACCCTTGATCTCTGTCCAGGAGTTGCAACTAGTTTCTGGTGTTTATAGCTTACTGGAGGTCGTGCACAACGCTGACCCTCGGGGTGGGTTGTGATGCGACAGGTACGTGGCATGGTGTACCGGTTGCCCGTTTGGTGACTCGGGAACCCTGTACACATCGTTTGGGGCCGTGAGCGACACCCCGGCCGGATCTCCCCAAGGATGGAACCCAAATAGGCGATAAACCTGGACGAGAGACTTGAGTAGTTAGTCAGGTCGTGGCCGACACCCTCGCTGGGCTTCCGCTTGAAGGTTGCCGAGTACACGCCGAGTAAACGGCGATAAGTGGTGGAAGCGTGTGTGAAGAGGTACACCCCTGCAGGGTTATCAAACTATTCGAATAGCCGTTGTTCGCGGTACGAACTACTTGGTTGCTCTTACAGTTCATAGACAAGTTGATGGATACTACTAAAAGCCTCAAGATAAGCGTGAGTGCCGTGGATGGCCCTTCCGTAGGATGACGGAAGAGGATCCTCGGTAGTGTATTGATGTGGAGAGTAGTGGACTCGTGTTCGTTAATAATATCTTGCAATCCGTTGAGAGTTGTAGTATAGGTTAGCCAAGGTCTAAGCTGGCATTCTGCTATAAACTCCACTACCCCCTTTGATAATGTTGCATGTATGATAGGTTCTCTGGTAAGACTTGCTGAGTACCTTTGTACTCATGTTTGCTTAATAACTGTTGCAGAGGAGAACCCTGCCCCTGCTGATGGGTTCTACATAGACGTTGACGTCGACGAGTAGCTTGACACCCAGACGGTGATCTGGAGCTTGTGAAGGGCCTTGTAGATAGTCAGGCTACACCAAGCCTGTTTTATTTTCTAAGTTGTCTATACTCAGACATGTAGCTTCCGCTTGTGCTTGTATGACTGTATGACTTGAGTGTTGGGTCATGTGACCCCTACCTGTATGACTATGTTATGTATGGCTCTTGGAGCCTTTTAAATAAAGTACTTTGAGTCATAGAGTTCTGTTGTGATGCAATGTTGTATTTGCACATATTGAGCATACTGCGTGTATGATTGAAATGCTTGGTATGTGTGGGATCCGACACCTAGTTGTTTTCCTTTGGTAGCCTATCTTACAGGGAAATGCCTCCTAGTGATTCCAATGAGCCTTGGTAGCTTGCTACTGCTCGGAACACGTAGGCCGGCCGGCGTGTGTCCTTCTTCGTTCCTGTGTCTGTCCCTTAGGGGAAATGTCATGCGTTGCTCCTTTAAGTCCATGTAGCTTGCTACGACTTGGGTTCATACGTTGATGACCGACACGTTCGTTGCTGGGTCATGGATGCCTGTCTCTGTAATTTAGTGCCACTTTTGGTTTATAACTAGCCATGTCGGCCCGGGTTCTCTGTCATATGGATGCTAGCGACACTGTCATATACGTGTGCCAAAATGCGCAAACGGTCCCGGGCCAGGTAAGGTGGCACCCGTGGGGTTACCGTGCGTGAGGCCGCAAAGTGATATGACGTGTTACAGCTAGATCGGTGTGGCTTAGGATCGGGGTCCTGACAGCGTTGGCATCAGAGCTGGACTGCCTGTAGGTTTCTCAAGCCAAACTGGTCGATGTTGAGTCTAGAAAAATTCTTAGTTATATGTAGGGGAATTGATTGTGGAAGGGAACGTAAGGCTCTTTTTACTCCTTTACCTTATGCCCTTCTGATCTGAGTCATTCTAATCTTTCTACGGGGATTTAGGATTAGGCCTCTTATCCTTACTAGGTTCACGTGTTACTAATCCGTAGACTCTTAGGATTGTTGGTTTCAAGCCTCAGTTCAGTTTCTATCATTTGAGTATGATGATTGTTGAACCCGGAACCTTGATATGGAATTGTTGAGTGGCTATGCTATCATTTGTATGATGTCTCAAATCTTTGTTTGAGCATTTACAGTTGTTATGCTGCCTGATTTCTTCCAGAAACACTAATGCCTTTGCATTATTTCGTGTTTCAGATGTCTGGCCGCATCCCTCACCAAGTGGTTCGTTTGACTCGGTGCATTAATGTGCCCGGTCACACGGCCATGCTAGTCCGTGTGATGACTGAGACCGGTTATCGCTGGTATCCTGAATACACTGTGGAGGAACAGTATCGGGATTTCAATCAAAGTCAGTATTTCTGCATAGTCCGGATATACCCCTCATATCCCGGAGCAAATGATCCCATCCATTGGTCTTATGGACTCGGGATTACCATCGAGATGGCAGTACAGGATGCCGCTTATTCGATGATGACCATTCTCCGTGCTAGGCATGCCCTGTTGCTGAACACTGTGTTCTGTTACATGCCAGCGTCACTCCCCGGAGAAGAAGGCTACTACACTGGTCTGTATACTGATGCTGCTCATGAAGAGCCACTGCTTCAGACTACCGTTCAGATGTTGGAGGATAGGGACCGTGAGGTCCGTGCCCTCCGAATGGAGCTGTATAACACCCGAGCCGCTCACTGGACTACTTTGACACGGCTTGCACCTGCTGTGCACGCCGGATATCTGGACATGCGGGATTTGTATCCTGTGCGGACTCGTCTGCCTGATCGCATGGATTGGCGTGACGTTGGGGGTATTACACCTCCACGTGGGCGTCGGTTACCACCAGCATCGGGATCGAGACCACACCCATGCCCTTATGGTCCACAGCCTTCGAGTGCTCGCGAGTTCCAAGATCCATCTGTACCACTTCCAGGCTACGGTGGTAATCTTTACGAGGATTACTACGCGAATGTCTGAGCTAGTCCGTGGTAGTAGTAGTATTGTAGTAGTTGTATTTCCACAGTCCTGCGCGTCTTGTGGAATATGACTTAGTGTGTACTGAATTCCGGAGGTGTAGTTAAATAATGTATAGGAGCTTGGAATGCCTCTGATGGGATGTATCGTCTTTCACCGCAGTTGTACTTTAGCCTTGGCTTGTACTAAACTTTGTATGGTGTGTATGACCACTGGTGTATATATAGCAGTTCCTATATTACCATGTCGTACGGATGAACATCTCTGCATTCTGTGTCATCCATTACATTCTGCACTTCTATGTCAAATTTTTGCCATCCTTGTCTAAATCGTTGTTTTGTTCTCCTAGGATGGTCAACACTCGCAACACTCCTGCTGCTCAGGAGCAGGGTGAGGCTAGTGGGGCTAGAGATGGAAATCTGCCCCAGCCACCCTCTTTGGCGGAAGTTATGCTTGAAGCAGAACGGAACAAGAGAGAGACCAACCGTCTGCTGGAACGCATTGAGCAAAACACTGGGTTCCGTCAGAGGAATGACGTGGTGTCAATCCACGATTTTATCAAGATGTGTCCACCGAAGTTCCATCACTCCACTGAACCTCTGGATGCTGATGACTGGCTATGTAGTATCACCCACAAGCTACACTCTGCCCGCGTGGCCGAAGCTGACAAGGTTATCTACGCCGCCTACCATCTTGAGGGCCCTGCCAGTCTTTGGTGGGAAAACTTTGAAGCTATGCGTCCTGCTGGCCAAGTCACTAGCTGGGCTGAGTTCAGTGAGGCATTCCGTGAACATCACATTCCGGAAGGTCTCATGGATCGCAAGCGGGAGGAATTCTGCAATTTCACCCAGGGCCGTTTGACTGTGGATGGCTACAGTCGTGAGTTTGGTAATCTGGCACGCTATGCACCTGAGGAAGTATCCACCGATGCCAAGAAACAGGCGAGGTTCCGCAAGGGACTCAGCCCTGAACTCCGTCGTGATCTACGTCTGCACGAGTGCACTTCCTTCCAGAAGTTGGTTAACAAGGCTATCAGTGCTGAGACAGGCCAGACCGACTTCGAGGCCACCCGCAAGCATACTCGAGACCTTGGTTCCTCATCCGGCTCTGGCTCTCACAAGCGCCGTGTGTGGGTTCCTAACACTGCTCTGCCACCCAAGTATACACCGAGGCCATCCTATGAGGTGCCTTGCCCAACTCAACAGTTTGCACCTGCTAAGACCTATGGAGGTCCACCCTCCAACTTTGCTCCACGCACCACCACTGTGACATGTTTCAAGTGTGGAGAACCGGGACACTACATGCGTGATTGTCCCCAGAATCAGCCAGGAAAACCCGTTGGCCGTGGCAAGCCAACCGGCAAGGTGAACTATGTCAAACCAATCCCCACTGCACGTGGTCATGTCAACTATGTTTCTGCCGAAGAAGCCTATGAGGATCCTAACGTCGTCCTTGGTACGCTTCTCGTAAACTGCCATCCGGCATCTGTTCTTTTCGATACTGGAGCATCCCATTCGTTCATATCTGAGAGCCATGCTCGATTGCACAACATGACTTTTTGTGACATGCCTACTTCCATGGTTATTCAAACTCCTGGTTCAAAGTGGCAAACCTCTAGGGTAAGCCATGGAAATGAAATCCTTGTCGATAGACTTGTTTTCCTTGCATCTTTAATCGCTCTCAAGTCCTCGGACATAAACATAATCTTGGGTATGGATTGGATGACAACTCATTATGCCAAGATTTATTGCTTTACTAGGACCGTTCAACTTACACATCCATCCGGCAAGATAGTCAATGTCTTGACCCGAATGGCTGAACGTCAGCTCTACTCTCTTAATGCCAGCCCTCTACCAGAACTCGAAGATATCCCGGTAGTCTGTGACTTTCCGGATGTTTTTCCAGAATAACTGCCAGGAGTTCCACCTGACAGAGATGTCGAGTTCGTGATAGATCTTATTCCTGGAACTGTCCCAATCTCTAGGAGACCTTATAAGATGGCACCACTAGAATTAGCTGAGCTAAAGAAACAACTCGATGAGTCCTTGCAAAAGGGTTTCATCCGTCCTAGTTCTTCCCCTTGGGCTTGCCCCGTCCTCTTTGTCAAGAAGAAGGATGGAACGGAGCGGATGGATGTAGATAACCGACCTGTCAATCTGGTCACCATAAAGAATAAGTATCCGCTTCCCAGGATCAACGACCTGTATGATCAGCTCGCTGGATCCTCAGTCTTCTCTAAGATGGATTTGAGGTTGGGCTACCATAAAATCAAAATCAAGAACGGGGACATTCCTAAAATGGATTTTGTTACTCGTTATGGCCAATATGAGTACACCGTCATGTCCTTCGGATTAACCAATGCCCCAGCTACCTTTTCTCGGTTAATGAATTCTATATTCATGGAGTATTTGGATAAATTCGTCGTGGTATACCTCGAAGATATACTCATTTTCTCCAAGAACAAGGAAGATCATGCCGAGCATTTAAGGCTGGTATTGACGAAACTTCGAGAGCACCGCCTTTATGCCAAATTCTCTAAATGTGAATTTTGGTTGCCAGAAGTAACCTATTTAGGTCATGTGATCTCTGGCAAGGGTATTGCTGTCAATCCCGAGCGAGTTCAAGCCGTCCTTGATTGGACTCCCCCTGAATCGGTCAAGCAAGTTAGGAGTTTTCTTGGCTTAGCGAGCTATTGCCGACGTTTCGTTGAGAACTTCTCCAAGGTTGCTAAACCTCTAACCGAACTCCTCAAGAAAGATAAAAAGTTTGAGTGGACCCCACAGTGCGAGTCCAGTTTTCAGGAACTGAAAAGACGCCTGACATCTGCACCTGTACTGGTACCACCAGACTTTTCCAAGGATTTTATAATCTATTGCGACGCCTCGCGACAAGGACTAGGTTGCATTCTCATGCAAGATCGTCAAGTGATTGCATACGCATCCCGACAGTTGCGCACACATGAGGATAACTATCCTACTCATGATCTAGAGCTTGCAGCTGTAGTCCATGCACTCAAAACATGGCGACATTACCTTCTTGGTAATCGCTGTGAAATCTTCACTGATCACCAAAGTTTGAAGTATATCTTCACCCAACCGGATCTAAATCTCAGGCAAAGACGTTGGGTTGAGTTGCTCACCGACTACGACTTAGGAATCACTTACACTCCTGGAAAGGCCAATGTCATGGCTGATGCACTAAGTCGTAAGTCATATTGTAACAATTTAATGTTACAACAAAGTCAACCACTTCTCCACGAGGAATTTCGTAAGCTTAACCTTCACATTGTTCCTCGAGGATTCCTTTCCACCATGGTGGCGAAACCTACCCTTATGGATCAAATCATAGTTGCCCAGCGGTATGATAAAGGCATATCTCGGATCAAGGAGAACATTGCTAGCGGAGTTGCTAGGAGCTTCTCTATGGATGATCGAGGTGTTGTGTACTTTGAGAACCGCTTGGTGGTGCCCAAGAAACCACAACTACGACAGATGATTCTTAAGGAGGCTCATGAATCTCCTCTCACGATTCATCCCGGTAGTACCAAAATGTATCAAGACCTACGTCAAAGATTCTGGTGGACTAGGATGAAGAGAGAAATTGCTCAATTCATTGCTAACTGCGACGTTTGTCGTCGAGTCAAAGCAGAGCATCAACGGCCTGCTGGCACCCTTCAACCTCTAGCTATTCCTGAATGGAAATGGGATAAAGTCGGTATGGACTTCATTACCGGGTTTCCCAGGTCCAGAAAAGGGAATAATGCTATCTTCGTCGTTATCGACCGCCTCTCTAAAGTAGCTCATTTCCTGCCTGTTCGGGAGAGTATTATCGCTAGCCAGCTAGCAGACTTATATATCTCTCGAATAGTATCACTTCATGGTGTACCGTTGGAGATTAACTCAGACCGTGGAAGTCTTTTCACTTCATGATTTTGGGAAAGTTTCCAGAATGCTATGGGAACTCATCTCTCTTTCAGTACTGCCTTCCATCCGCAATCAAGTGGTCAAGTGGAACGAGTCAATCAAATTCTGGAAGACATGCTTCGAGCCTCTGTCATTTCTTTCGATATGGAATGGGAAAAGTGTCTTCCATTTGCCGAATTCGCTTATAACAATAGTTATCAAGCCAGCTTGGGTAAAGCTCCCTTCGAAGTTCTATATGGACGAAGGTGTCGAACACCTCTTAACTGGTCAGAGACCGGGGAAAGACAATTCTTTGGCCCGGATATGATTCAGGAAGCAGAAGAACAAGTTCGCATCGTTCGTGAGAGATTGAAAACAGCCCAGTCTCGCCAAAAGAGCCAATATGATAGTCATCATAAGGCTGTGACTTTTGAAGTCGGCGACAAGGCTTACCTTCGGGTTACTCCTCTTAAGGGAACCCATCGCTTCGGTATCAAAGGCAAATTGGCCCCTCGTTACATCGGTCCTTTTCGCATTCTTGCCAAACGAGGAGAAGTTGCCTACCAATTGGAACTACCTCCGCACCTCTCCAGAGTTCATGATGTTTTCCACGTTTCTCAACTCAGGTGTTGCTTCTCGGATCCTATCCGCGGAGTGGACCACGAAACGCTTGATCTCCAAGACAATCTCACATATCGAGAATACCCCGTTCGTATTCTTGATCAAACCGAGCGCACCACTCGACGCCACAATATCAAGTTTCTCAAGGTTCAATGGTCACATCATTCCGAGAGTGAAGCTACTTGGGAAAGGGAGGATCGTCTTCGACTTGAGTACCCCACCCTCTTTCCGGAGGAACCCGAATCTCGGGACGCGATTCTTTTAAGTGGGGGTGAGTTGTCACATCCCTAGCTAGCACTTGCATAAGGACCTGACTAGAGTGTGCATCATGTTTACTTTCAAAGAAACTTGAAATGGGATTAACAGAAACCCCAGCACCCCCTCCCCTAACAACTAGGGTTTGCTAAAATATTTTCCAATGTACCCAAAATGCCCTTCAAAATGTTCATCATTTCTGCCTTGGTCTTAAACCTCTGCCAAAAATGGTGCACAATTTTCTAGGACAATCTAGGGTTTTGGATTAAATCATATGGTATTTGAATTTGGGCATTTAACTACTTTTAAATATTTTAAATGCTCAAATAATCATGAACTATAATGTTTCCTACTGTTCATTTTATTTACAGTAGGTATGACAAGTGTCATGAGTTATAAAAATGTTTAGGCATTTTTAATAAATGAACAAAGTTGCAAAAGAAATAAAACAGAAAGAAAATAGGAAAAGAAAAATAGGAAGAGTACTTACCTGAGCCCACTTACCTGCTGGCCCAGCCGGCCCAGCCCACCAGGGGCACCATCGTCTTCTTCGTCGCGCCAGCGCACGAAGCAGCTCGGTGGCGAGCGCAGCCGATGCGCCGGCCACCTCCTGCCTGCCTGGCTGGCCCCTCGGCCTTCTGGATGGTCTAGAACGACGCCACGGAGCCACCCCGACCGTTTCCCCCTCTCTCCCGTGTCTCTCCCCTCCTCTCTTCCCTCCGCCGAGCTCCCCCGAGCGAGCTCGTCGCCGACGACCGCTGACACCGCGCTCTACGCCACCTCCTCGTCTCCCAGAAGCACCACTAGCTCCGCCTCGTCGCCCCGAAGCTCCCCACCGACGCACACGACGCCAGGAGCTCCGCAACGTCCTCCTCGCCGTCGTCTTCAACCTCCGGCACCGGAGATCGCCGCCGCCCGTACGCCGTCGTCCGACCGTCCCCGAGCTCACTTCGACGCCCTCTGCGACCGCTGTGAGCTCACGCTTCAAACCCCCCTCTCCACGGGCTCGTTTAGGCCTTGTAGCCGCCGCCCGTACGCCGTCGTCCGACCGTCCCCGAGCTCACTTCGACGCCCTCTGCGACCGCTGTGAGCTCACGCTTCAAACCCCCCTCTCCACGGGCTCGTTTAGGCCTTGTAGCCGCCGCCCCCTTTGCTCACCGACGATCACCGCCGCCGGCCAACTCACCGCCGTGGCCATAGGCACCGTACCTCGCGGCCGAGCACGCCGGTAGCTTCAGTAGGTCACCAGCAAGCTAAAGCGAGCTTCAGCTCCTCCTCCCGTGCACTACAACACCATCCCGACCAACCCCGTGCGAGCACCGCCGCGGACGAGCTCGTCGCCGTCGACTCCGGCGACCGCTCGTCGAACCAGTGGCACCGCTGGATGCGGTACATCACCAGGAGCACACCGAGCCCATCCGCGCGGCAAATGGATGCCAGAATAGGGATTCCGACGAGTCACCGCCGTGCGAAATGGTCGCCGCCGGCCAAACTCGTGGCTCGATGATTAGGAGTTAACAATAATTAGTTTAGTCACCACAGTCACTGACAGTGGCCCCCCGCTGTTAGTCAAACCCAGTCAACCATGGTTATGACCGGGATTAGCTCCTAAGACACTGACATGAGGGACCCACCAGTCAGGTTTGACCTGGACTGGCCCTGTTGACTGCCTGACGTCAGCATGATGTCATGCTGACGCAGTAAAGGTTTTTCTTGGATTTTTAGATTTAAAATAATTCAGGAAATTCCAGAAAATACCCAAAACTTCTAAAAATCATATAAAATCAACCATAGCTCAGATGGAAAAGATTTATATATGATAAATGATCAGAAAAATCCAATATTTCTAATGGCACTGGTTTCATGCATGTTTGAACAAGTTAACTTGCTGTATATATCAAAAACATGATAATGCACTTATTTAAATAATAGTTTGAACTTCAATTTGAATCCTTGATTCAAATAGGTTCAAACCCTTCTGGTTTTAGTTGCATTAGCCAACACACATGCATCTTGCCATGTCATAAACATGCATCATATTGTTGCATTGGTTTGTTAATGATTGTATCGTCGGTATTCCCTGTGTTAGGTCCTGCTCCCGAGGATACTGCTGCGTATCCAGTTGAAGAGCAGTACCCGACAACTACCTTGTCAGGCAAGCAATCATTGATCATTCCGATACAACCCAATCTTCTCGCTCCTGCTCTCTTTTACTGCATTAAGGCAACATCGCGTGAACTGCTACTTGCTGCGGTAGTTGAACCCTATTCCCTTGCATGACCTGTCATTGGCACAGTAAATAGTTGAAACCCACTAGCATGTGTAGGAGTTGATCGAGCCATGTGATGTGTGATCCACCATGCTATTTGCTTATGTTGCCTACTATGCTTAGAGTTGTGTCTGGTCTGATTCATCTGGGTGATGGATCAGAGTGAAATGATCTTATCGATAAAGAGAAGGAAGTGTGGAATACGCTTGGTAAAGGTATCGATGAAAGGCCATGTAGGAGTACATGGTGGGTTGTTTCATTGGAATCGTCCATAGGACCCGAGATCTGTATGTGTGGTTCAAGTTACAGCTACTACCACGCATTGGGATCCTTAATTGACCCTCTTGGCTTATTAATTACCCTTGATCTCTGTCCAGGAGTTGCAACTAGTTTCTGGTGTTTATAGCTTACTGGAGGTCGTGCACAACGCTGACCCTCGGGGTGGGTTGTGATGCGACAGGTACGTGGCACGGTGTACCGGTTGCCCGTTTGGTGACTCGGGAACCCTGTACACATCGTTTGGGGCCGTGAGCGACACCCCGGCCGGATCTCCCCACGGATGGAACCCAAATAGGCGCTAAACCTGGACGAGAGACTTGAGTAGTTAGTTAGGTCGTGGCCGACACCCTCGCTGGGCTTCCGCTTGAAGGTTGCCGAGTACACGCCGAGTAAACGGCGATAAGTGGTGGAAGCGTGTGTGAAGAGGTACACCCCTGCAGGGTTATCAAACTATTCGAATAGCCGTTGTTCGCGGTACGAACTACTTGGTTGCTCTTACAGTTCATAGACAAGTTGATGGATACTACTAAAAGCCTCAAGATAAGCGTGAGTGCCGTGGATGGCCCTTCCGTAGGATGACGGAAGAGGATCCTCGGTAGTGTATTGATGTGGAGAGTAGTGGACTCGTGTTCGTTAATAATATCTTGCAATCCGTTGAGAGTTGTAGTATAGGTTAGCCAAGGTCTAAGCTGGCATTATGCTATAAACTCCACTACCCCCTTTGATAATGTTGCATGTATGATAGGTTCTGTGGTAAGACTTGCTGAGTACCTTTGTACTCATGTTTGCTTAATAACTGTTGTAGAGGAGAACCCTGCCCCTGCTGATGGGTTCTACATAGACGTTGACGTCGACGAGTAGCTTGACACCCAGACGGTGATCTGGAGCTTGTGAAGGGCCTTGTAGATAGTCAGGCTACACCAAGCCTGTTTTATTTTCTAAGTTGTCTGTACTCAGACATGTAGCTTCCGCTTGTGCTTGTATGACTGTATGACTTGACTGTTGGGTCATGTGACCCCTACCTGTATGACTATGTTATGTATGGCTCTTGGAGCCTTTTAAATAAAGCACTTTGAGTCATAGAGTTCTGTTGTGATGCAATGTTGTATTTGCACATATTGAGCATACTGCGTGTATGATTGAAATGCTTGGTATGTGTGGGATCCGATGCAATGTTGTTTTCCTTTGGTAGCCTATCTTACAGGGAAATGCCTCCTAGTGATTCCAATGAGCCTTGGTAGCTTGCTACTGCTCGGAACACGTAGGCTGGCCGGCGTGTGTCCTTCTTCGTTCCTGTGTCTGTCCCTTAGGGGAAATGTCACGCGTTGCTCCTTTAAGTCCATGTAGCTTGCTACGACTTGGGTTCATACGTTGATGACCGACACGTTCGTTGCTGGGTCATGGATGCCTGTCTCTGTAATTTAGTGCCACTTTTGGTTTATAACTAGCCATGTCGGCCCGGGTTCTCTGTCATATGGATGCTAGCGATACTGTCATATACGTGTGCCAAAATGCGCAAACGGTCCCGGGCCAGGTAAGGTGGCACCCGTGGGGTTACCGTGCGTGAGGCCGCAAAGTGATATGACGTGTTACAGCTAGATCGGTGTGGCTTAGGATCGGGGTCCTGACAGGGATGAACAATCCCTCCAGTACTGACTAATCTTTGACAGACGTCACACTGTCCATATTTCTCTCTCTGCTCCTACTTTCTTTGACTTTCACGCAAAAATGATATATGTTATAACCAGGGAGGAGGCGAATGAGTATGAGGAGAAGACGAAGGCGGCTCATCTTCGAGATGCAGCTCGTCAGGCAATAGCCGCTGCATTTCAATACAACCCCAACTACGACTTTGGATATCCGTTAGGCCAGTACTGGCCATAGACCAACTTAAGCCAAAAGCCTAAGCTTGGGGGAGTTCTCACTGACATTACATTCATGTTCACACACTCATTCCAATAGTCGGTGCTCACACTTTTTCATTGTACTATCCATGCTAGTTTATTTTCTTTTCTAAGTCCTTGCTTGTGTGCCAGAAAAACCTAAAGAAAAACGAAAAAAATTAGTTGCAGCTTTTAGCTAGTTTACTTTCCATGCATGTAGTAGTAATTAAAAGAAAACCCAAAAAAATTCCTCGTTCTTCTTTTGCTTGTTGGGAGCTTTCCCGTGTAAATAGTTTTTTTTCTTTTCTTTGGGGGTCAAGAGGAGAAGACCATGATGAAAATGCCTAGTGGCTCTCATATGCATTATTGTTGATTTAACCAAGAGCCATATTACTTTGTCTTTTCCCTTGTATTAAATGCTTGCAGATTCTAGCTTAGTCCAATGCACGTGCACTATTATTATTATCCACACCGTTCGGTCGTGCGAGTGAAAGGCAATAATGACGATCTATGATGAACTAATTGAGATGAGAAAAGCTGGTATCAACTCGACTTCTCTTGTTTTTGTAAATATGATAGATCATCGTTCTTGATTCAACCTATTATGAATGAAACATGCTTGCAATGACAATTAGAGATCATAGCTGCTCATGCCATGCTTAATTAGCTAGGAGTTTATAATGGTCTTCCTTGCGTGCCAACATGCTATTAAAATGGTTGTGATGTGGTATGATAGGATGGTATCCTCCTTTGAACGATTCAGGTGGTTTTCTTGGCACATGTTCACGCATGTAGTTGAAACAAAATCAACATAGCCTCCATAATATTTATGTTCATGGTGATTTATATCCTACTCATGCTTGCATTCATTGTTGGTTAATGTTAATGCATGTTCATGACTGTTGTCGCTCTCTAGCTGGTCGCTTCCCAGTATCTTTCTAGCCTTCACTTGTACTAAGCGGGAATACTGCTTGTGCACCCACTTCCATCAACCCCAATGTTATTCCATATGAGTCCACCATACCTTCCTATATGCGGTATCTACATGCCGTTCCAAGTAAATTTGTATGTGCCAAACTCTAAACCTTCAAACGAAATTCTTTTTTGTATGCTCGAACAGCTCATGTATCAACTAGGGCTGTCTATATCTTCCATGCTAGTGGGTATGCCTCGTCTCCGGTGGCCTTAGGGCCATGGCGACACGATGGATCTCGGCCCTTGCCGGTGGGTGGGCTCTATTTTCAGTTGTTTCTTCGCGTTTTTTTAGGGTTTTTGTCCTACTTGGGAAGACGAGACGACGGTGGCTCCCTGAAGATGGAATAATGTTCTCCCTGAAGATGGAATAAGGTTCTCCCCGCCTAGCCCCCGTTCCAATGGTGTGTTAGCATCATTGGTGGACGTGTGGATGTGTGTCTTTGGCTCCTTGGTGGATTCGCTCGGATCTGGTCGTAGTTCGTCTACGTTCATGTGTTTTCAGGTTGGATCATTTTGATCTATGTTACTCTTCATCGGTGGCGATTGTTGTTCTGTCGCGTTTGTCCTATGGGCTATGGGGCCTCAGCACGACGACTTCCCGACTGTCTACTACAACAAGTTTTGCCCGCCTCCGGCGAGGGAGGAGTAATGACGGCGGCGCAACTTCGGCTCGCTTCAGTGTTTGTAGTCGTTGCTAGGTGGTCTAGGGATCTGGATGTAATTTTTGTTATTTCTGTTGTTCGTTGTACTGTCATGATTGAAGATGAATAGATTAGATGTTTTTCTCGCAAAATAATAATAATCAGGTGGTTGATTTTAATGCTTTCCCATCAAAGATTGGATGGATCGATAAATTGGTTCGATGTAAGAATGACACTGCCACGGGAAGAAAGAAGAAATCCCATTTCAACTCGTTTCTATAAAAATGTGAAGGAGACTTCATGGAAGATTGTGAAAGTTTTTTTTCTCTAAATGATCTGCGCATTTTTTGCTTACAAGAGACCAATATGCTTTATTACATCTGTGGTACAGCTAAATCGCCGACCACCAACAAGTTTTACAACATGAGCAACAGAGTTACAAATTCAACCACAAGTTCATAAGCAAGAGCAAGAGGGACTTGGCCTCTCTGAAAATCAAACCTTTAGGCGAAGGAGTAGGCTGTTGTGAGCAAGAGGGCTCAAATATTCCACTGGAGGAGCTATGCTGCCATGTAGCCATCTCAGAATATACACCAGGATAGTTTCAGTTTCTCTTGGAGGCTTGAAGCTGAAACCGGAGGCCTTGCTTCTACAGAGCCATGATGATAGCGACTTGATACCAAAACTCAAAATTCAGAAACGATGCCGTAGCGCTACATTGATACGCTAAACATTACATGTATCTTGGTAACTAGAAGCAAGACTGCCATGGAAGATCAAGAGCATCGCTTATTTATTAGACTCTTTTAAGCCATCTACATGAACAAAAGGCGCAAACAAAGATGGCATATCCCTTGTCCTCTAGAGCACTTTTTTGTTCAGAAAATAGATTCCTAACAAAACAATGGAACATTACGATCGAAGCACAGCTTGCTGATGTGCTGCTAATAGCATTTTCTATTTGAACACAACACGAGTAAGTAGTTTTTCCTTCAAAACATTAGTAGCAAAGAAAATGATTTCAAGCATTATATCATTAGCAAAGTTTAACATATTACATCCATAGTAGCAGATAAGGGATCATTTACTAAACCACTGTCAGTGAGATGCTTATCTTCCCACAGCTGCAGACAGAAGAATTAAATTTAAACTGCATGCTAAACATGTTGCTACATGACCCTCTTCACAAAAACAGTATGTGGACTAGACCGAATAGATTGAGGTAGCAGTTGTCCAAAACATTGGTATGCAGAAACTAGGCAAAATAGATCCGGCCCGTTCGGTTTGAGGGTCGGCATCACTACCAGAAAAACAGGGTTTGCCGACGGCCAAATATATGCCGACGGCTACCGTCGGCATCTAGAGACCTATGCCGACGGCCAAAGGAAGGCCGTAGGCGTACAAAAGCCGTCGGCATACATCCATCTATGCCGACGGCCCCGTCGGCGTAGAGGAGGCCGTCGGGATCGCACGAGCTACGCCTACGGGTGCCGTCGGCATAGGAAAGGCCGTCGGCATAGACCTGGCCCACCTGCCCGGTCAGCGCAGACCACGTGACGGCGTTGGCCCTACGCCGACGGGCCGTAACGGCGCCCGTCGGCATAACTGTGGCAGAGGTATGCCGACGGTGTGGTCGTCGGCATAGGACCCTCTGCCACGTCCACGATCCGTGCGCCAAGCCACGTCACCGATCCGTGAGATGAAGGCCGATATGCCGACGGCCAGGCCGTCGGCATATATTTATTTTGATTATATTTTTAATTCCGTTTCTGTTATTTGTGGCAGAGGTATGCCGACGGCCTGGCCGTCGGCATAGGCCCACTCGCCACGTCATCGATCCCTGCGCCACGCCACGGCATCGATCCGCGGCACAACCTGCGTGGGGTGTAATGGTATGCCGACGGCCTGGCCGTCGGCATAGGTATTCTTTACTTTATTTTTATTTTTAGTTTGCTTTGTTGTTTTTACTTTGCTTTGTTGTTTTTACTTTATTTTAATTTTTGTTTTGCATAAGATAATTATGCCTTATCTAAAAAAATTCCCGATGTATATCGATTGCCGCCCCCCCCCCTCCGGTAACGAACGTCTTGTGTGTGCCCCCCCTCACGTACGGCGCCGCCGCCGGCACCTGGAGGGGTGAAACGGACGCGTGGGGTCTACACGGAGGGGATCTTGTTGTGGATCTGTCCCGGATGTTTCTCCAGGCTGTTCCTATGGGCTGACCTAACACAACCGGGCGGGGAGGTCCACTGGCCAAAGCCCGTCCGCGCAAAGTCAAAG
>LR738715.1:849115056-849144545 GCA_902687465.1 Secale cereale | reverse complement strand
GAGGAGGAGGAGGAGGAGGAGGAGGGCGAGGCAGGCGAGGAGGAGGGTGGTGGCGGGGATGATGGTGGTGACGGGACCGGGGTTGACAACAAGGGGTGGCTGCGTGGTAACGCAAAGCTACCAAAGCAGGTTCCTGCTACTGAGGAGCAGAAGTGGCTCATTCAGCCCACGGGAAAAGAGTAAGCGCCACCTTTTAATAATTTCATTATTTTGCTTGTCACATGCTTATTCCGGTTGTTATATATTTTGCTTGTCACATGCTAATAATTCATTCTTTTGCAGCAACTGGATATATTCTAAAGGGGTCCGTATTCCCAACGGCCTCATCACTGTCTTGCTGAAGTTACACTGGCCGGGGTTGTACTGTCCGGATCCAGTCAGGCAGCCGGATCGTCGGGTTTTGGGCACGAGCTGGGACCACTGGGAAGCGGCCCCCCACGCGGACCATGACACCCATGCCAAGGCCGTGATCACTACTTTTTGGGTGAGTTCTCTTCAGAAGTCCATTCTACTTTCATGAATGATTTAACTCAGGGCTTCTTCCATTCTTGTTTCATGCATGTTTGTAGAAATTCTATCGAGTTCTTCCGGAGCATAGGGCTAGAGCGGACCAGATTGTGCTGCGCCAATGCAAGAAGAAGGCCCACCAGCTGCAGTACGAGGTGCGCTATGTGGCCATCTCCACATACTACCACGACGTTCTTGGTGTGAAGATGACCAAGGAAGATGCGCGGAGGATGGGCATTACCTTGGAGAAGCCCGAGTTCTTGGCGGTAAGTATAATTTTTTTTCCATTATGCCATTATGCTTCCATTATGCTTTATGCTTTATGCTTTATGCCATTATGCTTCCATTATGCTTTATGCTTTATGCTTCCATTATGCTTTATGCTTTATGCTTCCATTATGCTTCCATTATGCTTTATGCTTCCATTATGCTTTATGCTTCCATCATGCTTCCATTATGCTTCCATTATGCTTTATGCTTTATGCTTTATGCCATTATGCTTCCATTATGCCATTATGCTTTTCATTATGCCATTATGCTTTTATTATGCTTTATGCTTTATGCTTCCATAACACCACTTTGGACACACCTATATGCCATTATGCTTTTATTATGTAGGTGTGTCCAAATTGGTGTTATGGAAAAGACGAGTCCTGGGCGGCATTGGTTGATCTTTGGTGTGATGAGGCTGGAGCCTGGGCGGCTATGAGAACAAAAAATAAGGCTAACCGAGGGACGGAGGGAGTACATGCTCAGGGAAACCGAAACCACTATCTCCACAAGGCAGTTAATGTATGACTAACCCCATTAAACATTCTTCTTCTATTTACCATCAGTTTCTTATGTATGACTAACCTCTGTTTGGTGGTGCAGGAGGAGAAACTGAAGCGGCCGCTGTCAGACATGCAGGCGTGGGAGATCGCCCATACGCGGAAGGACCCCAAGCCTGGCGATAACAAGTACTACGGCAAGAAGACCGCGGGGAACATCCAAGCCTACTCTGAAGCCTATTTAAAGTTGCATCCTGACACACCTGACCCCATTGCGGCGCCTCTGGACGAAAGGGCGGTGGTGAGCATGGGGCCCAAGGAGCACGGTCGGGAGGCGGTTCTCGATGCTGTGATCACTCCTAGTATCTCCTACACACAGCTTCGTCGGATCGACCCGAGCCTGAGCCAGCCAGTGACCAGTGCACAGTCCCTCTTCCAGGAGCAACAATCTGTAAGTATTTTCCCTCTTATCTTCATTGCTCATTTTATTTTCCGCATTTATTATTTTTATGAGTTCTATCATGGCATACCGTAGGCCTACCTGGAGTACACACGCCAGGAGACCATGGCGTGGCATAAGAGGCTTTATGAACACCAAGTGCAGAGGGATCTCCAGATGCAGCAGGCTTTTCAGGAAATGGCGGCCGGCAGGTGTCCTCAGTTGCAGCCAGCACAATGCCCTCCAGCGCAACCAGTGCTGCTGACCTTTGAGGAGTTTGTGGCACAGACCGCTGGCCCCTCGCCGGTTAGTTCATCCCCAATCTATTCATCCAAAGCATGTCATGCCTTTCAACATAGTCATATATCCCGTTAATATGTCTTTTCAACATCCAGGGAACAGGTGGATCTACCGTTGGCGGTGGTCTTCGCAGCACTCCGGAGACACGGAGCCCGACCACTCCGATCCACGGAGGCGGAGGCGGAGGTGGAGGTGGAGGCTTCGGCGGTCTTGGTGGTGGCTCTGCCGCTAGCAGTGACGACCTGGACTTCGGCGGTCTTGGCGGTGACGACCTCCGTGGTGCTCGATGATCCTTGTGTGTGGTGATGATACTTGATAGGACTTGTGTGTGGTGATGATCATTTAGATGACTTGTGTGCTTCTCTATATGCTTATGTTTATGTTGGTTGTGATGATGATCTTTTAGAGATTTGTGTGTGATGATGCTTAATTATGCATATATTGTTGTGATGGTGCTGGATGATATGTGCTGTTGCTTATATGTTTATTCTGTTATATATGCTTATTTCTATCATATATATGTGCTGTGTATTGAAATGAATTCATTTGAAACAAAACAGAAAAAAAAGCAGAAGAAAGCTATGCCGACGGCAAGGCCGTCGGCATAGGGATACTATGAGCTCCCAGTTGCTGACACGTGGCAGCTATGCCGACGGCCTGACCGTCGGCACACAATTTGTACTAAGCCGACGGCCGGGCCGTCGGCATACCTGCCACGCGTCAGCTACTGGGAGCTGCGTATGAATGAGTAAGCCGACGAAGTGGCCGTCGGCTTATAATTCAATATATGCCGACGGCAGGGCCGTCGGCATAGGCCTGGTCCACGACCAACGAAAGGCAGCCACGTGGCACGCCTATGCCGACGACCACCGTCGGCATAGCCCTTGTCCGCGAGCAACGCCAGGCAGCCACGTGGCAGCCTATGCCGACGGCTTGCCGTCGGCATAGCCCTGGTCCACGAGCAACGCCAGGCCGCCACGTGGCAGACCTATGCCGACGGCAAGCCGTCGGCATAGCCATATGCCACGTGGCGGCCCGTCGCTGGGCGAACTTAACGGCTGGGGGCGCCGTTAGGCACGGACTTTGCCGACGGCCGTTGCCGTCGGCATTGATGTACGGCCGCCGTCGGCATAGCATATATGCCGACGGCTTTTCTATGCCGACGGCCAACCAGGCTATGCCGACGTATATGTTGCCGACGGCCCTATGCCGACGAGGGCCGTCGGCATAGGTTTGTCCCGACGGGACTCAGGGCTATGCCGACGGCCCTGGCCGTCGGCATAGGGGGCGATTCTGGTAGTGCATTGGAGATGCCCTGATGGTATAGACACCGGGAAATTGCTAGCTCGGGACGTTTTCCCCTTGCCATGACGTAACGCTTATTTTCGTGCGAGGGTCGCTGGTTGTTTTGGTTCATTCCTTTCTTCTTTCTCTTTTTAGTGCAAAAACAATTCAGCTAGCTCACTGACAAAAAACCAATGGGCTTGGTACTCTGGCCATTCCCAATTCCTTTTACTAGGCCCAACTTCAAGGTATCTCTTCCCTTCCTAGATCACAGACTTGGACATAACTACTTTACCAGCAAAGGTGAGTTTCTTCTCACTCCATCCTTGCAACCTTGACCGAGCCTTTTAAACCAAATGCTCAAAATGTTTTTTAGTTATACGGCCTAGCTTATTTCAATCCCTGCGTTCCAAGCCTAGTTTAGCTGGTCATGGTTTTAGACTGGCAAGACATAATTAGCATCAAAAGAAGCGACATATAATCATCCAAAGTATTTCACTAACACATAGCAGCAAATATTTTAATTTTCAAACCATTAACAGTAGAGATGAGGGACTTGGGTGAAAGCTTCTGATGACGTCGACGCCTGCGGGTGTCGTGACCTTCTTGGAGGCGTAAAGTTACTAGGTATCCTGTAAGGTAGGAATCTGGAACCGGAGCCCAGCTACTAGGCATTATAGGTATCTTGTAAAACAAAGAGGAAGACTAGCATGGAAAGTGAATGGAATTGCTTGCTTAGTTAAGACTGTTTTAAGCTATACCTACCTGAGCAGAAGGCACAAGCAAAGATGGCATATTGCTAGTCTCCTGGAGCACTTAAAATCCCTAACAATATAATGAACATTATGATCCAAGCACAGCTCGCTAATGTTTTGCTAACAACATTCTCTGTTTGAAACTTGCCACAAGCAGAGATTTTCTTTTCCAAACCATTAACAGTAAAGAAAAATGATTTCAAACATTATACCATTAAGCACAAATTGATATGTTATATTGTTAGCAGACAAGTAGTCCGTTTGCTAAATCACTGTCAATAAGATGCTTATCTTCCAACAGCTGCAAACATAAGATATAAAGTTAAGCTGCATGATAACCATTGATCGTGTCTTTTACCAAATGATCATAATACATTCGCTCAAACACTACGCGAAGTTGCCCGAATACATAGAGGTGGCAGTTGTCCAAAAACATACATATGCGCAAACCAGTACAGAGAAAAGAAAGTTCAGTGCAAAGTCAGATAACTAATCACAGAGAAATAGAGCAAGTTCATTCCACGATGAACCACGGTTGCTCCAAACTTACAAGCATGGATACATCAGTCAGAGAGCCCAATTCAAGCAGACATACCAAGCCCGCTATCCCATATCATGAGAAACTGATGCTGCTTGTCGAAGATCCACTTCTTATAGAGGCACCAACAATCTCATATGGATGTCAAATGTGCAATGACTGTAACTCTGCATACAGCGGCACATATGGCATATATGGCGGCTTGTGAACTTCAAGACCAGAGAACAGTTTGACTTGCCCGCTATCCATATTATAGCACGTGAATGTGGCATCCCAGCAAGTAGTGAAAAATATCATGTTGCATTCTGGATGAATCGCAATCCAATCAAAGTCCCTGTCAAGGCGGAAATCTACACATTCAAGTAGGCTCTTTTACAGTACCCTTAGATCAACACAGACCGCCCGTTTTCTTTAATCCAACGGATGTTGCCTATTGGTACTCCAGCGACAGTGTTAGGGAGTACTAGTACCAAGTGTTAAGGAGTACCTTCAGTTAAGGGTAAAATCGTAACAGCAGATACGTAAAAAAAAAACGGAACACAAGATGACAAATAACGTGCGCCTAATATTCTGATCGAACAGTTACATCAAAAAGATCTGACTTCTTTCAGGATTTTTTATTTTTGCGAATAGGAATAAAAGATTTGATTGGATATTGTTTCTACGTGCTCGAATGGCTGCTCGTGTGGATTCAATGCACAAGAGCAACATGCATCTGCCGGCGGTGTATTCTTTTTTTGCAAGTTCATCGTCTTCATTCTACGAAGGTCGTATTAACACTGAAGTATTACCGGATTTTTGTTCAAATTAAGGACCAATCTCAGTGATCGAAGATATGCACACATGGAGAAAGGGATCGAGACGGACGATGAGATATTTAATGCACAAGATCAACGTTACAGAGGTGGAATTGCCTGATACTCCTACATCAGTAGCGCTACGAGCGAAGTGGAGAAACCAGCGGCGGTGTGGTGGCCGAGCATCAAGAAGATAGTTTTTTTTTTTTGACGGGACATCAAGAAGATAGTTAGCCCTGCGGAGAGGATGATTGGTGCGCAGGAGGGGGCAGGTCAGCAGTTGAGACGGATATGGAGAAGATCACTCGACGGCGTTCCAAGAGAAAAGGCTGCCTGATTGCAACGCCGGCGGCGTTGATAGATCGGATCGAAGATTTTTTTTATCCTCAACGAAATAGTAGATTGGAAGATTTATTAATAATTAGACATATTTTTGGGAAAACCTTATATAGCAGCACAAAAGGTCCATAATACCCCTTAGAATTGATGGTTGGATTGAATTGGTACTCCCTGTTCTATTTTTGGAGTACCAGGGTACCGTAAAAGAGCTCTCAAGTAGAGGTGCTTCAATTATGTATGAAGTTTTGACGCTATGCTTCAATACCCATTCTCTGCTTTGATAGTTCTCGAGAACATAAACTGCTACGATGGTAGATCTTCATCTCTCTGAAAATTGGCATAATGCAGGCGGCCCTGTGACCGCTGAATAAAACCATCAAACAGACCATCAGGGACACCGAAGTTCATCCATGTTTCCCCCTCCGCGTCCACCACAGCTAGACAAGGGAACGACCCGCGGCAATCGGCTTCAAAATGTAGATAGCCGTCAAGAAAGACAGATGCAAACCGATGATCAATGAGCCTGATTTGTGCGCTCCATTTCTTTTCCTTATAAACCCATCCTCCGGTTTCAGACGAATACACTGCCACTCCGACAATGTCAGGGTCCCAGTAACACTCCTGCTCATTTACCAACTCAAACACATAGAAATGCGATGACACGGCCGAATCAAAGCCCAAACGTGTGGTGGCCACCTCGCTGGCGGCCCTGCCGGAGTTCGGCAACATGACCCACTTCTCTGTAGCAGGATTACACACGATATAGCGGAACTCATCACCCTGGGCGGAGACATCGTACCCGCGGCAGAGGAGGAGGCCGTTGCAGCAGTCCAATATATCGACGCGCCGATGGTTGGGCAGGAAGGCGCAGGAGGTGTCGATCGGAGGGGAGCGTCTCCCCGGGAAATCGACGAAGCGGACGGGGGATTTCAGAAGCCACTCGCCGGTGATGGCGTTGCCGTAGAAGAAGCCGGCCGGTGTCTGGGGGAGCTTCTTGCGGTGTTCGGGGTGGTCGATGAGGGCCAGCCAGTGGTTGCAGACGCACTTGAAGCGGCAGAGCGACTTGGCGGGGACGCGCGAGAGGATCTCCACGAGGAGATCTTGACAGTGCTAGTTTTGCGAAGCCGCATATTGAAAGTGGCAAATACCCAATTTTCTCCTCGGCCGCCATCCCGCCGTCGCTGTGGGGAAAAGAGAAGGACCTACGGAAACACAAATGGGGGTCACGGCGTGGATCGGTGAAGAAGGGGGAAGGTCTGATCGATGATCCTGCTGATTCGCGTACCGGACAGGCGATGAAGTGCGGCATCTCTTCCGCGGGCTAGAGCTATCCATGGCGGCGGCAGAAACGGCGGCGACGCCGTCGAGCACAGCTGACGGAGGCGGGGAGTGAAACCTAGGTCGGAGGATCCCAGTCGAAGCGTCCGTAAATGGGCTCAACCGTGTCTCAACGGTTACAAAATACGGCCCGGGGATACAAAAGGAAGGCATTTACATTCGATTTTTACACTAAAATCTCACCTTTTTTTTCTAATAGGAATAATGACTTAGGATACTTCTTGGAAACTTCTGCACAAAGATTTTGAAATGGGCACTGATAGGAGCCGGTGCGCGTCGCACTGCAGCCGCACGATTAGCGCGTCCTCGATCATCTGTTTTGCCAGCTGGCCCACGTTCTTCGTTGACTTCGTCTTTCACCACCGCCAGATCCCCCAAAATACTCCCTCCCTGCAATTAGTTTCCCGCACCACCGGCCGCCCCCGCCAGCTGCAGACCTCGAAGCAGGTCGCGCCTTGTGCCCCCGCTCCCCCCGCAGCGCAGTTAGCCGCCTCCGCCTCGTCGCCGGTCTACGCCCTGCTCCAACGGGACACCGTCGCTCCTTGTAGCAAAAAGAATGGAAAGACGGTCCTATCACCATGCAGCACCTAGCCCCCGTTGTCGTTGTAGCACGCCCGTCGCAGCACCACCATGGTAGCAGCCGCAGCTCTCGCCGTCGTCCTCTCGTATCAGTGACGTTTCCCTGGTTGAAGCTTTTTTTGCATGTGCAAACTTTTTCGTCAATTGCCGCTTGAAACTTTTCCTCTTACCAGTCGAAGCTTTTCCACCGGTGCTTGAAGCCTTTTCCACCATTGAAGCTTTTTTCCTGCGGTGAAAATATTTTTCCTCATGCTTCTTTCAAACTTTTTCTCTAGCCGGATCAAGCTTTTCCACAACCGGTTGAAGCTTTTTCCACAAATGGTTGAAGCTTCTGCTACACTGACCTTCGTAGCGGACAATCGACTGGTTCCAGCAAAAAACGATGCCGGATGTAGCAAAAAAAGTCTCTGGATGCAGCTCCGGCATCCGGTTCCCAGCATTTAGTCTTTGCGATGTAGCATTTTTTTCGGCGCTTCTAGCACACTGCATAGCTGGTTCCAGCACATCCAGTTGCTGGCTGTAGCATTGCGATGTCGTGGCTGTAGCAGTGAATGACGCCGGCCACAGAACCCATGGCTGCCCATTGCAGCTTTCTATTGCTCGGTTGTAGCAAAAAAAACGGGCGTCAGTGGTAGCATCCTCGACCCCCCACCGCCAGATGCGGAATTTGCAACCACCGCATCCCAGCCATCGCGCAACCAGCAAGTGGCCGCCAGCCGCCTGCTGTCGGGCAGTCCCCCGGCTTGGCGGAGCAGAAGGCTGGCAGCTGGGGAAAAGGGAAGAAGAAACATGGCCAGGGGGAAAGATGCGGTTGGTGGTAGTGGATGAAGCGTGCGGTTGGGAAAAAGATGAGGGAGGAGGGGTGGTCCATGTGGGCCCAACAAAAATGCATCTTGCGTGGGGCGCGGCTTGAGTGGTCACGTGGCGCCAACGTGGCTTGCGTCCGGCTGAGAATTCGGCCGGCGCACCGGTCACAAGCGTTTCCCTTTTGAAATTCGAGGATTAATTAGCAGAAAATATGGGATAGACAAATAGTAATTTCCTTCCACGTGAGAATGACATGGGGAAATAAGACATTTTTTTGCGGGAAAAAGGGATCATGTATTGCTCACGTGGGTGTTACATCGTTCGTACACAGCCTTACAACTTCATCTGTGCCCGTGCCCAGCCAAACAGCTGTTCAAGGCATGACACGGCCATAATGCGCCAGCTCATGACTAACTCTATTTTGTGTAAGGAAATAAGACATTTTAATTTCAACTCGTTTATGTATAAAATGTGAAGAGGGTTTAATGGAAGATTGATCAAGTTGTTTTTTCGCTTTTTCAAACGATCTGCACTTTTTTTTTACAGGAAACCGGTAGGCTTTATTACATTCGTGGTTAAGCTATGATTTTGACAATCGGATCGGTTGATAACTAGCTTCCATGCAAGAATGAGGAAAGAAAACATTTCCATTTCCCCTCGTTTATGTAAAAATGTAAGATGAGACTTAATGGAAGATTGTGCAAGTTCTTTTCTTTTTATCAAAATGATTTGCATGTTTTTTTTGAAGGGAAATCACATCTATTACTAGAACAGGTTTGGAACATCATTAGTTACAACATCCAGAATAACATCTGGAGGAACACCAACCCACACCTGAGACCTTTGGTCTCCGACACTAACCCGAGCCAGCTTGTGAGCTGCCTCATTCGCGGATCGCCGAGTCCACATAACCCTAAAGTCCATGAACTCCTCCAGCAAATCCTTATTTCTTGTATCCATGGGCCGACCGCTACCAGGTTCTTCTTCGGAGAATTGATCATCTTCACGGCAGCTTGACAGTCCAGCTCCACAAGAATCCGTTGCAACTGCTGATCCCACGCCAGTCGAAGAAGACCCAAACAAGCCCTAATCTCCGCTCCTTCCGGGTCACCACAATGAGGGAAAAACATACCAGCTGCAACCACAAAACCATCATGACGATCTCGCAGGATAGCACCTCCACCTCCTTTATCACGCTGCTTAGCTACAATCCCGTCGGCGTTGTCCTTGATCCATCCTTCCTCCGGTGCCTCCCATCGCTGCACCGGCTTGGCAACCATGGGCCGCTCCAATATAACATGAGCCTCCCTCCATTGGACCATAGAAGACGAGACACGGGCGAGGACCTCATGAGGAGATGTTCAGTACCCAACGATTTGCACGTTTGTTGACAGGAAACCGGTGGGATGTACTTCCTTCGTCCCATAACATAAAGGCAAATTTTAACATGCTCCCTCTTACCCCTTATTTTTACATATGAGGTAAGAAAGTAAGAGTTAATCCGACCACTAATTAATGTGATCAACGGCTCAGATCTACTACATACTCTTACCTCTCATGTGAAAAGAGGGGGTAAGAGAGACCATGCTAAAACTGCTCATAAAGGCAAAATTCTAACATAAAAGCGTTTTTGACACTAGAGTGTAGTGTAAAAAACACTCTTATATTATGGAATGGAGAGAGTATTACATTTTTGGTAAAGCTAAATCGCGGACCACCAAGTATATACCTAGTCAGGTACTGTACTGTTGGAATTTTGCTAGTAGGCCTTTGGCCCAAAGCCCAACTAAAATTCTGAAATTCTCTTGGCCCATTCATGCACACATGTGAGTGGAGTGAGTGAGGCTAAAGTTTAGTCTCACCTCATAAGTTGAGAGAGAGTTGCACCTCTTTATAAGGTGAGCTCTTCTACCACTTGTATGAGCATGAGAAGAGGAGACCTACACGCGCGCTCCTCCTTCTCGCTTGCCTCGCCACGCCACGCCTCGTCACGACGCGCCGCGGGTTGCGGGTTGCGGGATTGAGCCGAGCCGAGGACAGAGCTATGCACGTTGTCTATATTTTTGCTGCTCGGAAAAATTAATGAGTCATTAATTAATAATTAACGGACGCGTTAATTACTGAACCGTTTCCGATTCTTTTGGATCGCGATGACTCGGACGTGGGGTTTATTCCCACGACCTACCCGGCCTGCACTATATAGTCAGGCAGACGTCTACCCTAGCCGCCGCCGCTTTGTATGGTTTCTCACCACCGTTCCAGATCATTGCGCCGCCAAGCAAGTCTTCTCCATCCCTCCTTTCGGCGTGCACCGGGAGAAGGGACAGCAGGCCTCCGGAACCCCGCCTCTCGTGATCCTGTACGGGAGAGGGGCGATCAGGTTTTTGGGGAGCGCACTCGTGCGACTGCTGGCAGCGACGACTTCGCGAATGATGACTTCTTCCCCGACCTCGGCAATCTCATCCTCAACGACATGGGCGATAACGTCAACGCCGGCGGTGCTACTCCCGCTGCAGCGTATGTGATTTTATCCTTCCTGTTTGAGATCGTGGTAGAATTCATGTTTCTAGTATGTGCCCTAGATGTGATCTGTTCATCTGCTACGCTAGTTCACATGATTAGTTTAATATCTGTTGCTGCAGTCATGATTTATCTTCTATTTATTCTGATTAAATCTTGTAGTAATTTGCTCATATTTCCAACAATCCAAAAACCTGATTATAGGCAATTTACTCCGAGTGGTTTTGCTGCGCATCTGAAGCCGCCTGCCTTTAAGGAGGCGCAATATAAGAGGTGGCGCACGAGAGCAGTCTACTTGTTTCAGACCATGGGCTGCTATGACGCCACCAAGGGCAAGCCTGAGGGCGATCTTAATCCAGCACAGCTGGAAGCTTTTGAGAAGATCGATACCCTCTTTAAAGGCGCTCTTCTGAGTGTTCTTGATGACTCAATTGTGGATTCATATATGTCGTTTGACAACGGCAAGGACATGTGGCTGCGCTCGAGGCCAAGTTTGGTGCCTCGGACGCCGACAACGAGTTGTACGTCATGGAGCAATTCTATGACTACAAGATGACTGATCAGCGCGCTGTTGTACAGCAAGCTCATGAGATACAGTCGCTCGCAAAAGAACTTGAGTACTTCAAGTGTGTGTTGCCGGACAAATTTGTTGCCGGAGGCATCATTGCCAAGCTTCCACCTTCGTGGAACAATTTTGCTACTTCCCTGAAACACAAGAGACAGGAGTTTTCTGTTGCGGATCTCATTGGTACTGTTGATGTTGAAGAGAAGGCGAGAGCAAAGGACACACGTGCTCGAGTTGCTGAGGGAGGTTCTAGTGCCTACATGGTACAGAAGAAGAACTTCCAGCCCAACAAGTTCAAAAACAACAAGAAGAAAACTCAGGGCAAAGGCAAGTTTGATACAAAGAACAAGCCATCATATTCTACCAACTTCAAGAAGAATTCTCATAAGAAGGGGAAGGGACTTTGCCATGTCTGCGGTGATCCTAATCACTGGGCTCCGAAGTGTCCTAACCGCTTCGAGGAGCGCGGACATGAGAAGAGCGGCAAGTCCGCTAATGTTGTCATCAGTGATACTGATATGAAGGAATCAGGGTACGGTATTTTTCCTACCATCCTTTCAGTATTTCAATCCCCTGATTGGTTAATTGACACCGGTGCCAATGTACATGTTTGTGCTTACGCCTCCATGTTTTCTTCTTACCAGGCCACTGGGACTTCTCCCATGCTGATGGGGAACGGGTCACATGCCATCGTTCGAGGTGTTGGTACGGTCGATCTGAAGTTTACTTCGGGGAAGATCGTGCGTCTGAAGAACGTTCATCATGTGCCGTCCATCAATAAAAATCTCGTTAGCGGTTCCCGTTTATGTCGAGATGGTTTTAATTTGGTTTTGAATCCAATAAAGTTGTAATTTCTAAGTGTGGACAATTTTTTGGAAAAGGCTATGAGTGCGGAGGCTTCTTCCGCCTATCTTTGTCAGATATTTGCACTAAAGTTATTAATAATGTTTGCCACAATAATGAATCTGATATTTGGCATTCACGACTTTGTCATATTAACTTTGGATGCATGACGCGGCTAGCCAATAAGAATTTAATTCCGAAAATCTCTACTGTCAATGGCTCTAAGTGCCAAGTATGTGTGCAAGCTAAGCAACCTCGCAAGTCCCATAAGACTGCAGAGGCAAGAGACTTGGCGCCACTAGAGCTTATACATTCTGATCTTTGTGAGATGAATGGCGTGTTGACAAAAGATGGAAAGAGATATTTCATGATGTTGGTTGATGACTCCACTAGATATTGTTATGTGTATCTTCTGAAATCAAAAGATGAGGCTTTGACTTTCTTCGAAAACTATAAAGTTGAGGCAGAGAACCAACTTGATCGAAAAATTAAACGGCTTAGGTCCGATCGTGGTGGAGAGTATTTTTCCAATGAATTTGATCTGTTTTATGCGGAACATGGTATAATCCATGAGAGGACGCCTCCCTACTCACCCCAGTCAAATGGGGTAGCCGAAAGAAAGAACCGAACTCTAACTGATATGGTTAACACCATGTTAGACACTTCGGGTCTATCCAAGGAATGGTGGGGGGAGGCGCTAATGACTGCGTGTCATGTCCTAAACCGGGTTCCCACAAAGCATAAGACCATGACTCCATTTGAGGAATGGGAAAGGAAAAGGTTGAAACTCTCTTACCTACGTACTTGGGGTTATTTGGCGAAAGTCAATATACCAATTCCCAAGAAGCGCAAGTTTCGACCAAAAACCGTGGATTGTGTTCTTCTGGCCTATGCTTTTCATAGCATCGGCTATAGATTTTTGATAATAAAATCTGAGGTGTCCGACATGCATGTTGGTACGATTATGGAGTCAAATGATGCAACTTTCTTTGAGGACATATTTGCTATGAAGGATATGTCGAGTTCATCAAATCAGGAGATACCTACTCCATCTAGTGAGGAATTCACTGTAATTCCTGAACCCACCATTGCGATGGAACACGTTGAGAATCCTGTTGAGGGTGACAATGGAACTCCTGTGAGGAGTAAGAGACAGAGGACTGCAAAGTCCTTTGGTGATGATTTCATTGTGTACCTCGTGGATGACACACCCAGGACTATTTCAGAAGCCTATGCATCTCCTGATGCTGACTACTGGAAGGAAGCTGTACGTAGCGAGATGGATTTCATCTTAGCTAATGGTACCTGGGAGATCACTGACCGTCCTTATGGGTGCAAACCTGTAGGATGTAAGTGGGTGTTCAAGAAGAAGCTTAGACCTGATGGTATGATTGAAAAGTACAAGGCACGGCTTGTGGCCAAGGGTTATACCCAGAAAGAAGGTGAAGACTTCTTTGATACTTACTCACCCGTGGCTAGACTGACCATAATTCGGGTGCTACTATCACTGGCTGCCTCACATGGTCTTCTCGTTCATCAAATGGACGTTAAGACAGCTTTCCTCAATGGAGAGTTGAAGGAGGAAATTTACATGGATCAGCCAGATGGTTTTGTAGTACCTGGTCAGGAAGGAAAGCTGTGCAAGCTATTAAAGTCTTTATATGGCCTTAAACAAGCTCCTAAGGAGTGGCATGAGAAGTTCGAAAGAACATTAACTGCTGCCGGCTTTGTAGTAAACGATGGTGACAAGTGCGTGTACTATCGCTATGGTGGGGGCGAAGGAGTTATTCTTTGTCTGTATGTCGACGACATATTGATCTTTGGAACCAAACTTGATTTAATCAAGGAGGTTAAGGATTTCTTATCTCGCTGTTTTGAGATGAAGGATGTAGGAGCAGCTGATGTTATCTTAAACATCAAGGTGTTGAGAGATGAGAATGGTGGGATCACACTGCTTCAGTCTCACTATGTGGAAAAGGTCTTGAGTCATTTTGGGTATAGCGACTGCACACCTTCTCCAAATCCATATGATGCTAGTGTGTTGCTTCGAAAGAATCGACGGATTGCTAGAGATCAACTGAGGTATTCTCAGATTATCGGTTCGCTTATGTATTTGGCGAGTGCCACGAGGCCTGACATCTCTTTTGCTGTGAGCAAGCTGAGTCGGTTTGTGTCAAAACCGAGAGATGATCATTGGCATGCGCTTGAGAAAGTTATGCGCTATTTGAAAGGCACCGCAAGCTATGGGATTCACTACACCGGGTATCCAAGGGTACTGGAGGGTTATAGTGACTCAAACTGGATTTCTGATGCTGATGAGATAAAGGCCACAAGTGGTTATGTTTTTACACTTGGTGGTGGCGCTGTTTCCTGGAAGTCTTGCAAGCAGACCATCTTAACGGGGTCAACTATGGAAGCAGAACTCACAGCATTGGACACTGCCACTGTTGAAGCAGAGTGGCTTCGTGAACTCTTGATGGACTTACCTATGGTTGAAAAACCAATACCCCCTATCCTGATGAACTGTGATAATCAAACTGTGATCGTCAAGATAAACAGTTCGAAGGACAATATGAAGTCCTCAAGACATGTGAAGATGAGACTAAAATCTATCAGAAAATTGAGGAACTCTAGAGTTATTACATTGGATTATATCCAAACGTCGAAAAACTTGGCAGATCCCTTCACAAAGGGTCTATCACGTAATGTGATAGATAATGCATCGATGGAGATGGGTTTGAGACCCACCGCATGAGTTGTCCATAGTGGTAACCCACTCTATGTGATCGGAGATCCCGTGAAGTAGAAGTGGGAGACAAGCTATTGGTCAGCTGGGAGGAGAGTATCTCTATATTAACTATCCCACTCCATGAAGATGCAATACTCTCCTGATCTGCATGGCAGGTTGATACTTATCTTAATGTGTTCCAAGTGGCTTATTCGAGTAAGTAGAGATGTTGTCCTGCAGAACATCTTCTGAGGAACACACTTATATGAATTTGACTGTTAACGTCGCAGTCTGTGAGAATTGGGTGTTCTCTCATATTTTCATGAAAATGCCCTGGAGTATGACGTATACGCTCCACCCACGGGGAAGCCTTGCGGCAGCCAAGTATCGGTCAAGAATTTGTGTGAAACTAGTCTCGCAGAAAACTTGTAGTTCAAGGCATAGTCCACTATTCAAGTTGTGATCTAGTATAGCATAAATCTCTAAGTGGAAGTTCAACTTCACAGTCTCCACTAAGCACCAGTATATAAACTATGTTTTGGAACTAAATGATGAGATGTGCCAATGAGACTTTGTGGGGGATTGTTGGAACTTTGCTAGTAGGCCTTTGACCCAAAGCCCAACTAAAATTCTGAAATTCTCTTGGCCCATTCATGCACACATGTGAGTGGAGTGAGTGAGGCTAAAGTTTAGTCCCACCTCATAAGTTGAGAGAGAGTTGCACCTCTTTATAAGGTGAGCTCTTCTACCACTTGTATGAGCATGAGAAGAGGAGACCTACACGCGCGCTCCTCCTCCTCGCTTGCCTCGCCACGCCACACCTCGTCACGACGCGCCGCGGGTTGCGGGATTGAGCCGAGCCGAGGACAGAGCTATGCACGTTGTCTATATTTTTGCTGCCCGGGAAAATTAATGAGTCATTAATTAATAATTAATGGACGCATAATTACTGAACAGTTTCCGATTCTTTTGGATCGTGACGACTCGGACGTGGGGTTTATTCCCACGACCTACCCGGCCCGCACTATATAGTCAGGCAGATGTCTACCCTAGCCGCCGCCGCTTCGTATGGTTTCTCACCACCGTTCCAGATCATTGCGCCGCCAAGCAAGTCTTCTCCATCCCTCCTTTCGGCGTGCACCGGGAGAAGGGACAGCAGGCCTCCGGAACCCCGCCTCTCGTGATCCTGTACGGGAGAGGGGCGATCATGTTTTTGGGGAGCGCACTCGCGCGACTGCTGGCAGCGACGACTTCGCGAACGACGACTTCTTCCCCGACCTCGGCAACCTCATCCTCGACGACATGGGCGACAACGTCAACGCCGGCGGTGCTGCTCCCGCTGCACCGTATGTGATTCTATCCTTCCTGTTCAAGATCGTGGTAGAATTTATGTTTCTAGTATGTGCCCTAGATGTGATCTGTTCATCTGCTATGCTAGTTCACATGATTAGCTTAATCTCTGTTGCTGCAGTCATGACTTATCTTCTGTTTATTCGGATTAAATCTCGTAGTAATTTGCTCATATTTCCAACATGTACATCATAATTCCAAAATACCCGGAGCCATACGAGCTCTGTGAACTGCTAAAACGTTAGCACTAGAGTTACAAACTCGATCAGAGGACAAATAACCTCAACCTCTATGAAACTCATAAGCAAGAGGGACATGTAGTCGTCAGAGCAGATTGTAAAATTGGTGAGTCTATTTCGACGATGATTCGGGCAATGCCAACTGAATAGCCTGGAGACGAGCCGTCATTTCCGTGGGGGGCACATCAGCAAAGATGTCCTGTCCTTATTGATTTTCAGAAGGTTTCCAGTTGGCTGCGTTCCGGCTGTTCCAAAGAGCCCAAAGCAGGACGGGTGCATCAACCGAAAATTAGTGGATGAAACCTGGTAGGCATTCGTGCAGCCAAGCCATTGTGGCCTGAGAGCATCTCCAGCCGTGCCCCCAACAGGCCTCCAAGGCAGTTTTTTAGCGTCGGCGCCGAAAAATCGGCCCAGTCGCGCCCCCACAATCATGTTTTTCGCCGGATTGGGTCGAAATTGGCGCCGACGCATCCAACCCGAACCCGGCGCGCTGGGGGGCGCTCGGGGGCGCTGACGTGAACGTTTTGGCGTGAAAGTGTGGCGGGACCGGCGCGTCAGCGAGATGAAGGCTCGACGTCCTCATCGTCTCAGTTTTCCCGCGGGGAATCAATGCCAAGGCTGTCGCCGGTCAGCCTGCCATTGATTCACGGGCGGCGCAGTGCGGCGACACCACCCCGCCTTCCGCCACGCGTTCGCACTACGCGGCCTCCCCCGAGCCGCTATAAAAGGCGCCCCTGGTCGCGCCGGTGAGGAACCCATCCATAGGCAGTCCTCCCTCTCCTCGCCGCCGCACTTCCTCCTGCCGTTCGAGCCCCTCTCTCTCCCCCCGGCAACCATGAGCGCGAGGTACCCCGGCGACGCGGCGGTGGCCAACGGCTTCAGCCACCGCTCGCTGCATGAGTGGGAGGCGTACCTCCTCCACGAGGCCAACTACCCCGCGCCGCCCGACGTACGCGCTCCGTCACGGTGGAGGCTCAGCGCCGGCAAGGTCCCTATCACCCCTCTGCCCGTCCCCGAGACGCCCGCCTATTTCCACACCGAGATCGAGCGTGCGCGGGCGTCCCTGACGGTCGCGGAGCGGGAGCACCCGGAGTACACCACCGGCAACCACGCGGCGTGGGCGGCGTACTTCGAACGCCGGCAGGAGGAGCGGCTCGCCTCCACCAACAACGCGCAGACGCCCTGCGGCCGCAACAACAGTGAGGGCCGCCGCCTGTGGTGGGGCATCCCGGGACGCACGCTCAGCGGCGTCCTCGCGCACCTCGAGGGCGGCAACGACCTGCCGTTCGAGTACCCGACCGCTTGGCGCGGCGACGCGTGGCTGCCGAGGAGGATGATGGGTTGGTCATTCTCCTCTTCCTCCTCCTCCTCCCGATCCTCCTCTGACTCCTCCGGCGCGCCGGCGTTGGTCAGCGTCAAGCCAGAGCCGGCCGAGACGCCGCTCGATAGGCGCACCCGCGGCGCCGGCCTCGTCATCAACGACGGCGGCTGCTACCTCTTGAGCTTGCGTTGTATTCCCTCGAAGAGGAAAGGGAGATACAACAAAGTAGCGTAAGTATTTCCTCAGTTTTGGAGAACCAAGGTATCAATCCAGTAGGAGACCACGCGCCAGTCCCTCGCACCTGCACAAACAAATAAGAACATCGCAGCCAACGCGATAAGGGGTTGTCAATCCCTTTACGGTCACTTACGATAGTGAGATCTGATAGAGATGATAATTATATTTTTGGTATTTTCGGTTTAATAAAACATCAATTAAACAACGACAAAAGAAATTAATGGGAAAGTAATATGATAGAGATAGACCCGGGGGCCATAGTTTTCCCTAGTGGCTTCTCTCATGATAGCGATATTCTACGGCAGGTAAACAAATTACTGGCGGGCAATTGATAGAAAAGCGAATAATTATGAGACTATCTAGGCATGATCATTGTATATAGGCATCACGTCCGAGACAAGTAGACCGACTCCTACTTGCATCTACTACTATTACTCCACACATCGACCGCTATCCAGCATGCATCTAGTGTATTGAGTTCATACGAACAGAGTACTGCCTTAACCAAGATGACATGATGTAGAGGGATAAACTCAAGCAATATGATGAAAACCCCATATTTTTATCCTCGATGAAAACAATACAATATGTGCCTTGCTGCCCTTACTGTCAGTGGGAAAGGACACCGCAAGATTGAACCCAAAGCTAAGCACTTCTCCCATTGCAAGAACTATAGATCTAGTAGGCCAAACCAAACCAATAATTCGAAGAGACTTGTAGGGATATTATGAGCACACATAAAAAGTTCAGAGAAGAACCAAATATCTTTCATAGATAACCTTGATCATAAACCCACAATTCATCGGATCTCGACAAACACACCGCAAAAAGAGATTACATCCAATAGATCTCCTCGAAGACCGAGGAGAACTTTGTATTGAGATCCGGAGAGAGAGAAGAAGCCATCTAGATACTAGCTATGGACCCGAAGGTCTGTGGTAAACTACTCATAACTCATGGTGAGGGCGATGATGATAATGATGAAGGCCTCTGTGATGGATCCCCCTCCCGGAACAGGCTCCAAGATGGGATCTCCACGGGAACAGAGCTACGGTGGTGGAATTAGGGTTTTCTCTCTGCGTTTGGAGTTTCTGGTGTACGTAGGCATATATAGGAGGAAGAAGGGAACCAGCGGCCACCGGGCCTGCCCTCGAGGCAGGGGGCGCGCCCCCCCACCCTCGAGGGTGGGTCGCCTGTCCTCTGGCTTGGCCCCGAAGTTTATCTCGCGTGATTGCCTCCAAAAATATCTCCTGCGAAGGTTTCATTCGATTTGGACTCCGTTTGATATTCCTTTTCTGCAAAACCCTGAAATAGGCAAAAAAAAGCAATCTCGCATCCCCTGTCCTCTGGCTTGGCCCCGAAGTTTATCTCGCGTGATTGCCTCCAAAAATATCTCCTGCGAAGGTTTCATTCCGTTTGGACTGCGTTTGATATTCCTTTTCTGCAAAACCCTAAAATAGGCAAAAAAATAGCAATCTGGACTGGGCCTTTGGGTTAGTAGGTTAGTCCCAAAAATGATATAAAAGTGAATGATAAATCCCATTAAACATCTAAGACTTCAAAAATAACAGCATGGAACAATAAAAAATTATTGATACGTTGGAGACGTATCAAGCATCCCCAAGCTTAATTCCTGCTCGTCCTCGAGTAGGTAAATGATAAAGAAAGAATTTTTGATGTGGAATGCTAACCAATATTGTTTTTCAATGTAATTCTCTTAATTGTGGCATGAATGTTCAGATATGAAAGATTCTAGACAAAAGTCTATATTGACATAAGAAATAAAAATACTTCAAGCAATACTAACAAAGGAATCACGTCTTCTCAAAATACAATGGCTAAAGAAAGTTATCCCTACAAAATCATATAGTGTTGGCTATGCTCCTTTGCTATCACACAAAATATTCATATCATGCACAACCCCAATTTCAGCCAAGCATTTGTTTTCATGCTCTATCTTTTCAAACCTTTCAACTTTCAAGCAATACATGAGCGTGAGCCATGGACATAGCACTATGGGTGGAATAGAGGTGGTTGTGGAGAAGACAAAAAGAGGGATATAGTCTCACATCGACTAGGCGTATCAACGGGTTATGGAGATGCCCATCAATAGATATCAATGTGAGCGAGTAGGGATTGCCATGCAACGGATGCACTAGAGCTAAATATGAATGAAAGCTCAACAAAAGAAACTAGTGGGTGTGCATCCAACTTGCTTGCTCACGAAGACCTAGGGCATTTGAGGAAGCCCATCGTTGGAATATACAAGGCAAGTTCTATAACGAAAATTCCCACTAGTATATGAAAGTGACTAAGCATGAGACTCTCTACAATGAAGAACATGGTGCTACTTTGAAGCACAAGTGTGGAAAAAGATAGTAGCAATTGTCCCTTTTTCTTTTCTTTTTTTCTTTTTTCTTATTTTTTTGGCCTTTCTTTTTTTCTTTGGCTTTCTCCCTTTTTTCCCTTTCTTTGCGGAGGGGCTTTATAGATTCAGCATTTCCTCCCATGGGACAATGCTCTAAAAATGATGATCATCACACTTTCATTACAACACAAGATTACAACTCGATACTACAACAACAAAGTATGACTCTATATGAATGCGTACGGCGGTGTATCAGTATGTGCAATGAAACAAGAGTGACATTTATAAAAATTATGCATGGTGGCCTTGCCACAAATACTATGTCAACTACATGATCATGCAATGGCAATATGACAATATGATGCGTGTCATATAAACGGAACGGTGGAAAGTTGCATGGCAATATATCTCGGAATGGCTATGGAAATGCCATGATAGGTAGGTATGGTGGCTGTTTTGAGGAACAATATGGTGGCTGTTTTGAGGAAGGATATATAGTGGGTTTATGGCACCGGCGAAAGTTGCGCGGTACAAGAGAGGCTAGCAATGGTGGAAGAGTGAGAGTGCGTATAATCCATGGACTCAACATTAGTCATAAGAACTCATATACTTATTGCAAAAATCTACGAGTCATCAAAACAAAGCAATCAACGCATGCCCCTAGGGGGGAGGTTGGTAGGAGTTAACCATTGCGCGCCCCCGACCTCCACACAAAGGTTGACACTCTACAGATACCTCATGCTTTAACTTAGTCACACAACGGTTCACCATACGTGCATGCTACGGGATTCACTAACCTTAACACAAATATTTCTCAATTTCATAATTACTCCACTAGCATGACTCTAATATCACTATCCTCATGTCTCAGAACATATATCAAGCATCCGACATCTCCTTCTACTCAATGCACTTGATGTGAATTTTTTTACTACATTGACATTGGATGTTTATCATGTGAAGACTAGTTCTGTAGCCTAAACACTTTACCATATTGTTTTAATAGACTCTCAAATAGATCTAAGTGAAGCATGGGAGTTCAGCAATTTCTACAAAATATTACCACCACCGTGCTCTAAAAGATATAAGAGAAGCACTAGAGCAAAAACTATTCAACTCAAAAGATGTAAGTGAAGCATATAGAGTGTTCTAACAATTTATAGGGCATATTTAACTCTCTCAAATAGGTGTGTCCAGCAAAGATGATTGTGGCAAACTAACAAGCAAAGAATCAAATTATACAAGACACTCCAAGCAAAACACATAGCATGTTGCGAATAAAAATATAGCTCCAAGTATAGTTACCAATGGATGAAGATGAAAGAGGGAGCCTTCCCGGGGCATCCCCAAGCTTAGGCTTTTGATTATCTTGAATTTACTTGGGGTGCCATGGGCATCCCAAAGCTTAGGCCTTTGCTACTCCTTGTTCCATAGTCCATCAAAGAATACTCAAAACTTGAAAACTTAACAACACAAAACTTCGATAAAAATTCTCGTGAGCTCCGTTAGTAAGAGAAAGCAAACCACCACTCAAAGGTACAGCTAGGAATTCATTCATTGTTTATATTGGTGTTAAACCCACTGTACTCCAAGTTCTCTATGGTTCATATCCTCCAATATTACACATAGATGCATCGGAATAAGTAAACAACACACGAAAAAAGAATCTGTCAAAAACAGAACAGTCTGCAGTAATCTGCTGGGTTCGCCTACTTCTGGAACTCCAAAAAATTCAAACTAAATTGTTAAATTTGCGCAATTTGTCTAACAATTAGCAGCAAAAAGAATCAACTAAAAATCACGCTCCAGTAAAATCTGAAGACTACTTTAGCGAGCGCTAACGATTCTGTTTTTTACAGTAAGATCAAATAAACTTCACACAAGTCTTACCAAAGGTTCTACTTGGTGCAAACACTAAACAAAACATGAAAACACATCTAATCAGAGGCTAGATGCAATATTTTTTCCCTGACATCAACAAAAGCAAAAAACATAAAATTGGTTTGCCTCCCAACAAGCGCTATCGTTTTACGCCCCTAGCTAGGCACGATACAAGATAGATCTAGGTAATGCCATCCTTGGAAGGCAAGCCATAAGTGGCTCTCATAATATTTCGTTCCTTCATATCAATAATTGCACCAATCGTTGGTCTACCAAGAATAATAGGACATGAAGGATTGCAATCTATATGAAGAACAATGAAATCTACGGGCACATAATTCTTATTGGCAACAATAAGAACATCATTAATTCTTCCCATAGGTTTCTTAATAGTGGAATCCGCAAGATGCAAATTTAAAGAACAATCATCAAGCTCATGGAACCTTAGCAAATCACACAAAGCTTTTGGGATAGTGGAAACACTAGCACCCAAATCACACAAGGCATATCATTCATGATCTTTTATTTTTATTTTGATAGTAGGTTCCCATTCATCATAAAGCTTTCCACTGCTAGGAAAAGGCCTACTAATGGCGCACCTAATTTGGCCATTAATGGTGCATTAGTGGTGCGCCATTAGTATCTGGTATACTAATGGCGCACCGTAGATGCGCCATTAGTGTGCACAGTAGTGCGCCATTAGTATGCCTCCCAGGGGCCATGTGTACCCAGGTGCTTTGGCATACTAGTGGCGCACTAAGGCAAGATGCGCCATTAGTAATGTCCGCATAGTAATGGCGCACTGGCTGATAATGCGCCATTAGTATGCTTTGGCATACTAATGGCGCACTGTGAATATTAGGTTTTTTTTTTAATATTATTTTTCTGTTTTTTTGCACAGATTACAAAATGTTTAATTGCACAGAATATAGACAGCACACATCAACAACACATTCATCGAATACAATAGAAGATTAGTCTCTGAATACAATTCATCATATTAGTCTCCGAATACAATTCATCATATTAGTCTCCGAATTGAAAAGACCGAACAAAGATAGAACAATATATTACAATTCTCGAGACCGCGAGTAGCGAGTTTGTCTTCACATTACAAGTCGATATCGATCATCTAAACTACCATCACATAGAAGAGAGCTGCGGTCATCACGATGAGCATCATCACGATGAAACTCGTCTTCATCCGGTTCCTCCAACGCTCCCTCCCCTCTCCCGCTAGATAGCGGGCGTATCTAGATTCGGCCTCGGCCCTAGTGGTGTACCCTTTGTAACTGTTACCGCTGAATCGGTGAACCTGTCTCCGACACTCCTCCCAGTCGTCGTAGACTCCGGGAACCTTACCCTTGTACACGACATACGACGGCATCGCTATATATGCACTAGCCAAACGAAACGTTAGTACCAATTCACAGACAATTCATAAGAAATATATAAGTATGCAACAGAACGATCGAAAGAGAAAAGCAAGACATTAATAGCATCGATTACATCTAAGTTGAACGACTCTCGAAACCAAAGAGACATACTACAAGTTCATTAAAGTTTAATTACAACATGAGCCAATCGATGTTTCAGAACTAGACACAGCATCACTGCTTTCGACTCGACTCAATGCACCGGAGCGTGGATGAAGCCGCCGTCTATCGTGGGAGTCATGAAATCACGGGCGTTGTCAGCCTGCATTTGTAGCATTGTGTCGATGTCACTGTTCGACGGTTGATTTCTGAGGTAGAACTGCCCCGAGGTACGAAGGACATCTTGATGGATGATTTCCGCAAACTCCGAGTGGATGCAAAAGAAATCTTGTCTGATGTCCGCGTCCTGGATTGCCGACATGCGCGCGGCCCAATCTTTGAGCTTACTCGGTAGCAGAAGTTGATGATGGTCCCGTACGATCGCCCGCATGTGATGGATGGCGTAGTAGGCACCCTTCTGACCGCCAGGCGGCTGCTTGACGCAGCAGAACGTCGTGTTGTGGGAGAACACGTGCTTGCCGTACTTACGAGTTGTCCTGGTGAAGGTGCCTCCAGATTTGGCGTAGCCGGGGAGAACATCATCAAGAACCTTCTTGACATTTGTGTAGTCTACAGCCGACTGACGGTCCGGGTCGAAATACATGGCCATGGAATATTTGGGGCTTAGTAGGATGAGCGTGCACTGTGTGTCACTGCAGAAAACACGGAATGTTAAAAGAAGAATGATCGAAATCTAAGAATTCATATGTTACGGGGCGGTTGAGTCGAAGGACTTACTCGGGAAAGTAAGGCACGGGGAAGTTATCCTTATCTCGGTTTGCCAGAATGACGCCTTCGAGGTAAGAACTCGCGACTTGCCGGTCCCCAGCGCTGCCCAAGAACTTGGCACGCATGTAGAAGGGGTCGACTATCACGATGTCCGGGGTCTTGTCGCGAATGATCCGCATCTCCATACTCAGGGAAAATAGCCGAACGAAGGTGTTGTGCAGCGGAAGAAGGTTCAACATAGCGTGGATGTCATCAAACCGCAGGACGATCGTACCCCCGATGGAGTTATCCACAAAGCCCTTGCCCTCCGGCACCTTGGCCGCGGAAACCGGGTATGCCACATCCTTCTCTCTGAGACGCCGCTTCTCCAAAGAAAGAACACTGTCGTGCAGACTCTGCATAGCACCGGTTGCAGCATCGAGCATATTTGTCGGTAGCATCGGCCTACCCGCCACATGCACCCTCCTCATTACATCCTCAGGTGAAGGTGGCCCGTCCTGAGCACGGATCGTACTCGGTGCCGGCTGGCTCGCACCCTTGTTAGTTTTTCTTTTGCGTGCCTTCTTCTTGATCTCCTGAATTGGGACCGAGTTCTGCTCAGAGACCGCCTTATTTAGTGTGTTGGGGCTGATCATATTTCGCACCTCGCTTATCTGAGGCTCGGTGAAGTCGGCAGCTGGAGGCGTCTCCTGAGAGCTGAATGGCAGACGACGCCTGTTGCAACTTGTCTTCTCCGCGGTACCGGCTTGATCGCGCACGTCTTTTGTTGGGTTGGGTTCTTGAGAAGGAGGCCCCATGAAGTCGTCACCGTACCCATGATCGGCAAAGTGCTGATCGACGTTGGCAAATGTATCGTCGTCGTCGTCGTTCTGATCCTGTGCCATATGCATGTTTGGATCCAGTGGCATAGGGATGTCCGGCACCGTTGCGGCGGACTTGCCATGGGGACGACTTGGCGCCGGCACGACTGGCGGTGTTGTCTTTGGGGTGGTTTCCCCCGCCCCCAAACGAATCTGGCTCTTCGGCCAAAGCAGGGGCCAGCTCAGGCAGGCGCTGAGGGTCATGACATCATCATCGTCGGCCCCTACGGGTCGAAGCGGAGGTAACACCTTGTCGCAGCCTGGCAGCACCCGAACCAGTTGAACCCTAAACAAGTTGGGTGGCATCTGGTTACCGTGGAACAAGGGCTGGCCCGGTTGAACGATTTTGCCCTTGGCAACATCGACCAACTCGTTGTTCACGAAGTGCAGGAGAGTGCATGGAACGTCGGCGGCGCCCTGCGAAAACATGTAGGGCGTCAGGGATGCCCAGTCAAAGGCAAGGAGATGAAGTCCTCGGCCGAGAGAGGCTTAATTAGTTACCGTGATGATGGCGTCGAGCTCAGCTAATGTCGAGGCACCGCCAACGGCGGGCGTGCAGTTGACGGAGGGGCCGCTTGCTGCAGAGGTGCCGGCCGGCGTACACACAGGTGCATTAAGCTCCCGTGTCGGCGTCGGAGACACCAATGCCGCCTCCGCCGGAGACACCAATGGCCCCGCCATCGTGTTCTGCGAGTTGCTGGCCTTGAAGCTGGGAATCGGGGGCGGCCCCTGTTGGCCGCCCGCAATCCACGCCTGCAACCCCTCGATCAAGCTAGGCACAATGGCGGTGATCGTCGCTCCGAGCTGTTGTTGCACTTGCTCTTGGACAATCTCCGGAATCCGCGCCACCTGTGCCTTGAGTTCTTGAACCTCGCGCGCCTGGCTTTCCGAGCTGGTCTTTTTCTCCTTTCGCCCACCAGCGTTATAGTATGACGACCATTTTGTCGACAAGCCTTTGCCGGCCACACGACCAGCTGACGTCGGCTTCTTGAGCTTATCCTTGTTCTTCATTACATTCAACGCCCTATTTAGAGTCATGTCCCAAGGGCCGCTCTTAGTCGACCCCGCGCTACTGCTTTCAGTCACCTGCGGAAGGAATGTGAATCATTTAGAAATTTGGCTTCATTAATTAGAATGCAACCATATGGAACTAATTACGCGGGGGTGTATTCCTTACCAGAACAGCCTCAAGCGCCCTGGTCTTCGGATCCGTGGTAAGCTCCTTTGTTTTCGGGTCCTTCTTGTACCGGGCCCTGATAAAGTTCCTGGTCTGCTTGTCACCGTATTTATCAAAGAGGGGCGGTAGGCCTTGCTCGGCACGGTCCGCCTCCTCCTTGTCCCATATAGGCTCCGCCACTCTGTAACCGCCGGGACCGAGTGTGTGTTCCCCTAAGTTGAGGTCCCACATTTCTTTCCCCCACTGACTTGATTCGGAGTGTGCGGTGCTCGAGCAATTGATCTTGAAGTCGTTGTAGTCATCTTCGGTGATCGAAGGATGTTTCTCCTTGATCTTCTCATAACTCTCACCTTTTTCGATCATTCTCTTCACATTGGTTTTCCAAGTAGACAGGGCCTTGCTCATCTTCGTGAGGGCAACATTGTTCACTTTATTCCCTTTGAGGCTTGTGTTATCAAATTGAGCGGGGAACTTGTATCGTTCGTGCAGCTTCGTGAAGGGGAGGTTGCGGTAATTCCCGTTGTCAGGATGCCTCAGGTTCTCGCTGTTGATCGAGACGGTGCTCCGGAGAATGCACCCGAGCTGAAGTGAGTACCCCTTGACTATTCGTTCGGGCGCCGTTGGATTCCCGTCGGAGTCCACTTCAGTAACTTCCTCCTTGAGGGTGCGGAGCACGGTCGGGCGCCGGTCCTTCCGTTGCCTCTTCGGTTGGCTGCCATCTGTGCGTGCACCACCATCATCAGTGGTGGCATTCTCGGCGGCACCATCAGTGGTGGCATCAGTGGGGTCATCCTCTGCGGTACCATCAATGGTCTCAGGATCGGTGGGGAAGGCGGCGTCCTCATACAAGTGAGGTTGTTCCTCCATCTCCTGGGACAGCTCCCAGAATGCCTTCCCACCCGAAACCCCGGCCTCATCGTTGTGGGCCATGTTTCTCTCTAAATAGGAAAAAAGTTTGGTCAAAAAGTTGGTTATTGTCAAGGAACAAGATCATGGTCTCATCATTTAGGGTTTGTCGACACCGAGGCATCCTAAAAGCTAAGGTTTTATCATTGAGGGTTTGTCGACGCCCAGGCACCCTAAAAGCCTAAGTTTCATCATTTAGGTTTTTATCGACACCGAGGCACCCTAAAACCCAAGGTTTTACAATTTATATTTTGTCGACGCTGAGGCCCATGCATAACACAAGAGGCAGTTGATCCTACTTAATTAAGTACTAAGATACCCGGCCCATGCATTAGTCGCAAGTACCCCATTCACGGAAAATTTCAGCATGACCTTTGCTGAAAATAGGACATATGGAGTACCCGAATTTGCCGGAACGGAAGTTAATCAACGTTCTGGCAAACTCAAGGACCTATCGGGGTACCTGCAAAATCATTATCCCCGCGTAATGAAGTCGCCAATGGTTCATTTCAGAAGATCACAAGTAGCATCATCACAAGTACGTACAACATCATCACAAGTACAGCAACAGCAGCAGTGAATACAGGCATAACAGCATCAGCAGCAGGTTTATTCTTCTTCTTCATAAACATTAATTGGTGTGGGTGACTCTATCTGCCCTCTAATGACTCACACAACTTAACATGACAACCCACAAGCATTGTTTTAATTCCAACAGCTGCTGTAAAATACATCCAGCAAAGGTGCTCTAAAATCTGAAATACTACCCCCCAAATCTTTAGCTCAATTCTGAAAATACATGGCTAGGAAAATGGTAGCATTCAACCACAAGCCCAAGCCTATACTTAACTAGGCCCAGGTCCATTAAATTATTACAGAAACCAAGAAATGGAATAAACTCCCCTTGTTGCTGATTCAGTCATGGGAGATGCCATGTCTCAAAAATATCAAGTAGCACCATCATGTTCGATTTCAATATAAGGAATATTACAAACTTAATAGTTAAGATCCCAGGTGAGTAATACACTTTGGTCTTCTAGTTACAAAACAAAACTGACATAATTCTAGATGCCATAATCAGATCAAAATTTCAAACCACACACTTACTTTCAAATATCAAATTAGGAACATTTTGAGACATAGGAAAACAGTGTACATCTGAAAATGCTGCAAACTATGAAGAAAAGAAGAACACTATGTAATACATGATTATTCAGTTAAGACAAGAGAAACCATCTGCAACACCTATTAACACGTTTATGAACATACATCCAGCAAGTTTCAGTAGACCAGAGAATATCCCTGAAGTAGTGCCCTCCAACAGTAGTTCTTGCTTGCAGTAGTTTTAGGGAGTACTACAATTTTGCAAGTTTAAAGTAAAACGTTTCAGTTAATGCAAGTACTCCTCTTGCTCTCTACTTTCTCTCTTCTATTCTTCAGTTAATTAACTGAATTTTACTGATGTTGTTGTTAACTGAATTTTACTAATGTTGGTAACTGAAAGTGCCGAGTGGGATTAGTACCTAGTGTAGACGGAGCTTGCACTCGACCAACCAAGAGCTTCTTGTGGTCGCTGCTGTCGATGCTCCTCTTTCTGCTGCTGTACCTATGGATGGAATCTTGTTGCTGCACAAGAAGGAAATCGAAAGCAATGGTGAGCCGCTGCACACAGAGAGGAAAACAGAGGTGAATCACCGTACCAAATTCAGTTAAACTGACCACGCGGACGGAGCAGAGAGGGGACGTCGACGGCGGTAAAGGCGAGGGACTCGTCCGG
>LR738715.1:849101660-849114465 GCA_902687465.1 Secale cereale | reverse complement strand
CGGCAGCGGCGGTTGAGTAGGGGAGGGGTACGGGGTGTCGGCGGCGGCGGCCGGTGGACCGGGGGGTGCTCTCGGCGACGAGGGGGATCGAGATCGAGTGTCCATGAAATTTAAAAATATTCATGATAGTTCAAAAAGTGCCCATGAAATACAATCGAGAAATGAAGGCTACAATTTAAATACAAACGATCTTAGCTAGCTAGCTATCTGTTCACAATCTTCTTGCCCTTCTTTTTCGCAAATGGAGTTCTTCTGTGGAACGGACGTCCTTTAGGTAGGGTGGTCCTGCTTCTTCTTGTGGTATATGCTGCTACTTCATCATCGTCGTCATGTTCGATCCTCGGGTAGCCGTACTTGTCGAAGTCTTGCTCATTGGCTACTCCATCCATTCCGATGATGTTCCTTTTGCCTCTCCTCACGACAACACGACTGGGCTTTGACGGGTCGGTAATGAAGAAGCATTGGTCAACTTGGGAAGCCAGTACCCATGGCTCATTTTTCGCGGTGACGTTTGCGCCCGCGGTCTTGGATTTGGCTTCGGGTATAACCATGGTGGTGAAATACCGGTCTTCTTTTAGGACGCTCTTGGCCCATCTGACACGGAACATCGGGACCTTCTCTCCAGCGTAGCTCAGCTCCCAGATCTCCTCGATCCTTCCGTAGTATCTGTCCTTGTCATTACCGGTGTAGGATTCCATCGTTACCCCGGAGTTCTGATAACCATCGCTCTTCATGTCCTTGGCCACGGTGTAGAATGTGTAGCCGTTGATATCGTACGCCTCATAGGTCATCAGGTTGTGCTCGGCGCCCTGTGACAAGGCGAATATGAGTTGTTCTTCCGCGGAAGAATCATCATGTAAAGGGTACGACAGAAGCTTCTGCTTGAACCAACGCGTGAAACATGAGTTGTGCTCTTTGATTATATCTCTGTCCGTCCTCTGTTGGCCTCGGTCATTGTATGTCTTCTCAATAAAGGTTTTGTGCTGAACCACCCAAGGATCGACCACGTCTATGTGTTGTAGCGCGACTAGGTTTGCTCTTTCAAAGTCGGCGAGTCGACCCTCGAAGTCGACATGCATTTCGCGGCGACCCTCACGGTGACCCCATCCAGCGAGCCTGCCGAGGTGCCTGTTGACGGGCAGACCAACGGGGTTCTCGATGCCTAGATAATTCGTGCAGTAGGAGATGCACTCTTCGGTCAGAAAGCCCCTGGCTATGCTTCCCTCTGGACGTGACATGTTGCGAACGTATCCTTTGATGACACCATTCATCCTTTCGAACGGCATCATGCTGTGCAGGAACGTCGGCCCGAGTTGGATGATATCGTCCACGATATGGACCAGTAGATGCACCATAACGTCGAAGAATGCGGGCGGGAAGTACATCTCAAGCTCGCATAGTATCACCACGATCTCTTCCTGTAGCCTTCTGAGTTGCCTCACGCCAACAGACTTCCGAGAGATGACGCCGAAAAAGTTGCATAGGCCAAATAGGGTTTCACGGACGTGCGCGTCCATGATACCACGGATTGCAACTGGAAGTATCTGCGTCATCAGCACGTGACAGTCGTGAGACTTCATCCCACTGAACTTCAGCTTCGCCCGGTCTAGGTATCTGCTTATCTTCCCCGCGTAACCGTAAGGAAGTTGTACTCCTACGAGGCAGGTGAAAAACTGCTCGATCACCTCCTGACTTAGAGTGAAGCACGCGGGAGGGTAGTCATTTCCGGTCTTCTTGTCCTTTTTGCCTTTGCGACGACCTTCCGTGTCCTGCTTCGCCTCATCATCATCATCATCATCATGATCATCATATATAGCGTGAAGCTCCTGCCTGATGCCCATTGATTTCAAGTCTGCCCTTGCTTTCGGCCCATCTTTGGTCCTCTCTGGCATGTTGAGCAGGGTACCAAGCAGACTCTCGCACACGTTCTTCGTGATATGCATTACATCAAGGCTGTGAGGCAGACGATGGATCTTCCAGTACGGCAAGTCCCAGAAAACAGACCTCGTTTTCCATACCTTCAGCAGCGGCTCTGGCGCCTTTCGCTTCTTTCCCGGCTCTGGCGCCTTTTGCTTCTTTCCCGGAAGTGGGCAATCTTTCCAATTTTTCAACAGCTCGTCTATTTCCTCGCCGCTCCTCGTACGCGCGCTTCCTCGGGGTTCGGTTTCACCATCGAACAGATCCTTGCGTTTTCTCCACAGGTCATCATCGCGAAGCCACCTTCGATGTCCCATGAACACGGTTTTCGAAGACCCGGGATCTCTATCTAGCTGGCGATACGTTGTGTCATCCATGCACCTGACGCATCCAGAAAATCCGTGGACCACCTGCCCCGCGACATATCCGTAACCGAGATAGTCGTGCACCGTCGTGAGCAGCGCGGCTCTCATAGGGAAATATTCTTTCTTTGCGGCGTCCCACGTATTGGCTGGCGTTTTCCACAGCGTGTCTAGCTCCTCTTTCAGCAGCCCCAGATACAGATTGATGTCGTTCCCTGGTTGTTTCGGTCCTTCAATTAGCATACTCATGTGAATGTACTTCCTCTTCATGCACAACCAGGGGGAAGGTTGTACATCCACACAGACACAGGCCAGGTGCTATGTGTGCTTCTCTGACTGCCAAAAGGATTGACTCCATCGATGCTCGCTCCCAGCACAATGTTCCTTGGATCGTTCCCAAATTCTAGGTCTTCGAAATTCAACGCTTGCCACTGGCTCGCATCCTTAGGGTGACTCAGCATCTTGTCTTTTTTATCTATATCCGGATCATTTGCGTCATCTTCTCGCTTCTTCTCCTCCCTATCCGCGTGCCAACGCAGGAGCTTTGCTACCTTAGGGTCCGTGAAATACCGCTGCAGACGAGGAGTGATCGAAAAGTACCACACCACTTTTCGAGGAGCTTTCTTCCTCTTCTTGTATCGAGTGACGCCGCACACCGGACATATGGTAGACTCCGCGTGCTCGTCCCGATAAATGATGCAATTGTTCATGCACACATGGTATTTCACGTGCGGTAAATCCAGAGGACACACGATTTTCTTCGCCTCCTCCAAACTGGTGGGGCACTTGTTCCCCTTGGGAAGACGTTCGTGCCAGAATGACATGTTCTCGTCGAAGCATGCGTCGGTCATTTTGTGTTTTACCTTCATCTCCAGAGCCATGAGCGTTACTTTCAGGCGGGTATCCTCGGGCCTGCATCCTTCATACAATGGAGTAACCGTGTCTAACTCAAGTTGATCCATCTTTGCTTTCTCTCGGGCGGCAGCTCTTGCGTTATCGGTCTGCTTGAGAAGCAGCTCTTGAATATGAGGGTCCTGCACCCAGCCCATCGATGGTTCAGCGTCGTCTGCTCCGCCGACATCATCATCTTCATGATCATGCCCGTCGTCTGCTCCGGCATCTTCCTCATCATCATGTCCTGCATCTTGTACATGATGACTGTGTACAGCATCACCGTCGTGATCATCTCCTGGGGATTCTTCATCTTCTCGCCCGCCCGAGCCGCGGTGGTTGTCTTGCTGCCCTTCCTCATTTTTTGCCCGGCGCCCGTGGACGACTTCATAGTCATCTTCATCACCTTGCCACCGATAGCCATCCATGAAACCACGCAATAGCAGGTGGTCCCGCACCTGCCTGGAATCCGGGTCCGCAATAAGGCTCTTCAGCTTGCATCTTCGACACGGACATCTTATCTCCGTCTCGTTCTTTTGAAGCATCTCGGCCTTCGCGGACCTCAAAAACCTATTCATGATGCCTTCGGTCATCGTGCGCACCATGGTCGCCTGTGGGGTAGAGCAAAACGATATTTTAGAACCAAAAAAAATTTGCCATGACTTTCCCTAAAAATAGGACAAAAATGAATGCTTAATGCCAAAATTCTCACCGAAACGGAAATGAATCAACATTCCGGGAAAATATTGGCAACTATCGCATTTCAAATACCGGTACACCTCCAAACACAAACACATATGCAACACAACAAACATATGCAACACCACAAACATACATAGATCTAGCTAGGCCATAAAAAGTGCATGTGCACATTGTTGTATGGAGAACAACATAAATATAGCTTCCCCCCTTACTTACCTATCAAAACAAGGTAATTTAACCACTTAATTTGAATGAATATATGGTGGAAATGAGGTGAAAAAGAGGAGGGACCCGAGAGGAGAGGAGGTGGAGAGAATGAAGAAGTGGGGGGGGGGAAGTGAGTGTTGTAGGAGAGGCTGTCCAAAATATCTTGTTGATGCCTGCTTACTAATGGCGCACCAACTATAAATGCGCCATTAGTAATCAAGGTTACTAATGGCGCATTTATAGCAGGTGCGCCATTACTAGTTTTGCAAAAAAAAAAATAACATACTAATGGCGCACTGTCGCACAGTGCGCCATTACTAGTTTAAACTAGTAATGGCGCACTCTGGGACAGTGCGCCATTAGTAGTTTTGTAAAAAAAAGAATAAAAAATATCATAAAAAAGAGAGCATTAATGGCGCACTTTACTGCTGGTGCGCCATTACTAGTTACAACTAGTAATGGCGCACTTTGTCTGGATGCGCCATTAGTATGTTTGGACAGGCGCGCTAGTTCAAAAAAAAAACTTCTTGATACTAATGGCGCACTTTGGACCTGGTGCGCCATTAGTAGTTCGAAGTCTAATGGCGTATCTGTTGCTGGTGCGCCATTACTATATACTAATGGCGCACTGCTTGTCCAGTGCGCCATTAGTATCAATTCCATCTATAGCCCTTTTCCTAGTAGTGTTCTAGGTATAGAAACTTCCAACTCAAGTTTTTCTTCATAAGATTGCATCAAAGCATCGACTATATGTTTAGTGAAAGCTTTATTTTGACTATAAGCACGCGGAGAATTTAGCATGGATTGCATCAAGGAAATACAATCAATCAAAGAGCAATTATCATAATTGAATCCCTTGAAATCAAAAGTAGTGGGTTCATCACTATGCAAAGTTTTAATCTCTTCAATCCCACTTTTAGCAATTTTAGCATCAAGATCTAAAAACTCCGAATCATTGGGACACCTTATAGCAGAATCATCTCCAATCATATTCTCATCAAGATTAATAATAGAAAACAAGGATCTAATAGGAGACACATCAATAACTTTCAGATCTTCAACTTTATTTTCACGATAACCCAAAGAGCACGATTTAATATAATCTTCTCTTTTAGCACGCATTCTAGCGGTTCTTTCTTTGGATTCATCAATGGAAATTCTCATGGCTTTGAGAGACTCATTGATATCATGCTTGGGTGGAATAGATCTAAGTTTCAAAGCATCAACATCAAGAGTAATTCTATCTACACTTCTAGCCAATTCATCAACTTTAAGCAATTTCTCTTCAAGCATAGCATTGAAATTCTTTTGCGAGATCATAAACTCCTTAACACTAGTTTCAAATTCAGAAGGCATCTTTCCATAAGAGTTGTCGTAGGAATTACCAAAATTATTAGAGGAATTACTAGGAAAAGGCCTAGGATTAAAATTACCTCTATAAGCATTGTTACCAAAATTATTCCTACCAACAAAATTCACATCCAAAGATTCATTGTTATTCTCAATCAAAGTGGACAAAGGCATATCATTAGGATCAGAAGAAGCACTCTTAGCAGCAAGCAATTTCATAAGTTCATCCATCTTCCCACTCAAAACACTAATTTCTTCGATAGCATGCACTTTCTTACTAGTAGATCTTTCGGTGTTCCATTGAGAATAATTAACCATAATATTATCTAGGAGTTTGGTATCTTGTCCTAAGGTAGTTTCCATGAAAGTGCCTCCGGCGGCCGAATCTAAAAGATTTCTAGAAGCGAAATTCAAGCCAGCATAAAAGTTCTGAATAATCATCCATAGATTCAAACCATGTGTAGGGCAATTACGTATCATTAATTTCATTCTCTCTCAAGCTTGTGCAACATGCTCATGATCTAGTTGCTTAAATTCATAATATCGTTTCTAAGAGAGATGATCTTAGCAGGAGGGAAATACTTAGAGATAAAAACATCTTTGCACTTATTCCATGAATCAATACTATTTCTAGGCAAAGAGGAAAACCAAGTTTTAGCACGATCTCTAAGTGAAAACGGAAATAACTTCAATTTAACAATATCGTTATCCGTATCGCATTTCTTTTGCATATCACACAAATCAACAAAGTTGTTTAGATGGGTAGCGGCATCTTCACTAGGAAGGCCGGAGAATTGATCTTTCATGACAAGATTCAACAAAGCAGCATTGACCTCACAAGACTCAGCATCGGTAATAGGAGCAGTCGGAGTGCTAATAAAATCATTGTTGTTGGTATTGTAGAAGTCACACAATTTGGTATTGTTCTGAGCCATAGTGACAAGCAAGCAATCCAACACACACAAGCAAACAAGAAGCAAGCGAACGAGAAACACACGGCGGAAGAAGGGCGAATAAAATGACAAAGGTGAAGTGGAGGAGAGGAAAACGAGAGGCAAATAAATGTAATGCGAAGAATAAGGGTTTGTGATAGATACTTGCTATATGACTTTTGCATAAGCCTCCCCGGCAACGGCGCCAGAAATTCTTCTTGCTACCTCTTGAGCTTGCGTTGTATTCCGTCAAAGAGGAAAGGGAGATGCATCACAGTAGCATAAGTATTTCCTCAGTTTTTGAGAACCAAGGTATCAATCTAGTAGGAGACCATGCGCCAGTCCCTCGCACTTGCAGAAACAAATAAGAACTTCACAGCCAACGCGATAAGGGGTTCCCAATCCCTTTACGGTCACTTACGATAGTGAGATCTGATAGAGATGATAATTATATTTTTGGTATTTTTGGTTTAATAAAACAGCAAATAAACAACGACAAACGAAATTAACGAGAAAGTAATATGATAGAGATAGACCCGGGGGCCATAGTTTTCTCTAGTGGCTTCTCTCATGATAGCGATACTATGGCGGGCAAACAAATTACTGTCGAGCAATTGATAGAAAAGCGAATAATTATGAGACTATCTAGGCATGATCATTGTATATAGGCATCACGTCCGAGACAAGTAGACCGACTCCTGCCTGCATCTACTACTATTACTCCACACATCGACCACTATCCAACATGCATCTAGTGTATTGAGTTCATACGAACAGAGTAATGCCTTAAGAAAGATGACATGATGTAGAGGAATAAACTCAAGCAATATGATGAAAACCCCATCTTTTTATCCTTGATGGCAACAATACAATACGTGCCTTGCTGCCCCTACTGTCATTGGGAAAGGACACCGCAAGATTGAACCCAAAGCCAATCACTTCTCCCATTGCAAGAACTATAGATCTAGTAGGCCAAACCAAACCAATAATTCGAAGAGACTTGCAAGGATATTATGAGCACACATAAAAAGTTCAGAAAAGAACCAAATATCTTTCATAGATAACCTTGATCATAAACCCACAATTCATCGGATCTCGACAAACACACCGCAAAAAGAGATTACATCGAATAGATCTCCTCGAAGACCGAGGAGAACTTTGTATTGAGATCCGGAGAGAGAGAAGAAGCCATCTAGATATTAGCTATGGACCCGAAGGTCTGTGGTAAACTAGTCACAACTCATGGTGAGGGCGATGATGATGATGATGAAGGCCTCTGTGATGGACCCCCCTCCCGGAACAGGCTCCAAGATGGGATCTCCACGGGAACAGCAGCTACGGCGATGGAATTAGGGTTTTCTCTCTGCGTGTGGAGTTTCTGGGGTACGTAGGCATATATAGGAGGAAGAGGGGCACCAGGGGCCACAGGGCCTGCCCTTGAGGCAGGGGGGCGCGCCTTGGGCAGGGGGCACGCCCCCACCCTCGAGGGTGGGTCCCCTGTCCTCTGGCTTGGCCCCGAAGTTTATCTCGCGTGATTTCCTCCAAAAATATCTCCTGTGAAGGTTTCATTCCGTTTGGACTCCGTTTGATATTCCTTTTCTGCAAAACCTTGAAATAGGCAAAAAAACAGCAATCTGGACTGGGCCTTTGGGTTAGTAGGTTAGTCCCAAAAATGATATAAAAGTGAATGATAAATCCCATTAAACATCTAAGACTTGAAAAATAATAGCATGGAACAATCTAAAATTATAGAAACGTTGGAGACGTATCAGCGGCGGTGGCTCCTCCTCCACGGCCCCTCCTCGCCTTGTCAAGCCGAAGAGGGAGCCAGGGCTGGCGACGGTGAAGCCGGAGCCTCCTCTCGCCGAGAAGGTCAACGAAGAAGAGGCCGCCTTGAAGTGGGCGCACGAGGACTACGCGCGCATGGAGCTGGACCGCCAGCGCCGCGCCCTGGAGGAGATCGCCGAAGGCCGCCACCGTGAAGCAGCGCGCCGGGGCGAGGGGTCGAGCCGCGGCGCCGGCCATGTCAAGGAGGAGAAGGAGGAGGACGACGCCGGCGACGACTACGCGCTGCTTAGTGCCTACTTCGGTGTAATGCCCCAAATGTAACACTTTCCTATAATGGCAATAAAACTTCCTCTTTGACACTTGTCATTATCCTTGGGGGTCCTTCTCATTTATTTTATTTGCATTGCCATACCTTTTATTATTTTGCATCTTTGCATTGCTCATCATATCATCATGGCATCATAGTTTAATTCATTTTGTGCATTGTGAGACTTTGTGATGTGTTGTGTGAGGGTTCAAGCTAACCTAGCTAAAACCCTACCCCTCTCCCTCTTCTTCTTCTTCTTCTTTTCTTCCTATTCTTCTCCTTCTTCTTTCTGGCCTTTTCTTGATCTATTATGCAAGCCACGTAGCCAAGTGCCATTATGGTTCTTTTCCTCCTTTAAATCTTGCACCATGTGAGCAACCCCTCCACCAAATATCACCTCATTTGAATATGATTTGGTTGGGTTTTAAAATATCAAGAGTTTGTCATATATTCAAACTCCTTTTATTTTTCTGCCTCTAAAAATGTCCAAGTCAAATTATTTAAATAGAGCATAATTCACTAGGCTTAGGGGTATTTTTCTTTTCCCCTAATTCTTCTTCTTTATTTCTGTGCATTCTTTTCTTTTTCTGCGTGAAGAAATAAACAAAAGAAGAGGCAGCAGCAGCCTGCAATGTAACCTGGGCCTCCTCCTTCTCTCTCTCCCACCCAGGCCCAGTTCCTCTCCCGCAGCGCAGCCCAGCTCCGCAGGCCCAGCCACAGCCGCGCAGTCGCACCGTAGCCACTCCGAGTGTGAGGCCCCACATGTCAGTGGCACATCCCCCTCGCCTCCGTCTTCCTCCGTCAGAAAAGCAGAGCACGCCGCGCTCACCGTAGCGCCGTCAGCTCACGGACGTCGAGGCCATGTGCCGAGCCCCTCTTTTAAACCCAAACTGTGCCCACCACTCCTCTCTAGGTCTTCCCTTTCCCCTCTCGCCATCTGGAGAGCTGGGATCCCCCAGATCCGCCGCCACCATCGATGCCCGAGCGCATCTGAGAGCAGCCTCTCGTCGTCGGCGAGCTCCGCGTCGTCCTCGGCCTCGCCAAAGTTGTCCAGCTTCTTCCTCGACGTCGTCTTCTTCCACTACATCAACCACGCGGACCCGAGCGCCTCATTGTCGAGCTCGTCTTCCTCTTCTTCCTCTACAGTGGCCGTAGGTGTTCGAGGCACGTCGCCGACGACTCCGTCCACGCCAGGGCCAGCCGAGCACACCGCCGTGCTCGTGGTGAGCTCCTCTCTTTCCCCGTGCCCTTTTCCCTTTCTTGCGCATGCTCTAGGCCATAGTTCCACCAGTGCCCGATCGCGCCGCCGTCGGACCTCGTCGCCAATGAGTGTTCCGACCTCTCTAGCTCTTGCTGTGGTGCCCGTTCGCTCCGCCTAGATTCGTAGGACCTCTCTGTGTAGTTGCCGTGCCGCCTAGGGCCTTGCATCGCCTCGCCGTCGTCCCGTCGCCGCCGTGTTGTAGTTGCTCGCCGCCGGCAATGCAGTGCCCTGTAGTTGCTGCTAGTAGGTTGGTTGGATGCAGGACTCTGCAAGGAGTCTCTCGCACCCCTCCGCCGTGCCAATTGGTCGCCGGAGCGGCTCCGGCGAGCAGCTTCGACGAGGGCCAGTGCCTTCCCCTGTTCTGCTCCTGCTGCATATTCTTTAGATATGCTACTTCTTATCTGTCAAGATTCGATGAAGTGGCGTAGTGCTTTGTCTCCGTCAGTTTCGTCAGTAGAGCGTGGGTTCGATCCCCCGCGGGCGCTATGGTATTTCTCCCATTTTTAGTTTTTGTGTGAGGCTGACAGCAGGGCCCCACCTGCCAGCCTCACATCCCCTTTTCCAGCCCCCGCGCACACCCGCTCGCCAGCTCAGCTCCACTTGTCCCCCCTGTCAATGTCAGTGGCTAGCTGAGCCTGGGTCACTTTAGACCCTGGCGCCATTTCTGTTTTATTTCTTTATTTCTTTTTGTTTTTCTTTTCTGTTTTTCTTGTTTAATTAATATCTGCATATTTATGCATCATATGAATTTGAGCCCTATATGAAAAGTGCTTAGGATTTTGTGTAGATTATGAATATGTCACTTGCTGCCATGTTTAAAAACATTTGAAATGCTGTTTGAATTTAAACTTGTTTTAAGTATGCTTAACTTGCAAAATTCATAACTAAAAATCTACAACTCCAAATTTAACAAACTTTATATGCATTTGGGGTAGAAAAATGTGTAGAATATTTTGGTGCTGTTGTTTAGCATGTTTGACAACTCTTTCACAGAAGTTTTCCAAATCTGTCCCAAATGTAAATAAATGAATATGGGAGTTTCTGGATATTGTAGTAATTGTTTTCCAGCCCATTTAACTTTTCTAGCATGTTGCTGTTATGTTTAGTTGCACCTTGCCATGTTAACCAACCTCTTTAAAACATGTTGGTTGCTTGTTTGATAATCTACATAAACTTGCTAAGTTGTTACTTCACTTGTTTCACATGTGTGGTTGATCTTGTTTGTTGGTGATGTTATTGCATTCTTGTGACCTAGGCCATGCATCATGTCTTTACATGTTCACATGCTTCATGTTCATGCATCATGTGATTGAGCACTCCATGTTGATTGATTTTGTTCCGTTGTTGCATTGTTGTGTTTGGTTAGAGCCTGGTGAAGATATTGAGTACGAGGTTTCTACCGAGGTTGAGTGTGAGGAGCAAGGTTACGTTCCCTCCGAGGATTCAACTGGCAAGATGACCTGACCCAGATATCATTACTATCTTTGCCTATGCTAGATGTCTCGCTCTTTAGCTTTTTGCCTCGATGCCTATGTCTGTTTGTCAGCCTCCTATTTGTTGCCATGAAACTCTTTAACCACCCAACCTAGCAAACCTTTGATTGGCTACGTAATCTTCGCTCAACCCCTCTTATAGCATTGTTAGTTGCAGGAGAAGATTCGAAGATTCTTGCTTCATGATGAAGTTATTGTTGGGATATCACACTATATAATCTGTTAGACTAAATCATCTATATACATGGCAATGGGTGGAAGGCTAAGCCTTTGCTTGGTGTTTTGTTCCACTCATGCCTCCCTAGGAACCGTTTAAATCGGTGTTATGTTCCTTGATTTTGCGTCCCTAACACGGTTGGGGTTTATGGGCCCCCCTCGATAACCAGCTTAGCGCTAAAGCTTTTCCAGAAAGGCCCAACATTGGTTTTACATTTGCCTAACAACTAAAACTTGCATAGGGAGTTATAAACCCTTTTCTTAATCAACAACCCAGGCCAGTGCTCCACATGAGTGTTGGTCCAAACTGGGGGTCCTCCAGGGCCACCTTGGGGAAACCCGAGGGCTGGTAAAAACCTGTAGCATCGCCCATCCGGTCGTGGCCTGAGACAAGATACGCGCGGCTACTATCAGGGTGTCGGCATGCCGGGAGGTCTTGCTGGATTAGTTTTACCTTAGTCGGAATATCTTGAGCACGGGATTCCGAGAATACTCAGGTCTGCCCACCTTGGAGTTGCGACTCCACAGATCGTGAGCTTGTGATTCGCTAAGTTGGGACACCCCTGCAGGGGTTTGATCTTTGGAAAGTCGTGCCCGCGGTTATGTGGCAGATGGGAATTTGTTAATATCCGGTTGTAGAAAACTTGACACTATGTTCAGAATACACTACGAGCGTGAGTAACCGTGACGGTCGCTTTCCGAAGGGGTTCGGGAAGAGAACACGGTGGGGTTATGTTTGACGTGCTTAGATAGGATCACTTCGAGATCACTTTGGCGATCGATGGCACTTCTCTTCTCGCTCTAAACACGTAAGCTAGTGATAGTGCAGCTGCAACGTTGTTCTTCGGCCTTGTTCAACACCCAAGGCTTAGATAGCTTTGCTACCCGGGAACAGGATTGCTGAGTCCTCCGTGTGTAACGCCCGGGTAATCACGCTACAGTAATTCCCTGCTAATGATGCCACGTCATCGTGTTACTGTTGATAGCATCACGCTAATCGAAAACCCGTTCGAAATAAGAGCCCGAAAAAGAAATAAACAAAATAAGTTTTCAAAATGGTAATTAAAAATGTTCGGGCGGTGCTAAATATTGTAAGATCAATTATGGACTAGTTATTACAATTTCTAAAATTGCCTAAGTATTTTAAATAAAGTAAAACAGAAAAGAAGTAATTAAATAAAAGAAAAGGAAAGGCAAACAACAAAAATAAAATAAAAGCTAAACTAACCTAACCTACTGGGCCTCGGCCCACTAGCATCTAGCCTAGATATAACCCACCCCTCGGTGGGATATTTCCCACCGACACCCCCCACCGACACTTTCCCCCCCCTCTCTCTCTCTCCCTCGACTGGATCGGGGGGAAGACCCCGTCCGCCCCT
>LR738715.1:848990573-849091768 GCA_902687465.1 Secale cereale | reverse complement strand
GGAGCCCCGTCGTGCCCGTACGCACTCGCCGCGCCTGGCCGCGCCGGCCGCCCCCTTCAGCCGAGCCGGGCCGTCGCCACCCACCCAGCCGCGGCCGCCCACCGATGGCCACGCCCGGCCGCGCCCGCGCGGCCCTCACTGCCGCGCCTGCTTCCCCTCCCCGCCTCCTCTGGCCGCCTGCCTCACCGGCCGGCCGCACCGCGGCGACCTCGCCCTGCCACTCCGGCGTCCAGCACCGGCGCCCCGCCGTGCTCGGGCCCGTGCTGCCTCGAGCACGGGCGCCACGCCCGATCTAGCGCCCGCACACCCGCCCCGCTTGGCCCTCTGGGCCACTGCCAGGGGGGCCCCGCGCCCCAGAAAAAAAAAGGGTTTTAAAAAAATAAAAATAAAAATAAATAAATAAATAAATAAATAAATAAATAAATAAATAAATAAATAAATTAATTAACAAATTAATTAAGTTAATTAATCACCTTTAGATTAATCTAATCTTTAATTAACCTAATCTGTAATTAACTAAAACCTAATTAAACTAACTAAACTGTTAGTTAGTTTACTGCCTATGACACACGGGCCCCACTGGTCAGTTTGACCAGTCAACCATGATGACGTCAGCATGATGTCATGCTGATGTCATAAATCATTTTTCGATTTAAGTTAATTAATATTAAATTCCAGAAATTAATAAAACCTTTAGAAAATCATATCTTTTAAACCGTAACTCGGATGAAAATAATTTATATATGAAAGTTGCTCAGAATTTCGAGACGCATCCGAATTCGCAGACCGTTCGTCCACCACACATCCCTAGCATACCGAACCCGCAACTTTCCCCCTCCGTTTCATCCGCCCGAAAACGCGAAACACCGGGAATACTTTCCCGGATGTTTCCCCCCTTCGTCAGTATCACCCGATACTGCGTTAGGGCACACTTAGCACCGTTACCTGTCATGTCATGCATCGTCATGCATCTGTTTGCATTGTATTCACTGTTTCTTCCCCCTCTTCTCTCCGGTAGACTACGAGACCGACGCTGCTGCTGCCCCGATCGACTACGGTGTTGAAGACCCCACTTTGGCTGCCGAGCTTCCAGGCAAGCCCCCCCTTTGATCACCAGATATCGCCTACTCTTCTCTCTACTGCTTGCATTAGAGTAGTGTAGCATGTTACTGCTTTCGATAATCCTATTCTGCTGCATAGCCTGTCATTGTTGCTATCACTGTTGATACTTTACCTGCAATCCTAAATGCTTAGTATAGGATGCTAGTATTCCATCAGTGACCCTACACCCTTGTCCGTCTGCCCTGCTATTCTATCGGGCCGTGATCACTTGGGGGTGATTACGGGTATAAATTACATACACATATACATGATACTTGATGTGACTAAAGTCGGGTCGGCTCGTTGAGTACCCGCGGTTGATTCACGGATTGGGGGCTGAAAGGACATACTTTCCCGACGGCCCTCTGTGTGGATCTTTGTGGCGGAGCGACAGGGCAGGTTGAGACACCTAGGAGACAGGTGGCCTGGCCCTGGACGTTGTCCGTGGTTGTTTCACAATAACACGCTTAACGAGTTTGGATATTTGATCTGAGTCTGGCCATTTGGTCTATACGCACTAACCAGCTACGTGGGAATAGTTATGGGTACTCGACGTCGTGGTATCAGCCGAAGCCTTTTTGACGTCAGCGACTTAGCGGCGCGCGCCGGATTGGACTGGAAGCCTACTCTGGTATTAGGAGAGGCTAGGTCTGCTTACCGGCCGCCCTCGCAACGTGCAGGTGTGCATTGGGCGATGGGCCCAGACCCCTGTGTGCTTAGGACTTAGACCGACGTGCTGACCTCTCTGCTGTGCTTAGGTAGGGCTGCGACGTGTTGATCTTCCGAGGCCGGGCATGACCCTGGAAAGTGTGTCCGGCCAAATGGGATCAAGCGTGCTGGGTTATGTGGTGCACCCCTGCAAGGAAGTTAATCTATTCGAATAGCCGTGTCCCTCGGTAAAAGGACGACCCGGAGTTGTATTCCGACCTCATGATAACTAGAACCGGACACTTGATAAAACACACCCAGATGAGTTCCAGATATAACTCGGTGGTTGCTCTCTCACAGGGTGATGTGCGGGAGAATCGCCGAGTAGGATTATGCTATTCGATGTTACTTGGTGAACTTACCATCTATTCTCTTCTACTGCTGCAAGATGGAGGCTGCCTGAAGCGTAGTCTTCGTTTGGATTAGCTATCCCCCTCTTATTCTCGCTTGCTGCAGTTCAGTCCACCGATATTACCCATATCATTGTTACCTTTGCATATGTAGTATAGATCCTTGCTTGCGAGTACTTTGGATGAGTACTCACGGTTGCTTTGCTTCCCCTTTTCCCCCTTTTGTACCTTCTTCTCGGAAGATGCAACCAGCTGGTGGAGCCCAGGAGCCAGACGCCACCTACGATGACTCCTACGACACCAGAGGCGCCTACTACTACGTGCAGTCTGCCGACGACGACCAGGAGTAGTTAGGAGGATCCCAGGCAGGAGGCCTGCTCCTCTTTCGATCTGTATCCCAGTTTGTGCTAGCCATCTTATGGCACCTTGTTTAACTTTATGTCTGTACTCAGATATTTGTTGCTTCCGCTGACTTGTCTATGATCGAGCACTTGTATTCGAGCCCTCGAGGCCCCTGGCTTGTAATATGAAGCTTGTATGACTTATTTTACTTTTAGAGTTGTGTTGTGATATCTACCAGTGAGTCCCTGATCTTGGCCGTACACATTTGCGTGCATGATTAGTGTACGGACAAATCGGGGGCGTCACACCGTGGCTCACAGATTCTACAAAACACCAAATGTAGGTACCGTGGAGAACTACACAGCTGGTGGTTCGGAGTTGTACTGGGAGTTCGACGAAGAACATGGGCGATACTACGTGTCTTATCCAGAGGATCATTAGGGATCTTACTAGGATGATCGGGACCTTGTGTTATTTATTTATGGTATCTTTCATTTGGATCTTCGTCCGTAGTCGGAATCTGATGTTATTTGGATGATGATTGTTATGTAATGCATTGTGTGACGTGGCGAGTGTAAGCCAACTACTCTTTTGCAATTTCATCCCTCTTTTACATGAGATGTGCAAAGATACCATTCTTGAGATCATTCTAGTATGATATTATGCCTTTAAGTCGTGCCTCGACACATGGGAGGTACAATCTCATACTGGGCGTTACAAGTTGGTAATCAGAGCCTTCTCCGACCTAGGAGCCCCCACTGATTGATCAAATCGTTGACGGTTGAGTCTAGGCACACTTGAAAATGTTTTGAGTCCTATATATATATCGGAGAGTAGGATTTCTTTTTTATGCCTCATCCCCTTTTCACTCTGGTGAGGACTCCTGACGATTACTTTATCTCATCTACTCTCAAATATTCACTAAATTTTTTAGGATCACGCGAGTATTGTTTGGATTGTTCCGATGTCTTTGTGATGAGAACATTGTTCTCGATGCCTCCTGTCATTATGGGTTGTGGCAGTGTCCCGGGGTGTTGAGCTCCGAGGTGTTGTCGTCACAATCTATCGCAACAGTTCTGGAATACTTAAGACGGCCGACATCAAAAACTCTTCTCTGCGGTTGGTGGCAAGATAACCCCGACATCACCCAGTACTAGGGAGGTAGTTCGGTAGTATTGCCATAGCTTGTATAGCAGATGCGTTTCGAAGGTCCGAGGTAAACAGTTTCCGGAAATAACTGATTATGTGTTGAAGGATGGATACAGCTGGATGTAGGATTAGAGTTGAGTGCGCGGTGCTTCCCCTGTATCCCCAACACCTGATTGCATAACTGGAAACTTTCGGAAATTAATAGGTGGGTTCATCTAGTAGCTCGTAGGCATTCTTCCAACGAATGCATGATATGGAGTTCGGGGTTCTACATTGAGTGAAGTGGTTTTATGGGCGGTTGTTCCGATCGGGAGTTGCATCTTAAAGGGTCCTTGGCTATGCTGATCCGGGGATTGAAAAACCCTTTTGTAACACGTTCCATGAGCTTTTGGCACGAACATGTGGGACGAAACTTATATCTTATATTTGTTCTATCTGATCCTTGTTGTTTTTATTTTACCTTTTGGTCTCCCAAATGGCTTCTCGAGAAGATTGTTGTACCGTTGAACTGTGGATTACATTCGTTCATTTTGTTTGGATGTTCCTGTGAAGACTTTTGTTGCAATTCTAGTCTTGATTCAGCTTATTTCTTTCAATCAATGGCTAATAGTTGTCATCTCCTTCAGGATGGCTCCTAAGAAGGTTCCCAATGCTAACCCAGAGGGTGAAGAAGTTCCTGATCGTCCTCCTTCCCCTCTTCCTCCATCTGAGGCCTGGAGAGCAATTATGCAAGCGACGAACCAGAACACCCTGATGCTTTTGCAAATGATGCAGAACATTCAAGCCAACCAAGCAAATCAAGGTGGTCATGGGAACCAAGGCCAAGGCAATTTGTTCAACCAAGCTCACTTTGCTTCGCTCAACCAGTTCGTGGCAAACCAACCGAAGGCGTTCAGTTACTGTGTGGATCTGCTAGATGCTGAAGACTGGATAACAGACATCAAGAAGCACTTTGAATCCAGTAACGTGAGACCTAAGGATTATGTCAAGTTTACCGCCTTCCAACTCAAGGATCAAGCTGCTGATTGGTGGCAACAGTATAAAGATTCCAGAGAAGGACGTGAAATCTCGTGGACTGACTTCTGCAAGGATTTCCGCTCTCACCACATTCCAACTAGTGTCAGCGAAGGCATGCGTGAGCAATTCCGCAACCTGAAGCAAGGCACCATGTCCGTTTATCAATACAATGTCAAGTTCCAGAATCTCGCTCGCTATGCCAAGTAAGACATCCCAGATTCCAAGAGCAAGATTTATCAGTTCCGTGGTGGTCTGAAGGATGAACTTCAACTAGCTCTCACCTTGTTTGATCCGGATGAATTTGATCAATTCTATAACATGGCCCTTAAGCAAGAGGCAGCCCAGCTCAAGGTTGAAGCTTCCAAAAAGAGGATCAGAGATGCTGTTAACTCCTCCTCTTCCTCCCAAGTGGTTGCAAAGCAGCAGAAGTTTTGGCTTCCACCTCCTCCAGTGCTCCGCCCTCCCAACAACAACAACAACAACAACAACAACAAGCACTCTGGTGGCCGTGGTTTCTCCCACCCACCCAACTCAAGCAGTTAGTCCAAGAATCACTTTGAAGCTTCGAAGTCAAGTGCTCCTTATCACCGTCCTCTCTCAGAAGTGGTTTGCAACAAGTGCACTCAGAAGGGTCACTATGCTAACAAGTGTCCCAACCCAAGGCGCCTTCCGCCTCCTCCACCTGTCAGCACTGCTATTGTCAAGCACAATCCCAAGCAAGCAAGAGTGAATCTGATGAATGCAGCACATGCAGAGAACTCTTCAGATGTGATACTTGGTAACCTTCCAGTCAATCTTAAGCCTGCTAAAGTTTTGTTTGATTCGGGTGCATCATGCTGTTTCATGTCTCATCCTTTTGCATCCAAGCATAATGTTGTCACCAAAAATTTGCAAAGGGAGTTATCAGTTATTTCTCCGGGTAAACGAATGCATTCTAGTGTGTATGCTCCGGATATATCTATTTATATGGGTGATTACCGCTTCCTGGTTTCTCCGGTTATTCTCGGTAACTCCGATATTGATCTTATTCTTGGGATGGATTGGCTCTCCAAGCATGATGCAAACATTAGTTGTGCAAATAAGGAGGTCAAGCTTACTCATCCTGACGAAGACGTGATTATCTTCGCCTCTCTAGATAACACAATCAGGCTATTCTCTCTCAATGACAAGGGTGAGATTAATGCCATCTCTCAGATTCCGGTGGTCAATGAGTATGAAGATGTTTTCCTTGAAGAGCTTCCAGGCATGCCTCCGCATCGTCAAGTTGAATTTGTCATTGAACTCGAGCCCGGTACCGAGCCAGCATGTCGACGTCCGTACAAGCTCTCCCCTGATGAGTTGTAGGAACTTAAGAGACAACTCGATGTCCAAGAGAGTATGGGTCTACTCAGGCGTAGCACTTGTCCTTGGGGCTGTGGTGTTCTATTTATCAAGAAGAAGGATGGCACGGAACGCCTTTGCGTGGATTACCGGCCACTGAACAAGAAGACAATAAAGAACAAGTATCTGCTCCCCAATATCAATGAATTGTTCGAGCAGCTCAAAGGAGCAAAGGTGTTCTCAAAGCTCGATCTCTGGATGGGTTATCACCAGATCCGTATCCATGAAGAAGATATTCCCAAGACCACATTCAGAACGAGTTTTGGCTCTTATGAATACACTGTCATGTCTTTTGGCCTCGCAAATGCTCCACCCACCTTCTCGAGGATGATGCACTTCATATTCAACCCCTACACCAATGAATTTGTTCTCGTCTATCTGGATGACATCTTGGTATTCTCCAAGAATGAAGAAGACCATGCCAAGCACCTTCGTTTGGTTCTGGACAGGCTCCGTGAACAGAAGTTCTATGCGAAGTTCTCCAAATGTGAATTCTGGCTGGATAAGGTCTTATATCTTGGCCATATCATCTCTGCTGAGGGTATTTCTGTCAACCCCGAGAAAATTGAAGCCATTGTCAACTAGGAACCCCCACAGAATGTCAAGCAACTCCGAAGCATCCTTGGTCTTGCTAGCTATTGCAGAAGTTTTGTTCAGAACTTCTCCAAGATTGCCAAGCCTCTCTCAAACCTGTTGCAGAAGAATGTCAAGTACAACTGGACTCCTGATTGTGATGTGGCATTCAAAACACTCAAAGAGAAACTCATTTCTGCTCCGGTTCTTACTCCTCCGGATGAGTCCAAGCCCTATGAATTCTTTTGTGATGCTTCTTTACAAGGACTTGGTGGTGTTCTCATGCAAGACAAGAAGATTGCGGCATACACTTCTCGTCAATTGTAACCACATGAGAGGAATTACCCCACACATGATCTTGAGCTAGCAGCAGTGGTACATGCCTTGATCACATGCAGACACCTTCTGTTGGGCAGAAAAGTGGACATCTTCACCGATCACAAGAGCTTGAAGTACATCTTCACACAGCCAAACCTGAACCTTCGCCAGACTCGTTGGGTTGAGATGATCCAAGAGTATGATCCAAACATTGAATATACACCTGGCGAGGCCAATGTCATTGCAGATGCCTTGAGCAGAAAGGCATATTCCAACAATCTCCTTCTCAAACCGTTCCAGCCTGAGCTTTGTGAATCATTTAGGAAGCTCAACCTCCAAGTTGTTCCGCAAGGTTTTCTTGCAAACCTTCAAGTTGCTCCTACCTTGGAAGATCAGATCCGTGAGGCCCAACTAAGTGATGCAATGGTGCAGAAAGTGAAACATGGTATCGCTAAGGGTACTCCCAAATACAAGTGCTATCGTGTTGATGAGAAAGACACCTTGTTCTTTGAGGACAGAATTGTGGTTCCCAAGGGTGAACCCAGGAAGCTCATAATGATCGAAGCACGTGACTCCCTCCTCTCGATTCATCCCGGAAGTTCTAAGATGTACCAAGACCTCAAGCAATCTTACTGGTGGACTCGCATGAAAAGGGAGATTGCCCAATTCGTGAATGAATGTGATGTCTGCAGAAGAGTGAAGGCAGAGCATCAACGTCCAGCCGGTCTCCTTCAACCTCTACCGATTCCCGAGTGGAAATTCGACCACATTGAAATGTATTTCGTCACTGGGTTTCCTAAGTCCAAGAAGGGGAATGATGCTATCTTTGTAGTCATTGACAACCTAACCAAAGTATCTCACTTCCTTCCCGTCAAAGAATCCATCAATGCAGCTCAGTTGGCAGAGTTGTACACTTCCAGAATCGTTTCGTTGCATGGCATTCCTCAAGTTATCTCCTCAGACCGTGGAAGTTTGTTCACATCCAAGTTCTAGGACTCCTTTCAGTCAGCCATGGGCACTAAGATTCATTTTAGCACTGCGTTTCACCCTCAGACTAGTGGTCAAGTCGAAAGAGTGAACCAGATCCTCGAAGACATGCTCAGAGGTTGTGTCATCTCTTTTGTCATGAAGTGGGAAGATTGTCTCCCGTTTGCTGAGTTCTCTTACAACAACAATTTCAAAGCAAGTGCCGGCAAAGCTCCTTTTGAAATCCTCTATGGCAGAAAGTGCCGTACCCCTCTCAACTGGTCCGAGACTGGTGAACGTCAACTTCTTGGCAATGACTTGATCTCAGAAGCCGAAGAAATGTGCAAAGTCATACGTGAGAATCTCAAAGCCGCTCAATCGCGTAAAAAGAGTTACTATGATGGCAAGCATCGTGATTTGGCTTTCGACATTGGGGATCATGTCTATCTCGGTGTTTCTCCTATGAAAGGATCCCTAAGATTCGATATCAAAGGGAAGCTTGCTCCTAGATACGTGGGCCCTTTCAAGATTCTTGGCAAAAGAGGCGATCTAGCCTATCAACTTGAGCTCCCCTCCAACTTTGCAAATGTTCATGATGTGTTTCACATGTCTCAACTCTGCAAGTGCTTCAAGACACCTGAACGCACCATTCCATTCGAGGAGATTGATCTTCAACAAGACTTGTCTTATCATGAGCACCCTGTTGCTATTCTTGAGGAAACTGAGCGCAAAACCCGCAACAAGTCAATCAAGTTCTTGAAAGTTAAGTGGTCACACCATACCGACCGAGAAGCTACGTGGGAACGAGAAGATCACCTTCGTTCCGAGTATCCTTCCTTCTTCCAGTCCTAGATCTCGGGACGAGATCTTTTTGTAGTGTACGAGAGTTTGTAATGCTCCAATATAACACTTTCCTATAATGGCAATAAAGCTTCCTCTTTGATCCTTGTCATTATCCTTGGGGGTCCTCCTCATTTATTTTATTTGCATTGCCATACCTTTTATTATTTTGCATCTTTGCATTGCTCATCATATCATCATGGCATCATAGTTTAATTTATTTTGTGCATTGTGAGACTTTGTGATGTGTTGTGTGAGGGTTCAAGCTAACCTAGCTAAAACCCTACCCCTCTCCCTCTTCTTCTTCTTTTTCTTCTTCTTCTTTTCTTCCTATTCTTCTCCTTCTTCTTTCTGGCCTTTTCTTGATCTATTATGCAAGCCACCTAGCCAAGTGCCATTGTGGTTCTTTTCCCTCCTTTAAATCTTGCACCATGTGAGCAACCCCTCCACCAAATATCGAGCATAATTCACTGAGGTTAGGGGTATTTTTCTTTTCCCCCAATTCTTCTTCTTTATTTCTGTGCATTCTTTTCTTTTTCCGCCTGAAGAAGTAAAGAAAAGAAGAGGTAGCAGCAGCCTGTAGTGTAACCTGGGCCTCCTCCTTCTCTCTCTCCCCCAAGCCCAGTTCCTCTCCCGCAGCGCAACCCAGCTCCGTAGGCCCAGCCACAGCCGCGCAGTCGCGCCGTAGCCACTCTGAGTGCGAGGCCCCACATGTCAGTGGCACATCCCCCTCGCCTCCGTCTTCCTCCGTCAGAAAAGTAGAGCACGCCGCGCTCACCGTCGCGCCGTCAGCTCACGGACGTCGAGGCCGTGCGCCGAGCCCCTCTTTTAAACCCAAACCGTGCCCACCACTCCTCTCTAGGTCTTCCCTTTCCCCTCTCGCCGTCTGGAGAGCTGGGATCCCCCAGATCCGCATCCACCATCGACGCCCGAGCGCATTTGAGAGCAGCTCGTCACTAGCGAGCTCCGCGTCGTCCTCAACCTCGCCAAAGTTCTCCAGCTTCTTCCTCGACGTCAACTTCTTCCACTACATCAACCACGCGGACCCGAGCACCTCTCCGTCGAGCTCGTCTTCCTCTTCTTCCTCTACGGTGGCCGTAGGTGTTCGAGGCACGCCGCCGACGACTCCGTCCACGCCAGGGCCAACCGAGCACACCGCCCTGCTCGTGGTGAGCTCCTCTCTCTCATCGTGCCCTTTTCCCTTTCTTGCGGATGCTCTAGGCCATAGTTCCACGAGTGCCCGATCGCGCCGCCGTCGGACCTCGTCGCTGGCGAGTGTTCCGACCTCTCTAGCTCTTGCTGTGGTGCCCGTTCGCTCTGCCTAGATGCGTAGGACCTCTCTGTGCAGTCGCCGTGCCGCCTAGGGCCTTGCATTGCCTCGCCGTCGTCCCGTTGCCGCCATGCTGGCGCTGCAGTGCCCCGTAGTTGCTGCTAGTAGGTTGGTTGGATGCGGTACTTTGCAAGGAGTCTCTCGCACCCCTCCGCCGTGCCAATTGGTCGCCGTAGCGGCTCCGACGAGCAGCTTCGACGAGGGCCAGTGCCTTCACCTGTCCTACTCCTGCTGCATATTCTTCAGATATGCTGCTTCCTATCTGTCAAGATTCGATGCAGTGGCGTCGTGGTTTGTCTCCGTCACTTTCGTCAGTAGAGCGTGCGTTCGAGCCCCCACGGGCGCTGCGGTATTTCGCCCATTTTTAGTTTTTGTGTGAGGCTAACAGCAGGGCCCCACCTGCCAGCCTCACATCCCCTTTTCCAGCCCCCGCGCGCACCCGCTCGCTAGCTCAGCTCCGCTTGGTCCCCCTGTCAGTGTCAGTGGCTAGCTGAGCCTGGGTCACTTTAGACCCTGGCGCCATTTCTGCTTTATTTCTTTTTCTGTTTTTCTTTTTATTTTCTGTTTTTCTAGTTTAATTAATATCTGCATATTTATGCATCATATGAATTTGAGACCTATATGAAAAGTGCTTAGAATTTTGTGTAGATTATGAATATGTCACTTGCTGCCATGTTTAAAAACATTTAATATGCTGTTTGAATTTAAACTTGTTTTAAATATGCTTAACTTGCAAAATTCATAACTAAAAATCTACAACTCCAAATTTAACAAACTTTATATGCATTTGGGGTAGAAAAATGTGTAGAATATTTTGGTGCTGTTGTTTAGCATGTTTGAAACCTCTTTCACAGAAGTTTTCCAAATCTGTCCCAAATGTAAATAAATAAATATGGGAGTTTCTGGATATTGTAGTAATTGTTTTCCAGCCCATTTAACTTTGCTCGCATGTTGTTGTTATGTTAAGTTGCACCTTGCCATGTTAACCAACCTCTTTAAAACATGTTGGTTGCTTGTTTGATAATCTACATAAACTTGCTAAGTTGTTACTTCACTTGTTTCACATGTGTGGTTGATCTTGTTTGTTGGTGATGTTATTGCATTCTTGTGACCTAGGCCATGCATCATGTCTTTACATGTTCACATGCTTCATGTTCATGCATCATGTGATTGAGCACTGCATGTTGATTGATTTTGTTCCGTTGTTGCATTGTTGTGTTTGGTTAGAGCCTGGTGAAGATACTGAGTACGAGGTTTCTACTGAGGTTGAGTGTGAGGAGCAAGGTTACGTTCCCTCCGAGGATTCAATAGGCAAGATGAGCTGACCCAGATATCATTACTATCTTTGCCTATGCTAGATGTCTCGGTCTTTAGCTTTTTGCCTCGATGTCTATGGCTGTTTGTCAGCCTCCTATTTGTTTCCATGAAACTCTTTAACCACCCAACCTAGCAAACCTTTGATTGGCTACGTAAGCTTCGCTTAGCCTCTCTTATAGCATTGTTAGTTGCAGGAGAAGATTCGAAGATTCTAGCTTCATGATGAAGTTATTGTTGGGATATTACACTATATAATCTGTTAGACTAAATCATCTATATACATGGCAATGGGTGGAAGGCTAAGCCTTTGCTTGGTGTTTTGTTCCAATCATGCCTACCTAGGAACCGTTTAAACCGGTGTTATGTTCCTTGATTTTGCGTCCCTAACACGGTTGGGGTTTATGGGCCCCCATCGATAACCAGCTTAGCGCTAAAGCTTTTCCAGCAAGGCCCAACATTGGTTTTACATTTGCCTAACAACTAAAACTTGCATAGGGAGTTATAAACCCTTTTCTTAATCAACAACCCGGGCCAGTGCTCCACATGAGTGTTGGTACAAACTTGGGGGTCCTGCAGGGCCACCTTGGGGAAACCCGAGGGCTGGTAAAAACCTGTAGCATCGCCCATCCGGTCGTGGCCTGAGACGAGATACGCGCGGCTACTATCAGGGTGTCGGCACGCCGGGAGGTCTTGCTAGATTAGTTTTACCTTAGTCGGAATATCTTGAGCACGGGATTCCGAGAATACTCGGGTCTTCCCACCTTGGAGTTGCGACTCCGCAGATCGTGAGCTTGTGATGGGATAAGTTGGGACACCCCTGTAGGGATTTGATCTTTCGAAAGCCGTGCCCGCGGTTATGTGGCAGATGGGAATTTGTTAATATCCGGTTGTAGAAAACCTGACACTATGTTCATAATACACTACCAGCGTGAGTAACAATGACGGTCGCTTTTCGAAGTGGTTCGGGAAGTGAAAACGGTGGGGTTATGTTTGACGTGCTTAGATAGGATCACTTCGTGATCACTTTGGCGATCGATGGCACTTCTCTTCTCGCTCTAAACACGTAAGCTAGTGATAGTGTAGCTGCAACCTTGTTCTTCAGCCTTGTTCCACACCCAAGGCTTAGATAGCTTTGCTACTCGAGAACGGGATTGCTGAGTCCTCCGTGGCTCACAGATTCTACACAACACCAGATGCAGGTACCGTGGAGAACTACACAGCTGGTGGTTCAGAGTTGTACTGGGAGTTCGACGAAGAACGTGGGCGATACTACGTGACTTATCCAGAGGATCAGTAGGGCTCTTACTAGGATGATCGGGACCTTGTGTAATTTATTTATGGTATCTTTCATTTGGATCTTCGTCCGTAGTCGGACTCTGATGTTATTTGGATGATGATTATTATGTAATGCGTTGTGTGACGTGGCGAGTGTAAGCCAACTACTCTTTTGCAATTTCATCCCTCTTTTACATGAGTTGTGCAAAGATACCATTCTTGAGATCATTCTAGTATGATATTATGCCTTTAAGTCGTGCCTCGACACGTGGGAGGTATAATCTCATACCGGGCATTACATTCGGCCTGTAGTTGATGGTTTTTTCCGTCCATTTTATTCGTGTAAAAAACGTCTAAATTTCACGGAAATATGTCATGTTTGTTGAAATTTGGCCGTGTTTGCTGAAATTTGGCCGAACTGTGGGGACGTCTAGGGCCCGACCTGGGGGCGACGGCTGGGGACGTGCTCGCCCCCACACCGAAAAAACACCGGCTCGCCCCCAAGCGGCGATTTACGGCGCGTCTTGGGGGCGCAACGGCTGGAGATGCTCTGAGCTCCTGCATGTTCGATTGGCGCCACACTGATTTTTGTACTGCTTAGTGCATCTCCAGCCGTTCGGCCACCCAGGACATGATGGCGTCTCGCCCCTCGTTGGTTACCCCAAGTGGAAGGTTGAGATGTAGCGTAGCGGCAAATTTCCCTTGGCAAAGATACCAAGGATCGAATCCCGTGAGACTCCGAGGGTCGACAAGTAGGTGTCAACGGCGCCAGAAACTTAGCGGTTGACGGGACCTGCACACAGATACAGATAACTTTGCTCCCAACGAGTACAGAGAGGTTGTCAATCCCTCCGGCCTTGTTGTTTACAAAGGATCAAACACAAGAGATAATAATGATAGCTATGACTGCAACTAGGAAATAAAAACAGGAAGTAAATAGAAGGTGTGATCAGCGGTGGTAATATGGACCGGGGTCCCATGATGTTCACTAGTGATGTCTCTCTCCCAAAAGACGATAAAACAGCAAAGCGAGGTAAACAAATTACAGCTGGGCAATTGACAGGATTATGTGCGCAAACCAATGCTAACTATGCTGCAAAGAAAGGTAGAGGCTCAAAAGCATGGGCGGTACGCCAAGGCAAGTAGACCGAAATCCATCTGCATCTACTACTAATCATCCACCTTGAGATATCTATCTAGAACATCTCGCTGGTATTAAGTTGCGAATCCCACCCAAAGTGTAAACTCAAAGCAACAGACAACTGCATTAAAAGAACTTTGCGTAAAGTAAACAATCCTTGCACCCGCAAGTACAAGTACCGTTGTTTTCTCCCTTGTGGCAATAGCACATCCCCTAGACTCATGTTTCTGTCACTCAAGCTAGTCATCAGGGGGCATGAACCCACAATCAAACATAGCGCTCCCTCTTGGAGTTACTACCTACTACTTGGCCAAAGCAATAAACAGCAACGGAGAACATGCAAGAATTACTCAAGAACAAAGATATAAAAGAGGTGAATCAAATATATTACTCAAACGCAATCTGAACATAGTCTCATAATCCATCAGATCCCAGCAAACTCAGCAAAGCAACAGCAGAAAGATTACATATGTGCCTCGATCATGTAGGGCAACTCACGAGGTCTAAACCATGAAGAGCAAAGAGGGGAGGAGAACATCACATAGCTATTGATCATGGACCCATGGTCCAAGGTGGACTACTCACGACTCATCCGGGAAGCATCCATGGTGGTGGAGAAGCTCCCGGTGGTGGTTCTCCCTTCCGGCAGGGTGCCGGGAAGAGTTCTCCTGATGCTCTCGATCTTGGAAGCGCTGCGGCGGTGGAACAGAGGCGAGATCGCAAAAAAGGGTTCTGTCCTCGAGGGTTTCGGGACGAGAGGGATATATATGCGAAGGGGGGCAGCCAGAGGCGGAGCAGGGGCCCCAGGCGCCCCCCTGGCGCGGCCAGGGGTGGGGCCGCGCCAGGTGGCCGCCTGGGCCTCCCCTGGCTCCCCTCTAGCCCATCTTTGGTTCTTCGCGAAGCTTCCTGTACGCTGATTTTTCCTATATTTTTCCTGGTATTTTTGGAGCACTTTTAATATGGGGGAAACCTGAAATAGAAAAACAGCAGAAAACAGGAACTGGCACTGTGGTGCACTGAGTTAATAGGTTAGTCTAAATATGATCAAAAGTGTATGGAAGTGCATCAATATCATAGCAATATCACACAAAAGAAGCATGGAGCAAGCAGAAATTATAGATACGTTTTGGACGTATCAGGACGCCGAAAAAACGCGTCCTGGGGGCGAGCCGGCGATAATTTCGGCGTGGGGGCGACTGCGTTCCCAGTCGTCGCCCCCAGGTCGGCCCCACGGCTAAACGAATTCGGCGTTTTTTTGGCACAAACTCGTCGAAATTCATCCAAACTCGGCAACATTCATTCAAATTTGTACAAAAAAAAACACTGCATAGCTACACCGCGCCTCGCCGCCGTACGACTTCTACATGCCTAGGCGCTTATAGATTTCGGTGTAGTCTTTGCCATCGTCATCGTCGTCATCGTCCTCGTCGTCCTCGTCCTCGTCCTCGTCGTCCTCGTCCTCGTCCTCATCGTCCTTGCCCTGCCACCCGCCGCCGTCCTTGCTGCAGCCCTGTCCAGGGTCGCCGACGCGGGATGGCCCGGCCTCCTCCTCGTCGCTGTCGAGGTAGAGGACACCGTACACCTCGCGGACGGGGCGGCGGTGGCGCGCCTTGAGTTCCTCGAGGGCGCGGTGCTGGCGAGCCACCTGCTCGCGGACGTAGTCCTCCCTCGCCCACCTCATGGTCGTCTCATCGGCGGCGGCCATCGCGAGGTGCTCCGGCTTCACCGGGACCCTCATGTCCGGGGGAACCGGGTAGTCGGCCTCGAACAGGAGGCGCACCTCCCACTCGTGAAGGTGGCGGCGGCCGAAGCCGTTCTTCGCCGCCGAATCGCCTGGGTACCGCGCTGCCATTGCTCGTCGGCGGGGGAGTGGAGCATGCGAGTGGGGGGGAGAGGCGATGTACCGCGGCGTGGCGCTCACTGGTGAGGCGGGCGTCTTTTATAGCCGGAGCTTGGGTGGCGGGAGGCGCATGCCAGGCGACGCGTGGCGGGCGGCCGTGGCGCTGGGCGACGCGATGCTTCACTGCGCGGCATCAATGGGCATGCTGACCGGCGCGCTGCATCGCGGCAGGCGTGGCATCAATGGAGGCGACGGCTGATGTCTACTACACGCTTCTATTCCTGTAGACAGTGTTGGGCCTCCAAGAGCAGTGGTTTGTAGGACAGCAGCAAATTTCCCTTAAGTGAGTAACCCAAGGTTTATCGAACTCAGGGAAGTGGAGGTTGAACGTACCTCTTTCAAGCAACCCTCCAATCAAGATACAAGAAGTATCTTGTGTCCCCAACACACCTAATACAACTAGGAGTTGTATAGGTGCACTAGTTCGGCGAAGAGATGGTAAAATATGGATGATAGGAGTGGCAAAGCAAAGTAATATAAATCTGTAATAAAAAGTGCAGCAAGCAAACACGTGGTAAACGTGAGCACAATTGGTATTGCAATGGTGGAAACAAGGCCTAGGCTTCATACTTTCACCAGTGGCAACTCCCAACAACATTAACATAATCGAATCACATGATATTTCCCATAATGGAGACGCACTCGGAGGTCATTCCTTTGTGGTCAAGAGAGGACGAGAATTATGTAGGGCTACAAAAGCACACCTCTAAGTTCATAGTTCTCAATCTATGGATTTCCCAATGTCACCGCGGCCATCCAAAGATAGTACCAGAATCACCACAACATATCTCAAGGATAGTCAAAGACAAGCACTAAGAGACTCTCAATCTTCAATCAACACACAAAAGAGGAAATCACTCATGAAAATATTATTCTAATCCATGTCCAATAGACTGTTGTCACCTAGGTCTCGGGGATTATACTAGATAAAGACAAGTGAGTACATCAATCGAATACATAGAGGAAGGGGAAATATCATGGGATCACCCTAGATTAACATAGCCTATGATCACAACGAAGATCACATCATGGGAGAGAGAATTGACCACATAGCTACTGGTAGAAACCTCAGCCCCGAGGAGGAACTACTCCCGCATCATGGAGGGAGGAAGCAACGTCGATGGAGATGAATCCGGGGGCACTTCCCCGTCCCGGCAGGATGCCGACACAGGAATTCTGGTACCCGGAAACTTGGTGGCGATGGCGGCGGAGATCGGAATAGCTTCTGGAGAAAAGGGTTCCGGAATCAAGGTTTCCGCGACGGGAGATAAATATATGCCAAAGGGGGTCACCAGAAGCGGAGAGGGGGGCCCAGGCGCCCTGCCTAGGCGACCAGGGGTGGGGCCGCCTGGGCTGGCCGCCTGGGCTGCCCCTGGCTCCCCTCTGGCCCCACTTCTGGCGCGTGGAAGCTTCTGGAGCGCTGATTTTATATATATTTTTCCTGGAATTTGTCTGGCAATTTAAGTAATGGGAAAACCTGAAATACAAAATCAGCAGAAAACAGAAACTGGCACTGGGGTGCACTGAGTTAATAGTTTAGTTCAAATATGATCAAAAGTGTATGGAAGTGCATAAATATCATAGAAATATCACACAAAAGAAGCATGGAGCAAGCAGAAATTATAGATACGTTTTGGACGTATCAACATCCCCAAGCTTAATTCCTGCTCGTCCTCGAGTAGGTAAATGATAACAAGCATAATTTCTGTGGTGACATGCTACCAAAGAGTCTTTCACAATCACATGACAAATGCTTATTGAGATAGTGAATCTTTAGTAATTAAGTTGCCTCATGAGAATATCACATAGAACTGAAAGTTTACAATATGATACTGAAACACCCAATAGATTTGTAGTGAGCATGGTGTGCAAACATGACAAAGTGATACCTCGCTTGCCCCCTTTAGTGAAGCAAAATATAAATGCAGGAGCACCTCCGAAGTTTAAGTGACGGCTAGATACAATGATTTCAAAATAAGTGATATCACAATTATGCAGAAGACAATGGTACTTTGGGACAATGCACATTACACTCAGAATGACAATCATGCTCTCAATAGTTGGTGCTTTGAAGAAAGAAGGTGGAGACTCTCGAACCATGGATTTTGATGGCAAGGTTGAAAACCCGTGGCTGGAAACAAAGACTAAACAAGTACCAGAGCTCGTGGTTTTAAAAACAGAGATAAAAAGCTTTTGGGAGGTGAATTATTCGTCAACGAATGCTAGTAGATAACCCAATTACTTCTTATGCTGGACAAGTTTCGAGGAACGGCTCCCACGCGGGGACGATCACATCCCCTTAATCTCCTTTGTTTATCACTGCCAGAGTTTCCTGATTTCTCATGAACAAAGCGTGAAGGAGGGTTTGTTTGTTGCTATTATCTTTTGTGAGCTGGGCACACTCATGCCAGTCCCTCCTTGTATTTAGGGGTTTGCAGATTAGACATGCAATCCCGGGGTAAAATTTGTCCAATCATAAGAAGATCATGAATTACCTACTATTTCCTCATGAGCTAAAACAGAGGCACAAAAGATAAATGCTTTTGAATAATTTTGAGATGGTACAAGAAAGTCTTCGTTACGAATGGCAAGTAAATACCGTATATAGGAAGGTATGGTGGACTCATATGGCATAACTGGTTTCAAGGATTTTGGATGCACAAGCAGTCAGTCCGCTTAGTACAGGTGAAGGCTAGCAAAAGACTGGGAGCGACCAACTAAGAGAGCAATGACGGCCATAATCATGCATAGCGACAAAGCAACATTAAATCGGGCATGGAAGTTATATCACTACTAAGAAATTAAAGATCATCAAGGCTTGTTAGACTTTCTTTAAAGTCTCAAATATGCGTGAGCATTATGCCAAGTCAATCAAAATAAATTCTTGGAGGAAGATATCACTAAACCATACCACATCATAGACAAACAAATCATGCTGGTACTTCAATAACACATTAAGAACCCCCAGCTATTTGAGACTAACCATAAGAAAACATGAACTAGTAAGCACCATTATGCACATAGCATTTTTATCATAGACATATCAACCAGTGCCACAGAAGCCAACTCTCTTAACAAGATAAGCATGATAACTCAAGAGAGTTCCAGAAGCAACAACCTAAACAAAAGCTCTTAAAAAGATAAGCATGAAAACTAAGAGCTAAGCATGACAGCAGCTATGAAAAGATAAAGAACACACACAAGAAGATACGCATGCAAGCCTATGTTGTGTTCTACAGTAGAGTGGAGCGTGTTTCTCTCCCACACAAAGAAAGCTGGGTTCTAACTTGTTATGAACAGCAAGCAAATCTAAAGAAAACTAAAAAGGAAACTAAGAGCAAGACGCTCCAAGCATAGCACATAACGCATGAAGTGATTAAAATATAGTGGAACGAAAGACGAACTGATAATTGTTGATGGAGAAGGGGATGCATGGGGGCATCCCCAAGCTTAGACGCTTGAGTCTTCTTGAATATTTCTTGGGGGTGCACGGGGGCATCCCCAAGCTTGAGCGTTTGACCCTCCTGAATCTTCGTTTATCATCTTCCCTCGCACACTTGAAAACTCCCTTCATACATAACTCATCATAATCTGATTAGCGAGGTTAGTACCCACAATAAAATAATTTTTCCCTACTGGAAATAAATATAATCTTGAAGAGCTACTGTTTCTCAAGATTGCCAAAAGGTTTTTGCAAAGAAAAAGCAAGCTCAAGGTTTGCAAAATGAAGAAAAGGAAAAACAGGACAGAATCTGTGAATCTGTGAAAAACAGGACACAATTCAAGAACATATATATACCCACCATCCTCATGTCGGGACACCGATCCTAAGTCACACTGGTCTAGCATGTAACACAACATATCACTTTGCGGCCTCACGCACGGTATCCCACGGGTGCCACCTTACCTGGCCCGGGACCGTTTGCGCATTTTGGCTCACGTATATGATAGTGTCGCTAGCATCCATATGACAGAGAACCCGGGCCGACATGACCAGTTATAAACCAAAAGTGGCACTAAATTACAGAGACAGGCATACATGACCCAGCAACGAACGTGTGGGTCATCAACGTATGAACCCAAGTCGTAGCAAGCTACAAGGACTTAAAGGAACAACGCGTGACATTTCCCCTAAGGGACAGACACAGGAACGAAGAAGGACACATGCCGGTCAGCCTAAGTGTTCCAGAGTAGTACTAAGCTACCAAGGCTCAGTGGAAGCACTAGGAGACATTTCCCTGTAAGATAGGCTACCAAGGGTAAACAACTAGGTGTCGGATCCCACACATACCAAGCATTTCAATAACATACACACAATATGCTCAATATGTGCAAATACAAGATGGCATCACAACAAGACTCTAAGAACAAAGTATTTATTCATTAGGCTCCGGGGAGCCAGCTATTACAAACATAGGTCTCATGACCCAACATTCAGAGCATACAAGCAACAAGCAGAAGCACAACATGTCTGAGTACAGACATCTACAATTGAAAAAGGCTGGAGAGCCTGACTGTCTACAACACTCGTCCAAGATCGTAGCTGAGGTAACAAGCTACTTGTCGAAGTCCAAGCGGAACTACTAGAGAGACAGAAGTCTCATCTGCAAAACATAAATTAAGCAAACATGAGTACAAAGGTACTCAGCAAGACTTACATCAGATCCTATCATACATGCATTTGTATCAAGAAGGCATAGTGGGGTTTAGCTACAGCAAGCCAGCTTTGACTTAGTGGCTATCCTATTCTACGACTGCTGGTAACTCTTTTGCGGTGGCGCACACGAGTCCACTAAGCACCACACAATACACCACTATGGATTCATCCCTGTCTCCCTACGAGAAGGCCATCCATAGCACTCACACTTGTCTTGAGTATTTTAGGGTATCCACTTTCAGTTGTCTATGTACCACGTAAGCAACCAAGAAGTCCATAAACGTGGACCCGGCTATTCGAATAGATCATGATAAACCCTGCAGGGGTGTACTTCTTCACACACGCTCTCGCCACTTACCGCCATGTACACGACGTGTATCTCGGCAACCTTCAAGCGGAAGCCTGGCGGGGGTGTTGGCCACGACCTGACTAACCACACAAGACTCTAGTCCAAGTTTATCGCCTATTCGGGTTCCATCCGCAAGGGAGTCTGGCCGAGGTTTCCATCACGGCCCCAAACGATGTGTACAGGGTTCCCGAGCCCACCATCCGGGTGCCACATGGTACACCGGGCCATGTGTGCCTAGTCTATCCCAAGCCCACCCTACCGGGTGCCACTTGGTAGAGAAATAACACTACCTACAAACACCAGAAACTAGTTGCGACTCCTGGACAGAGATCAAGTTGATTAATAAGCCGAGAGGGGTCGAGTTACCGGAACCCAATGTGTGGTAGTAGCTCGTCAATGGTCAACATACACAGAACTCAGTGCTTAAGACGGTTCCAGTGAGACAACCCACCATGTACACCTACATGGCCTCTCACCACTACCTTTACCAAATCGTGTTCACACACTTAACGCTCAGCATCAGAACATATCACTGCACTCCAATTCATTCCCAATGAATCAGACCTGACAAACTGTAAGCAATAGCAAGCAAGGCATGGTAAGAACACAACATGGCTCCAATCAACTCCTGCACATACTAGTGGGTTTCAACTATTTACTGTGGCAATGACAGGTCATGCAGAGGAATGGGTTCAACTACCGCAGCATAAAGTAGCAGTTGAAACGTTGTTGTCCTAATGCAATAACAGGGAGCAGGAGCGAGAGAGTAGGGTTGTATCGGAATGAACAAAGGGGTTCGCTTGCCTGGTATAACAACGTGTAGAACACTGCTCCTCTGACAAGTACTCTGGAACGGTCTCCGGAGCAGGACCTATCGAGAAGAACGGTGCCGACAATCAAACACAAGCATATGCAACAATATGATGCATGAATATGGAATGAAGATATGATGTTGTTTGAGCTAATGCAACTAGCATTTTATTTGGTTGAATTCCATTTGAACCAAGGGTTAAAATGCAACTCTAAAATAAGCATTTTAAATGCCATTTATGTGTTTTCATATAAACAGTGGTTATAACTTCATTTGTCATGCATGAAAATGGTACAGATGGATAGATTGAATTTTTCTGATAATTTTTCATATATAAAGTATTTCATTCTGAGCTATGGTTGAATTTCTGTGATTTTTTGAAGTTTAAACCAATTTCTGGAATAAATAAATCATTTAAGATTTATTTAAATTCCAGAACTAGAATACTGCGTCAGCATGACCCAAGCATGACGTCAGCAGGTCAACCAGACTGACGAGTGTCAAACTTGACAGTGGGGTCCACTGGTCGGTGACTCAGTTAATTAACTGAGTTAATTAACACTAGACTAATCCTAACAAAATGTCAGCAGGGCAGGGCCCACAAGTCAGTGACTCACTAATTAACTAAACTAATTAATTAACACTAATCTGGTCAACTAACTGGGGTGTGGGGCCCACCTGTCATTGACCCAGGGGGTCAAATCTTGGTCAAACCCCGGCTAACACGCCGGTGTTTAGCCGCCGGCAGCAGCAAACGCGGCGGAGGGCGTCGGGATTGGGCCCCCAGCGTCCAAATGGACGGCCGAGGCCATCTGCAGGCTGCGGGGGCTCTTCCGCATCCATCCACGCCAACAGGAGGTTGCGGGGGCGCCTGAGTTGGCCGGAACGAAGCTCGTGGCGGCGCCGGAGTTCGGGCCTCGTCGAAAACGGCGCTACAGGGCACGGGGAGGCCATCAGATGGGTGATACGGCCTCCTGGTGAAGCACTGAGTGCGGTGACGTGCGTGGCTGTGGCCACGACGGCGGCACCGCTAGCGGTGGTGAACTCACGGTCACGGAGGGGATCGAGGCTAAAGCACGCGCGGGAGTGAGGGGACAGGGGGGGTAGAAGGAGGAGCTCACGGCGAATTCGTAGAGCAGACAAACGGGCTCGGGGAGGATCTCCAGCGCACGAATTGACGGCGACCACCGGTGGCCAGATGCGGCGGTGACGAGCTCGAGGGCGTTGATTCCGGGCCTCCGAGTCCGGTTCCTTTAGCGTGAAGAAGCGACGGTCGGCGACGAAGCGGTGGGGCATGTCCTTAAGGCAAAGGTGTGGCTCTGGGCGCGTCAACGGCGAGCGGCGGCGACGGCGTATTCGGTCCGAGCGAGAGAGGGAGGCAGAGGAGGGGAGGGGCAACGAGAGAGAGCCAGAGAGGTCTGGGGAGGTGCGTGGCAACGGCCAGAAGCAGCCAGGCATCGAGGGAAGGGGCAGGCAGGTAGGAGGCGTGGCGCCCTCGCCGTGCGCGCGCATCAGCCACGCGCCTCGCCTACTGGCGCGAGGAAGACGACAGGGGAGGCCAGGTGGGATGGGCTGGCCAACTGGGCCGGCCAGGCCGCACAGTGCTGGCCCAGCACAGTTAAGGTTTCTTTCCTTTTTTTTCTTTTCTATTTCTGACATTTGTTTTGATTTTAAAGAAAATCATTTAAATTATTCTGACAATATTGCAGGGACTAGAAGGAGTATTCCAAAGCCCCACACAAATTCCAGCATTATTGGACATATATAAAATATATATATCCAATGCAAATATTTATTGCATTAATTCCAAAAGCCCAAAATAAATATTTAAGAGCTCCTAATAATATTGGTTTGATTTTTATCTCTAACCAATATTTTCAGAGAGCAACATGAACATTTTCTTGGCCCCTTTTGGAGCAATTTTTATTTGGGTCATTTTTCAAAAGGGTTTTCTGAGGGTTTCACAAGTCCTCAATTCAATTTCATTTGAAATTTAAACATGATGCAAACATCAAGACTAGCCTAGTGCATACCAGAACTAGGGTTGTGACAACTCGCCCCCACTCGAAAGAATCTCATCCCGAGATTGAAGAGTCGGCGGAAAGAAGGTGGGGTACTCCAGTCGGAGACGATCTTCTCACTCCCATGTAGCTTCTCTCTCGGAATGATGAGACCACTGAACCTTGAGAAACTTGATGTTATGTCGTCGAGTGACACGCTCTGCTTGATCCAGAATACGAACGGGATACTCTCGATATGTGAGGTTATCTTGGAGATCAAGCGTTTCGTGGTCCACTCCGCGGATGGAATCTGAGAAGCAACGCCTGAGTTGAGAGACGTGGAAGACATCATGAACTCGAGAAAGATGTGGGGGTAGTTCCAATTGGTAGGCAACCTCTCCTCATTTAGCGAGAATGCGAAAAGGACCAATGTAACGAGGAGCCAATTTTCCCTTGATACCGAAACGATGGGTACCCTTCAAAGGGGTAACCCGAAGATAAGCTTTGTCGCCAACTTCATAAGCCACTTCCTTATGATGACGATCATACTGGCTCTTTTGACGAGATTGAGCTGTTTTCAAATTCTCATGAATGATGCGAACTTGCTCTTCTGCTTCCTGGATCATATCCGGTCCAAAGAATTGTCTTTCACCGGTTTCTGACCAGTTCAAAGGTGTTCGACATCTTCTTCCATAGAGTATCTCAAAAGGAGCTTTCTTGAGACTGGATTGATATCTATTGTTATAAGCAAACTCGGCGAAAGGAAGACATTTCTCCCAATCCATACCGGCAGAGATAATGCAAGCTCTAAGCATGTCCTCGAGAATTTGGTTGACCCGTTCCACCTGACCACTTGATTGAGGGTGGAAAGCGGTACTGAAAGAAAGATGGGTGCCCATGGCAGTCTGGAAACTCTCCCAGAAATTAGAAGTGAAAAGACTACCACGGTCTGAATTGATCTCTAGTGGAACACGATGAAGTGACACTATTCGAGAAATATACAAGTCAGCGAGCTGACTAGCAGTGATACTTTCTCGAACAGGTAGAAAGTGAGCCACATTGGACAGACGATCAATGACTACGAAGATAGCATTATTCCCTCTCTTGGTCCTGGGAAAGCCGGTGATAAAGTCCATACCAACTTTATCCCATTTACACTCAGGAATAGCTAAGGGCTGAAGGGTGCTAGCAGGTCTTTGATGTTCTGCCTTAACGCAACGACAAACGTCACATTTAGCAATGAACTCAGCAATTTCTCTCTTCATCCTAGTCCACCAGAACCTCTGGCATAGGTCCTGATACATCTTAGTACTACCGGGATGAATCGTGAGAGGAGATTCATGAGCCTCCTTAAGGATCAGTTGTCGCAGATGTTGCTTCTTTGGAACCACCAAGCTATTCTCAAAGAACACAACACCCCGATCATCCATAGAGAAACATCCACCAATACCCTTGGCAATATTTCTCTTGATCCGACTAATCCGCGTATCATGCTTCTGGGCTTCAATGATATGATCCATAAGAGTAGGTTTCGCCACCAAGGTTGAAAGGAATCCGTGAGGAGAAATGTGAAGGTTAAGATTACATAATTCCTCATGGAGAAGTGGTTGGCCTTGATGCAACATGAGATTGTTGCAATAAGACTTACGACTTAAAGCATCAGCCTTAACATTGGCCTTGCCTGGGGTGTAAGTAATCCCTAAGTCGTAATCTGAGATCAACTCCAACCAACGTCTTTGCCTAAGGTTCAAATCTGGATGGGTGAAGATATACTTGAGACTCTGGTGATCGGTGTAGATCTCGCAACGATTACCAAGAAGGTAATGTCGCCATGTCTTAAGTGCATAGACTACAGCTGCAAGCTCCAGATCGTGTGTAGGATAATTTTCCTCATGTGGATGCAACTGTCGAGATGCATATGCAATCACATGACGATCCTGCATAAGAATGCAACCTAGTCCCTGTCGTGAGGCATCACAACAGATAACAAAGTCCTTAGAGAAATCCGGTGGCACAAGTATGGGAGCAGAAGTCAGGCGTCTTTTCAGTTCCTGAAAACTGTGCTCACACTATGGGGACCACTCAAACTTTTTATCTTTCTTGAGAAGTTCCGTGAGAGGTTTGGCCACTTTCGAGAAGTTCTCAACAAAGCGGTGACAATAGCTGGCTAGACCAAGGAAACTCCTGACTTGTTTAACTGTTTCAGGTGGAGTCCAATCAAGAATGGCCTGAACTCTCTCGGGATTGACAGCAATGCCCTTACCAGAGATTACGTGGCCGAGATAGGTCACTTCTGGCAACCAAAATTCGTACTTGGAGAACTTGGCGAAAAGGGGGTGCTCTCTGAGTTTTTCCAACACCAATCTAAGATGTTCGACATGCTCTTCCTCGTTCTTCGAGTTGATAAAAATATCATCGAGGTAAACCACGACGAACTTATCTAAGTACTCCATGAAGATCGAGTTCATCAAGCGGGAGAAAGTGGCTGGAGCATTGGTTAGATCGAATGACATGACGGTGTACTCGTACTGACCATAACGAGTGACAAAAGCCGTCTTAAGAATGTCCCCGTTTCTGATCTTGATTTGATGGTAGCCTAACCTCAAATCCATCTTGGAGAAGACTGAGGATCCAGCGAGCTGATCATACAGGTCGTTGATCCTGGGGAGCGGATACTTGTTCTTTATCGTGACCAAATTAATGGGACGATAATCTACAACCATCCGTTCCGTGCCATCCTTCTTCTTGACGAACAGGACGGGACAAGCCCATGGAGAAGAACTAGGACGGATGAAACCCTTTTTCAAGGACTCATCAAGTTGTTCCTTAAGCTCAGCTAGTTCTAGGGGTGCCATCTTGTAAGGTCTCTTAGAAATTGGAACAGTTCCTGGGATAAGATCTATGACAAACTCTACATCCCTGTCAGGTTGAACACCTGGTAGTTCCTCTGGAAAGACATCCGAAAAGTCATGGACTACCGGGATATCTTCAAGGTCTGGGAGGGGGCTGGCATTAAGAGAATAGAGTTGACGCTCTGCAACTCTAGTGGAGACAGTGACTATCTTGCCAGAAGGATGTGTAAGCTGAACAGACCTAGTGTAACAATCAATCTTGGCATGATGAGCTGTCATCCAGTCCATACCCAAGATGATGTTAATATCTGAAGACTTGAGGGCTATAAGTGAGGCAAGGAATACAAGTCTGTCAACAAGGATTCCATTACCATGGCTTATTCTGGTAGTTTTGTCGGGACCCCGATCCTAAGTCACACCGATCTAGCTGTAACACGTCATATCACTTTGCGGCCTCACGCACGGTAACCCCACGGGTGCCACCTTACCTGGCCCGGGACCGTTTGCGCATTTTGGCACACGTATATGACAGTGTCGCTAGCATCCATATGACAGAGAACCCGGGCCGACATGGCTAGTTATAAGCCAAAAGTGGCACTAGATTACAGAGACAGGCATCCATGACCCAGCAACGAACGTGTCGGTCAACAACGTATGAACCCAAGTCGTAGCAAGCTACATGGACTTAAAGGAACAACGCGTGACATTTCCCCTAAGGGACAGACACAGGAATGAAGAAGGACACATGCCGGTCAGCCTACGTGTTCCGAGCAATAGCAAGCTACCAAGGCTCATTGGAATCACTTGGAGGCATTTCCCTGTAAGGTAGGCTACCAAAGGAAAACAACTAGGTGTCGGATCCCACACATACCAAGCATTTCAACCATACACACAATATGCTCAATATGTGCAAATACAACATTGCATCACAACAGAACTCTATGACTCAAAGTACTTTATTTAAGAGGCTCCACGAGCCATACATAACATATCCATACAGATAGGGGTCACATGACCCAACACTCAAGTCATACAGTCATACAAGCACAAGCGGAAGCTACATGTCTGAGTACAAACAACTTAGAAAATAAAACAGGCTTGGTGTAGGCTGACTATCTGCAAGGCCCTTCACAAGCTCCAGATCTCCGTCTGGGTTTCAAGCTACTCGTCGACGTCAACGTCTATGAAGAACCCATCAACAGGGGCAGGGTTCTCCTCTGCAACAGTTATTAAGCAAACATGAGTACAAAGGTACTCAGCAAGTCTTACCACAGAACCTATCATAAATGCAACATTATCAAAGGGGGTAGTGGAGTTCATAGCAGAAAGCTAGCTTTGACTCTTGGCTAACCTATACTACAACTCTCAACAGATTGCAAGATGTTATTACGAACACGAGTCCTCTACTCACCACAACAATACACTACCGAGGACCCTCTTCCGTCATCCTATGGAAGGGCCATCCACAGCACTCACACTTATCTTGAGGCTTTTAGTAGTATCCATCAACTTGTCTACGAACGGTAAGAGTAACCAAGTAGTCCGTACCGCGAACAACGGCTATTCGAATAGATTGATAACCCTGCAGGGGTCTACCTCTTCACACACGGTCCCACCACTTATCGCCGTTTACTCGGCGTGTACTCGGCAACCTTCAAGCGGAAGCCCAGTGAGGGTGTCGGCCACTACCTGACTAACTACTCAAGTCTCTCGTCCAGGTTTATCGCCTATTTGGGTTCCATCCGTGGGGAGATCCGGCCAGGGTGTCGCTCACGGCCCCAAACGATGTGTACAGGGTTCCCGAGTCACCAAACGGGCAACCGGTACACCGTGCCACGTACCTGTCGCATCACAACCCACCTCGAGGGTCAGCGTTGTGCACGACCTCCAGTAATCTATAAACACCAGAAACTAGTTGCAACTCCTGGACAAAGATCGAGGGGAATTAATAAGCCGAGAGGGTCAATTAAGGATCCCAATGTGTGGTAGTAGCTGTAACTTGAACCACACATACAGATCTCGGGTCCTATGGACGATTCCAATGAAACAACCCACCATGTACTCCTACATGGCCTTTCATCGATACCTTTACCAAGCGTATTCCACACTTCCTTCTCTTTACCGGTATGATCATTTCACTCTGATCCATCACCCAGATGAACCAGTCCAGACACAACTCTAAGCATAGCAGGCAACATAAGCAAATAGCATGGTGGATCACACATCACATGGCTCAATCAATTCCTACACATGGTGGTGGGTTTCAACTATTTACTATGGCAATGACAGATCATGCAAGGGAATAGGGTTCAACTACCGCAACAAGTAGCAGTTCACACGCTGTTGCCTTAATGCAGTAAAAGAGAGCAGGAGCGAGAAGATTGGGTTTGTATCGGAATGATCAATGATTGCTTGCCTGACAAAGTGGTTGTCGGGTACTGCTCTTCAACTGGATACGCAGCAGTATCCTCTTGAGCAGGACCTAACACAGAGAATACCGGCGATACAATCATTAACAAACAAATGCAACAATATCATGCATGCTCATGACATGGCAAGATGCATGTGTGTTGGGCTAATGCAACTATAACTAGAAGGGTTTGAGCCTATTTGAATCAAAGATTCAAATTGGCACTTTAGCTATTATTTAAATAAGTGCATTATCATGTTTTAATATATACAGCAAGGTTAACTTGCTCAAACATGCATGAAACCAGTGCCATTGGAAATATTCGATTTTTCTGATCATTTTTCATATATAAATCTTTTCCATCTGAGCTACGGTTGATTTTATATGATTTTTAGAAGTTTTGGGTATTTTCTGGAATTTCCTGAATTATTTTTAAATCTAAAAATCCCAGAAAAACCTTTACTGCGTCAGCATGACATCATGCTGACGTCAGCCAGTCAACAGGAGCTAGTCCAAGTCAAACATGACATGTGGGCCCGGCATGTCAGTGTCACAGCTAACTAACAAGTTAATTAGTATTAATCTAGGAACTAATTAGCTGTCAGTGGGGTCTGGGCCCACGGGTCAGTGACTAAACTAACTAACTAATTAAATTAACATTTACTTAATTAAACTAGCTAATTAGGAAAAGGGTGGCCCACACGTCAGTGACCCAGGGGTGGTCAACCCCCCGGTCAAACGAGTCAAACTCGCCGGCGAAGTGACGCCGGCGAGGCCAAACATGGCGGCGTGCTTTGAAAAACGCCCACAGGGCACGGCTCGAGCCGCGGTTGGGCGCGTTGGAGAGCCCTCGTCGTTGCGCGTCGAACGGTGGTGGTCGCCGGACCTGTGGTGGCCGGAGACGACGGCAACGATCTCGACGGCGGCGCCGGCGTTCGGGCGTATGTGGAGACGCGGCTGCAGTGGCCTAAACGATGCGTGCGTGGTACCTAGCTCGTCTACGTGCTGCGGCGAGCGAGATGGTCGGGTGTTCGCGTCCAAATGGTCACCGGAGCATCACCGGCGGCAAGCACGACGGCGGTGGTTTTCGGTGATCAACGGAGCAGCAGCTACACAGCGCAAACGAAGCAAAGGAAGGAGGGAATCGGCGTAGGAGCTCACAGTGGTGCTAGCGAGCCCGACGGAGAGTTCGGGGACGCGCTGCAGCTTCCTAATCGAGGGCGAGGAGCTCCGGCGATCCGAGGTTGGGGACGACGGCGTGGAGGCGTTGCAGGGCTCCCGACGATCCGTGGCTCAGCGAGGAGGTAGAGGGCGTCACGGCGAACCTTCTGGATAGACTCACCGGACGAGGGGGAGGCTCTAGGTGCGGCAACGGCGAGCGGCGGCGACGGGCGGCTCGGTGGTGAGAGGGGAGAGAGCCAGGGGAAGGCGATTGAGACGAGGGGAAAGTGAGAGAGGGTCGGGGCAGCTGCGTGGCGACGTGGGGAGGCTTCCAGGGCGTCGGGGATGCAGGCAAACAGCCTGGAGGTGGTCGGGCGCGTGCCGGCGCGCGGCGGCCACGCGCGCAGCCTTCTGGCGCGAGGAGGAAGGCAACAGAAACGGGGCTGTGGGCTGGGCCGGCCTGCTATAGTGCTGGGCCCGAGGTAAGTCCTTTCTCTCTCTTTCTTTTTTCCTATTTCTTTTCTGTTTCATTACTTTTGCAACTTTGTTTAATTAATAAAAATGCCAGAACATTTTTATAACTCATAAAACTTGTCATGCCCACTGTATATAATATGAACAGTAGGGAACATTATAGTTTATGATTATTTGAGCATTTAAAATATTTTATAGCATTTAAATGCCCAAATTCAAATACCATATGATTTAATCCAGAGCCCTTGAGTCTCCTAGAAAATTGTGCACCATTTTTAGCAAAGGTTTGAGACCAAGGCAGAAATGATGAACATTTTTGAAGGGCATTTTGGGTACATTGGAAAATATTTTATCAAACCCTAGTTGTTAGAAGAGGGGTGCTAGGGTTTCTGCCATTCCCATTTCAAGTTTCTTCGATAAGTAAACATGATGCACACTCTAGCTAGTCCTAATGCTAGTGCTAACTAGGGATGTGACAACTCACCCCCACTTAAAAGAATCGCGTCCCGATATTCGGGTTCCTCCGGAAAGAGGGTGGGGTACGCAAGTCGAAGACGATCCTCCCTTTCCCATGTAGCTTCACTCTCGGAATGATGTGACCATTGAACCTTGAGAAACTTGATGTTGTGGCGTCGAGTGGTGCGCTCAGTTTGATCAAGAATACGAACGGGGTATTCTCGATATGTGAGATTGTCCTGGAGATCAAGCATTTCGTAGTCCACTCTGTGGATAGAATCCGAGAAGCAACGCCTGAGTTGAGAAACGTGGAATACTTCATGAACTCTGGAGAGGTGCGGAGGTAGTTCCAGTTGGTAGGCAACTTCTCCTCGTTTGGCAAGAATGCGAAAAGGACCGATGAAACGAGGGGCCAATTTGCCTTTGATACCGAAGCGATGGGTTCCCTAAAGAGGAGTAACCCGAAGGTAAGCCTTATCGCCGACTTCAAAAGTCACAACCTTATGATGACTATCATATTGGCTCTTTTGGCGAGACTGGGCTGTTTTCAATCTCTCACGAACGATGCGAACTTGCTCTTCTGCTTCCTGGATCATATCCGGACCAAAGAATTGTCTTTCCCTGGTTTCTGACCACTTAAGAGGTGTTCGACACCTTCGTACATATAGAACTTCGAAGGGAGCTTTGCCCAAGCTGGCTTGATAACTATTGTTATAAGAGAATTCGGCAAATGGAAGACACTTTTCCCATTCCATACCGAAAGAAATGACAGAGGCTCGAAGCATGTCTCCCAGAATTTGATTGACTCGTTCCACTTGACCACTTGACTGCGGATGGAAGGCGGTACTGAAAGAGAGATGAGTTCGCATAGCATTTTGGAAACTTTCCCAAAATTGTGAAGTGAAAAGACTTCCACGGTCCGAGTTAATCTCCAACGGCACGCCATGAAGTGATACTATCCGAGAGGCATACAAGTCTGCTAGCTGCCTAGCAGTAATACTCTCTCGAACAGGCAGGAAATGAGCTACTTTAGAGAGGCGGTCGATAACAACGAAGATAGCATTATTCCCTTTCCTTGTCCTGGGAAACCCGGTAATGAAGTCCATACCGACTTTGTCCCATTTCCATTCAGGAATAGCTAAAGGTTGAAGGGTGCCAGCAGGCCGTTGATGCTCTGCTTTGACTCGACGACAAACGTCGCAGTTAGATATGAATTGAGCGATTTCTCTCTTCATCCTAGTCCACCAGAATCTCTGACGTAGATCCTGATACATTTTGGTACTACCGGGATGAATCATGAGAGGAGATTCATGAGCCTCCTTAAGAATCATTTGTCGTAGTTGTGGTTTCTTGGGTACCACCAAGCGGTTCTCGAAGTACACAACACCTCGATCATCCATAGAGAAACTTCTAGCAACTCCGCTAGCAATGTTCTCCTTGATCCGAGATATGCCTTTATCATACTGCTGGGCAACTATGATTTGATCCATAAGGGTAGGTTTCGTCACCAAGGTGGAAAGGAATCCTCGAGGAACAATGTGAAGGTTAAGCTTACGAAATTCCTCGTGGAGAAGTGGTTGACCTTGTTGTAACATCAAGTTGTTACAATAAGACTTATGACTTAGTGCATCAGCCATGATATTGGCCTTTCTAGGGGTGTAAGTGATTCCTAAGTCGTAATCTGTGAGCAACTCAACCCAACGTCTTTGCCTGAGATTTAGATCCGGTTGGGTGAAAATATACTTCAAACTTTGATGATCAGTGAAGATTTCATAGCGATTACCAAGGAGGTAATGTCGCCATGTTTTGAGTGCATGGACTACAGCTGCAAGCTCTAGATCATGAGTAGGATAGTTATCCTCATGTGGATGCAACTGTCTTGATGCCTATGCAATCACTTGACGATCTTGCATGAGTATGCAACCTAGTCCTTGTCGCGAGGCGTCGCAATAGATTATAAAATCCTTTGAAAAGTCTGGTGGTACCAGTACAGGTGCAGATGTCAGGCGTCTTTTCAGTTCCTGAAAACTGGACTCGCACTGTGGGGTCCACTCAAACTTTTTATCTTTCTTGAGGAGTTCAGTTAGAGGTTTAGCAACCTTGGAGAAATTCTCAACGAAGCGTCGGCAATAGCTCGCTAAGCCAAGAAAACTCCTCACTTGCTTGACCGATTCAGGGGGAGTCCAATCAAGGACGGCTTGAACTCGCTCGGGATTTACAGCAATACCCTTGCCAGAGATCACATGACCTAGATAGGTTACTTCTGGCAACCAAAATTCACATTTAGAGAATTTGGCATAAAGGCGGTGCTCTCGAAGTTTCGTCAATACCAGCCTTAAATGCTCGGCATGATCTTCCTTGTTCTTGGAATAGATGAGTATATCATCGAGGTATACCACGACGAATTTATCCAAATACTCCATGAATATAGAATTCATTAACCGAGAAATGGTAGCTGGGGCATTGGTTAACACAAAGGACATGACGGTGTACTCATATTGGCCATAACGAGTAACAAAAGCCGTTTTAGGAATGTCCCCGTTCTTGATTTTGATTTGATGGTAACCCAACCTCAAATCCATTTTAGAGAAGACTGAGGATCCAACGAGCTGATCATACATGTCGTTGATCCTGGGGAGCGGATACTTATTTTTTATGGTGACCAGATTGACAGGTCGGTAATCTACAACCATCCGCTCCGTTCCATCCTTCTTCTTGACGAAGAGGACGGGGCAAGCCCAAGGGGAAGAACTAGGACGGATGAAACCTTTCTGCAAGGACTCATCGAGTTGTTTCTTAAGCTCAGCTAATTCTAGTGGTGCCATCTTATAAGGTCTCCTAGAGATTGGGACAGTTCCAGGGATAAGATCTATCACGAACTCGACATCTCTGTCAGGTGGAATTCCTGGCAGTTCTTCTGGAAAAACATCCGGGAAGTCACGGACTACCGGGATATCTTCGAGTTCTGGTAGAGGGCTGGAATTAAGAGAGTAGAGCTGACGCTCAGCCATTCGGGTCAAGACATTGACTATCTTGCCGGATGGATGTGTAAGTTGAACGGACCTAGTAAAGCAATCAATCTTGGCGTAATGAGTTGTCATCCAATCCATACCCAAAATGATGTTTATGTCCGAGGACTTGAGAGCGATTAGAGATGCTAGGAAAACAAGTCTATCGACAAGGATTTCATTTCCATGGCTTACCCTAGAGGTTTGCCACTTTGAACCAGGAGTTTGAATAATCATGGAAGTAGGCATGTCACAAAAAGTCTTGTTGTGCATTCGAGCATAGCTCTCAGATATGAACGAATGGGATGCTCCAGTATCGAAAGAACCGAATGGCAGTTAACGAGAAGCGTACCAAGGACGACGTTAGGATCCTCATAAGCTTCCTCAGCAGAGACATAGTTGACATGACCACGTGCAGTGGGGATTGGCTTGACATAATTCACCTTGCCGGTTGGCTTACCACGGCCAACGGGTTTTCCTGGTTGGTTCTGAGGACACTCACGCATGTAGTGCCCTGGGTCTCCACACTTGAAGCACGTCACAGTGGTAGTGCGTGGAGCAATGTTGGAAGGTGGTCCTCCATAGGTCTTAGCAGGTGCATACTGTTGAGTTGGGCGAGGCGCCTCATAGGATGGCCTCGATGTGTACTTGGGTTGCAGAGCAGTGTTAGGAACCCACACACGGCGCTTGTGAGAGCCAGAGCCGGATGAGGAACCAAAGTCTCGAGGATGCTTGCCTGTGGCCTCGAAGTCGGTTTGGCCCGTTTCAGCACTGATAGCCTTGTTCACCAACTTCTGGAAGGAAGTGCACTCGTGCAGACGTAGATCTCGGCGGAGTTCAAGGCTGAGTCCCTTGCGGAACCTCGCCTGCTTCTTGGCATCGATGGATACTTCCTCAGGTGCATAGCGTGCCAAGTTGCCAAACTCGCGACTATAGCCATCCACAGTTAACCGGCCCTAGGTGAAATTGCAGAATTCCTCCCACTTGCGATCCATGAGACCTTCCGGAATGTGATGCTCACGGAATGCCTCACTGAACTCAACCCAAGTAGTGATTTTGCCAGCAGGACGCATAGCTTCAAAGTTTTCCCACCAAAGACTGGCAGGGCCCTCAAGATGGTAGGCGGCGTAGGTAACCTTGTGAGCTTCGTCCACACGGGCAGAGTGTAGCTTATGGGTGATACGACGTAGCCTGTCATCCGCATCCAGAGGTTCAGTGGAGTGATGGAACTTCGGTGGACACATCTTGATGAAGTCATTGATTGACACCACGTCATTCCTCTGACGGAACCCAGTGTTCTGCTCTATGCGTTCCAGCAGACGGTTGGTCTCTCTCTTGTTCCGTTCTGCCTCGAGCATAACTTCCGCCAAGGAGGGTGGCTGGGGCAGATTCCCATCTCTAGCCCCACTAGCCTCACCTTGCTCCTGGGCAGCAGGAGTGTTGCGAGTGTTGACCATCCTAGGAAAACAAAACAACGGTTTAGACAAGGATGGCAAAAATTTGACATAGAAGTGCAGAATGTAATGGATGACACAGAATGCAGAGATGTTCATCCGTACGACATGGTAATATAGAAACTGCTATATATACACCAGTGGTCATACACACCATACATAGTTTAGTACAAGCCAAGGCTAAAGTACAACTGCGGTGAAAGACGATACATCCCATCAGAGGCATTCCAAGCTCCTATACATTATTTAACTACACCTCCGGAACTCAGGACACACTAAGTCATATTCCACAAGACACGCAGGACTGTGGAAATACAACTACTACAATACTACTACTACCATGGTCTAGCTCAGACATTCCCGTAGTAATCTTCGTAAAGATTACCACCGTAGCCTGGAAGTGGAACAGACGGATCTTGAAACTCGCGAGCACTCGAAGTCTGTGGACCATAGGGACATGGATGTGGCCTCGTTCCCAATGCTGGTGGTAACCGACGCCCACGTGGAGGTGTAATACCCCCAACGTCACGCCAATCCATGCGATCAGGCAGACGAGTCCGCACGGGGTACAAATCCCGCATGCCCAGATATCCGGCGTGCACAGCAGGTGCAAGCCGTGTCAAAGTAGTCCAGTGGGCAGCTCGAGTGTTATACATCTCCATTCGGAGGGCACGGACCTCACGGTCCCTATCCTCCAGCATCTGAACAGTAGTCTGAAGCAATGGCTCTTCATGAGCAGCATCAGTATACAGACCAGTGTAATAGCCTTCCTCTCCGGGAAGTGAGGCTGGCACGTAACAGAACTCAGTGTTCAGCAACAGGGCATGCCTAGCCCGGAGAATGGTCATCATCGAATAGGCGGCATCCTGCACTACCATCTCGATGGTAATCCCGAGTCCATAAGACCAATGGATGGGGTTGTTAGCTCCAGGATATGAGGGGTATATCCGGACGGTGCAGAAATACTGACTCTGATTGAAATCCCGGTACTGTTCCTCCGCGGTGTACTCAGAATACCAGCAATAACCGGTCTCAGTCAGCACACGGACTAGCATAGCCGTGTGACCGGGCACATTAATGCACTGAGTCAAACGAACCACTTGGTGAGGGATGCGGCCAGACATCTGACACACAAAATAATGCAAAGGCATTAGTGTTTCTGGAAGAAATCGGGCAGCATAACAACTGTAAATGCTCAACAAAGACTTGAGACCTCATACAAATGATAGCATAGCCACTCAACAATCCATATCAAGGTTCCGGTCCAACAATCATCATACTAGAAGGATAGAAACTGAACTGAGGCTTGAAACCAACAATCCTAAGAGTCTACGGATTAGTAACACGTGAACCTAGTAAGGATAAGAGGCCTTGTCCTAAATCCCCGTAGATAGAATAGACTGACTCAGATCAGAAGGGCATAAGGTAAAGGAGTAAAAAGAGCCTTATGTTCCCTTCCACAATCAATTCCCCTACATATAACTAAGAATTTTTCTAGACTCAACATCGACCAGTTTGGCTTGAGAAACCTACAGGCAGTCCAGCTCTGATGCCAACGCTGTCGGGACCCCGATCCTAAGTCACACCGATCTAGCTGTAACACGTCATATCACTTTGCGGCCTCACGCACGGTAACCCCACGGGTGCCACCTTACCTGGCCAGGGACCGTTTGCGCATTTTGGCACACGTATATGACAGTGTCGCTAGCATCCATATGACAGAGAACCCGGGCCGACATGGCTAATTATAAGCCAAAAGTGGCACTAGATTACAGAGACAGGCATCCATGACCCAGCAACGAATGTGTCGGTCATCAACGTATGAACCCAAGTCGTAGCGAGCTACATGGACTTAAAGGAACAACGCGTGACATTTCCCCTAAGGGACAGACAGAGGAACGAAGAAGGACACATGCCGGCCAGCCTACGTGTTCCGAGCAGTAGCAAGCTACCAAGGCTCATTGGTATCACTAGGAGGCATTTCCCTCTAAGGTAGGCTACCAAAGGAAAACCACTAGGTGTCGGATCCCACACATACCAAGCATTTCAACCATACACACAATATGCTCAATATGTGCAAATACAACATTGCATCACAACATAACTCTATGACTCAAAGTACTTTATTTAAGAGGCTCCACGAGCCATACATAACATATCCATACAGATAGAGGTCACATGACCCAACACTCAAGTCATACAGTCATACAAGCACTAGCGGAAGCTACATGTCTGTGTACAGACAACTTAGAAAATAAAATAGGCTTGGTGTAGCCTGACTATCTGCAAGGCCCTTCACAAGCTCCAGATCTCCGTGTGGGTGTCAAGCTACTCGTCGACGTCAACGTGTATGAAGAACCCATCAGCAGGGGCAGGGTTCTCCTCTGCAACAGTTATTAAGCAAACATGAGTACAAAGGTACTCAGCAAGTCTTACCACAGAACCTATCATACATGCAACATTATCAAAGGGGGTAGTGGAGTTCATAGCAGAAAGCCATCTTTGACTCTTGGCTAACCTATACTACAACTCTCAACAGATTGCAAGATGTTATTACGAACACGAGTCCTCTACTCACCACAACAATACACTACCGAGGACCCTCTTCCGTCATCCTATGGAAGGGCCATCCACGGCACTCACACTTATCTTGAGGCTTTTAGTAGTATCCATCAACTTGTCTATGAACTGTAAGAGTAACCAAATAGTCCGTACCGCGAACAACGGCTATTCGAATAGATTGATAACCCTGCAGGGGTGTACCTCTTCACACACGCTCCGACCACTTATCGCCGTTTACTCGGCGTGTACTCGGCAACCTTCAAGCGGAAGCCCAGCGAGGGTGTCGGCCAAGACCTGACTAACTACTCAAGTCTCTCATCCAGGTTTATCGCCTATTTGGGTTCCATCCGTGGGGAGATCCGGCCGAGGTGTCGCTCACGGCCCCAAACGATGTGTACAGGGTTCCCGAGTCACCAAACGGGCAACCGGTACACCGTGCCACGTACCTGTCGCATCACAACCCACCCCGAGGGTCAGCGTTGTGCACGATCTCCAGTAATCTATAAACACCAGAAACTAGTTGCAACTCTTGGACAAAGATCGAGGGTAATTAATAAGCCGAGAGGGTCAATTAAGGATCCCAATGTGTGGTAGTAGCTGTAACTTGAACCACACATACAGATCTCGGGTCCTATGGACGATTCCAATGAAACAACCCACCATGTACTCCTACATGGCCTTTCATCGATACCTTTACCAAGCGTATTCCACACTTCCTTCTCTTTACCGGTATGATCATTTCAATCTGGTCCATCACCCAGATGAACCAGACCAGACACAACTCTAAGCATAGCAGGCAACATAAGCAAATAGCATGGTGGATCACACATCACATGGCTCAATCAATTCCTACACATGCTAGTGGGTTTGAACTATTTACTGTGGCAATGACAGGTCATGCAAGGGAATAGGGTTCAAGTACCGCAGCAAGTAGCAGTTCACACGCTGTTGCCTTAATGCAGTAAAAGAGAGCAGGAGCGAGAAGATTGGGTTTGTATCGGAATGATCAATGATTGCTTGCCTGACAAAGTGGTTGTCGGGTACTACTCTTCAACTGGATACGCAGCAGTATCCTCGGGAACAGGACCTAACACAGAGAATACCGTTGATACAATCATTAACAAACAAATGCAACAATATCATGCATGCTCATGACATGGCAAGATGCATGTGTGTTGGGCTAATGCAACTATAACCAGAAGGGTTTGAGCCTATTTGAATCAAATATTCAAATTGGCACTTTAGCTATTATTTAAATAAGTGCATTATCATGTTTTAATGTATACAGCAAGGTTAACTTGCTCAAACATGCATGAAACCAGTGCCAATGGAAAGATTGGATTTTTCTGATCATTTTTCATATATAAATCTTTTCCATCTGAGCTACGGTTGATTTTATATTATTTTTAGAAGTTTTGGGTATTTTCTGGAATTTCCTGAATTATTTTTAAATCTAAAAATCCCAGAAAAACCTTTACTGCGTCAGCATGACATTATGCTGATGTCAGCCAGTCAACAGGAGCTAGTCCAAGTCAAACATGACATGTGGGCCCGGCATGTCAGTGTCACAGCTAACTAACAAGTTAACTAGTATTAATCTAGGAACTAATTAGCTGTCAGTGGGGTCTGGGCCCACGGGTCAGTGACTAAACTAACTAACTAATTAAATTAACATTTACTTAATTAAACTAGCTAATTAGGAAAAGGGTGGCCCACACGTCAATGACCCAGGGGTGGTCAACCCCCCGGTCAAACGAGTCAAACTCGCCGGCGAAGTGACGCCGGCGAGGCCAAACACGGCCGCGTGCTTCGGAAAACGCCCACAGAGCACGGCTCGAGCCGCGGTTGGGCGCGTTGGAGAGCCCTCGTCGTTGCGCGTCGAACGGTGGTGGTCGCCGGACCTGTGGTGGCCGGAGACGACGGCAACGAGCTCGACGGCGACGCCGGCGTTCGGGCGTATGTGGAGACGCGGCTGCAGTGGCCAAAACGATGCGTGCGTGGTACCTAGCTCGTCTATGTGCTGCGGCGAGCGAGATGGTCGGGTGTTCGCGACCAAATGGTCACCGGAGCATCACCGGCGGCAAGCACGGCGGCGGTGGTTTTCGGTGATCAACGGAGCAGCAACTACACGGCGCAAACGAAGCAAAGGAAGGAGGGAATCGGCGTAGGAGCTCACAGCGGTGCTAGCGAGCTCGACGGAGAGGTCGGGGACGCGCTGCAGCTTCTTAATCGACGGCGAGGAGCTCTGGCGATCCGAGGTTGGGGACGACGGCGTGGAGGCGTTGCAGGCCTCCCGGCGATCCGTGGCTCAGCGAGGAGGTAGAGGGCGTCACGGCGAGCGGGGACGAGGGGGAGGCTCTAGGTGCGGCAACGGCGAGCGGCGGCGACGGGCGGCTCGGTGGTGAGAGGGGAGAGAGCCAGGGGAAGGCGATGGAGACGAGGGGAAAGTGAGAGAGGGTCGGGGCAGCTGCGTGGCGATGCGGGGAGGCTTCCAGGGCGTCGGGGATGCAGGCAAGCTGCCTGGAGGTGGCCGGGCGCGTGCCGGCGCGCGGCGGCCACGCGCGCTGCCTTCTGGCGCGAGGAGGAAGGCGACAGAAACGGGGATGTGGGCTGGGCCGGCCTGCTACAGTGTTGGGTCCGAGGTAAGTCCTTTCTCTCTCTTTCTTTTTTCCTATTTCTTTTCTGTTTCATTACTTTTGCAACTTTGTTTAATTAATAAAAATGCCATAACATTTTTATAACTCATAAAACTTGTCATGCCCACTGTATATAATATGCATAGCAGGGAACATTATAGTTTATGATTATTTGAGCATTTAAAATATTTTATAGCATTTAAATGCCCAAATTCAAATACCATATGATTTAATCCAGAGCCCTTGAGTGTCCTAGAAAATTGTGCACCATTTTTAGCAAAGGTTTGAGACCAAGGCAGAAATGATGAACATTTTTGAAGGGCATTTTGGGTACATTGGAAAATATTTTATCAAACCCTAGTTGTTAGAAGAGGGGTGCTGGGGTTTCTGCCATTCCCATTTCAAGTTTCTTTGATAAGTAAACATGATGCACACTCTAGCTAGTCCTAATGCAAGTGCTAACTAGGGATGTGACAACTCACCCCCACTTAAAAGAATCGCGTCCCGAGATTCGGGTTCCTCCGGAAAGAGGGTGGGGTACTCAAGTCGAAGACGATCCTCCCTTTCCCAAGTAGCTTCACTCTCGGAATGATGTGACCATTGAACCTTGAGAAACTTGATGTTGTGGCGTCGAGTGGTGCGCTCAGTTTGATCAAGAATACGAACGGGGTATTCTCGATATGTGAGATTGTCCTGGAGATCAAGCGTTTCGTAGTCCACTCCGCGGATAGAATCCGAGAAGCAACGCCTGAGTTGAGAAACGTGGAATACTTCATGAACTCTGGAGAGGTGCGGAGGTAGTTCCAGTTGGTAGGCAACTTCTCCTCGTTTGGCAAGAATGCGAAAAGGACCGATGTAACGAGGGGCCAATTTGCCTTTGATACCGAAGCGATGGGTTCCCTTAAGAGGAGTAACCCGAAGGTAAGCCTTATCGCCGACTTCAAAAATCACAACCTTATGATGACTATCATATTGGCTCTTTTGGCGAGACTGGGCTGTTTTCAATCTCTCACAAACGATGCGAACTTGCTCTTCTGCTTCCTGGATCATATCCGGACCAAAGAATTGTCTTTCCCCGGTTTCTGACCAGTTAAGAGGTGTTCGACACCTTCGTCCATATAGAACTTCGAAGGGAGCTTTGCCCAAGCTGGCTTGATAACTATTGTTATAAGTGAATTCGGCAAATGGAAGACACTTTTCCCATTCCATACCGAAAGAAATGACAGAGGCTCGAAGCATGTCTTCCAGAATTTGATTGACTCGTTCCACTTGACCACTTGACTGCGGATGGAATGCGGTACTGAAAGAGAGATGAGTTCCCATAGCATTCTGGAAACTTTCCCAAAATCGTGAAGTGAAAAGACTTCCACGGTCCAAGTTAATCTCCAACGGCACACCATGAAGTGATACTATCCGAGAGACATACAAGTCTGCTAGCTGGCTAGCAGTAATACTCTCTCGAACCGGCAGGAAATGAGCTACTTTAGAGAGGCGGTCGATAACAACGAAGATAGCATTATTCCCTTTCCTGGTCCTGGGAAACCCGGTAATGAAGTCCATACTGACTTTGTCCCATTTCCATTCAGGAATAGCTAAAGGTTGAAGGGTGCCAGCAGGCCGTTGATGCTCTGCTTTGAATCGACGACAAACGTCGCAGTTAGCAATGAATTGAGCGATTTCTCTCTTCATCCTAGTCCACCAGAATCTCTGACATAGATCCTGATACATTTTGGTACTACTGGGATGAATCGTGAGAGGAGAGTCATGAGCCTCCTTAAGAATCATTTGTCGTAGTTGTGGTTTCTTGGGTACCACCAAGCGGTTCTCGAAGTACACAACACCTCGATCATCCATAGAGAAACTTCTAGCAACTCCGCTAGCAATGTTCTCCTTGATCCGAGATATGCCTTTATCATACCGCTGGGCAACTATGATTTGATCCATAAGGGTAGGTTTCGCCACCAAGGTGGAAAGGAATCCTCGAGGAACAATGTGAAGGTTAAGCTTACGAAATTCCTCGTGGAGAAGTGGTTGACCTTGTTGTAACATCAAGTTGTTACAATAAGACTTACGACTTAGTGCATCAGCCATGACATTGGCCTTTCCAGGGGTGTAAGTGATTCATAAGTCGTAATCTGTGAGCAACTCAACCCAACGTCTTTGCCTGAGATTTAGATCCAGTTGGGTGAAAATATACTTCAAACTTTGATGATCAGTGAAGATTTCACAGCGATTACCAAGGAGGTAATGTCGCCATGTTTTGAGTGCATGGACTACAGCTGCAAGCTCTAGATCATGAGTAGGATAGTTATCCTCATGTGGACGCAACTGTCTAGATGCGTATGCAATCACTTGACGATCTTGCATGAGTATGCAACCTAGTCCTTGTCGCGAGGCGTCGCAATAGATTATAAAATCCTTGGAAAAGTCTGGTGGTACCAGTACAGGTGCAGATGTCAGGCGTCTTTTCAGTTCCTGAAAACTGGACTCGCACTGTGGGGTCCACTCAAACTTTTTATCTTTCTTGAGGAGTTCAGTTTGAGGTTTAGCAACCTTGGAGAAATTCTCAATGAAGCGTCGGCAATAGCTCGCTAAGCCAAGAAAACTCCTAACTTGCTTGACCGATTCAGGGGGAGTCCAATCCAGGACGGCTTGAACTCGCTCGGGATTGACACCAATACCCTTGCCAGAGATCACATGACCTAGATAGGTTACTTCTCGCAACCAAAATTCACATTTAGAGAATTTGGCATAAAGGTGGTGCTCTCGAAGTTTCGTCAATACCAGCCTTAAATGCTCGGCATGATCTTCCTTGTTCATGGAATAGATGAGTATATCATCGAGGTATACCACGACAAATTTATTCAAATACTCCATGAATATAGAATTCATTAACCGAGAAAAGGTAGCTGGGGCATTGGTTAACCCATAGGACATGACGGTGTACTCATATTGGCCATAACGAGTAACAAAAGCCGTTTTAGGAATGTCCCCGTTCTTGATTTTGATTTGATGGTAACCCAACCTCAAATCCATTTTAGAGAAGACTGAGGATCCAGCGAGCTGATCATACATGTCGTTGATCCTGGGGAGCGGATACTTATTCTTTATGGTGACCAGATTGACAGGTCGGTAATCTACAACCATCCGCTCCGTTCCATCCTTCTTCTTGACGAAGAGGACGGGGCAAGCCCAAGGGGAAGAACTAGGACGGATGAAACCTTTCTGCAAGGACTCATGGAGTTGTTTCTTAAGCTCAGCTAATTCTAGTGGTGCCATCTTATAAGGTCTCCTAGAGATTGGGACAGTTCCAGGGATAAGATCTATCACGAACTCGACATCTCTGTCAGGTGGAATTCCTAGCAGTTCTTCTGGAAAAACATCCGGGAAGTCACGGACTACCGGGATATCTTCGAGTTCTGGTAGAGGGCTGGCATTAACAGAGTAGAGCTGACGCTCAGCCATTCGGGTCAAGACATTGACTATCTTGCCGGATGGAAGTGTAAGTTGAACGGTCCTAGTAAAGCAATCAATCTTGGCGTAATGAGTTGTCATCCAATCCATACCCAAAATGATGTTTATGTCCGAGGACTTGAGAGCGATTAGAGATGCTAGGAAAACAAGTCTATCGACAAGGATTTCATTTACATGGCTTACCCTAGAGGTTTGCCACTTTGAACCAGGAGTTTGAATAACCATGGAAGTAGGCATGTCACAAAAAGTCATGTTGTGCATTCGAGCATAGCTCTCAGATATGAACGAATGGGATGCTCCAGTATCGAAAAGAATAGATGCCGGATGGCAGTTAACGAGAAGCGTACCAAGGACGACGTTAGGATCCTCATAAGCTTCCTCAGCAGAGACATAGTTGACATGACCACGTGCAGTGGGGATTGGCTTGACAAAATTCACCTTGTCGGTTGGCTTACCACAGCCAACGGGTTTTCCTGGTTGGTTCTGAGGACACTCATGCATGTAGTGCCCTGATTGTCCACACTTGAAGCACGTCACAGTGGTAGTGCGTGGAGCAAAGTTGGAAGGTGGTCCTCCATAGGTCTTAGCAGGTGCATACTGTTGAGTTGGGCGAGGCGCCTCATAGGATGGCCTCGATGTGTACTTGGGTGGCAGAGCAGTGTTAGGAACCCACACACGACGCTTGTGAGAGCCAGAGCCGGATGAGGAACCAAAGTCTCGAGGATGCTTGCGTGTGGCCTCGAAGTCGGTCTGGCCCGTTTCAGCACTGATAGCCTTGTTCACCAACTTCTGGAAGGAAGTGCACTCGTGCAGACGTAGATCTCGGCGGAGTTCAGGGCTGAGTCCCTTGCGGAACCTCGCCTGCTTCTTGGCATCGGTGGATACTTCCTCAGGTGCATAGCGTGCCAAGTTGCCAAACTCGCGACTATAGCCATCCACAGTTAACCGGCCCTGGGTGAAATTGCAGAATTCCTCCCGCTTGCGATCCATGAGACCTTCCGGAATGTGATGCTCACGGAATGCCTCACTGAACTCAACCCAAGTAGTGATTTGGCCAGCAGGACGCATAGCTTCAAAGTTTTCCCACCAAAGACTGGCAGGGCCCTCAAGATGATAGGCGGCGTAGGTAACCTTGTCAGCTTCGGCCACACGGGCAGAGTGTAGCTTATGGGTGATACTACGTAGCCAGTCATCCGCATCCAGAGGTTCAGTGGAGTGATGGAACTTCGGTGGACACATCTTGATAAAGTCATTGATTGACACCACATCATTCCTCTGACGGAACCCAGTGTTCTGCTCTATGCGTTCCAGTAGACGGTTGGTCTCTCTCTTGTTCCGTTCTGCCTCGAGCATAACTTCCGCCAAGGAGGGTGGCTGGGGCAGATTCCCATCTCTAGCCCCACTAGCCTCACCCTGCTCCTGGGCAGCAGGAGTGTTGCGAGTGTTGACCATCCTAGGAAAACAAAACAACGGTTTAGACAAGGATGGCAAAAATTTGACATAGAAGTGCAGAATGTAATGGATGACACAGAATGCAGAGATGTTCATCCGTACGACATGGTAATATAGAAACTGCTATATATACACCAGTGGTCATACACACCATACATAGTTTAGTACAAGCCAAGGCTAAAGTACAACTGCGGTGAAAGACGATACATCCCATCAGAGGCATTCCAAGCTCCTATACATTATTTAACTACACCTCCGGAACTCAGTACACACTAAGTCATATTCCACAAGACACGCAGGACTGTGGAAATACAACTACTACAATACTACTACTACCACGGTCTAGCTCAGACATTCCCGTAGTAATCTTCGTAAAGATTACCACCGTAGCCTGGAAGTGGAACAGACGGATCTTGAAACTCGCGAGCACTCGAAGTCTGTGGACCATTGGGACATGGATGTGGCCTCGGTCCCGATGCTGGTTGTAACCGACGCCCACGTGGAGGTGTAATACCCCCAACGTCACGCCAATCCATGCGATCAGGCAGACGAGTCCGCACGGGGTACAAATACCGCATGTCCAGATATCCGGCGTGCACAGCAGGTGCAAGCCGTGTCAAAGTAGTCCAGTGGGCGGCTCGAGTGTTATACAGCTCCATTCGGAGGGCACGGACCTCACGGTCCCTATCCTCCAGCATCTGAATAGTAGTCTGAAGCAATGGCTCTTCATGAGCAGCATCAGTAAACAGACCAATGTAATAGCCTTCCTCTCCGGGAAGTGAGGCTGGCATGTAACAGAACTCAGTGTTCAGCAACAGGGCATGCCTAGCCCGGAGAATGGTCATCATCGAATAGGCGGCATCCTGCACTGCCATCTCGATGGTAATCCCGAGTCCATAAGACCAATGGATGGGGTCGTTAGCTCCAGGATATGAGGGGTATATCCGGACGGTGCAGAAATACTAACTTTGATTGAAATCCCGGTAATGTTCCTCCACGGTGTACTCAGCATACCAGCGATAACCGGTCTCAGTCAGCACACAGACTAGCATAGCCGTGTGACCGGGCACATTAATGCACCGAGTCAAACGAACCACTTGGTGAGGGATGCGGCCAGACATCTGAAACACGAAATAATATAAAGGCATTAGTGTTTCTGGAAGAAATCGGGCAGCATAACAACTGTAAATGCTCAACAAAGACTTGAGACATCATACAAATGATAGCATAGCCACTCAACAATCCATATCAAGGTTCCGGTCCAACAATCATCATACTAAAAGGATAGAAACTGAACTGAGGCTTGAAACCAACAATCCTAAGAGTCTACGGATTAGTAACACGTGAACCTAGTAAGGATAAGAGGCCTAGTCCTAAATCCCCGTAGAAAGAATAGACTGACTCAGATCAGAAGGGCATAAGGTAAAGGAGTAAAAAGAGCCTTACGTTCCCTTCCACAATCAATTCCCCTACATATAACTAAGAATTTTTCTAGACTCAACATGGACCAGTTTGGCTTGAGAAACCTACAGGCAGTCTAGCTCTGATGCCAACGCTGTCGGGACCCCGATCCTAAGTCACACCGATCTAGCTGTAACACGTCATATCACTTTGCGGCCTCACGCACGGTAACCCCACGGGTGCCACCTTACCTGGCCAGGGACCGTTTGCGCATTTTGGCACACGTATATGACAGTGTCTCTAGCATCCATATGACAGAGAACCCGGGCCGACATGGCTAGTTATAAGCCAAAAGTGGCATTAGATTACAGAGACAGGCATCCATGACCCAACAACGAACGTGTCGGTCATCAACTTATGAACCCAAGTCGTAGCAAGCTACATGTACTTAAAGGAACAACGCGTGACATTTCCCCTAAGGGATAGACACAGAAAGAAGAAGGACACATGCTGGCCAGCCTACGTGTTCCGAGCAGTAGCAAGCTACCAAGGCTCATTGGAATCACTAGGAGGCATTTCCCTGTAAGGTAGGCTACCAAAGGAAAACAACTAGGTGTCGGATCCCACACATACCAAGCATTTCAACCATACACACAATATGCTCAATATGCGCAAATACAACATTGCATCACAACAGAACTCTATGACTCAAAGTACTTTATTTAAAAGGCTCCACGAGCCATACATAACATATCCATACAGATAGAGGTCACATGACCCAACACTCAAGTCATACAGTCATACAAGCACAAGCGGAAGCTACATGTCTGAGTACAGACAACTTAGAAAATAAAACAGGCTTGGTGTAGCCTGACTATCTGCAAGGCCCTTCACAAGCTCCAGATCTCCGTCTGGGTGTCAAGCTACTCGTCGACGTCAACGTGTATGAAGAACCCATCAGCAGGGGCAGGGTTCTCCTCTGCAACAGTTATTAAGCAAACATGAGTACAAAGGTACTCAGCAAGTCTTACCACAGAACCTATCATACATGCAACATTATCAAAGGGGGTAGTGGAGTTCATAGCAGAAAGCCAGCTTTGACTCTTGGCTAACCTATACTACAACTCTAAACAGATTGCAAGATGTTATTACGAACACGAGTCCTCTACTCACCACAACAATACACTACCGAGGACCCTCTTCCGTCATCCTATGGAAGGGCCATCCACGGCACTCACACTTATCTTGAGGCTTTTAGTAGTATCCATCAACTTGTCTATGAACTGTAAGAGTAACCAAATAGTCCGTACCGCGAACAACGGCTATTCAAATAGATTGATAACCCTGTAGGGGTGTACCTCTTCACACACGCTCCCACCACTTATCGCCGTTTACTCGGCGTGTACTCGGCAACCTTCAAGCGGAAGCCCAGCGAGGGTGTCGGCCACGACCTGACTAACTACTCAAGTCTCTCGTCCAGGTTTATCGCCTATTTGGGTTCCATCCGTGGGGAGATCCGGCCGGGGTGTCGCTCACGGCCCCAAACGATGTGTACAGGGTTCCCGAGTCACCAAACGGGCAACCGGTACACCGTGCCACGTACCTGTCGCATCACAACCCACCCCGAGGGTCAGCGTTGTGCACGACCTCCAGTAATCTATAAACACCAGAAACTAGTTGCAACTCCTGGACAGAGATCGAGGGTAATTAATAAGCCGAGAGGGTCAATTAAGGATCCCAATGTGTGGTAGTAGCTGTAACTTGAACCACACATACAGATCTCGGGTCCTATGGACGATTCCAATGAAACAACCCACCATGTACTACTACATGGCCTTTCATCGATACCTTTACCAAGCGTATTCCACACTTCCTTCTCTTTACCGGTATGATCATTTCACTCTGATCCATCACCCAGATGAACCAGACCAGACACAACTCAAAGCATAGCAGGCAACATAAGCAAATAGCATGGTGGATCACACATCACATGGCTCAATCAATTCCTACACATGCTAGTGGGTTTCAACTATTTACTGTGGCAATAATAGGTCATGCAAGGGAATAGGGTTCAACTACCGCAGCAAGTAGCAGTTCACACGCTGTTACCTTAATGCAGTAAAAGAGAGCAGGAGCGAGAAGATTGGGTTTGTATCGGAATGATCAATGATTGCTTGCCTGACAAAGTGGTTGTTGGGTACTGCTCTTCAACTGGATACACAGCAGTATCCTCGGGAGCAGGACCTAACACAGAGAATACCGGCGATACAATCATTAACAAACAAATGCAACAATATGATGCATGCTCATGACATGGCAAGATGCATGTGTGTTGGGCTAATGCAACTATAACCAGAAGGGTTTGAGCCTATTTGAATCAAAGATTCAAATTGGCACTTTAGCAATTATTTAAATAAGTGCATTATCATGTTTTAATGTAAACAACAAGGTTAACTTGCTCAAACATGCATGAAACTAGTGCCATTGGAAATATTGGATTTTTCTGATCATTTTTCATATATAAATCTTTTCCATCTGAGCTACGGTTGATTTTATATGATTTTTAGAAGTTTTGGGTATTTTCTGGAATTTCCTGAATTATTTTTAAATCTAAAAATCCCAGAAAAACCTTTACTGCGTCAGCATGACATCATGCTGGCGTCAGCCAGTCAACAGCAGCTAGTCCAAGTCAAACATGACATGTGGGCCCGGCATGTCAGTGTCACAGCTAACTAACAAGTTAATTAGTATTAATCTAGGAACTAATTAGCTGTCAGTGGGGTCTGGGCCCACGGGTCAGTGACTAAACTAACTAACTAATTAAATTAACATTTACTTAATTAAACTAGCTAATTACGAAAAGGGTGGCCCACACGTCAGTGACCCAGGGGTGGTCAACCCCCCGGTCAAACGAGTCAAACTCGCCGGCGAAGTGACGCCGGCGAGGCCAAACACGGCGGCGTGCTTCGGAAAACACCCACAGGGCACGGCTTGAGCCGCGGTTGGGCGCGTTGGAGAGCCCTCGTCATTGCGCGTCGAACGGTGGTGGTCACCGGACCTGTGGTGGCCGGAGACGACGGCAACGAGCTCGACCGCGGCGCCGGCTTTCGGGCGTATGTGGAGACGCGGCTGCAGTGGCCTAAATGATGCGTGCGTGGTACCTAGCTCGTCTACGTGCTGCGGCGAGCGAGATGGTCGGGTGTTCGCGACCAAATGGTCACCGGAGCATCACCGACGGCAAGCACGGCGGCGGTGGTTTTCGGTGATCAACGGAGCAGCAACTACACGGCGCAAACGAAGCAAAGGAAGGAGGGAATCGGCGTAGGAGCTCACAGCGGTGCTAGCGAGCTCGACGGAGAGGTCGGGGACGCGCTGCAGCTTCTTAATCGACGGCGAGAAGCTCCGGCGATCCGAGGTTGGGGACGACGGCGTGGAGGCGTTGCAGGGCTCCCGGCGATCCGTGGCTCAGCGAGGAGGTAGAGGGCGTCACGGCGAACCTTCTGGACAGACTCACGGGACGAGGGGGAGGCTCTAGGTGCGGCAACGGCGAGCGGCGGCGACGGGCGGCTCGGTGGTGAGAGGGGAGAGAGCCAGGGGAAGGCGATGGAGACGAGGGGAAAGTGAGAGAGGGTCGGGGCACCTGCGTGGCGATGCGGGGAGGCTTCCAGGCGTCGGGGATGCAGGCAAGTGGCTTGGAGGTGGCCAGGCGCGTGCCGACGTGCGGCGGCCACGCGCGCTTCCTTCTGGCGCGAGGAGGAAGGCGACAGAAACGGGACTATGGGCTGGGCCGGCCTGCTACAGTGCTGGGCCCGAGGTAAGTCCTTTCTCTCTCTTTCTTTTTTCCTATTTCTTTTCTGTTTCATTACTTTTGCAACTTTGTTTAATTAATAAAAATGCCATAACATTTTTATAACTCATAAAACTTGTCATGCCCACTGTATATAATATGAACAGTAGGGAACATTATAGTTTATGATTATTTGAGCATTTAAAATATTTTATAGCATTTAAATGCCCAAATTCAAATACCATATGATTTAATCCAGAGCCCTTGAGTGTCCTAGAAAATTGTGCACTATTTTTAGCAAAGGTTTGAGACCAAGGCAGAAATGATGAACATTTTTGAAGGGCATTTTGGGTACATTGGAAAATATTTTATCAAACCCTAGTTGTTAGAAGAGGGGTGCTGGGGTTTCTGCCATTCCCATTTCAAGTTTCTTTGATAAGTAAACATGATGCACACTCTAGCTAGTCCTAATGCAAGTGCTAACTAGGGATGTGACAACTTTGCCATCTAGACCTTGGGGTTTGGATTTCAAGCGGAGATGGCATATCACAAAATGACATGTCGTGCAAACGGGCATAGCCTTCAGAGATGAAGGAGTGAGATGCTCCGCTATCGAACAGAACTGAAGCTGGATGGCAATTGACAAGGAGTGTACCAAGAACGACATTTGGATCATCATGAGCGTCTTTAGCTGAGACATGATGCACACGTCCATGTTTAGTGGTAGGTGAATTGGCATTGATCATCTTGTGTGGTGGCTTACCACGAAGAACGGACTTCTCGGGCTGGGGTGGAGCAAGACTGGCCTAAGAGCAGTCACATGCATAGTGTCCTGGCTTTCCGCATGTGAAGCAAGTCCCTGAGGTAGGTCGTGGACCCATATTGACAAGCGGTTTACCAATAGGCTTGGGTGGAGCATAAGGCTGAGCTGGATGAGGAAACTCATAAGATAGTCTCGGAGAATATTTGGGTGAAAGAGCGGAGTTTGGAACCCAAATCCAACGCTTCTGGGAACTAGTACTAGAACAAGATCCCAATCCACGGGTGTGCTTACGAGACTCCTCGTAAGTGAGCTGAGCTGTCTCTGCATTGATGGCCTTGTTCACAAGAGCCTGGAATGTGTTGCAATGATGTAAGTGGAGATCACGACTCAGCTTGGGGTTGAGACCTTTCCAGAACCTAGCCTGCTTCTTGGCGTCCGTGGACACTTCTTTTGTAGCATAGCGGGCGAGGTTTTTAAACTCTCTACTGTAAGCATCAACAGCCATCTTAGCCTGGGTAAGACTACAGAACTCTTCTCTCTTGCGATCGATGAGAGCTTGAGGAATGTGATGCTCGCGAAAAGCCTCAGTGAAAACTCTCCAGGTAGGAATCTGGCCAGCTGGAATCATGGCCTCATAGTTCTGCCACCAAAGAATAGAAGGACCTTCCAGGTGATATGTGGCATAGATGACCTTGTCCTCTTCAGCTACTATCACAGAACGTAGCTTGTGAGTGATACTACGAAGCCAGTCATCTGCATCGAGCGGCTCAATGGGATGATGGAAGGTGGGTAGTTTCAGACGAATGAAGTCATGGATGGTCGCTGACTCTTTGCATTGATGTGTGGTGTTCTCCTCAATACTGCCAACAAGCGGTTAGACTCTCGCTTGTTCCTCTGCATCTCTAACATGACCTCTGCCAACGAAGGCTGGTCGGGAGGATCCTCCTCATCCCTACCACCTCCGTGGTTCTTTCTACGAGCAACTGAACCTCGGGTAACTGACGACATCCTGAGAAATGAAACCAAGGACGGAATCAGTATCCACCAGGCTGTAGAAGGTAGGACAAGAAATGGGTATCTCTCGAACTACTAGGATAAATCCGGCAGCATAACGGCAGTAAAATGCTCAGAATGAGACATCCTGCTAACAAAGGGTAGTACAACAACTCAACATCATCACTCAAGATTCTGTGACAGTGCTAATCAAACTACACCGGAAGAACTTGAAAACAGGAGTAGGACTCTGATCAACCAATGCTAAGGAACTACGGAGTAGTAACACGTGATCCTAATAGATGGAAAAAAAGCCTAGTTCCTTAACCCCGTAGGAAAGGTAGGATGACTCAGATCAGAAGACATGAGGTATAAGGAATAAAAAGAGCCTTACGTTCCCTTCCACAATCAATTCCTTTATATAACTAAAGAATTTCTAGACTCAATTTCGACCAGTTTGGCTTGGTAATCCTACAGGCAGTCAGGCTCTGATACCAAAGCTGTCGGGACCCCGATCCTAAGTCACACCTGTCTAGCATGTAACACACCATATCACTTTGCGGCCTCACGCACGGTATCCCACGGGTGCCACCTTACCTGGCCCGGGACCTTTTGCGCATTTTGGCTCACATATATGATAGTGTCGCTAGCATCCATATGACAGAGAACCCGGGCCGACATGACCAGTTATAAACCAAAAGTGGCACTAAATTACAGAGACATGCATACATGACCCAACAACGAACGTGTCGGTCATCAACGTATGAACCCAAGTCGTAGCAAGCGACAAGGACTTAAAGGAACAACGCGTGACATTTCCCCTAAGGGACAGTCACAGGAACGAAGAAGGGCACAAGACGGTCAGCCTAAGTGTTCCGGAGCAGTAGCAAGCTACCAAGGCTCAGTGGAAGCACTAGGAGACATTTCCCTGTAAGATAGGCTACCAAGGGTAAACAACTAGGTGTCGGATCCCACACATACCAAGCATTTCAATAACATACACACAATATGCTCAATATGTGCAAATACAACATGGCATCACAACAAGACTCTAAGAACAAAGTATTTATTCATTAGGCTCCGAGGAGCCTGATATTACAAACATAGGTCTCATGACCCAACATTCAGAGCATACAAGCAACAAGCGGAAGCACAACATGTCTGAGTACAGACATCTACAATTGAAAAAGGCTGGAGAGCCTGACTGTCTACAACACTCGTCCAAGATCGTAGCTGAGGTAAAAAGCTACTTGTCGAAGTCCAAGCGGAACTACTAGAGAGACAGAAGTCTCATCTGCAAAACATAAATTAAGCAAACATGAGTACAAAGGTACTCAGCAAGACTTACATCAGATCCTATCATACATGCATTTGTATCAAGAAGGCATAGTGGGGTTTAGCTGCAGCAAGCCAGCTTTGACTCAGTGGCTATCCTGTTCTACGACTGCTGGTAACTACTTTGAAGTGGCGCACACGAGTCGACTAAGCTCCACACAATACACCACTATGGATTCATCCCCATCGCCCTACGAGAAGGCCATCCATAGCACTCACACTTGTCTTGAGTATTTTAGGGTATCCACTTTCAGTTGTCTATGTACCACGTAAGCATCCAAGAAGTCCATAAACGTGGACCCGGCTATTCGAATAGATCATGATAAACCCTGCAGGGGTGTACTTCTTCACACACGCTCTCGCCACTTACCGCCATGTACATGACGTATATCTCGGCAACCTTCAAGCGGAAGCCTGGCGAGGGTGTCGGCCATGACCTGACTAACCACACAAGAGTCTAGTCCAGGTTTATCACCTATTCGGGTTCCATCCGCAAGGGAGTCCGGCCGAGGTTTCCATCACGTCCCCAGACGATGTGTACAGGGTTCCCGAGCCCACCATCCGGGTGCCACTCGGTACACCGGGCCACGTGTGCCTACTCTGTCCCAAGCCCACCCTGCCGGGTGCCACTTGGTAGAGAAATAACACTACCTACAAACACCAGAAACTAGTTGCGACTCCTGGACAGAGATCAAGTTGATTAATAAGCCGAGAGGGGTCGAGTTACCGGAACCCAATGTGTGGTAGTAGCTAGTCATTGGACAACATGCATATAACTCCGTGCTGAAGACGGTTCCAGTGAGACAACCCACCATGTACTCCTACATGGCCTCTCACCGCTACCTTTACCAAATCGTGTTCACACACTTAACGCTCAGCATCAGAACATATCACTGCACTCCAATTCATTCCCAATGAATCAGACCTGACACACTCTAAGCAATAGAAAGCAAGGCATGGTAAGAACACAACATGGCTCCAATCAATTCCTACACATACTAGTGGGTTTCAACTATTTACTGTGGCAATGACAGGTCATGCAGAGGAATGGGTTCAACTACCACAGCATAAAGTAGCAGTTGAAACGTTGTTGTCCTAATGAAATAACAGGGAGCAAGAGCGAGAGAGTAGGGTTGTATCGGAATGAACAAAGGGGTTCGCTTGCCTGGTATAACAACGTGTAGAACACTGCTCCTCTGACAGGTACTATGGAACGGTCTCCGGAGCAGGACCTATCGAGAAGAACGGTGCCGACAATCAAACACAAGCATATGCAACAATATGATGCATGAATATGGCATGAAGATATGATGTTGTTTGAGCTAATGCAACTAGCATTTTATTTGGTTGAATTCCATTTGAACCAAGGGTTCAAATGCAACTCTAAAATAAGCATTTTTAAATGCCATTTATGTGTTTTCATATAAATAGTGGTTATAACTTCATGTGTCATGCATGAAAATGGTATAGATGGATAGATTGAATTTTTCTGATAATTTTTCATATATAAATTATTTCATTTTGAGCTATGGTTGAATTTCTGTGATTTTTTGAAGTTTAAACCAATTTCTGGAATAAATAAATCATTTAAGATTAATTTAAATTACAAAACTGGAATACTACGTCAGCATGACCCAAGCATGACGTCAGCAGGTCAACCAGACTGACCAGAGTCAAACCTGACAATGGGGTCCACTGGTCAGTGACTCAGTTAATTAACTGAGTTAATTAACACTAGACTAATCCTAACAAAATGTCAGCAGGGTAGGGCCCACAAGTCAGTGACTCACTAATTAACTAAACTAATTAATTAACACTAATCTGGTCAACTAACTGGGGGGTGGGGCCCACCTGTCAATGACCCAGGGGTCAAATCCTGGTCAAACCCCGGCTAACACGCCGGCGTTTAGCCGCCGGCGGCAGCAAACGCGGAGGAGGGCGTCGGGATTGGACCCCCAGCGTCCAAATGGACGGGCGAGGCCATCTGCAGGCTGCGGGGAGTCTTCCGCATCCATCCACGCCAACGGGAGGTTGCGGGGGCGCCGGAGTTGGCCGGAACGAAGCTCGCGGCGGCGCCGGAATTCGGGCCTCGTCCGAAATGGCGCTACAGGGCACGGGGAGGCCAACGGATGGGTGATACGGCCTCCTGGTGAAGCACTCAGTGCGGTGACGTGCTCGGTTTTGAGCGTGCGTGGCTGTGGCCACGGCGGCGGCATCGCCAGCGGCGGTGAACTCACGGTCACGGAGGGGATCGAGGCTAAATCATGCACGGGAGTGAGGGGACAGGGGGGAAGAAGGAGGAGCTCACGGCGAATTCGCAGAGCAGACAAACGGTCTCGGGGAGGACCTCCAGCGCACGAATTGACGGCGACCACTGGCGGCCAGATGCGGCGGTGACGAGCTCGAGGGCGATGATTCCGGGCCTCCGAGTCCGGTTCCTTTAGCGTGGAGAAGTGACCGTTGGCGACGGAGCGGTGGGACACATCCTTAAGGCAAAGGGGTGGCTCTGGGCGCGTCAACGGCGAGTGACGGCGACGGAGTATTCGGTCCGAGCGAGAGAGGGAGGCAGAGGAGGGGAGGGGCGACGAGAGAGAGCCAGAGAGGTCTCGGGAGGTGCGTGGCAACGGCCAGAAGCAGCCAGGCGTCGAGGGAAGGGGCAGGCAGGCAGGAGGCGTGGCGCCCTCGCCGTGCGCGCGCGTCGGCCACGCGCGTCGCCTATTGGCGCAAGGAAGACGACAGGGGAGGCCAGGTGGGCTGGGCTGGCCAACTGGGCCGGCCAGGCCGCACAGTGCTGGGCTAGCACAGGTAAGGTTTCTTTTCCTTTTTGTTTTCTTTTCTATTTCTGACATTTGTTTTGATTTTAAAGAAAATCATTTAAATTATTCTGACAATATTGCAAGGACTAGAAGGAGTATTCCCAAGCCCAAAATAAATATGTAAGAGCTCCTAATAATATTGGTTTGATTTTTATCTCTAACCAATATTTTCAGAGAGCAACATGAACATTTTCTTGGCCCCTTTTGGAGCAATTTTTTGGGGTCATTTTTCGAAAGGGTTTTCTGAGGGTTTCACAAGTCCTCAATTCAATTTCATTTGAAATTTAAACATGATGCAAACATCAAGACTAGCCTAGTGCATAACAGAACTAGGGTTGTGACAACTCGCCCCCACTCGAAACAATCTCGTCCCGAGATTCAAGAGTCGGCGGAAAGAAGGTGGGGTACTCCAGTCGGAGATGATCTTCTCGCTCCCATGTAGCTTCTCTCTCGGAATGATGAGACCACTGAACCTTGAGAAACTTGATGTTATGTCGTCGAGTGACATGCTCTGCTTGATCCAGAATGCGAACGGGATACTCTCGATATGTGAGGTTATTTTGGAGATCAAGCGTTTCGTGGTCCACTCCGCTGATGGAATCCGAGAAGCAACGCCTGAGTTGAGAGACGTGAAAGACATCATGAACTCGAGAAAGATGTGCGCTGAACCGTCGGGCTGGCCACCTCACCCGCGACCAATCACACGCCTCGCGCGGACGAGGTTGGCTGCTGGAGCATCTACGCTGGCCTCTGGATGCACGCCCATGGCCGTTCCATAGAGGCCATGTGCATGTTGGCCGGGCATGCATCCGCGGTGGCTGGCTATCCACGCACTTGCGTTATATGCGGTGAAGGCACTCCCGTTGCATGCTGTTGCAACATCCTGTCCTCTGACGCAGGTCTTTCATCTCATCAACTGGACATCTTGCGTGGAGTTTCGTGAAGATTGTCCCTGAATACAGCGCACTCCTCCGATCGAGCAATGAGCTGGCGTTGCGTTGCCCCATCTGAACGTAGCGCCGTCGTTCTATGGTTCTTTCCGCGGCTGCACTGACCCGAGTGCTGCCGCTGCGTCGCCCTTTCAGGCCGTAGTGCCGCAGCCCGCGGTCAACTGCCGCCTCGAGGCCGTCTGCTTCAGGTCGTCTTCGTGGCTGCATCGACCCTCGCGCTGCAGCTGCGTCGCCCCGTCGGACCGTAGCGAGCATGGCACGCGGTTCCTGTCGTCGCCCCGTGGTTCTTCCCGCGGCTGCACCGACCCGCGCGCTGCCGCTGCATCGCCCCTTCGGGCCATAGGGCCACGGCCCGCGGTCCATCGCCGCCTCGAGGCCGTGCGCTTCAGGCCGTCCCTGTGGCTGCACCGACCATCGCACTGCCGCTTCGTCGCCCCATCGGACAGTAGCGAGCATGGCATGCAGTCCTTCCCACCGTCCTGAGGTCTTCCCCGCCGTCGCCTAGACCGGCGCGCTGCCATTGCGTCGCCCCTTCAGGCCGTAGCGCCGCGGCACGTGGTCCACTCCATCGTCCCCGCGCGTCGACTTCTACGTGGTATGCGCCGAGCCTCCTCCCTTGGCGCGGTAATGCCACCGTCCGCGCCGGTCTTCGTCATGTTGTCGGGTTCTTCCTCGCCTACTTCGAGCACCATCGCCGCGCTTCTGACCTATCCGCCGCCGCCTTCTCAGGCTGCCGCCACTGCTCTTCTTCCTGATCCACGGCGACTACCTCGACACCGGCCACCTCGACTCGACATTGACCATGGTGTCCCTCGCACGGCTACCTCGACCACGGCTACACCACCCTACGCTCTCGGCTACATCGACATCGGCACAAAGGGCTACCGCCTTGTTTGAGCAACCTCATCGGTTGCCACTCCAGCGACGACTCCGTGATGCATCGACCATTACGACTGTGGGGGGTGTCCGTCGGCTTGCCTTCGGATTCTTCTCCAGTCTCGCCGTCTGCGTCGCTACCGTTCTGACTGCGGGGGGATGTTGAGTATCATGATTATTAGGAAAGCTAGGATAGTGTAGGATATATATGCCCATGAGGCCCAAGCAATACAACAACTATTCCACCAAACCTCTCTCTTCCTTCTAACATGAGAGAACGTCAAAAATCAAAATTCAGATGTGTAAAGTTGCATTCGACTAGTGGAGTGCTTGCGCAGTTTTCTACTATGGTAAATATTGTCAACCAACAACATCTGGGCCACCAGATCCGCCGAGCCACTACCGTCCCGAACGCATCTGAGAGCGAGGCCTCGTCGCCGGCGTGCTCCCCGACCTCCTCTGCCTCGCCAACGGTGTCCATCGTCGACTACGTCCACGATGTCCTCTACACGGAGCCGAACGCCTCTCCTGCGACTTCTTCTTCCTCGTCTTCAACTCCGGCCACCGCGGGTGTTCGATCTTCCTCGCCGTCGACTCCGACCTCCTCCCGGCAATCCGAGCACAGCATCGTGTTCGTGGTGAGCCTCTAGTCCTCCCCATGCATTTTCCCCTTCGTTTGCTAGCTCTAGTTGCTAGTTCGCTGTGCGCCCGAGCTGGCCGCCGTCGGACCTTATCTTCAACGAGTGTTTCGACCTCCTTAGCCCGTCCTCACATGGTCAGCGTCTCCGCCGTGTCGCGTAGATGCTGTAGCGTGTCCTCGCCGCTCCGCTAGGCTCTGCGTTTGCCCCGCCGCAGCTCGTCGCCACCGCTCTGTTTGTTGCTCGCCGGCGTTGCAGTAGTCGTCGTTAGGCGCATCTAGCGCACATCGCGTGTGCGGGATCACTTCGTGGATCCATCGCGTGTCTCCGCCGTCCTATTTGGTCGTCAGAGCTGCCCCAACGCCTCGTCATCGTCTCTGTCGCCGGCGTCGAGTGGCCTGCCTGCTTGTTGTACCTTGTATATCATGCGCAGTGCTCCATCTTTGTCAGATGCACACAGCTAGCCAAGTGGTTTGTCTCTCGTTCAGTTAATTCAGAGGCGCCGGTTCAAATCCCCGCAGGGCAAGTGGAAATAGGCCCCTTTCTGCATTTCTATGTCCCGCTTACAGATGGGCCCCACCTGGCAGCCTCTCTGTGCACTCGCACCCACTCCCGCACCCACGCTGCCACCTCAGCCGCGCTTGGACCCACAGGTCAGGGACTGTGGCTAGTCCAGGACCAGTCTGTTAGGTGTTTTTCTTTTCTGTTTTATTTTTAAATTCAGTTTTTGCATTTCTTTTGCATATTTCATATCTTTTAAAATATGCTTCTGTTCAAAATGTGTTTTATATGAAACCTGTTTAATTTTTAGTGTAGATTATCTATATGCAGTTTGTTGCCATGTTTAAAACATTTAAAATGTTGTTTGTATTTTTTTTGCAACTAACTTGTTCAAACTTGTTTAATTCATAACTAAATAACCGTAGCTCCAAATTTGACAAACGTTATATGTATTTGGGGTGGAAAATGTGTAGAGTAAGATGGTGATGTTTCTGTACATGTTTAACAACTCAAAAATATGGTTACATCAGATCTGTTCTAAATTCATTTATTTGCACATGGGAGTTTCCGGAATTGTTGTTTGTTCCTTCCGGCCCATTTAAAATGCTTGCATGATGTTGTGTTCTTAGTTGCACCCCTTGCCATGCTAAGCAACTTTTAAAACTTGTTGGGTGCTTGGTTAGTTCAACTATATAACCACATATGTGACTATGCTTGATCTTGCTTTCTTTTGCATGTTGTGTCCCCTACATGTTTTGTGTTCTTGCATATTGCCATGACGCATGTACACTCATCATATTCCTTTGAGATGCATCATATTCTGTCCATGCACATATGCATCATGCCTTGCATCATGTGTTTGAGCATTGCATGGTGATTGATTGTTGTTCCGGTGTTGGTATTGTTGTGTTGGTTAGAGCCCGGTGACGATTCGGAGTTCGAGGTTGCTATCGAGACTGAGTTTGAGGAGCAAGGTTACGATCCTTCATTGGACTTAACAGGCAAGATGACCATTCCTCGATATCACCTCTATCTTTGCCATGGTAGTTGTCTCGCTCTTTAGCTATGCCTCGATGCCTATTCCTGTTTTGTCAGCCTCCTATGTTGCCATGAAACACTCTAACCGCCTTCCTAGCAAACCGTTGTTTGGCTAAGTATGCTTTTGCTCAGCCCCTCTTATAGCGTTGTTAGTGCAGGTGAAGTTTTTGAAGATTGCTCCATGTTTGGACTTGTTTATTGGGATAACACAATATTTATCTTAATTAACTTAATGCATATATATATTGGTAATGGGTGGAAGGCTTGGCCTTCTGCTTGGTGTTTTGTTCCACTCATGCCATCTTAGGACCCGATAAACCGGTGTTATGTTCCTTGATTTTGCGTTCCTAGCACAGTTGGGGTTTATGGGCCCCCCTTGATAATTCGCACTGGTTAAAGCTTTTCCAGCAAGACCCAACTTTGGTAATACATTTGCCTAACAACTAAAACTTGCATAGGGAGTTGCAAACCCGAGTTCTTAATCAACAACCCGGGCTAGTGCTCCTCATGAGTGTTGGGTCCAAACTGGGGGTTCTGCGGGGCCGCCTTGGGGAAACCCGAGGTATCTTTTATTACCTGTAGGATCATCCATCCGGTCGTGGCCTGAGATGAGATACGCGCGGCTACTATCAGGGTGTCGGCACGCCGGGAGGTCTCGGTGGATTAGTTTTACCTTTGTCGAAATGTCTTGAGCACGGGTGATGAGGACATCACTAACAAGGTTACACCCACAACCCCAACTGACACTTATACATGACCAATTACTAGAGCTCGCGCACGCCAATTAAATTACCAGGTACTTTTGTTTCTTGGTAATGATTCTAATGTTCATGAGAATATGATGCTGCCTAAATTGTATACATTTGTGTTGCTTGCAAATGAAGGGCCTAGCTTGGACAAGAAGGATGAACATTGGAGCAAGATTAAGCATGGAGATGATGGCATGCGCAAGGGGAACAAGAACAGAGTTGCAAGTGATGATTTCAGGACTTTGAAGCCACCATAATGAGTGCGTGAAGCCTTGGATGAAATATAAAAGATGACACTTCATAAATTTCGTCCAGAGGCTATTATAGGTGCTGTGTCACCTTATTATTGGGCCAGGCCCATGTAATTTCGAAATACTTGAGTATAGGTTGTTTTTAGAGTCCGTATGTGTGGGGAAACAAGAGTTAGGGTTGGTTTAGGACCCCTCCTCCAAGGGCCACGAAATTCCTCCCATCTTCCCCCATATATACAGCCCTTAGGGCGTCGTTTAGACTTTGGGTTTTGTTTAGATTAAAGTTCGCCATAGCTGCAAATTCGCGTACTTCGTTTGTGTTCAACGACCAGACAAAGACGTCACAGAAGCCCACCTTGATCAATAAAGCTTTCCTCTTATATTCACAATATCCAGATTGCAATCTTAGTTTCTTGCTTGTTCTTCGTTTGCTTGCAGGAAATAGACCCTCGTCGTCAGGTTGATCGTGCTCTGGCGTGGTCAATAACCTCTCGAAGTTGGTTTAGCGATTGCTAAGGCGCGACGTCCTCGCACGTTCGTAGTCGGATCGTCAAAGTCGACTTCCTCCAAAACCATAGCCACCATCTCATCGAAAGATGGGACACCTTTGCCTCTATCAAGTGGTATCAGATTTCCAGGTTGCTCGGTGAGATTTTATAATTTTTCGTAGATTAGATCGAGTCTGTTCTTCATACCTACAGTCCACGAAAAAGCCAAACAAAATTAGGGTTAGTTCCTCATATCTGAACCAGTTTGAGCCTTCGCATAGTCTTTTCAGTTTTTTTGCTTTGTTGAATTTGCGGTTGCATCGTCGTGTCAAGTTGCTGGTCTTAGCGTCTAGTCTTTTAGAGTTTCGAGTTCTGGTCATAAGTTGTCACGCCGCCGCTGTAACATCTACATCGCTGCTGCCACATACCACCACCGATCCGTATTCATATACCACCACCAATCCGTATCCATATACCACCACCGTATCCACATACCACCACCGCTGCCATATTCTACCACCATATACCCACCACCAATCCGAGTTCTTTTCGTTTTAATTTGGCTTTCGAAATCCATCTAGTTTCAGTTTCGTGTTTCCTTGCCTGAGTAGGTCTCTGAAGAAAAAAAAGTCTGGAGACCCCCGGGCAGTTCTTAGGCCAAAATTTCGGTAGGTGAAAATATTTTTTCCCTATCCCGTTTTTAGGCTTTTTGAGTCTTTTGAGACACATGCCATCATACTGTTTTTTACCGCACTTTTTCGTCGTCGCTGCCCTGATTCCGAAAAAAAATCGTCATTTTTTTGTACCTATCATCTTAGTTTGACTTGGGAAGAGTTTTGAGACACTCGCCCTTATAGTGATTTTCGGCAAAAAAAAAAGAGGAGCGCAAAAAAAGAGACGATTTTTTTAGAGTGCTTTTCCCTTGATTACGTGCAGCGCCGTGATTTTGTTAGTGTTCTAGGCTCGCGTCTCTAGTACGGTCTAGCCTAGGACCAGCACAGTACCGCCATTGAGCGTTTATTCAACTTTGCATCTCTGAATTGATTATTGCTGACCCTTTTTCCTACCATCTTATAAGCCTTCCCAGCTCCATATACATCTACGTCGTGCATTTGACTCTCCCTGGTAATCGCTTTATCCAACCTTTTAGAGTTTTGACTACCACGGTTGCCGACCACCACCTGTTGCTGGGTAAGAACTGGTAAGAATTTGAGATTTGCTTGACGGATTTGTGACGCCCCACCACCACCATTTTCTAGTAGTCTGTAGGATCATATTTTTGTGTGTTTCTATTGCTGCTAACCATGCCAGGATCACAAGCCGACGAGACTGACTGGGAGAACATGCCAAACAAGGAGTTGCATGATAAATTTCAGCAAATGATAGGTCAACAGGTAGAAGATGTGATGACCAGTTTTGACAACGCACTAGCGAGGATGGATGGCATTGAGAAGTCAATTGACACCAAGTTGGATACCAAATTTGGTGAACTGCTTGCGCGTCTACCTCCACCTGCTGCACTGTTGCAACAACAACAACCACCTTCACGTCACGAAATCGCCCTCCGCAAAGCGAGCCGTGTCGCTCTTCAGCCTGGCCAAACTATTGGTGCTGCTATTCATACTATGTGGCTCCTATTGCTGCTGCTGAGGAGGAGGACGATTACGTGGGCGATTACGAGGATAAGGTTGATCAAAATCAGAACTACGTGCAACAACAACCACCACAACCACCAGGTCGTCCACATGCAAATAATCGCTATGGTAGGGCTGCACCACACCCTCGGGTACATGATCATGACCATCTCCCTAAACTAAAATTGAATATTCCACCATTTGAGGGTAGATATGTTCCTGATATATATCTTACTTGGGAGTTAGAAACCGAACAACGTTTTACATGTTTAAAATATCCCGAGGAGAGACGTGTTGCTGCTGCTCTTTGTGCTTTCACTAGTTTTGCTTGTGTGTGGTGATCTGAATATTGTAGATTACATCCGGATAATATTCCAACTACTTGGGCTGCTTTGAAAACTGCTATGTGTACTCGTTGGGTTCCACCATATTATCAACACGAATATTATCAGGAATTACAAACTGGCCTGATTAGATGTGGTATTGTTGAGGATAATGATGCTATGCTTGCACGTTTTATGGGTGGCTTAAATAGAGAGATTCAGACAATTCTATAGTATAAGGAGTATAATAATATCACTCGTTTATTCCATCTTGCTTCCAAAGCTGAACGTGAAGTGCAGGATCGACAGGCCTTGGCACAAACTAATTTTTCTGCAGCTCGACCTTCATCATGGACACCGCGTGCATCATCTACTTCGACACGTCTGGCTGGACCACCGCCTACTTCATCCGTCACATCTAGCCGTGATAAGAGCAAACAGGCACCACCACTATCAACCAGGAGTACACCTTCCGGTCCTGTGCAGAGCTCTTCTTCATCCATGGCATCCAATGGGCCAACACATGATGTTATATGTCGTCGTTGCACTGGTCGTGGTCACTATGCGAGCAAATGCCCATCGCAGCGTGTCATGATTGCTACCGAGGATGGTGGTTATGAGTCCGCCAGTGACTATGATGAGGAGATTTTGGCTCTTATTACACGTGAAGAACACGGTGGAGATGATTCTGAAAAATGAGACGCAATACATGGCTCCTGAAGACGCTGACAGGTATGAATGTTTAGTTGTTCAACATGTTTTGAGTGTGCAGGTCACACAAGCAGAGCAAAATCAGAGGCATAATTTGTTCCATACAAAGGGACTTGTGAAGGAACGTTCTGTTCGCGTCGTCATAGATGGAGGGAGCTGCAACAACTTGGCTAGCATGGAGATGGTGGAGAAGCTATCTCTCACCACAAGACCACATCCACATCCTTACTACATCCAATGGTTCAAAAACAACGGCAAGGTTAAGGTAACACGTACTGTTCATGTGCATTTTAGTATCTCCACATATGCTGATTATGTTGATTGTGATGTGGTACCCAGGCAAGCATGTTCCTTATTACTTGGTAGACCATGGCAATTTGATAAAAATTCTATACACCATGGTAGAAACAATCAGTATACTCTTGTTCATAAGGATAAACGTATTACTTTGCTTCCTATGTCTCCTGATTCCATTTTGAAAGATGATATTAATAGAGCTAATAAAGCAAAGCAGGAGCAAAATAAGAGTGAAAATCAGATTGTGGCAAAAGAATTTGAGCAACAAATGAAGCCTAATAACACACCATCATCTCATGTTGCATCTGAAATTAAATTAAAAAGTGGATGTTTACTTGCCACCAAATCTGATATTGATGATCTAGATTTAAGCAAATCTGTTTGCTATGCTTTTGTGTGCAAAGAGGCATTATTTTCATTCAAGGATGTGCCTTCCTCTTTGCCTCCTGCTGTCACTAACATTTTGCAAGAGTTCACGGACGTCTTTCCACAAGACGTGCCACCGGGATTACCACCTATTCGGGGGATTGAGCATCAGATTGACTTAATTCCCGGTGCATCGCTACCCAACCGCGCACCATACCGTACCAATCCAGAGGAGACGAAGGAGATTATGCGTCAAGTACAGGATCTACTCGACAAAGGTTATATACACGAATCCCTTAGTCCTTGTGATGTTCCTATTATTCTAGTGCCGAAAAAGGATGGTACATCGCGTATGTGTGTTGATTGTAGAGGCATTAATAATATTACTATTCGTTATCGTCATCCTATTCCTAGGCTAGATGATATGCTTGATTAATTGAGTGGCTCTACAATATTCTCCAAAGTTGATTTGCATAGTGGATACCATCAAATTCGTATGAAATTGGGAGATGAATGGAAAACAACATTTAAAACTAAGTTTGGATTATATGAGTGGTTAGTCATGCCTTTTGGGTTAACTAATGCACCTAGTACTTTCATGAGATTAATGAATGAAGTTTTACGTGCTTTCATTGGACGATTTGTGGTAGTTTACTTTGATGATATATTGATTTATAGCAGATCTTTGGAGGAACATTTGGAACATTTACGTGTTGTTTTTATTGATCTACGTGATGCACATTTGTTTGGTAACCTTGGAAAGTGCACCTTTTGCAACGACCGAGTCTCTTTTCTTGGCTATGTTGTTACTCCACAGGGAATTGAGGTTGATAAAGCCAAGACTGAAGCTATTAAGAGTTGGCCGCAGCCGAAAATGGTCACACACGTGAGGAGTTTCCTTGGCCTCGCTGGATTCTATAGGCATTTTGTGAGAGATTTTAGCACCATTGCTGCACCTCTCAATGAGCTTACAAAGAAGGATGTGCCTTTTGTTTGGGGTACTGCACAGGAAGAAGCATTCACGGTATTGAAAGATAAGTTGACACATGCTCCTTTACTCCAACTTCCTGATTTTAATAAGACTTTTGAGCTTGAATGTGATGCTAGTGGAATTGGGTTAGGCGGTGTGTTATTACAAAATGGCAAACCTGTTGCATACTTTTCTGAAAAATTGAGCGGCCCTAGTCTGAATTATTCTACTTATGATAAGGAATTATATGCTCTTGTTTGGACTTTGGAAGTATGGCAACATTATTTATGGCCCAATTTGTTATACATTCTGATCATGAATCTTTGAAGCACATTAAAAGTCAAGCAAAACTGAACCGTGGACATGCTAAATGGGTTGAATTCATAGAGACTTTCCCTTATGTTATTAAACACAAGAAGGGAAAAGAAAATGTTATTGCTGATGCATTGTCTCATCGTTATACTATGCTTTCACAACTTGACTTCAAAATATTTGGTTTGGAGACCATCAAAGATCAATATGTGCATGATGCTGAATTTAAAGATGTATTATAGAATTGTAAAGAAGGCAGAACATGGAACAAGTTCATTGTTAATGATGGATTTGTGTTTCGTGCTAACAAGCTATGCATTCCAGCTAGCGTTGTTCATCTTTTGTTGTTGCAGGAGGCGCATGGAGGAGGATTAATGGGACACTTTGGCGTGAAGAAGATGGAGGACGTACTTGCTACACATTTCTTTTGGCAAAGATGAGACGGGATGTTGAGCGTTTTGTTGCTCGCTGCACTACATGTCAAAAAGCTAAGTCACGACTCAATAATCATGGCTTATATATGCCTTTGCCTGTCCCTAGTGTTCCTTGGGAAGATATATCTATGGACTTTGTTTTGGGTTTACCTCGAACAAAGAAGGAGAGGGATAGCATATTTGTTGTCGTGGATAGGTTCTCGAAGATGGCACACTTTATACCATGTCATAAAAGTGATGATGCTGCTAATGATGCTGATTTGTTCTTTCGTGAAATTACTCGCTTGCATGGTGTGCCAAATACTATTGTTTCAGATCATGATACTAAATTTCTTAGCCACTTTTGGGGATGTTTATGGGCTAAGTTGGCGACTAAACTGCTTTTTAGTACTACTTGTCACCCCCAAACTGATGGACAAACTGAAGTAGTCAACATAACTTTGTCTATGATGCTTAGGGCTGTTTTGAAGAATAACAAGAAAATGTGGGAAGAATGCTTGCCTCATATTGAATTTGCTTATAATCGTTCGTTGAATTCTACTACTAAGATGTGCCCTTTTGAAATTGTCTATGGTTTCCTACCTTGTGCACCTATTGATTTGTTGCCTCTTCCATCTTCGGAGAATGTTAATTTTGATGCTAAACAACGTGCTGAATTGATCTTAAAAATGCATGAGTTAACTAAGGAAAATATTGAGCGCATGAATGCTAAATATAAACTTGCTGGAGATAAGGGTAGAAAATGTGTTGTCTTTGCACCTGGAGATCTGGTATGGTTACATTTGCGTAAGGATAGGTTTCCTAATTTGCACAAGTCAAAGCTAATGCCACGTGCTGATGGTCCTTTCAAGGTGTTAGAGAAAATAAATGATAATGCGTATAAACTTGAGTTGCCTGCAGATTTTGGGGTTAGTCCCACATTTAACATTGCTGATTTGAAACCTTACTTGGGTGAGGAAGATGAGCTTCCGTCGAGGACAACTTCAATTCAAGAAGGGGAGGATGATGAGGACATGACTAACAAGGTTACACCTACAGCCCCAACTGACACATATACATGACCAATTACTAGAGCTCGCTGTCACAGCCCTAGACCAGCCCTTGCCTGCCTTGCTTGGTCTTCATGTGCATCATGTTTAAATTTCTCAGAAACTGGAAATGGGGATGGTCAAACCCTAGCACTAAATGAATTCAACTAGGGTCAAGAATAAGATCATTTCCAATGACCCAAAATGCCTTCATCAATGTTTGATAATTTTGGCAAGGCTTTGAGACCAAACCAAAAATAGTGAGCATTTTTGTAGAATATTTTGGGCACTGAATTAAATCATATCTTATTTGCATTTGGGCATTTAAATTTTATATATTATTATAAATGCTCAAATAATCATAAACTAAAATGTTTACTGTTGGATTTATTCTAAACAGTAGCCAAGCATGGTTTCATGATTTTTGATAATAGTCTGGCATTTTTAATAAAGCCAAAACAAATGTCAAAATTAGAAAACAACAATAGAAATAGAAAAGAGGAGAGAGAGAGAACTCACCTTGGGCCCAGCACTGTTGCAGGCCGGCCCAGCCCACCCAGCGCAGCTCCTGTCGCCTTCCACCTCGCGCCAGTAGGCAGCATGCGTGGCCACCGCGCGCCGGCACGCGCCCGGCCACCTCCAGCCTGCCTGCCTGCGTCCCCGACGCCCTGTACACCTCCATGCGTCGCCACGCAGCCGCCCCGACCCCTCTCTCACTCTCCCTCGTCCTCATCTCCTTCCCCTGCTCTCTCCCTCGCAGGCGCCCGAACACTGACGTCGCCGCCGTTCGCCATAACCGCGGCCACCGTCCACCTCTCGCCTAGCCGGAGCGCCCAGTAGCTCCGCCTCGTCCCTCTCTTCCTCCTCGCCGAGCCCCCCGACGCCAGAAGCCCCTGGAGCGTCGTCGTCGACATCGTCTTCTTCCTCGGCCACAGGAGATCGCCGTCGGGATTCCGACGCCGTCCGGCCCCCGTTGAGCCTGCTGAGACCTCCGACCGACCCCCTATGAGCCCCTCCGTCGATCCCCTCTCTCCCCTCTGTCGATTTCGACCCCTAACCACGTCAGCCACCAGAGCCAAGAACCCCTCGCCGCCGGCCATGTCGCCGCCGTCATTTTAGCCATCGCCGCTCGTGTCCGAGCTCACAACTGCACTCAGTGCACCCCTGCGCGTCAATTGAGGCCACCGGTTGCTCCTGCCGTGCGCTGCAACGCTGTTTCCACCGCAGCCAGAACTCCGGCGCCGCCGCGAGCTCCGTTCCGACGAGCTCTGCCATCCCTGTGTTTTCCCGTCGCCTCCATTAGATGCGCGAGCTCCCCAGCTACGCGTAGCACCAAGCCGCCGTCCAAATGGTCGCCGGAGCTGCGTTTCCGACGTCCTCCGCCGCCTCGGGTCATCGCCGGCGGCCTAACGCCGGCGTGTTGACCACTTTGACCGACGAGGTTTGACCCCTCTCACTCACTAACTTGTGGGCCAGCCCTTGACTAGTATTAGTTTAGGTTTTTAGTTAAGTTTTAATTACTGTCATTAGCTTAAGTAGACACTAACAGGTGGGCCCATTGCCCTGCTAATTTTAGGATTAGTGCTAATTTGCAATTAGTTAGCCTCTGACTCACTGACATGTGGGCTCATGCTACACTGACACTTTTAGTTAGGATTAAATTAACACTAACTGTCTCTGTTAGTTAGCCTAGTCACTGACCAGTGGGTCCCAGCGTCAGGTTTGACCTGGGCTGACGCTGTTGACCCGATGACATCATCCTGACGTCATGCTAACGCAATAAGTGTTTTCTGTAATTTAAAATAAATCAGAAATGATTTATTTATTTCAGAAAATAGCTAAAACTTCTAAAAATCACAGAAAATAATCTATAACTCAGATGAAAATAATATATATATGAAAATTGATCAGAAAAATCCAAGGAATCTGTTTATGGCATTTTCATGCATGTTTGAATAACTTACAGCGACTGTTTAGGACAATTTGAATAAATGGCATTTGAATAATCACATATGGAGTTTGAATTTGAACCTTTGGTTCAAATCAACTTCATTTAATATGGTTACTAGTTGCATTAGCTCAATCCACAGCATATTGCCATGTCATGATCATGCATCATATTGTCGCATTGCATTGATTGTGTTCTCTCTTGTTTGCCAGTGTTTGTTCCCTTTCAGTGGACGTGTTCCGACGATGTGATCGATGACACCGATGAAGACCCAATGTTATCTTCAGAAGTGCCAGGCAAGCAAAACCCCTTTGAGCATTCCGATACAATCCCAGTCTCTCGCTCTTGCTCTCTTTTACTGCATTAGGACAACAACGCTTTAACTGTTACCTATTGCGGTAGTTGAACCCCTTTCCACTGCATGACCCGTCATTGCCACAGTAAATAGTTGAAACCCACTAGCATGAGTAGGAGTTGTTTGGGCCATGTTGTGCCTACTCATTCATGCTTTCTGGTTATGCCTGCTATTGCTTAGAGTTGTGTCAGGTCTGATTAATCGGGGATGAATTGGAAGGGTGATGAACATGTCCTACTGTGTGAGAGCTAAGTGTGTGAATACGATTTGGTAAAGGTAGCGATGAGAGGCCATGTAGGAGTACATGGTGGGTTGTCTCATTGAAGCCCTCCTCAGGAACTAAGTTCTGTGTTGGTTGATCCATGAACAGCTACTACCACACGTTGGGCCCTGAAATATGACCCCGCTCAACTTATTGACTGCCCTTGTTCTCTGTCCAGGAGTTGCAACTAGTTTCTGGTGTTTGTAGTTTACTGGAGGTCGTGCGCAGCGCTGACCCTCGGGGTGGGCTGTGACACGGCAGGTACGTGGCACGGTGTACCGGTCGCCCGTTTGGTGACGCGGGAACCCTGTACACATCGGTTGGGGCCGTGAGCGACACCCCGGCCGGACCTCCCCACGGATGGAACCCAAATAGGCGATAAACCTGGACGAGAGACTTGAGTGGTTGGTTAAGTCGTGGTCTACACCCACGTCGGCTTTCGCTTGAAGTCTGCCGAGCACATGTCGTGTGCAGACGCTAAGTGGTGGAAACATGTGTGAAGAACTACACCCCTGCAGGGTTATATATGATCTATTCGAATAGCCGTGTCCGCAGAAATGGACTTCTGGGTTGCCTATAACAGTTCATAGACAAGTGAAAGTGGATACTCTAAAATGCGCAAGATAAGCGTGAGTGCTATGGATGGCCTTCTCGTAGGGAGACGGAAGCGGATCCATAGTGGTGTATTGATTGGTGAATATGTGGACTCGTGTGCGCCACCTCAAAAGACTTACTTGCAGTCGTAGTTCAGGATAGCCACCGAGTCAAAGCTGGCGTGCTGCAGTCAAACTCCACCACCCCTTTTGTTGATACTGATGCATATTTAGTTAGTTCCGATGTAAGTCTAGCTGAGTACCTTTGTACTCATGTTTGCTTAATTTATGTTTTTGCAGAAAGACTTCAGTCTTGCTAGTGTTTCCGCGTGGACTTCGATGTTTAGCTTGTTACCTCAGCTACGATCTTGTACCCTTGGGAGGGTCTGGTAGATAGTCAGGCTTCTCAGCCTTTTTCATTTGTAGTTGTCTGTACTCAGACATGTGATGCTTCCGTTGCCTGTATGCTCTGTATGTTGGGTCATGTGACCCCTGTTTGTAATAAATGCTATGATGGCTCTTCTGGGCCTTTATCTATATGAGTTGTTGAGTTATGTTGTGATGCCATGTTTTACAACACATACTTGCATGTTATGCGTACGTGTAATGTGTATTGCTATGTGTGGGATCCGACACCTAGTTGTTTACCTTTGGTAGCCTATCTTACAGGGAAATGTCTCCTAGTGCTTCCACTGAGCCTTGGTAGCTTGCTACTGCTCCGGAACACGTAGGCTGGCCGGCATGTGTCCTTCTTCGTTCCTGTGTCTGTCCCTTAGGGGAAATGTCACGCGTTGTTCCTTTAAGTCCTTGTAGCTTGCTACGACTTAGGTTCATACGTTGATGACCAACACGTTCGTTGCTGGGTCATGAATGCCTGTCACTGTAATTTAGTGCCACTTTTGGTTTATAACTAGTCATGTCGGCCCAGGTTCTCTGTCATATGGATGCTAGCAACACTATCATATATGTGTGCCAAAATGCGCAAACGGTCTCGGGCCAGGTAAGGTGGCACCCGCGGGAATACCGTGCGTGAGGCCGCAAAGTGATATGGTGTGTTACATGCTAGACCTGTGTGACTTAGGATCGGGGTCCCAACACTCGCGCACGCCAATTCAATTACCAGGTACTTTTGTTTCTTGGTAATGATTCTAATGTTCATGAGAATATGATGTTGCCTAAATTGGATACATTTGTCTTGCTTACAAATAAAGGGCCCAACTTGGACAAGAAGGATGAACATTGGAGCAAGATCAAGCATGGAGATGATGGCATGCGCAAGGGGAACAAGAACGGAGTTGCAAGTGATGATTTCAGGACTTTGAAGCCACTATATTGAGTGCATGAAGCCTTGGACGAAATATACAGGATGTCACTGCATAAATTTCGTCCAGAGGCTATTATAGGTGATGCGTCACCTTATTATTGGGCAAGGCCCATGTAATTTCGAAATACTTGAGTATAGGCTGTTTTTAGAGTCCGTATGCGTGGGGAAACAAGAGTTAGGGTTGGTTTCTGACCCCTCCTCCAAGGGACCCGAAATTCCTCCCCTCTTACCCCATATATACAGCCCTTAGGGCGTCGTTTAGACTTTGGGTTTTGTTTAGATTAAAGTTCGCCATAGCTGCAACTTCGCGTACTTCGTTGGTGTTCAACGACCAGACAAAGACGTCAGAGAACCCCACCTTGATCAATAAATCTTTCCTCTTACACTCGCAATATCCAGATTGCAATCTTAGTTTCTTGCTTGTTATTCATTTGCCTGCAGGAAATAGATCCTCGTGGTCAGGTTGATCGTGCTCCGGCGTGGTCAATGACCTCTCGGAGTTGGTTTAGCGATTGCTAAGGCGCGACGTCCTCGCACGTTCGTAGTCGGATCGTCCAAGTCGACTTCCTCCAAAACGATAGCCACCATCTCATCGAAAGATGGGACACCTTTGCCTCTATCAACGGGATTCCGAGAATACTCGGGTCTTCCCAATTTGGAGTTGCGACTCCGCAGATCGTCAGCTTGTGATGGGCTAAGTTGGGACACCCCTGCAGGGTTTTGAACTTTCGAAAGTCGTCCCGTGGTTATGTGGCAGATGGGAATTTGTTAATATCTGGTTGTAGATAACTTGACACCATATCCTTAAGAATACACTACATGTGTGAGGAACCGTGATGGTCTCTTTCCGAAGGGCTTCGGGAAGTGAACACGGTGGGGTTATGTATGAACATGAGTAGCTAGGATCACTTCTTGATCAACTTTGGCGACCATTGGCACATACTCTCATCTCGCTCTGAACTCGTAAGCTAGTTGCTTAGCGCTTGCTGCAAACTCTTTATTGCCTCTCCAAACCTAAATGCTTTGTTAGTTTTGATACCCGGGAATGGGATTGCTGAGTCATTGTGACTCACAGATTACAATACACACCATATGCAGGTACAACCGAGAACGTTGCAGGAAATGGATCAGAACATCACTGGGAGTTCGATGAAGAGCGTGGTCGTTTCTATGTTACGTATCCCGACGATCAGTAGTGGTTCCTACTAGGAGTGATTCGGACTTGTGTTCGTGGTATCTTTTCTCGTTTGGATTTTCGTCCGTAGTCGGAACCTGTGTTATTTGGATGAATGTAGGTCATTGTATTCATTGTGTGACGTGGCGAGTGTAAGCCAACTATTTTACTCTTTCATCCATGTACTTTTACCTGAGTTGTGCAAAGATACCACGCTTGCGATCATTCTAGAATGCGCTTATGTCTCTAAGTCGTGCCTCGACACGTTGGAGCGCATCCTGGGCATTACAGAGTCGCCGAGTAGGATTATGCTATTTGATGATACTTGGTGAACTTACCATCAATTCTCTTCTACCGCTGCAAGATGGAGGCTGCCAGAAGCGTAGTCTTCGATTGGATTAGTTATCCCCCTCTTATTCTGGCATTCCGCAGTTCAGTCCACAGATATTATCCCTTATACAGATACCATTGCATTTGTAGTGTAGATCCTTGCTTGCGAGTACTTTGGATGAGTACTCACGGTTGCTTTGCTCCCCTTCCCCCCCTTTTCCTCTTTTCTCGGATGACGCAGCCAGATGGTGGAGTCTAGGAGCCAGATGATCCCCAGGATGTTTCTATGTGGAGTAGTTAGGAGGTCCCAGGCAGGGAATGACACAGATGTCCCAGCCAGATGATCGAGGAGTAGTTAGGAGGTCCCAGGCAGGGAACGACACGGAGGTCCCAGCCAGATGATCGATGAGTAGTTAGGAGGTCCCAAGCAGGAGGCCTTGCCTTTTCTATCGTTGTTACTTTTGTGCTGGCCTTCTTAAGGAAAACTTGTTTAAACTTATGTCTGTACTTAGATATTATTGCTTCTGTGACTCTTGTGTTTCGTGCTTATGTATTCGAGCTCTTGAGGCCCATGGCTTGTAATATAAAGCTTGTATTATTTTAATTTGTGTCTAGAGTTGTGTTGTGATATCTTCTAGTGAGTCCCAGATCTTGGTCGTACACATTTGCGTGCATGCTTAGTGTACGGTCAAATCGGGGGCGTCACAAGTTGGTATCAGAGCCGACTACCTGTAGGTATCCCCCTTTCAAACTCGTTGGCCGAACTTGAGTCTAGTCTCTGAAAAACAATTTACTAACTTGTTGTGTGGCTTACGAGCCCACAGCACCATTGGGTGGTATTAGGATATTTTATTCCATACCTTTACTCTGGGACTCTGATCTCTATTCTATTCGGGATAAAAGATTTTACTAACTCTGACTCTAGGTTCTCGTAACTATTTCTCCCGGAGAGCCCTCATTCCGTAAGATCACCTGCTTCGTTAGAAGATTCTGAGGATATCCCTCGATAATTTCCCGAGACCATTGTGCTAGTTGTCCTTGCAACTCACTGCCACCAATACATCCCTATGGATATCTGCATGCACTTGTCATTCTCATGATCATTCCTCATCACTCTTGTTGTTACAAGATGTTTCGAAATATTCTCCGTTGTCCCGAGAATCCTAAGAGTTTACTGTCTTGCAGTTTTATTTCACATAAAAACCCTCACGATTATTTCCTCACATTTATCGAGAATTTGTTCTTCTCGATTGTTCATGTGTCTCACATTATTCTTCGGAATACTATCGATCTTTCGAAAATCCTCTGCAGCCTGTTACTCTTGAAATTCTTGCCTGCTTGCATTATGGTTAATTCCATATGACTAGTAGTCTTCCTTAACATCGCTTGTCTTAGCCATTTTGAGCCTATTGATTCAATGTGTGCGTATGCACACAGTCATCAGGTTATCCTTTTTAAAAATTATCTTTCCGGCTCAGACGTCATTCCAGATGTGAGTTGGTTCTCGGCAATTTAAACCTATATTGATTATTGATTGTCCAACTAAGTGTTTTCAACTTATCCATCCTTGATCAGAGCATCTGCTTCTGGTCCTTCATTTTGGAAACCATAATTTCTTTCTATTTAAGCATCAGACTAATCAGGTGATTCTTGAATCTGATGCCTCTGCATTCTTTCTACCTCTGAGTGAGTACCGATACTGACATCAACTCCGTTGTGGATCGCCCGATCCATTGTTGGATTGTTATCCGATAGTGTCCTTCATATGCACTCACCTTGTGAGTTCTTCCCCTGATACACAATGCCTTTGGTAAATTGTATCCTCTACTTTTGTCAACCATGCTCTACTATCAAGCTTGTCTTATTTACTTTTGAAACTTGAGGTATATATATGTTACTAAGATGCCCGGTGGGTTGAACCTATGACTTCCCCTAATCTTTGAGAACCCGAAAGTTTTCACAAGTCATACTCTTCCGGTGTTGTACCAGATAAAATTCCAACACTACAGTTTTATCAAAGCGAGAGGTGAATGAAATGATATGCATTAAAGAAGTGGCATTCGACCTTGAACTTTGTGTTCATGCCCATGAAAATGATGTAGACCGTCTCGGAAGCTTCTTGCAAAATGATTATCCAGCTGTATGATTCTTTCGGTATTCTTGAATTGATTCCTTACAGTTATGGTTCCGACCATGCTGTACTGACCTGATATATCTGATGAGAATTCATTCTAGTGCCTCGTCCATTTTTGGCAAGGTTGAAGTATCTACTGTCATAGGTCAATGACCCGGTTCTACTTCTATCATGTTCTACCTTCGAGTATTACACCCTGGTATCTCGAAGATGTCTTGCCATTGCACCACATATTACTAACTTTGTAGAAGTAATGTCTTAACTTGTCATAATCACTCTACGGGTTCTGGGTTGTTGTCAACCGAGGACACCGACTAGTGAAATTATTCTGCACTACAAATAAAATACCCCTACTATTTTTACTGGGAAATTCTGAACTCATCTGGTCATTCCTAGACTATCGGCCGCATCCTGGTCTTTCTATCTTTGACTGTGCTACCTCGTCGTTCTCTCGTGCATGAATTCTTCAGTGTGTGAGCACGACTTACGTCGAGCTTTCAACATCATGTTACTTGTCTTAAAAGGCAACTTTGGGTCCAAGATTTCATCTTATATATTGATCCAATAACTTGCCACTTCGTCATTCCCTTGCTTGTTGCCGTTGTTGTTTGATTGCATCCTCTGGAAACCTCTCGACAAATGTGTCGGATCACCTTCAACACTTTGACTTCTACCGAGATGTCAAATGTGTTCATGATGAGAAATACCCTCTTTCCCTAGATGATTTTTATTATCATCGACAACACCCTTGACTTCCTCTCATCGCGAATTTGTCTACATTATGAATACCACTTGCTCTCCAGCTAGTGTTTTATTCTGCCTTGAAGTATTACTGTCTTTTATGTCGAGAATGTTGTGGGGATTGCTCCACCCCTTAGAAATTCTCGATATGATGATACTTCTCACCATCACCATTCTTCCTTGGACCTCATGTTGTTTTTTTAATCGGGATACCAATATGCCAATGATGCTGCTTGAGTTCTGTACTTCTAGCAACCCTATTGCCTGGAAGTTAACGATCGATGGTTTATTCTTAGACTGTTGGTTATTGAATCGTCACTCTAACATTGATCTTGTCGCCTAAGGTCATATTTCGGGCACCCCATTCAACTAATGATTAATGGTGTATGTTTTGCTTGAGCATACAACATTATATCATTTGAATTGACAAGTGTCATCATCTTGTTCACTTTATTGTGGAAATCCATCCCTTTGGAATTCTCGATGAATTGTAGCTGAGCCCATCAGCCACCTGCTCATCCTTTCCTTGGTTTAATGATGAACTAATGTTTGGGAACCCGCTCCCATAGTTCAATACCCGAGAATCTTGCAATGTCATTTCGTCGATTTGTGTTGCACCTTTTCTTCTCGAACATCCTGAGTCTGAGGTATCATTGTTGGGGATCGTAGCAGAAATCAAAAAAATTCTATGCATCACCAAGATAAATTTAAGGAGTAATCTAGCAACGAGGGAGAGGGGAGTGCATCTACATACCCTTGTGGATCGCTAAGCGGAAGCGTTACAAGAACGCGGATGAAGGAGTCGTACTCGTAGCGATTCAGATCACGGTTGATTCCGATCTAAGCGCCGAACCACGGCGCCTCCGCGTTCAACACACGTGCAGCCCGGTGACGTCTCCCACGCCTTGATCCATCAAGGGGAGAAGGAGAGGTTGGGGAAGAATCCGTCCAGCAGCAGCACGACGGCATGGTGGTGGTGGAGGAGCGCGGGACTCCAGCAGGGCTTCACCAAGCACTACGAGAGACGACGAGGGAGAGAGGTAGGGCTGCGCCAAGAGAGAGATCATCTCGTGTGTTTTGCAACCCCCAATACCTTAAGTATATATAGGGGGAGGGGAGGGGCTGCGCCCCCTCTAGGGTTCCCTCCCTAAGGGGGGGGGGGGCAGCCCTAGATGCCATCTGGGTGGCGGCCAAGGGGGAGAGGGAGAGGGGGACGCACCAGGTTGGGCCCTAGGGCCCATCTGGCCTAGGGTTTGCCACCCTCCCCTCTTAGAGGCGCCTTGGGCCTTGGTGGGAGGCGCCCCAGCCACCTAGGGGCTGGTCCCTTTCCACTATTGTCCCACGTAGGCCTCCGGGGCTGGTGGCCCCTCCCGATGGACCCCTGGACCCTTTCGATGGTCCCCGTACATTACGGGTGATGCTCGGAAAACTTTTGGTGGCCAAATCCTCACTTCCTATATATCAATCTTTAATACCGGACCATTCCGGAACTCCTCGTGATGTCCGAGATCTCATCCGGAACTTCGAACAACATTTGGTAACCGCGTACATACTTTCCCTATAACCCTAGCATCGTCGAACCTAAAGTGTGTAGACCCTACGGAGTCGGGAGTCATGCAAACATGGCCGAGACAACTCTCCGGTCAATAACCAACAGCAGGATCTGGATACCCATGTTGGCTCCCACATGCTCCATGATGATCTCATCGGATGAACCACGATGTCAAGGATTCAATCAATCCCGTATACAATTCCATTTGTCTACTGGTATAGTACTTGCCCGAGATTCGATCATCGGTATCCCGATACCTTGTTCAATCTCGTTACCGGCAAGTCTCTTTACTCATTCCGTAACACATCATCCCGTGATCAACTCCTTGATCACATTGTGCACATTATGATGATGTCCTACCGAGTGGGCCCAGAGATACCTCTCCGTCACACGGAGTGACAAATCCCAGTCTCGATTTGTGCCAACCCAACAAACTCTTTCGGAGATACCCGTAGTGCACCTTTATAGCCACCCAGTTACGTTGTGACGTTTGGTACACCCAAAGCATTCATACGGTATCCCGTAGTTGCACAATATCATTGTCTAAGGAAAAGATACTTGACATTTAGAAAAGCTTTAGCATACGAACTACATGATCTTGTGCTAGGCTTAGGATTGGGTCTTGTCCATCACATCATTCTCCTAATGATGTGATCCCGTTATCAACGACAACCAATGTCCATGGTCAGGAAACCACAACCATCTATTGATCAACGATCCAGTCAACTAGAGGCTCACTAGGGACATGGTGTTTATCTATGTATCCACACATGTATCTGAGTTTCCTATCAATACAATTCTAGCATGAATAATAAACAATTATCATGAACAAGGAAATATAATAATAACTAATTTATTATTGCCTCTAGGGCATATTTCCAACTGTCTCCCACTTGCACTAGAGTCAATAATCTAGTTCACATCGCCATGTGATTAACACTCACAGGTCACATCGCCATGTGACTAACATCCAAAGAGTTTACTAGAGTCTATAATCTAGTTCACATCACTATGTGATTAACACTCAATGAGTTCTAGGTTTGATCATGTTATGCTTGTGAGAGAGGTTGTAGTCAACGGGTCTGCAACATTCAGATCCCTATGTACTTCGCAAAACTCTATGTCATATCGTAGATGCTGCTATCACGTTCCACTTGGAGCTATTCCAAATTGTTGCTCCATCATACGTATCCGGTATCTCTATCCAGATAGGTGTTAAGCTTGTATCGACGTAACTCTTTATGTCGAACTCTTTATCACCTCCATAACCGAGAAACATTTCCTTATTCCTCTAAGGATAATTTTGACCGCTATCTAGTGATCCACTCCTGGATCACCTTTGTACCCTCTTGCCAGACATGTGGCAAGGCACACATCAGGTGCGGTACTCAGCATGGCATACCGTATAGAGCCTATGACAAAAGCATAGGGGACGACCTTCGTCCTTCCTCTTTCTTCTACCGTGGTCAAGCTTTGAGTCTTACTCAACTTCACACCTTACAACTCAGGTAAGAACTCCTTCTTTGACTGATCTATTTTGAACTCCTTCAAAATCATGTCAAAGGTGTGTGTTCTTTTGAAAGTATCATCAGGCGTCTTGATCTATCTCTATAGATCTGGATGCCCAACATGTAAGCAGCTTTATCCAGGTCTTCCTTTGAAAAACTCCTTTCAAACAACCCTGTATGCTTTCTAGAAATTCTACATCATTTCAGATCAACAATATGTCATTTACATATACTTATCAGAAATGTTGCAGTGCTCCCACTCACTTCATTGTAAATACAAGTTTCTAACAAACTTTCTATAAACCCAAAAACTTTGATCACATCATCAAAGCGTATATTCCGACTCCGAGATGCTTGCTCTAGTCCATGGAAGGATCGTTGGAGCTAGCATACCTTTTAGCATCCTTAGGATCGACAAAACTTTTCTGATTGTATCACATACAACCTTTCCTTACGAAAACTAGTAAGGAAACTTGTTTGACATCCATCTGCCAGATTTCATAAATACAGCTAATGCTAACATGATTCTGACGGACTTAAGCATCGCTACGGGTGAGAAAATGTCATCGTAGTCAACTCCTTGAACTTGTGAAAAACTCTTCGTCACAACTCGAGCTTCATAGACGGTGACATTACCGTCCACGTCCGTCTTCTTCTTAAAGATCCACTTATCTGAATGGCTTGCCGATCATCGGGCAAGTCCAACAAAGTCCATACTTTGTTTTGATACATGGATCCTATCTCGGATTTCTCGGTTTCTAACCATTTGTCGGAATACGGGCCCACCATCGCTTCTCCATAGTTCGTAGGTTCATTGTTGTCCAACAACATGACATCTAAGATAGGATCACCGTACCACTCAAGAGTAGTAAATATCCTTGTCGACCTACGAGGTTCGATAGCAACTTGATCCGAAGCTTCATGATCACTATCATTAGTTTCCTCTTCAACAGTCATAGGTTCCACAGAAACATCTTTCTGTGTTGCACTACTCTCTGGTTGAAGTGAGGGTTCGACAACCTCATCAAGTTCTATCTTCCTCCCACTCAATTCTTTCGAGAGAAAATCCTTCTCGAGAAAGGACCCGTTCTTAGCGACAAACATTTTTGCCCTTGGATCTGAGATAGAAGGTATACCCAACTGTTGCCTTTGGGTATCCTATGAAGATGTATTTGTCTGCTTTTTCCGGCTGAGCCATAAGCATCGCAGCCCCAAACATTAAGAAACGACAACTTTGGTTTCTTGCCAAACCATAGTTCATACAGCGTCATCTCAACGAAGTTAGATAGTGCCCTATCTAAAGTGAATGCAGCTGTCTCTAATGCGTAACCTCAAAATAATAGCGGTAGATCGGTAAGACACATCATAGATCACACCATATCTCATAAGGTTCGATTACGACGTCCGGACACACCATTACGCTGTGGTGTTCCAGGTGGCTTCAACTGTGAAACAATTCCACAATGTCTTAAGTGATTGCCAAACTCATAACTCAGAAAATCTCCCCTTGATCAGATCGTAGGAACATGATCTTCTTGTTATGATGATTCTTAACTTCACTCTGAAATTGCTTGAACTTTTCAAACGTTTCAGACTTTTGCTTCATTAAGTAAATATACCTGCTTGATGGCTTCTCGCCCCTCGTTGGTTACCCCAAGTTGAAGGTTTGAGATGTAGCGTAACGGCAAGTTTCCCTTGGCAAGATACCAAGGATCGAATCCCGTGAGACTCCGAGGGCCAACAAGTAGGTGTCAACGCTAACGGCGCCAACTTAGCAGTTGACAGGACCTGCACACAGATACAAATAACTTTGCTCCCAACGAGTACAGAGAGGTTGTCAATCCCTCCGGCCTTGTCGTTTACAAAGGATCAAACACAAGAGATAATAGCGATAGGTATGACTGCAACTAGGAAATAAGAACAGGAAGTAAATAGCGGGTGTGATCAGTGATGGTAATATGGACCGGGGTCCCATGATGTTCACTAGTGATGTCTCTCTCCCAAAAGACGATAAAACAGCTAAGCGAGGTAAACAAATTACAGCTGGGCAATTGACAGGATTATGTGCGCAAACCAATGCTAACTATGCTGTAAAGAAAGGTAGAGGCTCTAAAGCATGGGCGGTACGCCAAGGCAAGTAGACCGAAATCCATCTGCATCTACTACTAATCATCCACCTTGAGATATCTATCCAGAACATCTCGCTGGTATTAAGTTGCGAGTCCCACCCAAAGTGTAAACTCAAAGCAATAGACAACTGCATTAAAAGAACTTTGCGTAAAGTAAACAATCCTTGCACCAGCAAGTACAAGCACCGTTGTTTTCCCCCTTGTGGCAACAGAACATCCCCTAGACTCATGTTTCTGTCACTCAAACTAGTCATCGAGGGGCATGAATCCACAATCAAGCATAACGTTCCCTCTTGGAGTTACTACCTACTACTCGGCCAAAGCAATAAACAACAACGGAGAACATGCAAGAATTACTCAAGAACATAAATATAAAAGAGGTGAATTAAATATATTACTCACACACAATCTGAACATAATCTCATAATCCATCGGATCCCAGCAAACTCAACAGAGCAACAGCATAAAGATTACATATGTGCCTCGATCATGTAGGGAAGCTCACGAGGTCTAATCCATGAAGAACAAAGAGGGGAGGAGAACATCACATAGCTACTGGTCATGGACCCATGGTCCAAGGGAGACTACTCACAACTCATCCGGGAAGCGTCCATGGTGGTGGAGAAGCTCCCGGTGGTGGTTCTCCCCTCCGGCAGGGTGCCGGGAAGAGTTCTCCTAGTGCTCCCGATCTTGGAAGTGCGGCGGCGGCGGAACAGAGACGAGATCGCGAAAAAGGGTTCCGTCCTCTTGGGTTTCGGGACACGAGCAATATATATGCAAAAGGGGGTCACCAGAGGCGGAGGTGGGGCCCCAGGAGCCCCCCCTGGTGCGACCAGGGGTGGGGCCGCGCCGGGTGGCCGCCTGGGCCACCCCAGGCTCCCTTCTGGCCCTGCTTTGGTTTTTCTTGAAGCTCCCGATACGCTGATTTTTCCTGTATTTTTCCCGGAATTATTAGGGCACTTTTTATATGGGGGAAACCTGAAATAGAAAAACAGCAGAAAACAAGAACTGGCACTGTGGTGCACTGAGTTAATAGGTTAGTCCAACTATGATCAAAAGTGTATGGAAGTGCATAAATATCATAGCAATATCACACAAAAGAGGCATGGAGCAAGCAGAAAGTATAGATACGTTTTGGACGTATCAACATCCCCAAGCTTAATTCCTGCTCGTACTCGAGTAGGTAAATGATAACAAGCATAATTTCTGTGGTGACATGCTATCAACCATATAAGAACTTTTAAGTAAAGCAATCAAGGCTCGTAATTCAATTCAAGTCATAACAAACAAGACTCTATATTAGCATTGTAACAAGCAACATAAGAACATAAAGGTGCAAGAGCTCTCGCTGTCCGTGACTCGAATGTCTCCAAATGGTGTTTGCGTGCAAGAAAGGGGATAGGGATATATGAGAGAGTAAAACATAGTTTTTGTATTGTTGAGAACTTAATCTACTAAAGTTTCATACTTGGTCTTCCTTGGAATCTTATCATGACTCATCCCCGGACCGTCAGCCAGGTACAAGTCAAAATGATCCACTCCCTTTTGATATTTTGAGCACTCATGCAATGGATGAGCGTAAGCAAGAAAGTCGACACTTAGGATGGCAAAAAGAGAAAAATGATAGAGGGGGAAGACAAAAAAGGTGTGAAAGGCTCACATCAATGAGGACAATCATCGGCGAGAGAAAGCCAAATGATAGATATGATGTGAGGAGTAGGGATTGCCATGCAACGGATGCACATATGAGCTAAGGTAAGCTCTCCAATGGAACTAGTGGGGGTGCATCCAACTTGCTTGCTCAAGAAGACCTGGAGCTCTTTTGAGGAGGCTCATCATTGGAATATACAAGCCAAGTTCTATAGTGTAAAGGTCCCCACATAGCTATATGCATGAATGATAATCTCTATGGAGCACAAGGTATAAGATGGAGTACGAGTGTGGATCTCTCAAAAGGAATAGTAGTGTGCCCCTTCTCTCTTTTTATTTCCTTTTCTCTTTTTTTTTTCTATTTTTTTGTGGCCTCAATGGCTCTTTCTATTTATCTCTCATTTGTCCTCTTTGGGATCTTTTGATTTTGTCCTCTTTGGGATCTTTTGATTTGTTCTCTTTGGGATCTTTTCCTCACTTTAGGGGCAACACTCTATGTATTACAAGAAGTATAGAAGATCGTTCACACTTTACAAAAGTACTCAACATAAAGAAAATGAAACTATCATGATGTATGCAAATGTATGCCTCTGCCAGTGGAGCAGGATATGCAATGATACTAGCGCGTCATGTAGCAATGATTAGGGCAAGGCCTAACAAGCATGCGGCTCATCGATCAAGCAAAAAGCATGTATGACATGAAGATCAAGTCATGAGAAGATGGATGTTGCATGGCAATGTATCTCGGAAAGCCTATGGAAATGCCTTAATAGGTAGGTATGGTGGCTGTTTTGAGGAAGGATATAATGAGGCTTATGATGACAGAGCGTATCGTGCCAAGGATTTGGATGCACCGGCGAAGTATGCGCCAACTCTCGAGGTGAGAAAGGGCAATGCACGGTACCGAAGAGGCTAGAAAAATATGGTTAGGTGGAAGTGTCAACCTTCGAATACTCACATTAGTCCGAAGAAGTCATGCACTTATTATCGGTAACTCTCAATCGAATTAGGAGGTTCACAAAGAGACAAGTACCCCGAGGAGGTGTGTATGGGGGTTTGGTTACCCTTGCGCATCCTCGACCCATGGTACGTGAGTGTACTCTAATATTCGATCCCTCCAAAGATTAGTGATCCATTTAGTAGCTAAAGTTCTCAACTATTTTGTAGGTTTTCGAAAATAAACACGGATTGCCCAAAATACGACATCTATCACTAATAGGCTAAAGCTCTTGACACCAAAAGTTCAGACATTACTCATGACAATACCTCAAAACTATTGCAAGTTACTACTAAAATTAAATAGCAACCTCAATTACCTACTTTAAGTTAAGACACACAACTCAGTGCAACAGACAAACTCTTTTAACAAGATAAACATGAAAACTCAAGAGAGTTCAACAACCAACTAAACAAAAGCTCTTTAAAAAGAAAAGCATGAAAACTAAGAGCTAAACATGACAGTAGCTATGGAAAGACAAAGAACATACACAGCAAAGATAAGCATGAAAATCCTATGTTGTGTTCTAGGTTGAAGTGGAGCGTGTTTCTCTCCCACACAAAGAAATCTGGGTTCTAACTCCCTTGTCCAGTCCCATCGCGTCTGCCACCCCGTCGCCTCCACCATTGCCATCGGAGCCGCCGCCCATTACTCCAGCGCAACCCGCATCGGCACCGCCGCCCACACCTCCACCACCAAACACTCCTCAGCCACCAACAACACCTGCCATGGCCAACTTCGAGCTCGACCCCATGGACTTCCTCCCGCAGGGCTTTGACATCGTCGATGGCGGACCCTTGAGGCTCCCACGGGCTTTCTTCTCGCCGGCGGTTGCACCTGACCGGCAAAACGAAGCGTTTGCTATTGCCATTGTGGAGCCAGCACCTCTCCATGCCGAGGTTCCTCTTTTCCGCAACTTAGTCAGTGATTTTGTTGTCAATCAACTTGGGCGCGCTGTCCTGGATGCCCAACCTTGGATTCAGGGAGTGGGTCTTTTTCGATTCCGCAGCGCTGTTGCTAGGCAAACCTTAGTGGATCACCCCCCGTTTGATCTTGGCAATGATCGATTCGTCCGCTTCATACCCCATGATGAGGGTATTAATTACCGAGCTGTCCACGGATTTCGCCGAGGTTGGATCATGCTTGTTGGCATCCCGCTTGATTACCGAAGAACCGCCTACATCGCTGATGCCATCGGCTCTTTTGGCCGCTTCCATTATTGGCACCAAGAGGATCCTGTTCTTGGCCGCACTTTGGCGTATGTGTCTTTTCCTGCTCCCTCCCTTGTGCCGCGCGATATTGTTTATCGGGAATATTCAGATTTCGGTGGAGCACGCATCTCCTGGACAGTACCAGTTTACATCCTATCTGCGGACTTTGCTGATGTCTTACCTGCTGATGAAGATCCTATGCCAGCCAATGGTAACCCTCATCCCCTACCAGGCCAGATGGTGTTTGACAATCACAACTGGATGGTCCTGCCTGAATTTCCTGAGCTGGGTTGGAATGATGTGCCACCTCCAGCCAATGAGCAGCACCATGGATTCCAGCAGCAACCTGTGGACATCTTGGAGCAGGTACAAGACAACCATCATGACGAGGAGCCCTCCCAGGAATCCATGGTTCTTCAGCTGTCTGAGGATTCAATCAACAATGATGTTGTTGATGTTGCAGTGAATCAACCTCCCCTTCAAGTTGGAATGGTTCTGACTCTTTATGGGGCAGAATTACCCCCTGGTCTTCAGTGGCAGCGTAGCTTTGAGCGCCTGATGCCGCTCATGTGGGTCTCAGAGATTCCAAGATCTGTTCCCCCACAGGCGTTTCCGTCTTTTGAGTTGCCTCTTAGTATCTGGAACTTCAACTGCACCTTGACTGGCCTCGACATCGCTCTGAAGACGGACAGCAGCTCTGTCCTGGCTTGCCCTGCTAAGAAGCCGGTGGCCCGCGCACTGTGTTTTGATGATATCTCTTGCCCTGTGTCCGAGGCTTTCCAATTTTCTGCCCAAATGCCACGGAAGCGAGGGCGCAAGGCGGCTACGCCCCTCGTGGTCTCCGAGGTCCGCCGCAGCACCCGTCTCTCTGCTCTCAAGGGAGGCTTTCGCCAAGTCCCTACGCCTGAAGAATTGCGGCAGCACTCCTCTGCTCCGAAGAAGCGCAAGACCAAGGCGTCTGCGCATGGGCCGCAGCTTCCTCCACTTTGCTCGATTGATGATCTTCAGCGTATCGGCACCCGTCTTCGGATTGCACAGGAGAAAATAACCAAGGAGAAGCTTACGTCGGATCCTTCTGTCACCAGCAGCACGAGTTCTGATGATCTTTGAACCCCTCAGATGGCTGGGTTTATGGCGTACCTCCAAAATCGCCACCTATCTTCGTTTTATTTTCTTTGTACTGAACTTTATGGCTCGGTTATGTACTATGCTAGTCTATGGATCACTGCGTGATACATTATGTTGTTGCTCTCTACATGTTTCCCATGAATCAAAACATTTGTAGAGCTTGGAAGGTATTTTGCTGGAATGTTCGGGGACTCAACTCTGAGGCGCGTCAACTTGCCGTCAAGCAAAAGATTGATGAGAGTGGATGCTCTGTAATCTGCCTTCAGGAAACCAAGTGTATGCATATTGATCATCGTTTTCTTCGTAAGTTCTGTCCCAGGCGTTTTGATAATTTCGCGTATGTTCCTTCTAATGGGGCCTCTGGTGGTATTGTAATCATCTGGAACTCCTCTTTCTTCATTGGCAAGCTCATCGTGGCAAAACCGTTTGGTATCGTGGTGGAATTCAGATCCGCTCATACGTCTGAAGTTTGGACACTTGTGACTGTTTATGGACCGTGTCAGGGTCCTGCCCGTGATGCTTTTGTACAATGGCTCTATAATCTCAACATTAATGCGGATGATAAATGGCTTCTTCTTGGTGACTTTAACTTCATGAGATCTTTGGAGAATCGTAACCTTCCAGGAGGCAATATAAACGATATGTTCTTGTTATATGAAATCATTGGGCATCTTGGCCTCATTGAACTTCCGATTAAGGGCAGACAATACACTTGGTCTAATATGCAAGCACAACCCCTGCTCGAGCAACTTGATTGGTTTTTTACTTCAGTTGCATGGACGCATGATCACCCCAATACCTTGGTCTACCCCCTGGCCCGAACTGCCTCGGATTACGTGCCTTGTATGGTCTCTATTGCCACGAGCATGCCCAAAGCCAAAGTGTTCCGCTTTGAGAATTACTGGATTGATCTCCCTGGTTTCTTTGAGTGTGTCTCCTCGGTGTGGAACAGAGACTTCCGACAGGCTAATATCGCTTCCAGAATTTCGGCAAAATTCAAAGCTCTCCGCTATGCACTTAAGCAATGGCATCTTTGTCTGGCTAAGGTGAAGGCCCTAATCAATGACTGCAACAAGGTTATACTTTTTTTCGACCAACTTGAGGACTGTCGGACTTTGAGTTGGCCTGAAACGAATTTTCGGCGCATTGTTAAAGCCCATCTTGCAGATATCTTACACATGCAGTTCATTTATTGGAAGCAGCGTTGCACAATCAGATCAATTAAAGTTGGTGAGGAGAATTCCAAATTCTTCCACGCCATGGCCACGGAGAGATACCGTAAAAACACCATCTCTTCTCTCAGAAATGCGGAGGGCGAAGTAATTTCTGACCATCAACAACTCGCTGCTATGTTCTGGAGTGATTTCAAACAGCGAATGGGCCACGCTAAAGGAATTCAGATGGACTTTGATCTTGCTTCCCTTATTGTCAAGGTCGATGGCCTTGAGGAATTGTCTCGGCCTTTTTCCGAGAAGGAAGTGGAGGAAGTGATCAAGCATATGCCCTCTGATCGTGCCCCGGGGCCCGATGGTTTTTCTGGTCTGTTCTTGAAGAAATGTTGGCCTATTCTTAAGCAGGATTTCCTATCACTTGTCAGGGACTTCTATGAGGGTTCTTGTCACCTAGAATGCTTGAACACTTCCCTCATTACTCTCATTCCTAAGAAGTTGAGCCCTGAGGTGGTGGGGGACTTTCGGCCTATCTCATTGACCAACACCTGTCTCAAATTCCTGACGAAACTTTTAGCCAACAGACTACAACAGGTGATTCTCAGATGCATCCACAAAAACCAATATGGTTTTCTCCGATGCCGCTCAATCCAGGATTGTTTAGCTTGGTGCTTTGAATACATACACCAATGCAAAGCTTCCAAACGGCCTATTGTTCTCCTCAAACTTGATTTCACGAAGGCTTTTTATACACTGGAGCATGCTACCATTCTTCAGATGTTGCAATATAAGGGGTTTGATGAGCATTGGACTGGCTGGGTAAGTTCTTTGTTATCTTCAGGCTCTTCTTCGGTGCTCCTTAACGGAGTACCTGGTCAGCATTTTCACTGCAGAACTGGGGTGCGTCAAGGTGATCCTCTGTCCCCATTACTTTTTGTCATTGCGGTGGACCTACTTCAATCGGTGGTAAATGATATGTGCGCTCGCAACATTCTTCAAATGCCAATACCTACCAGCTCCAATGATTACCCAATTGTCCAATATGCTGATGACACTCTGATCATCCTTCCGGCCGTTGATGATCAGCTCATTGCCCTTAAACAGATGCTTCATAAGTTTGCTCAAGCCACCGGGCTCTGCGTCAATTTCAGCAAGTCATCGTTGATTCCTCTGAACTTGTCTGATGAGGAAGGCTCCCGCATTGCTGCACTTCTTGGCTGTGAGGTGGGTACTCTACCATTCACATATCTTGGTCTGCCTATGGGTACTTCTAGGCCAACCGTGGCGGAGTTATCGCCACTTGTGGACCGTCTGGAGAGGAGGCTGTCCGCCTCCTCCTGTTTGCTAAACCAGGGCAGCCGTCTTCAGTTGCTGCAATCTGTCTTAGCCTCCATGCCTATATACTTTCTGTGGTCTCTGTCCCTTCCAAAAGGCATTCTTAAGCAGCTCGAAAGGATCATGCGCCAATGCCTCTGGAGAGGCAACTCGGAGACGCCACGCCAATCTCTCGCTGCCTGGGACCTTATATGCCGACCCAAGAAATGCGATGGACTTGGTATCACTCATCTGGAAACTCAGAACGAGGCTTTGCTCATGAAACATCTTTACAAAATTTTTAACAAATTTGATATACCTTGGGTTCAGTTGATCTGGGACACTTATTATGTCTCTTCACCACCCCAGGCAACTCGCGACTGTGGCTCTTTCTGGTGGAGGGACATTCTTCAACTATATGATCAATTCTGCTCCCTCGCCGTCCCGCATGTTTCTTCGGGTGACACGGTCTTGTTTTGGACAGATAAATGGCATATTGATAATAGGGTAATTGCACTCCGCACCAGATTTCCTCATCTATACTCCTTTGTGCTTAATGAGCTTATCACTGTCAAGGACTTCTTCCTTGCATCGTCTGAAGCCCAGAACTTTCATTTGCCTCTGTCCATCGAAGCCTATCAGGAGTTACAGCATCTGCAGTCTTTATTGGCTACCATACAGCTTGATCCTTCAACACATGATAACTAGAAATGGCCCTCGAAGTCTGGTACCTTCAACTCCAAGGTCTATTATGACTTCATGTTCTCTCATATTGTGGTTGACCCCATATTTAAATGGATCTGGAAATGTTCCTGCACGCTAAAGATCAAAGTTTTCGGTTGGTTACTGTTAATGGATCGCCTCAACACAAGAGATATGATGCAACGAAGGCATTGGCATGTCGATGATGCTCATTGCACTTTATGCCTCCTACCTCAACTTGAAGACCGGGCACACCTATTCTTTGCCTGCAACTTTAGTCAGCGCGTTTGGAACTACCTTGGGATTTCTTGGACAGCTGAAGGTCACTCATCCACATACTCCATGGCTCTAGCAGCACGTCAAGACTTTGGCCAGCCTTTCTTCACTGAGGTGGTCTTCACTGCCACTTGGAATATCTGGACTCAGAGAAATGGCAAAGTTTTCAGGAATGAGCAACCTAGTTTCAGATCCTGGAGAAGAAATTTTGTGTATGATATTTCCTTACTTGCTCATAGAATTAAATGTAAATATAGAGATAGGCTTCTCTCTTGGATAGCCTCTCTCCAGTAGATTAGCTGTAAGTTCCCCCTCTCTCTGTATATATTTAGAACCTTTTGTAATCTTTACCCACTCTGGGTTTTAATCTAATAAAACACTGTGAGGTTGTTGCCTTGCAGTACATAGTCAAAAAAAAAGCAAAGCTAAAGAAAACTAAAAAGGAAACTAAGAGCAAGACGCTCCAAGCATAGCACATAACGCATGAAGTGATTAAAATATAGTGGAACGAAAGACGAACCGATAATTGTTGATGGAGAAGGGGATGCACGGGGGCATCCCCAAGCTTAGACGCTTGAGTCTTCTTGAATATTTCTTGGGGGTGCACGGGGGCATCCCCAAGCTTGAGCGTTTGACCCTCCCGAATCTTTTTATCATCTTCCCTCGCACACTTGAAAACTCCCTTCATACATAACTCATCATAATCTGATTAGCGAGGTTAGTACCCATAATAAAATAACTTTTCCCTGCTGGAAATAAGGATAATCTTGAATAGCTACTATTTCTCAAGATTGCCAAAAGGTTTTTGCAAAGAAAAAGCAAGCTCAAGGTTTGCAAAACGAAGAAAAGGCAAAACAAGACAGAATCTGTGAAAAACAGACCAACAGGTAGTAAATAATTTTTTCGGGGCACTTCTGCAACTCAAATAAAAAAACTAAGAACAGACGCCCGAAAGCCAATTGTATAGAGCACGCTGTCAAAAAAATTCAGACCAAAAAGATGATCTGGTGATTTTATACGAATTTTTCTGTCCAAGGACAGAATCTGTTTTCTGGACTGCACGTCACAACTTTTGAACTTTCTTGCAATCGGAGGCTAAACTTGGCACAAAGTTGAAAAGAAAAGATACAATGATGATGCTACTGTAGTAACAAACATCAAGACAAAACAAAAGCAAAATAAAATTTTATTCGTTGTGGGCTGCCTCCCAAAAGCGCTTTCTTTTATGCCTTTAAGCTAGGCATAATGCAAAAAGATCAAGTTGTATCAATTGAACCATCATCAAGATCATCAAAAAGCTCTTCAATAGTACAACTAGTCTTAAGAGGACTTTCAAATAAAGGCCTAATAGAGATACTTCTAGGGAGAAGACCAAAAGGTGGAAAGTCAATGGAAGATTCATTTATAAATTTATCAAAGAGAGGTATTTCTTCCAAAGTTTTCACAGTTTCAACCCCTTTGGCAATAGATGGATTTCTTTTGGAACGAGGAGCCTTTGGAACGTAACCGAACTTAGGTTCCTTCTTTGCCGGAGTTTCTACCTTTTTGGCTTTGATTGAGGAGAAAGTAGTTCCTAAAGTGTCAAAGATTTCCTCAATCTTGTCTATCCTAGAAGAATCCAAGTCATGGGATTTGATGGTCTCCATAGTTTTGAGAATTTTATGCATGGAGCTATCAAGCCTATTCAAATTCCCTTGGATCTTACGGTCTAACTCATTTATCTTATTAATGCTTGGCATCTCTAGCTCTATCTTTTCAAGTTTTTTCATAATGTGAGCTAGGGTAATGTCCTCTTGAATGCTAACAACAGGGGGATTTCCAACAAGATTTTCCATAATACTAAGAGATTCCCAAACTGGGGCTTCTAGGAAATTTCCATTGATAGCAGAATCTAGAATAAACCTATTCCAAGAAGTAATTCCAACATAAAAATTTCTAAGCAGGATAGTAGTAGATTGCTTCTTGGTGGCTCTTTTTTGAGAATCATTAATTCTATACCAAGCATCTTTTAGACTTTCACCACCTCTTTGTTTAAAGGTGAGCACTTCTGCCTCACCAAAGGCAAAAGGACCAGACATAATGCCAAATAAAAGCGAGATAACTATTTTTGTGTTTTTTTGGTAAGGGACAGTAAAGCAAAAACTGAAAGGTAAACTAACAAGACTAAAAAGCAAAGATAAAAGATAGCATGCAACTCCCCTATCTTGAAGAGTGGAGTCCCCGGCAACGGCGCCAGAAACTTTTGCTTGATGGCTTCTCGCCCCTCGTTGGTTACCCCAAGTGGAAGGTTTGAGATGTAGCGTAACGGCAAGTTTCCCTTGGCAAGATACCAAGGATCGAATCCCGTGAGACTCCGAGGGCCAACAAGTAGGTGTCAACGCTAACGGCGCCAACTTAGCGGTTGACAGGACCTGCACACAGATACAAATAACTTTGCTCCCAACGAGTACAGAGAGGTTGTCAATCCCTCCGGCCTTGTCGTTTACAAAGGATCAAACACAAGAGATAATAGTGATAGGTATGACTGCAACTAGGAAATAAGAACAGGAAGTAAATAGCGGGTGTGATCAGTGATGGTAATATGGACCGGGGTTCCATGATGTTCACTAGTGATGTCTCTCTCCCAAAAGACGATAAAACAGCTAAGCAAGGTAAACAAATTACAGCTGGGCAATTGACAGGATTATGTGCGCAAACCAATGCTAACTATGCTGTAAAGAAAGGTAGAGGCTCTAAAGCACGGGCGGTACACCAAGGCAAGTAGACCGAAATCCATCTGCATCTACTAATAATCATCCACCATGAGATATCTATCTAGAATATCTCGCTGGTATTAAGTTGCGAGTCCCACCCAAAGTGTAAACTCAAAGCAACAGACAACTGCATTAAAAGAACTTTGCGTAAAGTAAACAATCCTTGCACCCGCAAGTACAAGCACCGTTGTTTTCCCCCTTGTGGCAACAGCACATCCCCTAGACTCATGTTTCTGTCACTCAAACTAGTCATCGAGGGGCATGAACCCACAATCAAGCATAACGTTCCCTCTTGGAGTTACTACCTACTACTCGGCCAAAGCAATAAACAGCAACGGAGAACATGCAAGAATTACTCAAGAACATAAATATAAAAGAGGTGAATCAAATATATTACTCACACACAATCTGAACATAATCTCATAATCCATCGGATCCCAGCAAACTCAACAGAGCAATAGCATAAAGATTACATATGTACCTCGATCATGTAGGGCAGCTCACGAGGTCTAATCCATGAAAAACAAAGAGGGGAGGAGAACATCACATAGCTACTGGTCATGGACCCATGGTCCAAGGGAGACTACTCACAACTCATCCGGGAAGCGTCCATGGTGGTGGAGAAGCTCCCGGTCATGGTTCTCCCCTCCGGCAGGGTGCCGGGAAGAGTTCTCCTGGTGCTCCCGATCTTGGAAGCGCGGCGGCGGCGGAACAGAGACGAGATCGCGAAAAAGGGTTCCGTCCTCGAGGGTTTCGGGACGCGAGCAATATATATGCAAAAGGGGGTCACCAGAGGTGGAGGTGGGGCCCCAGGCGCCCCCCTGGCGTGGCCAGGGGTGGGGCCGTGCCGGGTGGCCGCCTGGGCCACCCCAGGCTCCCCTCTGGCCATGCTTTGGTTTTTCTTGAATCTCCCGATACGCTGATTTTTCCTGTATTTTTCCCGGAATTTTTAGGGCACTTTTAATATGGGGGAAACCTGAAATAGAAAAATAGCAGAAAACAGGAACTGGCACTGTGGTGCACTGAGTTAATAGGTTAGTCCAAATATATTCAAAAGTGTATGGAAGTGCATAAATATCATAGCAATATCACACAAAAGAGGCATGGAGCAAGCAGAAATTATAGATACATTTTGGACGTATCAATACCCATATCTACTCAAATCATCAGTGAAGATGAGAAAATAATGATATCCACCACACGCCTTAATTCTCATTGGATCACACACATCAGCATGTATAATTTCCAACAAGTCACTTGCCCGTTTCATTGTACCTGAAAACGGGATCTTAGTCATCCTGCCCATGAGGCATGGCTCGCATGTGTCAAGAGATTCAAAATCAATTGACTCCAAACATCCATCAGCATGGAGTTTCTTCATGCATTTAATGCCAAAATGACCTAAGCGGCAGTGCCACAAGAAAGTGGTACTATCATTATTAACTCTACATCTTTTGACGTTAATATTATTATCATGTGTATTACTATGACCGAGATTCAATAAACCATTGGGTGCATGACCATAAAGGTATTATTCATGTAAACAGAATAACCATTATTCTCTAACTTAAATGAATAACCGTATTGCAATGAACATGATCTTATCATATTCATGCTCAACGTAAACACCTGATAACATTTATCTATGTTCAACACTAATCCCGAAGGTAGAGGGATCGTGCGATGGTGATCTTATCAACCTTGGAAACACTTCCAACACACATCGTCACCTCGCCCTTAGCTAGTCTCCGTTCAGTCCGTAGCTTTTGCTTCAAGTCACTAATAATAGCAACTGAACCTGTATCCAATACCCAGGTACTACTAGGAGTACTAGTAAGGTACACATTAATAACACGTATATCAAATATACTTTGTTGAAGTTGTCAACTTTCTTATCTACCATGTATTTGGGGTAGTTCCGCCACCATGTGACCGTTCCCCTTACAATAGAATCACTTAGTCTCGAGGTTTGGGCTCAACCTTGGGTTCCTTCATTAGAGCGATAACTGGTTTACCATTCATGAAGTTTCCCTTCTAGCCCTTGCCCTTTTTGAAACCAGTGGTCTTATTAAACCATCAACACTTGATTCTCCTTCTTGATTTCTACTTTTGTGGTCTTAAGTACCGCTAATAGCTCCGGGATCATCTCCATCCTTTGCATGTCATAGTTCATCACGAAGTTCTAGTAGCTTGTTGATAGTGTCTAGAGAATTCCCTCAACCACTATCTCATCTGGAAGATTAACTCCCACTTGGTTCAAGTGATTTTAGCACCCAGACATTCTGAGCACATGCTCACTAGTTGAGCTATTCTCCTCCATCTTGTTGGCAAAAGAACTTGTCACAGGTCTCACACTTCTCAACATGGGCATGAGCCTGAAATCCCAATTTCAGCTCTTGGAACATCTCATATGTCTTATGGCGTTCAAAACGTCACTGGAATCCCGATTCTAAGCCGTAAAGTATGGTGCACTAAACTATCAAGTAGTCATCAGGACGTGTCTATCAGGTGTTCACAACATCCACAAACGACGTTGTAGGGGTTTGCACATCGAGCGGTGCATCAAAGACGTAAGCCTTCTTGTAGCAGTGAGGACACTCCTCCAACTACGGACCCAGTCCGCATCATTGCTTACAATATCTTTCAACTTAGTCTTTCTTTAGGATCGTATTAAACAGGGAGCTACAATGCAAGCTATTGGTCTACAACATAATTTGCGAAGACAACTTAGACTATTGTTCATGACAATTAAGTTCATCTAATCAAATCATTTAATGAACTCCCACTCAGATAGACATCCCTCTAGTCATCTAAGTGATGCATGATCCGAATCGACTAGGCCGTGTCCGATCATCATGTGAGACGAACTAGTCATCAACGGTGAAGATCTTTATGTTGATCGTATCTTCTATATGAGTCATGTTCGACCTTTCGGTCTTCCGTGTTCTGAGGCCATGTCTGTGCATGCTAGGCTCGTCAAGTGAACCCTAAGTGTATTGCGTGTGTAAATCTAGCTTACACCCGTTGTTTGCGAATGTTAGAGCCTATCACACCCGATCATCACGTGGTGCTTCGGAACAACGAACCTTAGCAACGGTGCATAGTTAGGGGGAACACAGTTCTTGAAATTTTAGTGAGAGATCATCTTATTTACTACCGTCGTTCTAAGCAAATAAGATGTAAAACATGATAAACATCACATGCAATCAAGTAGTGACATGATATGGCCAATCTCATTTTGTTCCTTTTGATCTTCATCTTCGGGGCTCCATGATCATCATCGTCACCGGCATGACACCATGATCTCCATCATCATGATCTCCATCATCGTGTCTTCATGAAGTCGTCTCGCCAAACATTACTTCTACTACTATGGCTAACGGTTAGCAATAAAGTAAAGTAATTACAAGGCATTTTCAGTGACACGCAGGGCATACAATAAAATAAGACAACTCCTATGGCTCCTGCCGGTTGTCACACTCATCGACATGCAAGTCGTGATTCCTATTACAAGAACATGATCAATCTCATACAACACATATATATCATTCATCACATCCTTTTGGCCATATCACATCACATGGCACATGCTGCAAGAACAAGTTAGACGTCCTCTAATTCTTGTTGCATGTTTTTACGTGGCTGCTATAGGTTTCTAGCAAGAATGTTTCATACCTACGCCAAAACCACAACGTGATATGCCAATTTCTATTTACCCTTCATAAGGACCCTTTTCATCGAATCCAATCCGACTAAAGTGGGAGAGGCAGACACCCGCTAGCCACCTTATGCAACTAGTGCATGTCAGTCGGTGGACCCTGTCTCACGTAAGAGTACGTGTAAGGTCGGTCCGGTCCGCTTCATCCCACGATGCCGCCGAATCAAGATAAGACTAGTAGCGGCAAGTAAATTGACAAATCAACGCCCACAACAACTTTGTGTTCTACTCGTGCAAGAAACTACGCAAAGACCTAGCTCTGATACCACTATTGGGGATCGTAGCAGAAATCAAAAAATTTCTACGCATCACCAAGATCAATCTAAGGACTAATCTAGCAACGAGGGAGAGGGGAGTGCATCTACATACCCTTGTACATCGCTAAGCGGAAGCGTTACAAGAATGCGGATGAAGGAGTCGTACTCGTAGCAATTTAGATCGTGGTTGATTCCGATCTAAGCGCCGAACCACGACGCCTCCGCGTTCAACACACGTGCAGCCCGGTGATGTCTCCCACGCCTTGATCCAGCAAGGGGAGAAGGAGAGGTTGGTGAAGACTCCATCCAGTAGCAGCATGACGGTGTGGTGGTGGAGGAGGAGCGCGGGACTCCAGCAGGGCTTCGCCAAGCACTACGAGAGACGAAGAGGGAGAGAGGTAGGGCTGCACCAAGAGAGAGATCATCTCGTGTGTTTTGCAGCCCCCAATACCTCAAGTATATATAGGGGGAGGGGATGGGCTGCACCCCCTCCAGGGTTCCCTCCCTAAGGGGAGGTGGCAGCCCTAGATGCCATCTGGGTGGCGGCCAAGGGGGAGAGGGAGAGGGGGGCGCACCAGGTTGGGCCCTAGGGCCCATCTGCCCTAGGGTTTGGCCCCCTCCCCTCTTGGAGGCGCCTTGGGCTTTGGTGGGAGACGCCTCAGCCCACCTAGGGGCTGGTCCCTTCCCACTATTGGCCCACGTAGGCCTCCGAGGCTGGTGGCCCCTCCCGGTGGACCCCCGGACCCTTCCTGTGGTCCCGGTACATTACCTGTGATGCCCGGAACACTTCCGGTGGCCAAATCCTCACTTCATATATATCAATCTGTACTTCCGGACCATTCCGGAACTGCTCGTGATGTCCCGGATCTCATCCGGGACTCCGAACAACATTCGGTAACCGTGTACATACTTTGCCTATAACCCTAGCATCATCCAACCTTAAGTTTGTAGACCCCACGGGCTCGGGAGTCATGCAGACATGGCCGAGACAACTCTCCGGTCAATAACCAACAACGGGATCTGGATACCCATGTTGGCTCCCACATGCTCCACGATGATCTCATCGGATGAACCACGATGTCAAGGATTCCATCAATCCCGTATACAATTCCCTTTGTCTACCGGTATAGTACTTGCCCGAGATCCGATCGTCGGTATCCCGATACATTGTTCAATCTCGTTACCGGCAAGTCTCTTTACTCGTACCGTAACACATCATCCCGTGATCAACTCCTTGATCACATTGTGCCCAAAGATACCTCTCCGTCCAGGTGGGCCAAGAGATACCTCTCCGTCACACGGAGTGACAAATCCCAATCTCGATTCGTGCCAACCCAACAGACACTTTCGGAGATACCCGTAGTGCACCTTTATAACCCAGTTACGTTGTGACGTTTGGTACACCCAAAGCCTACGGTATCCGGGAGTTGCACAATCTCATGGTCTAAGGAAAAGATACTTGACATTTGGAAAAGATTTAGCATACGAACTACACGATCTTGTGCTAGGCTTAGGATTGGGTCTTGTCCATCACATCATTATCCTAATTATGTGATCCCGTTATCAAGGACATGAAATGTCCATGGTCAGGAAACCGCAACCATCTATTGATCAACGAGCCAGTCAACTAGAGGCTCACTAGGTACATGGTGTTTGTCTATGTATCCAAACATGTATCTGAGTTTCCTATCAATACAATTCTAGCATGGATAATAAACAATTATGATGAACAAGGAAATATAATAATAACCAATTTATTATTGCCTCTAGGGCATATTTCCAACAATCATGACACCCATCGGATCTGAATCTCAGTCAGATATGATGGTTGGTACAACTTTCCAGGAGTTATAATGTTGGTCCTTTGATGACCCGGTAATATGATGTCATGCCTAGCACCCCCTGGCTGGAGGACCTATCATTATACTTTCTTTTGCAAGGATAACCATTCTTCCAGGAGGAAAATGTAAGACTTATTATATAAGTTGCATCTGATGGATCATTTGTGTATCCAAAGTCTGGTCCTTGATTGAACCACCATATCATTGCTACCTGGAACCATGACAATGATACCTCGCTCATCAACAAGAACATTCGCGGCGATGCTAAGTGTTTCTTGGTCAGTTATCCAGACACCGTGGTATGGGTAACATCTTGATTAATCATTTCCTCTTTATCTGAATGGTTGGGTACTTGCTCTCCTACCCTGTATGCCATGATCTCCTTGTCCATGGGAAGGATATACTCATGATAATTGTGTGTAATCATAGTTTTCCTTTCCATTTGTTTGTTTAACCTTTCTTTGATCTACATATAATCTAAGCAGTAATCATTTTTTTCTTATGTAAACACCTTGGTGTACAACTTGTCAGTAAGACCCTGTTACTATTGTTGATAGCATTCCGGTAACCTCCGGTGGAAGAGAACCTTGCCTATTGGTCAGCTTGGTTTAAACAAGCGAGAAAATGGTTCTCTACGTTCCCCGTCCTTGGTATCGACATTGTTGCCGACATAGCTGACAAGCTATCCACTGACATGCCTCCCTGTTGCGGCTGTGCAAGATGTCACAACCCTTCCTATTCTCAACCCACATGGTGGGCCCATAACCCACAGGTCCACTGGATCAGAACCTGACTCTTCTTTACAACCCGGATTCTAATGTATCCTTTGCACCTGGCTTCTTTGTGATTCACGAGCTAAATTATATACCATTATTCATCCTAGAATAAAACACCATGTTATTTTCGTTGTTCAAGCCCCCATTCCAGCTTCTGTCTAGGCATCGAATGAATGCCTACCCATTTGAAACTTTGGTACCATCGTATATTGCACTCAACGAATTCACTGAAATACAACTCGTGGGGTACCTCGTATATTTCCCATGGAGTTCACCGCCAGATGCCCAGCTTTGTGGAGATGCGTTCCTCCGGAGTTTTTTCCCCTGGTTGCGTTCATAGGACGATGGAGATCCTGAAGAAAGGATGACGACTTGATCACGATGACTTGAAGCAGAAATATGAATACATCAACGAAAGGGATCAACCTCTCCGAAAGGGCAGTCAAGACCAAGAAGACTCGTTAGGTTTTTGCTACCATCACTCCCCCCTTACTCCACTGCTTAAATCTCGGGACGAGATTTCTTGTAGCGGAAGAGAATTGTGACGCCCGGATAGTTAAGCTACAGTAACCCTCTACTAATGGCGACACGTCACCGCAATTACTATTGATAATCTCGTGTTAGTTCGAAACCAGTTCGAATTCAAATTCAAAATGAAGCAAACAATAAAAGTTTTCAAACGTCAAAACTAAAATGTTCTAAAAGTGACAAACAAATCATATGTAATATTGGTGGAGAAACCACACTTTTGTAAAGAGTTCAAATGCACTATAATAAGTAAAAGCAGTGGTTAAAATAATAATTTAATTGCTTTAGAAATTGTGAAAATATTAAACTAATATATATTGACTACAAACTAGGTTTGGCAGTGGCCTATATTGATGATACTAATTTAGGTGATAACTTGGTATTTCATGAAACTAAAATAAAGAAACTATAAATGAAAATAGAAAAGAATAAATAAAAGAAAAGAGAAAAACAAATAAAACAAAAGGAGAACAACAGACCCCCCCCCCTCCCGCTGGACCAAGTGGCCCAGCTGGCCTTAGCCGCCCGAACGGGCCGGCCCACCCGGACCGATCCACCCCACTACAAACGCCCTCTCTCCCATGACCTAAACCGCTTTTCCGCACTCCCCCACGAACTGGATCAAGGCAAACCGCCCCGACCGCGTCGCCCCTGACGCCGCGCCGTCGTAGCCACCTCGACGATGCCCCTCCTCGCTGGAG
>LR738715.1:848892162-848990456 GCA_902687465.1 Secale cereale | reverse complement strand
CCCCATCGCCCACGATGTCGCCGTTCCATCCTCGACTCCTCCTCGCTGGCTCCACCAACCCTCACCGCCCCCTCTCTCCGATCTGGACGCGTCGCCCTCGACCCTGTCGTCATCGACCGATACCCGGCGCCGCCTCGCCGGCGCTGCCCCACCATCGCCGACTCCGGCCATCTCGAATCTCCCTCGAGCCCACTGCCACTCCCTTACGGCCCCGCCGTGAGCACCTCCTCTCCCTTCCCGTCCTCGCTCGCCCGTCGACCGTGCAGTCCACACCCACGTGCACGCACGCCTTGCCTGACTCACACCGGTGCCGTCCCCTACCGCCCTCGTCGCGCCCTCGCAGGGCCTCGCCTCCACCTGATGCGGCCCTGCAGCCGTCGCTCACTCCTGGCCGGCCCTGCTGCCCCTTCTGCTGTCGCGCCGCTGCCGGCAGCTCGCCTCACCTGCAACCGCCATGGCCACCCCGCCGTGCCCTTGGCGCGTGCTAGCCGTGCCGCTCGCCGGCGCTTGCCACCGCCGCCCGGTCCGAACCAACCGGTTGCCCCGCACCCACCTCGCCCCGCTGACCCCCGCCCCGCACGCCGCCGCGCGCGGACGAGCGCATCGATCCTGCTCGCCTCCCCTCGAGCGGCCTCCCCGCTCGGTCGGGTTCTAGCGGCCGCTGCGCCCAATCGGGCTGCGGCGTCGCCCGCACCCGTATGCCCGCTAAGGCCCCTGGCCTAATGATAGCCGGGGCCCAGCCCCAAAACAAACAATATATAAATATATATATAATAAAAATAAATAAATAAATAAGAATTAATTAATGAATTAATTAGAATAATTAATTAACTTAATTAACATGTGTTAGTTAACCTAATTAGCTAACTAAACTAATTAAAACTCTTTAATATGATAACACTCATTGACAAAACGGGACCCACCCGTCAGTTTGACGAGTCAACTGACTGGTTGATTGCTGGCATCACCGTGACGTCATGGTGATGCAGAATATCTTTTTGAATTAATTTAAATCTGTTATGCCAGAAAATGTTTTAAAACATTAGAAATTAATATAAATAATCCGTAACTCGGATGAAAATACGTTGTACATGAAAGTTGCTCAGAATCATGAGATGCATCTGAATAAGCAGTCCATTCGTCCGCCAGACCTCCCTGGCATAGTGAACTTGCAATAACCCACCTATGTTTCATCGGCCCGAAAACGCGAAACACCAGGAATACTTTCCCGGAAGTTTTCCCCCTCACCGGTATCACCTATCACTGTGTTATGTCACACGTAGCACCATGTATTGCCTTGTTATGCTTTGTGATGCTTTGATTGATCTACTATTTATTGTGTTCCCCCTCCGTTACTTCTTTCCGGTAGACCCCGAGACCGCTGCCGATAACCCCGTGATCAACTACATCGTCGACGACGACTGCTACTTCTCGAGCTTGCGTTGTATTCCCTCGAAGAGGAAAGGGTGATGCAGCACAGTAGCGTAAGTATTTCCCTCAGTTTATTAGAAGCAAGGTATCAATCCAGTAGGAGACCACGCGCGAGTCCCTCGCACCTGCACAAACAAATAAGAAGTTCGCAGCCAACGCAATAAGGGGTTGTCAATCCCTTTACGGTCACTTAGGAAAGTGAGATCTGATAGAGATGATAGTTTGATATTTTTGGTATTTTTGGTTATAAGAACAGAAAGTAAAAGCGGAAAAGTAAAGTAGATTGTAAATTGATATGTGGAGAATAGACCCGGGGGCCATAGTTTTTTCTAGTGGCTTCTCTCATGATAGCGATATTCTACGGCGGGTAAACAAATTATTGTCGAGCAATTGATAGAAAAGCGAATAATTATGAGACTATCTAGGCATGATCATTATATATAGGCATCACGTCCGAGACAAGTAGACCGAAACGATTCTGCATCTACTACTATTACTCCACACATCGATCGCTATGCAGCATGCATCTAGAGTATTAAGTTCATAAGAACGGAGTAACGCCTTAAGCAAGATGATATGATGTAGATTGATAAACTCAAACTTAGTGATATAAACCCCATCTTTTTATCCTCGATGGCAACAATACAATACGTGCCTTGCTGCCCTTACTATCACTGGGAAAGGACACCGCAAGATTGAACCCAAAGCCAATCACTTCTCCCATTGCAAGAACTACAGATCTAGTAGGCCAAACCAAACCAATAATTCGAATAGACTTGCAAAGATATTATAATCATACATAAAGAGTTCAGAAAAGAAGCAAATATTTCTCATATATAATCTTGATCATAAACCCACAATTCATTGGATCTCGACAAACACACCGCAACAAGAGATTACATTGAATAGATCTCCTTAAAGACTGTCGTGGTTTTGTCACGGCGGATGTCCTAGCAAAAGGACTTAGTCATGGAGCCATCGCTACGGGTTAGCTTAAAGGGGTTAAAGCGGACAAGGCGCAAGGGTTTTCATACTAGTTCGGCCCCTTCGATGGAGGTAAAAGCCTACGTCTAGTTTTGTGTAGTATTGCTAGGGTTTCGATGACCAGGGAGCGAATCCGCTTTGCTTGGTTCTCGAGTTGTTGTCCTCTGTCCCTGAACCATCGTCGCGTCCTCCCTTTATATACACAGGATGACGCCCGGTCCGGTTTACAGAATCCCGAGGCCGGCTGTAATGCCCCAGATGTAACACTTTTCCAATATGGCAATATATGAACTTTGGCTTCATCATTTCCTTCCGGGTTCTTCTTTCATTTCGGGTTTCTCCGTTTTGTCGTGTGCGTGTGTGCATTTCATCCATGTCATGTTGTCATGTGCATTGCATTGCATTTGTGTTGTCAATTGCATCCGGTCCCACTCGTCTCTTCCCGTTGTCCGTTTCGAGTTCCGACGCTCTCACACGTGCCCGTGGCATCCCCGAGTCCTTCTTTCGTGTGTGGTCGTGTAACGTTTCCGGAATGACGCGAGACTAGTCGTGCGATGTTGTTTTGGTACGTGTAGGCCGCCTGTCAAGTTTCCTCGCGTTTGGAGTTCGTTTGGTACTCCAACAGTTAACCTAGTGGGCTAAAAGAACCCCTTCTTTGAGGCCCAAGACCCCATCCACAACAGCCCACCAACCCAGCACAACCCTTCCCATCATCTCGGTCGTCGAATTGTGATTGCGTGGCCGAAAACCGCTCCCCATTTGGAGTCTCCTAGCTCCTTGTGCCTATTAAAACGTCCCCATGTCCATTTTTTCGTCCAAAAACCATAGCCTACTCCTAGCTCCAGCCCCACCTTGGAATCCGCGCCGGGCGAACGTGTCCGACCCGGGCCGGACAAATTTTTCTCCGCCGCCGCTCCCACCGCGTGGGCCCGCCGAGCCCGAGGCCGGCCCCCGTGGCCCAGATCGCCACCGACGTCCGCCGCCTCGTCCTCCCTCAGCGTCGGCCGCCACCGCCCCGTGACCTCCGCCCGCCGCCGCCTTCGTCCAGCCGTCGCCGAAGCTCGGACGCATCGAAACTGGCCCCGAGCCCCAGGTCGCCGCCGGCGCTCGTCGTCCGCCGCCCCTCGCCGTCCTCCTCCGGCCGAGCTCACCGGTCGTCCCCGCCGCCTCTTCGCCCGGCCGCCTCGCCGGAGGGCCGAGGCCGCCGCCCCGCGCGCCGATCCCGCGTCCGCTCCGCCCGCAACCCGCGTTGACCCGATCCAACCCGCGTTGACCAGATCTGAGGTTGATTTTTTCCTCTAAGTCCTTTTGCATTTTGTTGTCTGATGGCTTCTTGTGATGGCGATAACTTTTTGTGTGTATGTCCGATTTGTGCATATGATATGTCAAAATGATCATGGTGATGTTTACTATGTTTTGTTCCATTGTGTCATGCTTGTTTGATTTCATCTAGATGTCTTAATCTTCGTGACAAGAGTGCTACTTGATATAAACTGCTGCTACTAGTTATTTTCATGCCATGTTTGAGATGTGATAACTTGGTGGATGTTTATCCAAATGAAGCAAATGAGATGTCAAAATGTTCATCATGAGTTGCTCTACATGTTGGTTGCTGTAGCATGCATGTTAGGGTTCTTATTTCCATGTTAAACTTGGTTGCAAAAGTGCATGTGGCTGTTAGGTTTTGTAACTTGTTACGAGATGCCTAGTTGAGGAGTTCGTTGTTATTGATGTGTTTGTCCCCATGTCGCATGCTCATATGTTTTAGATTCTCCATCATGTGATCTTTGCTGTGGTGAAAACCATTTGCCATGTTATGCTTTAAGATGACTTAAACATGCCATGCTAATATTACTGTTTTAACACTTAGTGAAATTCACTAAGTCTGGAATCTGTCATATCCTGATGCGATGTTTGCTTGATGCCCTTGGCAAATCCATGTTAGTTTTGGGGTGGCCATTGATCATTCCTTGTTGTATATGTTGTTGTCTATCCATCCATGCCCTCACTAGCTCATTTGGGTTGCTGTAGCTTATTTAATTTTTGCTCCCAAGTTGCTTTAAAATATTACTGTCAGGTTTATAGCGTCATGATCAAATTGTTGTAGCTTGTTGCTATTGATACATGCCTCCTATGGAGATGCTTTAATGGAGTTGTTTGCTGTAGGATATGTCTATTTCATGTCCATGCTTCTTGTCACCATGTTTGAGTGCTGTAGAGTATATATTTCTTGCTCCAAAGTGTTGGGGAACATAGTATTTTAAAATTTTCCTACGATCACGCAAGATCTATCTACCAGATGCATAGCAGCGAGAGGGAAGAGTGTGTATACGTACCCTCGTAGACCGGAAGCGGAAGCGTCAAGTGACGCGGTTGATGTAGTCGAACTTCTTCGCGATTCAACCGATCAAGCACCGAACGTACGGCACCTCCGCGTTCAGCACACGTTCAGCTTGATGACGTCCCACGAGCTCTTGATCCAGTTGAGCTTCACGGGAGATTTTCGTCAGCACGACGGCGTGCTGACGGATATGATGTATTTACTGGCGCAGGGCTTCGCCTAAGCACTGCAACGGTATGACCGAGGTGTGTTTCTGTGGAGGGGGGCACCGCACACGGCTGGAACAATTCAACTTGTGTGTCTTTGGGTGCCCCCCTGCCCCCGTATATAAAGGAGCAAGAGGGGAGGGCCGGCCGGCCTCCTATGATGCGGCTAGGGCAATCCTACTAGGAATAGGATTGCAATCCTATTCCTAGTAGGAGTCCACCAAGAAGGAAGAGAGGGAAAAAGAAAGAGAAGGAGAGGTGGCGCCCCCCAATCCTAGTCCAACTAGGATCCCCTGGTGGGGCGCCAGCCAGCCTCTATGGGCTGCCTCTCTCCTTTCCTCAAGGCCCACTATGGACCATCCCCCTTCGTAGGGGGTTCCGGTAACCCCCTCCGGCAATCCAGTTAAATCCGAAACTTTTCCGGAATACTTCCGGTGTCCGAACATAGTTGTCCAATATATCAATCTTTATGTCTCGGACATTCTGAGACTCCTCGTCATGTCCATGATCTCATCCGGGACTCCGAACTACCTTCGGTACATCAAAACTCATAAACTCATAATACCGATTGTCATCAAACGTTAAGCGTGCGGACCCTACGGGTTCGAGAACTATGTAGACATGACCGAGACTCATCTCCGGTCAATAACCAATAGCAGAACCTGGATGTTCATATTGGCTCCTACATATTCTACGAAGATCTTTATCGGTCAAACCGCATAACAACATACGTTGTTCCTTTTGTCATCGGTATGTTACTTTCCCGAGATTCGATCGTCGGTATCTCTATACCTAGTTCAATCTCGTTACCGGCAAGTCTCTTTACTCGTTCCGTAACACATCATCTCGTGACTAACTCATTAGTCTTTTGCTTGCAAGGCTTATTATGATGTGTGTTACCGAGAGGGCCCAGAGATACCTCTCCGACACTCGGAGTGACAAATCCTAATCTTGATCTATGCCAACACCACGAATACTTTTGGAGACACCTGTAGAGCATCTTTATGATCACCCAGTTACGTTGCGACATTTGATAGCACACAAGGTGTTCCTACGGTATTCGGGAGTTGCATAATCTCATAGTCATAGGAACATGTATAAGTCATGAAGAAAGCAATAGCAGTAAAACTAAACGATCATAGTGCTATGCTAACGGATGGGTCTTGTCCATCACATCATTCTCCTAATGATGTGATCCCGTTGATCAAATGACAACTCATGTCTATGGCTAGGAAACATAACCATCTTTGATCAATGAGCTAGTCTAGTAGAGGCATACTAGGGACATATTGTTTTGTCTATGTATCCACACATGTACTAAGTTTCCGGTTAATAGAATTCTAGCATGAATAAAAGACATTTATCATGATATATGGAAATACAAATAACATCTTTATTATTGCCTCTAGGGCATATTTTTTTCAGTCTCCCACTTGCACTAGAGTCAATAATCTAGCTCACATCGCCATGTGATTTAATACCGATAGTTCACATCATTATGTGAATAACACCCATAGTTCACATCGCCATGTGACCAACATCCAAAGGGTTTACTAGAGTCAATAATCTAGTTCACATCGCTATGTGATTAATACCCAAGAGTAATAAGGTGTGATCATGTTTTGCTTGCGAGAGTAGTTTAGTCAACGGTTCTGTCACAGTCAGATCCGTATGTATTTCGCAAATTTCTATGTCTACAATGCTCTGCATGGAGCTACTCTAGCTAATTGCTCCCACTTTCAATACGCATCCAGATTGATACTTAGAGTCATCTGGATTTAGTGTCAAAGCTTGCATCGGCGTAACCCTTTACGACGAACTCTTTATCACCTCCATAATCGAGAAACATTTCCTTAGTCATCCCGTTACTAAGGATAATTTTGACCGCTGTCCAGTGATCTACTCCTAGATCACTATTGTACCTCCTTGCCAAACTCATGGCAAGGTACACAACAGGTTTGGTACACAGCATGGCATACTTTATAGAACCTATGGCTGAGGCATAGGGAATGACTTTCATTCTCTCTATATTTTTCTGTCGTGGTCTGGCTTTGAGTCTTACTCAACTTCACACCTTACAAGTCAGGCAAGAACTCCTTCTTTGACTGATCCATTTTGAACTACTTCAAAATCTTATCAAGTATGTACTCATCGAAAGTCTTATCAAGCGTCTTGATCTATCTTTATAGATCTCGATGCCCAATATGTAAGCAGCTTCACCAAGGTCTTTCTTTGAAAAATTCCTTTCAAACACTCCTTTATGCTTTCCAGAAAATTCTACATCTTTTCCGATCGAAAATATGTCATTCACATATACTTATCAGAAAGGTTGTAGTGCTCCCACTCACTTTCTTGTAAATACAGGCTTCACCGCAAGTCTGTATAAATCTATATGCTTTGATCACCTTATCAAAGCGTATATTCCAACTCCGAGATGCTTGCACCAGTCCATAGAAGGATCGCTGGAGCTTGCACATTTTGTTAGCACCTTTAGGATTGACAAAACCTTCTGGTTGCATCATATACAATTCTTCTTTAATAAATCCATTAAAGAACGCAGTTTCGTTATCCATTTGCCAGATTTCATAAAATGTGGCAATTGCTAACATGATTCGGACAAACTTAAGCATCGCTACGGGTGAGAAAATCTCATCGTAGTCAACACCTTGAACTTTTCGAAAACTTTTCGCAACAAGTCGAGCTTTGTAGATAGTAACATTACCATCCGCGTCAGTCTTCCTCTTAAAGATCCATTTATTTTCAATGGCGTGCCGACCATCAGGCAAGTCAACCAAAGTCCATACTTTGTTCTCATACATGGATCAAATCTCAGATTTCATGGCCTCAAGCCATTTTGCGGAATCTGGGCTCATCATCGCTTCCTCATAGTTCGTAGGTTCATCATGTTCCAGTAACATGACTTCCAGAATCGGGTTGCCGTACCACTCTGGTGCGGAACAAACTCTGGTTGATCTACGAAGTTCAGCAGAAACTTGATCTGAAGTTTCATGATCCTCATCATTAGCTTCCTCACTAATTGTTGTAGGAATCACTGGAACTAGTTTCTGTGATGTTCCACTTTCCAATTCGGGAGAAGGTACAATTACCTCATTAAGTTCTACTTTCCTCCCACTCACTTCTTTCGAGAAAAACTCCTTCTCTAGAAAGGATCCACTCTTAGCAACAAAGACCTTGCCTTCGGATCTGTGATAGAAGGTGTACCCAACAGTTTCTTTTGGGTATCCTATGAAGATTTTCTTCTCCGATTTGGGTTCGAGCTTATCATGTTGAAACTTTTTCACATAAGCATCGCAGTCCCAAACTTAAAGAAGTGACATCTTAGGATTCTCGTCAAACCACAGTTCATAAGGTGTCATCTCCACGGATTTAGATGGTGCCCTATTTACCGTGAATGTAGCTGTCTCTAATGCATAACCCCAAAAGCGATAGTGGTAGATCGGTAAGAGACATCATCGATCGCACCATATCTAATAAAGTACGGTTATGACGTTCGGACACACCATTACACTGTGGTGTTCCAGGTGGCGTGAGTACTGAAACTATTTCACATTGTTTTTACTGAAGGCCAAACTCGCTAACTCAAATATTTTACCTCTACGATCATATCGTAGAAACTCTTATTTTCTTGTTACGATGATTCTCCACTTCACTCTGAAATTCTTTGAACTTTTCAAATGTTTCAGACTTGTGCTTCATTAAGTAGATATACCCATATCTGCTCAAATCATCAGTGAAGGTCAGAAAATAACGATACCCGCCGTGAGCTTCAACACTCATTGGTCCGCATACATCAGTATGTTTGATTTCCAACAACTCTGTTGCTTGCTCCACAGTTCCGGAGAACGGAGTTTTAGTCATCTTGCCCATGAGGCATGGTTCGCAAGCACCAAGTGATTCATAATCAAGTGATTCCAAAAGTCCATCACTATGGAGTTTCTTCATGTGCTTTACACCAATATGACCTAAACGGCAGTGCCACAAATAAGTTGCACTATCATTATTAACTTTGCATCTTTTGGCTTCAATATTATGAATATTTGTATCACACGATCGAGATCCAACAAACCATTTTCATTGGGTGTATGACCATAGAAGGTTTTATTCATGTAAACAGAACGACAATTATTCTCTAACTTACATGAATAACCGTATTGCAATAAACATGATCAAATCATATTCATGCTCAACACAAACACCAAATAACACTTATTTAGGTTCAACATTAATCCCAAAAGTATAGGGAGTGTGCGATGATGATCATATCAATCTTGGAACTACTTCCAATACACATCGTCACTTCATCCTTTAACTAGTTTTTGTTCATTATGCAACTCCCATTTTGAGTTACTACTCTTTAGCAACTGAACTAGTATCAAATACTTAGGGGTTGCTATGAACACGAGTAAAATACACATCAATAATCTGTATATCAAAATATACCTTTGTTCACTTTCCCATCCTTCTTATCCGCCAAGTATCTAGGGCAGTTCCACTTCTAGTGACCATTTCCTTTGCAGTAGAAGCACTTAGTTTCAGGCTTGAGTTTAGCTTTGGGTTTCTTCATGACAACTTGCTTGTCATTCTTCTCGAAGTTCCCCTTCTATCCCTTTGCCCTTTACTTGAAACAAGTGGTCTTGTTAACCATCAACACTTGATGCTCTTTCTTGATTTCTACCTTCGCCGATTTCAGCATCGCGAAGAGCTCGGGAATTACTTTCGTCATCCCTTGCATATTATAGTTCATCACGAAGTTCTACTAACTTGGTGATAGTGACTAGAGAACTTTGTCAATTACTATCTTATCTGGAAGATTAACTCCCACTTGATTCAAGCAATTGCAGTACCCAGACAATCTGAGCACATGCTCACTGGTTGAGCTATTCTCCTCCATCTTGTAGGCAAAGTACTGTCAGAGGTCTCATACCTCTCGACACGGGCATGAGTATGAAATACTAATTTCAACTCTTGGAACATCTTACATGCTCCGTGGCGTTCAAAACGTTTTTGAAGTCCCGGTTCTAAGCCGTAAAGCATGGTGCACTTAAACTATCAAGTAGTCATCATACCGAGCTTTTGTCAAAACATTCATAACGTCTGCATCTGCTCCTGCAATAGGTCTGTCACCTAGCGGTGCATTAAGGACATAATTCTTCTGTGCAGCAATGAGGATAATCCTCAGATCATGGAACAATTCCGCATCATTGCTACTAACATCTTTCAACTTAGTTTTCTCTAGGAACATATAAAAAAATAAACGGGGAGCAACATCACGAGCTATTGATCGACAACATAGATATGCTAATACTACCAGGACTATGTTCATGATAAATTAAAGTTCAATATAATCATATTATTTAAAGAACTCCCACTTAGATAGACATCCCTCCGGTCATCTAAATGATCACGTGATCCAAATCAACTAAACCATGTCCGATCATCACGTGAGATGGAGTAGTTTCAATGGTGAACATCTTATGTTGATCATATCTACTATATGATTCACGCTCGACCTTTCGGTCTCTAGTGTTCCGAGGCCATATCTGCATATGCTAGGCTCGTCAAGTTTAACCCGAGTATTCTGCGTGTGCAAAACTGGCTTACACCCATTCTATTTGAACGTAGAGCTTATCACACCCGATCATCACGTGGTGTCTCGGCACGACGAACTTTCGCAACGGTGCATACTCAGGGAGAACACTTATACCTTGAAATTTAGTAAGGGATCATCTTATAATGCTACCGTCGTTCTAAGCAAAATAAGAAGCATAATAAGATAAACATCACATGCAATCAAAATATGTGACATGATATGGCCATCATCATCTTGTGCTTTTGATCTCCATCTCCAAAGCACCTTCATGATCACCTTCGTCACCGGCGCGACACCTTGATCTCCATCGTAGCATCGTTGTCGTCTCGCCAACTATTGCTTCTACGACTATCGCTACCGCTTAGTGATAAAGTAAAGCAATTACATGGCGATTGCATTTCATACAATAAAGCGACAACCATATGGCTCCTGCCAGTTGCCGATAACATTACAAAACATGATCATCTCATACAAAACCGTATAACTCATCATGTCTTGACCATATCACATCACAACATGCCCTGCAAAAACAAGTTAGACGTCCTCTACTTTGTTGTTGCAAGTTTTACGTGGCTGCTACGGGCTTAGCAAGAACCGTTCTTACCTACGCATACAAAACCACAACGATGTTTTGTCAAGTATGTGCTGTTTTAACCTTCACAAGGACCGGGCATAGCCACACTTGATTCAGCTAAAGTGAGAGAGACAGACACCCGCCAGTCACCTTTAAGCAACGAGTGCTCGTAACGGTGAAACCAGTCTCGCGTAAGCGTACGCGCAATGTCGGTCCGGGTCGCTTCATCTCACAATACCGCCGAAGCAAAGTATGACATGCTGGTAAGCAGTATGACTAGTATCGCCCACAACTCATTGTGTTCTACTCGTGCATATCATCTACGCATAGACCTGGCTCATGATGCCACTGTTGGGGAACGTAGTATTTTAAAATTTTCCTACGATCACGCAAGATCTATCTACCAGATGCATAGGAACGAGAGGGAAGAGTGTGTCTACGTACCCTCGTAGACCGGAAGCGGAAGCGTCAAGTGACGCGGTTGATGTAGTCGAACTTCTTCGCGATTCAACCGATCAAGCACCGAACGTACGGCACCTCCGCGTTCAGCACACGTTCAGCTTGATGACGTCCCACGAGCTCTTGATCCAGTTGAGCTTCACGGGAGAGTTTCGTCAGCACGACGGCGTGGTGACGGATATGATGTATTTACCGGTGCAGGGCTTCGCCTAAGCACTGCAACGGTATGACCGAGGTGTGTTTCTGTGGAGGGGGGCACCGCACACGGCTGGAACAATTCAACTTGTGTGTCTTTGGGTGCCCCCTGCCCCCGTATATAAAGGAGCAAGAGGGGAGGGCCGGCCGGCCTCCTATGGTGCTGCTAGGGCAATCCTACTAGGAATAGGATTGCAATCCTATTCCTAGTAGGAGTCCACCAAGAAGGAAGAGAGGGAAAAAGAAAGAGAAGGAGAGGTGGCGCCCCCCAATCCTAGTCCAACTAGGATCCCCTGGTGGGGCGCCAGCCAGCCTCTATGGGCTGCCTCTCTCCTTTCCTCAAGGCCCACTATGGACCATCCCCCTTCGTAGGGGGTTCCGGTAACCCCCTCCGGCAATCCAGTTAAATCCGAAACTTTTCCGGAATACTTCCGGTGTCCGAACATAGTCGTCCAATATATCAATCTTTATGTCTCAGACATTCCGAGACTCCTCGTCATGTCCGTGATCTCATCCGGGACTCCGAACTACCTTCGGTACATCAAAACTCATAAACTCATAATACCGATCGTCATCAAACGTTAAGCGTGCGGACCCTACGGGTTTGAGAACTATGTAGACATGACCGAGACTCATCTCCGGTCAATAACCAATAGCGGAACCTGGATGTTCATATTGGCTCCTACATATTCTACGAAGATCTTTATCGGTCAAACCGCATAACAACATACGTTGTTCCTTTTGTCATCGGTATGTTACTTGCCCGAGATTCGATCGTCGGTATCTCTATACCTAGTTCAATCTCGTTACCGGCAAGTCTCTTTACTCGTTCCGTAACACATCATCTCGTGACTAACTCATTAGTCTTTTGCTTGCAAGGCTTATTATGATGTGTGTTACCGAGAGGGCCCAGAGATACCTCTCCGACACTCGGAGTGACAAATCCTAATCTTGATCTATGCCAACACCACGAATACTTTTGGAGACACCTGTAGAGCATCTTTATGATCACCCAGTTACGTTGTGACATTTGATAGCACACAAGGTGTTCCTACGGTATTCGGGAGTTGCATAATATCATAGTCATAGGAACATGTATAAGTCATGAAGAAAGCAATAGCAGTAAAACTAAACGATCATAGTGCTATGCTAACGGATGGGTCTTGTCCATCACATCATTCTCCTAATGATGTGATCCCGTTAATCAAATGACAACTCATGTCTATGGCTAGGAAACATAACCATCTTTGATCAATGAGCTAGTCTAGTAGAGGCATACTAGGGACATATTGTTTTGTCTATGTATCCACACATGTACTAAGTTTCCGGTTAATACAATTCTAGCATGAATAAAAGACATTTATCATGATATAAGGAAATACAAATAACATCTTTATTATTGCCTCTAGGGCATATTTCCTTCACAAAGTTGCAATGTGGCTGTTATTTTCAGCTTTGTATTGTTTCTTGTTTCGAGTGTATGTGTTGATCCGTTGCTCCGTTTGGAGCGTGCCCTACATGAAACTTGTGTGATTTTGCATGTAGATTCATAATATCATCGTGTTTACAAGTTTGGAGTATGTTTGCTTGATGTTTGGGTGCATCTTGCACCGTTGCCATGCTTATCTTGTTTTGATCATATCTTCTAGACCGTAGCTCCGTTTTAAACAAACTTTATAAGAAACTTGACTAGAATTTCGTGTAGATTATCATGGTGCATGTTAACTTGCTTTTTAACAACTTTAACTTAAGGTTTGTTCAGATCGGGACTAATTTCAAACTATGCATATGAGGACTTACCGGATTTGTCTTAAGTAGTTTCCGGCCTCATTTAAAACTTGTTGTTCTTATGTTGTTTCTCTGTGCTTCCTACCTTGCCATGTTTTGCATCCTAAATAGACTTGTCTTGCATCCTACTTGCTTGAGCATATTGTCTTGTTCTTGTGTTGTTCTGGTGTGCTTCCTACTTTGACATTTTATGCATCCGAAGTGCATCGGCGGTGCATCCTGAGTGCATCATACGTGCATCCTGTAGATTGTGCATTGCACCTTGTTTGATTTCGTGCCTCATGTATTCTTGTGTTGATTAGAGCCGGAAGCCGAGCCCGAGAACGAGAACAAGGTTACTACCGAGGTTGAGTACGAGGAGCCTTCTTACGATCCCATCGATGACTCGACAGGCAAGATGACCTGCCCCAGATATCATTACTATCTTTGCCTATTGCTAGAAGTCTCGCTCTTTAGCTTATTGCCTCGAGTTATCTGGTATTACCCATAGGATGTCTCATCCGGTCGTGGCCTGAGACTATATACGCGTGGCTATTGTCAGGGTGTCGGCACCCCGGGAGGTCTTGCTAGATTAGTTTTACCTATGTCGGTATATCTTGAGCATGGGATTCCGAGGATACTCGGGCCTTCCCACCTTGGAGTTGCGACTCCGCGGATCGTGGGCTTGTAATGGGCCAAGTTGGAACACCCCTCCAGGGTTTTGAACTTTCGAAATCCGTGCCCACGGTTATGTGGCAGATGGGATTTGTTAATATCCGGTTGTAGAAAACTTGACACCGTGTTTGGTGGGGTTATGTTTGACGTGCTTAGATAGGATCACTTAGTGATCACTTTGTTGCTCGTGGCACTTCTCTTCTCGCTCTAAACACGTAAGCTAGTGCTAGTGCAGCTGCAACCTTTTATCTTTCTTCAGCCTTGTTCCACACCCAAGGCTTAGATAGTTTTCCTACCCGGGAACGGGATTGCTGAGTCCTCCGTGGCTCATAGATTCTACACCGCACCAGATGCAGGTACCATGGTGAACTACTCAGGTGACGGCACAGAGCTGTACTGGGAGTACGATGAAGAACGTAGTCGATACTATGTGCACTATCCCGATGATCAGTAGTGGTTTCTACTAGGGGCGATTCGGACCTGTGGCTTTATGTATTTGGTATCTTTCATTTGGATCTTCACCCGTAGTCGGGTTGTGATGTTATTTGGATGATGATTTGCTTATGTAATGAATTGTGTGACGTGGCGAGTGTAAGGCAACTATCCTTTTGCAATTTCATCCCTATTTTTACATGAGTCGTGCAAAGATACCGAACTTGATATCATTCCAGAATGGGATTATACCTTTAAGTCTTGCCTCGACACGTAGGAGGTATAGTCCCATCCTGGGCATTACAAGTTGGTATTCAGAGCCTTCTCCGACCTAGAAGCCCCCACTGATTGATCGAATTGTCGACGGTTGAGTCTAGGCACACACTATAAATGTTTTGAGTCCTATATATATATATCGGAGAGTAGGATTTCTTTTGCTCCTCATCTCTTTTCACTCTGGTGAGGACTCCAGACGATTACTATTGTATCTTCTACTCTCAAAATTCACCAAAATTTTTTTTGGAATCTCGTGAGTATTGTTTGGATTGTTCCGATGTCTTTGTGATGAGTACATTGTTCTCGATGCCTCCTGTCATTTAGGGGTTGTGGCAGTGTCCGGGGAGTTGAGCTCCGAGGTGTTGTCGTCACAAATATATCGCATCAGTTCTGGAATACTTAAGACGGCGGACATCGAAAACTCTCCTATGCGGTTAGTGGCAAGATAACCCCGACATCACCCAGTACTGGGAAGGTAGTTCGGGAGTATTTCCATAGCTTGTATAGTAGATGCATTTCGAAGGTCCGAGGTAAACGGTTTCTGGAAATAACTGGTTATGTGTTGAAGGATGGATACAGCTGGATGTAGGATTAGAGTTGAGTGTGTGATGCTTACCCTGTATCTCTAACACCTGATTGCATAACTGGAAACTTTCAGAAATTAATAGGTGGGTTCATCTTGTAGTTCGTAGGCATTCTTCCAACGAATGCATGATATGGAGTTCGGGGTTCTACACTGAGTGAAGTGGTTTTATGGGCGTTGTTCCGATCGGGAGTTGCATCTTAAAGGGTCCTTGGCTATGCTGATCCGGGGATTGCAAAACCCTTTTGTAACATGTTCCATAAGCTTTCAGCACGAATATGTCGAACGAAGCTTCTATCTTATATTTGTTCTATCTGCTCCTTGTTGTTGTATTTACCTTTTGTTCTCCCAAGTGGCTTCTCGTGAAGATTGTTGTTACTATTAAACATGTGGATTACATTCATTCATTCTCGTTAGAATGTTCTTGTGAAGACTTATGTTGCAATTTCTAGCCGTTGATTCGGCTTATATATTCTTTCAATCAATGGCTAATAGTTGTCATCTCATTCAAGATGGCTCCTAAAAGGGTTCCCAACGCTAACCCAGAGGGTGAAGAGGTTCCTGATCGTCCTTCTTCCCCTCCTCCTCCGTCTGAGGCCTGGAGAGCAATATAATTATGCAAGCGACGAACCAGAACACCCAGATGCTTATGCAAATGATGCAGAACATTCAAGCAAATCAAGCAAATCAGGGTGCTCATGGGAACCAAGGCCAAGGCAATTTGTTCAACCAACCTCACTTTGCTACGCTCAACTAGTTCCTGGCAAACCAACCAAAGGCATTCAGTTACTGTGTGGACCCTCTAGATGCTGAAGACTGGATAACAGATATCAAGAAACACTTTGAATGCAGTAACGTGAGGCCTGAGGACTATGTGAAGTTTGCCGCCTTCCAACTCAAGGACCAAGCCGCTAATTGGTAGCAGCAGTACAAAGATTCCAGAGAAATGTGTGTAATCTCCTAGGATGACTTCTGCAAGGACTTTCGCTCTCACCACATTCCAACAAGTGCATCGAAGGTATGCGTGAGCAATTCCGCAACCTGAAGCAAGGCTCAATGACTGTCTACCAATATAATGTCATGTTCCAGAACCTTGGCCGCCATGCCAAGAAAGACATCCCAGATGCCAAGAGCAAGATCTATCAGTTCGGCGATGGTCTGAAGGATGAACTCCAACTAGCTCTCACCTTGTTCGAGCCTGATGAGTTTGATCAATTCTATAACATGGCACTTAAGCAAGAGGCAGCCCAGCTCAAGATGGAAGCTTCCAAAAAGAGGATTAGAGACGCTGTTCACTCCTCCTCTTCTTCTCAAGTGGTCGCAAAGCAACAAAAGTTTTGTCTTCCACCTCCTCCAGTGATCCGACCTCCCTACAACAACAACAAGAATTCTGGTGGCCGTGGTTTCTCCCACCCACCCAACCCAAGCAATCAGTCAAAGAATCACTTTCAAGCTTCAAAGTCAAGTGCTCCTCATTACCGGCCTCTCTCAGAAGTGGTTTGCAACAAGTGTGGCAAGAAGGGTCACTATGCTAACAAGTGCCCCAACCCAAGGCGCCTTCTGCCTCCTCCACCTGTCAGTACTGCTATTGTCAAGCATGATCCGAAGGCAGCAAGAGTGAATCTGATTAATGGAGCTCAAGCAGAGAATTCTTCAGATGTGATACTTGGTAATCTTCAAGTCAACCTCAAACCTGCTAAAGTGTTGTTTGATTCTGGTGCATCACATTCCTTCATGTCATTTCCATTTGCATCCAAGCATAATGTGGGCACAGTGGCCTTGCCAAAGGAGTTACAAATTATTTCTCCGGGCAAATGCATGACTTCTAGATTGTATGCTCCGGATGTATCTATTCGCATGGGTGATTACCGCTTTCTGGCTTCTCCGATAGTTCTCGGCAATTCCGACATTGATCTTATTCTTGGGATGGATTGGCTTTCTCAGCATGATGCTCACATTGATTGTGCAAATAAGGAAGTCAAGATTACTCATCCTAACGAAGACATGATTATCTTCGCCTCTCGAGATAACACAATCAGGCTATTCTCTCTCAATGACAAGGGCGAGATTAATGTCATCTCTCAAATTCCGGTGGTCAATGAATACGAAGATGTTTTCCCTGAAGAGCTTCCAGGCATGCCTCCGCATCGTCAAGTTTAATTCGTCATTGAACTCGAGCCTGGTACTGAGCCAGCATGCCGGCGTCCGTACAAGCTCTCCCCTGAAGAGTTGAAGGAGTTGAAGAAACAACTCGATGAGCAAGAGCGTATGGGTCTAATCAGGCCTAGCACTTCTCCTTGGGGCTGTTTTGTCTTATTTGTCTAGAAGAAGGATGGCACAGAGCGCCTTTGCGTTGATTACCGGCCATTGAACAAGAAGACAATAAAGAACAAGTATCCGCTCCCCAACATCAATGAATTGTTCGAGCAGCTCAAAGGAGCAAAAGTGTTCTCAAAGCTCGATCTCTGGATGGGTTATCACCAGATCCGCATCCGTGAAGAAGATATTCACAAGACTGCATTCAGAACCAGCTACGGCTCCTATGAATACACAGTCATGTCTTTTGGCCTCGCTAATGATCCACCCACCTTCTCGAGAATGATGCTCTACATATTCAACCCCTACACCAACGAATTTGTGCTTGTGTATCTAGATGCCATCTTGGTATTCTCCAAGAATGAATAGGATCATGAAAAGCACCTCCGTCTGGTTCTCGACAGACTCCGTGAACATAAGTTCTATGCCAAGTTCTCCAAGTGCGAATTCTGGCTCGATAAGGTCTTATATCTGGGCCATATCATCTCTGCTGACGGTATTGTGGTCAACCCCGAGAAAGTTGAAGCCATTGTCAACTGGGAACCACCTCAGAACATCAAGGAACTCCGAAGCTTTCTTGGTCTTGCTAGCTATTGCAGAAGGTTCGTTGAGAACTTTTCCAAGATTGCCAAGCCTCTCTCCAACTTGCTGCAGAAGAATGTCAAGTACAACTGGTCTTTGGATTGTGATGTGGCATTCAAAACTCTCAAAGAAAAGCTCATCTCTGCTCCAGTTCTTACTCCTCCAGATGAGTCCAAGCCCTAGGAAGTTTTCTGTGATGCTTCTCTTCAAGGACTTGGTGGTGTGCTAATGCAGGACAAGAAAATTGTGGCATACACCTCTCGTCAATAGAAGCCAAGTGAGAAGAACTACCCCACACATGATCTCGAGCTAGCAGCTGTGGTACACGCCTTGATCACGTGGAGACACCTTTTGTTGGGCAGAAAAGTCAACATCTTCACGGATCACAAGAGCTTGAAGTACATCTTCACACAGCCGGACCTGAACCTTCGCCAGACTCGTTGGGTTGAGATGATCCATGAGTATGATCCAAGCATCGAATACACACCTGGCAAGGCCAATGTCATTGCAGATGCCTTGAGCAGAAAGGCATATTGCAACAGTCTCCTTATCAAGCCGTTTCAGCCTGAGCTTTGTGAAGCTTTCAGGAAGCTCAACCTCAAAGTTGTTCCACAAGGCTTTCTTGCAAATCTTCAAGTTGCTCCTACCTTGGAAGATCAGATCCGTGAGGCCCAGCTCAATGATGCTATGGTGCAGAAAGTGAAACATGGTATTGCAAAGGGTACTCCCAAATACAAGTGCTATCGCGTTGATGAGAGAGATACCTTGTTCTTTGAGGACAGACTTGTGGTTCCCAAGGGTGATCTCAGGAAGCTCATAATGAACGAAGCACATGACTCCCTCCTCTCGATTCATCCTGGAAGTTCCAAGATGTAACAATACCTCAAGCAATCTTACTGGTGGACTCGCATGAAAAGGGAGATTGCCCAATTCGTGAATGAATGTGATGTCTGCAGAAGAGTGAAGGCAGATCATCAACGTCCAGCCGGTCTCCTCCAACCTCTTCCTATTCCCGAGTGGAAATTCGACCACATTGAAATGGATTTCATCACTGGGTTTCCTAAGTCCAAGAAAGGGAATAATTCTATCTTTGTTGTCATTGAAAAGCTAACAAAAGTAGCTCACTTCCTTCCAGTAAAAGAATCCATCAATGCAGCTCAGCTGGCAGAGTTGTACACTTCCAGAATTGTGTCCTTACATGGCATTCCTCAAGTTATCTCCTCAGACCGTGGAAGTTTGTTCACGTCCATGTTCTGGGACTCCTTCCAGTCTGCCATGGGCACTAAGATCCATTTCAGCACTGCGTTTCACCCTCAGACTAGTGGTCAAGTCGAGAGAGTGAACCATATCCTCGAAGACATGCTCAGAGCTTGTGTCATCTCTTTTGGCATGAAGTGGGAAGATTGTCTCCCGTTTGCCGAGTTGTCTTACAACAACAGATTCCAAGCAAGTGCCGGCAAAGCTCCGTTTGAAATCCTCTATGGCAGAAAGTGTCGTACTCCTCTCAACTGGTCCGAGACTGGTGAACGTCAACTTATTGGCAATGACTTGATCTCAGAAGCCGAAGAAATGTGCAAAGTCATACATGAGAATCTCAAGGCCACTCAGTCGCGTCAGAAAAGCTACTATGATGGCAAGCACCGTGATTTGGCCTTCAACATTGGTGATCATGTCTATCTCCGTGTTTCTCCTATGAAAGGCACCCAAAGATTCGGTATCAAAGGAAAACTTGCTCCTAGATACGTGGGCCCTTTCAAGATCCTTGGCAAAAGAGGCGATCTAGCCTATCAACTTGAGCTCCCTTCAAACTTCGCTAAGGTTCATGATGTGTTTCACGTGTCTCAACCCCGCAAGTGCTTCAAGGCTCCTGAATGCACCATTCCTTTAAGGAGATTGATCTTCAACAACACTTGTCATACCGTGAGCACCCCGTTGCTATTCTTGAAGAAACCAAGCACAAGACCCACAACAAGTCAATCAGTTCTAGAAAGTTAAGTGGTCACACCATACCGACCGAGAAGCTACGTGGGAACGAGAAGATCACCTTCGTTCTGAGTATCCTTCCTGCTTCCAGTCCTAGATCTCGGGACGAGATCTTTTCGTAGTAGAGGAGAGTTTGTAATGCCCCAGATGTAACACTTTCCCAATATGGCAATATATAAACTTTGGCTTCATCATTTCCTTTCGGGTTCTTCTTTCATTTCGGGTTTCTCCGTTTTGTCGTGTGCGTGTGTGCATTTCATCCATGTCATGTTGTCATGTGCATTGCATTGCATTTGTGTTGTCACTTGCATCCGGTCCCACTCATCTCTTCCCGTTGTCCGTTTCGAGTTCCGACGCTCTCACACGTGCCCGTGGCATCCCCGAGTCCTTCTTTCGTGTGTGGACGTGTAATGTTTCTATAATGACGCGAGACTTGTCGTGCGTTGTTGTTTTGGTACGTGTAGGCCGCCTGTCAAGTTTCATCGCGTTTGGAGTTCGTTTGGTACTCCAACGGTTAACCTAGTGGGCTAAAAGAACCCCTTCTTCGAGACCCAAGACCCCCTCCACAACAGCCCACCAACCCAGCACAACCCTTCCCATCATCTCGGTCGTCGAATTATGATCGCGTGGCCGAAAACCTCTCCCCATTTGGAGTCTCCTAGCTCCTTGTGCCTATAAAAACGTCCCCATGTCCATTTTTTCGTCCAAAAACCCTAGCCTCCTCCTAGCTCCAGCCCTGCCTCGGAATCCACACCGGGCGGACGTGTCTGACCTGGCCGGACAGATTTTTCTCCGCCGCCGCTCCCACCGCGCGGGCCCGCCGGGCCCAAGGCCGGCCCCCGCGGCCCAGATCGCCACCGACGTCCGCCGCCCCGTCCTCCCTCAGTGCCGGCCGCCGCCGCTGCGCTCGGGCCGGAGGTCCCCGTCGTTCCGCCACCGCCCCGCGACTTCTACCCGCCGCCGCCTTCGTCCAGCCGTCGCCGGAGCTCGGACGCATCGCCATCGGCCCCGAGCCACAGGTCGCCGCCAGCGCCCGTCGTCCGCCGCCCCTCGCCGTCCTCCTCCGGCCGAGCTCGCCGGCCGTCCCCGCCGCCTCTCCGCCCGGCCGCCGCCCAGCGCGCCGATCCCGCGTCCGCCGCCCATCCCGATCCGATCGGCCGGATCGGCTGCCCCGAACCCTAGCGGGCCCGAGCGTTCCGCGCCGGCGACCCGTGACCCGCTCCGCCCGCAACCCGCGTTGACCCGATCCAACCCGCGTTGACCAGATCTGAGGTTGATATTTTCCTCTAAGTCCTTTTGCATTTTGTTGTCTGATGGCTTCTTGTGATGGCGATAACTTTTTGTGTGTATGTTCGATTTGTGCATATGATATGTCAAAATGACCATGGTAATGTGTACTATGTTTTGTTCTATTGTTTCATGCTTGTTTGAGTCCATCTAGATGTCTTAATCTTCGTGACAAGAGTGCTACTTGATATAAACTGCTGCTACTAGTTATTTTCATGCCATGTTTGAGATGTGATAACTTGGTGCATGTTTATCCAAATGAAGCTAATGAGATGTCAAAATGTTCATCATGAGTTGCTCTACATGTTAGTTGTTGTAGCATGCATGTTAGGGTTCTTATTGCCATGTTAAACTTGGTTGCAAAAGTGCATGTGGCTGTTAGGTTTTGTAACTTGTTACGAGATGCCTAGTTGAGGAGCTCGTTGCTATTGATGTGTTTGTCCCCATGTCGCATGCTCATATGTTTTAGATTCTCCATCATGTGATCTTTGCTGTGGTGCAAACCATTTGCCATGTTATGCTTTAAGATGACTTAAACATGCCATGCTAATATTACTGTTTTAACACTTAGTGAAATTTCACTAAGTCTGGAATCTGTCATATCATGATGCTATGTTTGCTTGATGCCCTAGGCAAATCCATGTTAGTTTTGGGGTGGCCATTGATCATTCCTTGTTGTATATGTTGTTGTCTATCCATCCATGCCCTCACTTTCTCATTTGGGTTGCTGTAGCTTATTTAATTTTTGCTCCCAAGTTGCTTTAAAATATTACTGTCAGGTTTATAGTGTCATGATCAAAATGTTGTAGCTTGTTGCTATTGATCCATGCCTCCTATGGAGATGCTACAATGGATTTGTTTGCTGTAGGATATGTCTACTTCATGTCCATGCTGCTTGTAACCATGTTTGAGTGCTGTAGAGTATATATTTCTTGCTCCAAAGTTGCTATGTGGCTGTTATTTTCATCTTTGTATTGTTTCTTGTTTCGAGTGTATTTGTTGATCCGTTGCTCCCTTTTGAGCGTGCCCTACATGAAACTTGTGTGATTTTGCATGTTGATTCATAATTTTATCATGTTTACATGTTTGGAGTATTTTTGCTTGATGTTTGGGTGCATCTTGCACCGTTGCCATGCTTATCTTGTTTTGATCATATCTTCTAGACCGTAGCTCTGTTTTAAACAAACTTTATATGAAACTTGACTAGAATTTCATGTAGATTATCGTGGTGCATGTTAAATTGTTGTGTAACAACTTTAACTTAAGGTTTGTTCAGATCTGGACTAATTTCAAACTATGCAGATGAGGACTTACCGAATTTGCCTTAAGTAGTTTTCGGCCTCATTTAAAACTTGTTGTTCTTATGTTGTTCCTCTTGCTCGGTGATTTGTTCCACTCATGCCGCCCTAGGAACCGTATGAACCGGTGTTATGTTCCTTGATTTTTGCGTTCCTCACACGGTTGGGGTTATGGGACCCCCTCGATAACCTGCTTAGCGCTAAACCTTTTCCAACAAGGCCCAACTTTGGTACTCCATTCGCCTAATAACTAAAAACTTGCATAGGGACTAGCTATCCCCTTTTATTAATGAACCCCCCGGGGTCAGTGCTCCACATGAGTGTTGGTCCGATCTGAGCGGATTGCGGGGCCGCCTCGGGAAACCCAAGGTATCTGGTATTACCCGTAGGATGTCTCATCCGGTCGTGGCCTAAGACTAGATACACGCGGCTATTGTCAGGGTGTCGGCACGCCGGGAGGTCTTGCTGGATTAGTTTTACCTATGTCGGTATATCTTGAGCACGGGATTCCGAGGATACTCGGGCCTTCCCACCTTGGAGTTGCGACTCCGCGGATCGTGGGCTTGTAATGGGCCAAGTTGGAACACCCCTGCAGGGTTTTGAACTTTCGAAAGCCGTGCCCGCGGTTATGTGGCAGGTGGGATTTGTTAATATCCGGTTGTAGAAAACTTAACACCATGTTCAAGAACACTACCAGCGTGTGTAACCGTGACGGTCATTTTCCGAAAGGGGTTCGGGAAGTGAACACGGTGGGGTTATGTTTGACGTGCTTAGATAGGATCACTTAGTGATCACTTTGTTGCTCGTGGCACTTCTCTTCTCGCTCTAATCACGTAAGCTAGTGCTAGTGCAGCTGCAACCTTTTATCTTTCTTCAGCCTTGTTCCACACCCAAGGCTTAGATAGTTTTCCTACCCGGGAACGGGATTGCTGAGTCCTCCGTGGCTCACAGATTCTACACCACACCAGATGCAGGTACCATGGTGAACTACTCAGGTGACGGCACAGAGCTGTATTGGGAGTACGATGAAGAACGTAGTCGATACTATGTGCACTATCCCGATGATCAATAGTGGTTTCTACTAGGGGGAATTTAGACCTGTGGCTTTATGTATTTGGTATCTTTCATTTGGATCTTCACCCGTAGTCGGGTTGTGATGTTATTTGGATGATGATTTGCTTATGTAATTAATTGTGTGACGTGGCGAGTGTAAGCCAACTATCCTTTTGCAATTTCATCCCTATTTTTACATGAGTCGTGCAAAGATACCGAACTTGAGATCATTCCAGAATGGGCTTATACCTTTAAGTCTTGCCTCGACACGTAGGAGGTATAGTCCCATCCTGGGCATTACACCGGCTCATCAACGTGCCCGGCTCGGTCTCTATCTTTCCTATCTTACAACACAAGTTACACGCCGTAAGGCGGTTTACACATTACGGGCCCTAACACCTCTTGGGCCCTGAATCTCTAGTCTTCTATAATAAAGTGCCATGCTCCATGTCTCGCTGTGCTTCAATAGAAGTAATCTTGATAGGCATAAACCGGCCCCTCCTGGGCGGTTTATACCTAATAGTAATATCCCTGACATTAGGCCCCAGATGGATTTGAATCTGTTCATGTCAATCTTCATCGTCTTGTAAAAGTTTTGCCCTCCGTGGCTTCCAATATTTCATAAATCGCCGTGACGTCATCTCCTGGATCACATTGAACCGCCGTGACGCCATCTGTTCATTTAATACTTGTACCTGTTTTATATCTTCATTTATTAAAATCTCCGAAGATCGAGGCGACAGTATCGTCCCATATCTATTTTTCTGGCTCCTTGATTCCCGCGCATGCCGTTTCACCTTTCGGCTTATAAATAGGGCATAGGGGCATTTCCTTTTTCCCCCTTGCAACTTTGTTTCTTCCTCCTCGCTCTCGCTCATGCTCAAGCTCTGCAGCCGTCGTCGACCCTTGCATCTTCGTCAACTCAGGCCGCTACATCAACCTGTTCGGACCAGAAACCCGCCAGCACGCCTCCGCACTTGTTGGCTCCGGTAAGTTCCTTCTTTATCCCTTATATAGATCTCATTAGGGTTTCTCTGGCGGGTTCATGGATAGGCGCTGTTCTTCGCTGTTCTTCATCATGGCCCCAATAACTAAGGCAGATCTGATACCCCTGCTTGCGAATGTAGTAATAACTCTGCTTCCTTAGCATACCTTATTCTTCCCCAAAGTACTAGCCCAATCTAGGTCTGTTTGAACCATCGTTGTATCCATTGAATTATGATCCTGAATATTTCTTAATTTCTGACATGTCATAGATCTATAATCTTGTTGCTGATTCTACAAAACTTGGTCTTCCATAACTTTAGATCTGCACTTTTTACATTCTCCTTGGCGGTTTAGCTTTAGAAAAAATCGCAAACCGGTAGATACCATTAGGCCCTGCTTAAACCGCCGTTTGTAAATACCTTTGAAACACTGCCGGTTTAACATTGCATAAATCATAAATCGGCCCTTCACTATATTTTTAGCTTTTCCCTTCGAAATGGCAAAGCAAGCCAAACAATTTACTTCATGCAACTGGGTCCAGTCTCGGGTTACTGAAGAGGACCTGCAGAACCGGGCTGAAATTGGCGCTTTAGGCAAGAAGGATGTCCTCCGTTGGAGAGTTCCTGGACCGGAATGTCCTCCAGAGCCCAAAGAGGGAGAGGTTATTGATACGTCTCCAACGTATCTACTTTTCCAAACACTTTTGACCTTTTTTTGGACTCTAACTTGCATGATTTGAATGGAACTAACCCGGACTCACGCTGTTTTCAGCAGAACTGCCATGGTGTTGTTTGTGTGCAGAAATAAGAAGTTCTCGGAATCGCCTGAAAATCAACGAGGATTTATTTCAGAAAATATAAAAAATACCTGCAAGAAGATCCACACCTGGGGGCCCATGGGCCATACTCGAGGGTGGGGGGCGCGCCCCCCTTCCCAGGGCGGACCCCCCTGCCTCGAGGGCAGCCCGGTGCCCCACCGACGTATCCCCAGGTCCTATATATATTCCGTTTCTAGGAGAAAAAATCAAGGAGAATGAATTATCACGTTTTACGGGATGGAGCTGCCGCCAAGCCCTAATCTCTCTCGGGAGGGCTGATCTGGAGTCTGTTCGGGGCTCCGGAGAGTGGAGATCATCGCCATCGTCATCATCAACCTTCCTCCATCACCAATTCCATGATGCTCACCGCCGTGTGTGAGTAATTCCATCTTAGGCTTGCTGGGCGGTGATGGGTTGGATGGGATCTATCATCTTATCGAGTTAGTTTTGTTAGGGTTTGATCCCTAGTATCCACTCTGTTCTGAGATTGATGTTGCTATGACTTTGCTATGCTTAATGCTTGTCACTAGGGCCTGAGTGCCATCATTTCAGATCTGAACCTATTATGTTTCCATGAATATATGTGTGTTCTTGATCCTATCTTGCAAGTCTATATTCACCTACTATGTGTTATGATCCGACAATCCAGAAGTGACAATAATCAGGACCACTCCCGGTGATGACCATAGTTTGAGGAGTTCATGTATTCACTATGTGTTAATGATTTGGTCTGGTACTCTACTAAAAGGAGGCCTTAATATCCCTTAGATACCAGTAGGACCCCGCTGCCACGGGAGGGTAGGACAAAAGATGTCATGCAAGTTCTTTTCCATAAGCACGTATGACTATATTCGGAATACATGCCTACATTGCATTGATGAACTGGAGCTAGTTCTATGTCACCCTAGGTTATAACTTCAACATGATGAATTGCATTCGACGTAATTTCCCATCAACGACCCAGTGCCTACGAGCTTTACCTATATTGCTTGTCGCTTATTTACTTTTCCGTTGCTTATATCACAAAAACTACAAAAACACTATCTTTACTTTTATTGCTGCTACCACCACTATCATATTACTGTTCTACTAAACTATCTTGCTGCAGATACTAAGTTTCCAAGTGTGGTTGAATTGACAACTCAGTTGCTAATACTTCAGAGTATTCTTTGGCTCCCCTTGTGTCGAATCAACAAATTTGGGTTTAATACTTTACCCTCGAAAACTGTTGCGATCCCCTACACTTGTGGGTTATCAAGACTATTTTCTGGCGCCGTTGCCGGGGAGCATAGCTCTATTCTTTAAGTCACTTGAGATTTATATCTGCTTATCACCATGAAGAATTTGAAGGACTCAAAAGCCAAGATCTTACCCTCAACTTCGAGGGGAGGTAAGGAACTGCCATCTAGCTCTGCACTTGATTCTCCTTCTGTTATGAGTAAACTTGCGAGACCTACTCCTGCTATTGAATCTGATATGTCGTATGTTCTTGATGATGCTACTTCTGCTATGTATGATGGAACTATCTCTCTGCCAGATACTGTGCCACTAGGTGAATTTCTAGATGAACAAATTGCTAAGGTTAGGGAGAATGACAATGTTGATGATATTTATGAAAGTGATGATGAAACTATTCCCAATAAATATGAATTCCCTGTTGTGCCCGAGGGTTATGTTATGGATGAAGAAACTGCTAGAGACTTTCTTGCTTGCAATGATAGATATGATCTTAAGAAATTATTAGCTAAGCTGAAAGAAAAGTCCTTGAATGCTAGAATGAAACATGACCCTACTTTTGCTACTTCACCTATATGTGTCACTGATAAGGATTATGAATTCTCTGTTGATCCTGAGTTAATTACTTTGGTTAAATCTGATCCTTTCCATGGCTATGAGTCTGAGACTATTGTGGCACATCTTACCAAGTTGAATGATATAGCCACCATGTTAACCAATGATGAAAAGATACGCTATTACTATATCCTTAAGTTGTTTCCGTTCTCGTAAAAGGGTGATGCTAAGATTTGGTTTAATTCTCTTGATCCTGGTTGTGTGTGTAGTCCCCGGGATATGATGTATTACTTTTCTGCTAAATATTTTCCCGCTCATAAGAAACAAGGTGCCTTACGGGAAATATATAACTTTGCTCAAATGAAGAAGAGAGTCTCCCACAAGCTTGGGGGAGGCTTCTTCAGTTACTTAATGCTTTGCCTGATCATCCTCTTGAGATGCATGATATACTTGATGTCTTTTATAATTGACTAACTGATGCTTCCAGAGACCACCTGGATAGTTGTGCTGGTTGTGTTTTCAGGGAAAGAACAGTTGAACAACCTGAATTACTATTGAATAATATGCTAGCTAATGAAAATAATTGGACACTTCCTGAACCAGCCCCTAAGCCAACTCCAAAGAAAAGAGGTGTTCCATTTCTCAGTCCCGAAGACATGCAAGAGGCAAAGAAATCTATGAAAGAAAAAGGTATTAAAGCTGAAGATGTTAGGAATTTACCGCCTATTGAAGAAATACATGGTCTTGATAACCCGACACAGGTAGTAAAGATAAATTCCTTTATAGATTTGATGAAAGTAATATTCCTCGTTATAAGTCTGCTAGCCAATGCTTAGATGACACTACTAGAAAAAGGGCTATCTATAATATCACTATTAGTGGCGCACCGTGGATGTGGTGCGCCACTGCTATATAGCAGTGGCGCACCATAAACAGGTGCGCAGGTGCGCCATTACTATTTATTTACTAGTGGCGCACCTGGTGTGTGGTGCGCCACTAGTAAGTTTGTTCTGTGCACACCCCCCTCCCCAGACATACTAGTGGCGCACCGTGTGGAGGTGCGCCATTACTAGTTTAACTAGTAATGGCGCACCTCCACACGGTGCGCCACTACTAACTTTGAAGTTAAAAATGTTAGTAGTGGCGCACCGTGTGGAGGTGCGCCATTACTAGTTTAACTAGTAATGGCGCACCTCCACACGGTGCGCCACTACTAACATTTTTTTTTAAAAAAAAATTCAAAGTTCGTAGTGGCGAACCGTGTGGAGGTGCGCCATTACTAGTTTGAACTAGTAATGGCGCACCTCCACACGGTGCGCCACTACTAACATTTCATTTTTTTAAAAAAATTCAAAGGTAGTAGTGGCGCACCGTTGCAGAGGTGCGCCATTACTAGTTTTAACTAGTAATGGCGCACCTCTGCTACGGTGCGCCACTACTAACATTTCTATTTTTTTTTTTTTTGAAAAACTATTTTTTTTGGAATAAATTTTTTTTTGAAAAAATGTTTTTTTGGGAAAAAATGGTTTTTTTTTAAATGTTTTTTTTGAAAAAAAATAGTTTTTTTGAAAAAAATGGTTTTTTTTTTAAATAGTTTTTTTTTAAATTCAAATTATGATATGTAAAATGACCGAGAAGTTTGAAATATTTTTTCAAAATTTCATCACACTCATGAACATGAACAAACTCCTAGACATCAACAAGGTTTAATAGGATTGATATGATAGATATATCAACAAGTGCCTGCTAAGTGAGCTGGTGCTGGGTTGGATAGAACTCAGAAGTTAAGCGTGCTTGGGCTGGAGTAGTGTAGGATGGGTGACCTTTCGGGAAGTTTGACCACGGAGTGCGATTTGACCCGAGATTAAGCCATATTGACCCGAGATTAAGCAATAGTCACCCCAGATTAAGGAAAAAAAAAATCCCGCCAAAATTGAAAAAAAAAATTGAAAAAAAAATTCTGGAAAAAAATTTGAAAAAAAAATTGTTACTAGTGGCGCACCTGTAGCAATATCAGTGGCGCACCTGTAGCAATTCTGGAATAAAATTTGAAAAAAAAAATTCTGAAAAAATATCAGTGGCGCACCCTTATACTTAGTAGTGGCGCACCAGCAGGCCACCCCTATACATTATCAGTGGCGCACCCGGGGGGGTATCAATGGCGCACCAGGTGGTGCGCCACTGATATCTGGATTAGTAATGGCGCACCTCTGGTGCGCCACTAATACACATTACTAGTGGCGTGGTAATAGTGGCGCACCAGAGGTGCGCCACTAATACCCAAAAGTGGTGCGCCACTAATGAGCTTTTTTCTAGTAGTGTGAGTTTGACAATTTTATTGTGAAACAAGAAAACTTCAATGCTTATGTTGGTAGACAATTACAACACAATGCTCATATGATTGAACGCTTGAGTGATTATCTGTCTAGTGCTAAAGATGAACTGAAACTCATTAGTATACATGCTTCTATGGTCACCACTCAAGTAGAACAAGTACTTAAGGCTCAGAATGATTTGCTCCATGAATTAAATAGTAAAAATAACGACTATGCTGTTAGAGTTGCAACTAGAGGTGGTAAAGTGACACAGGAACCTCTGTATCCTGAAGGCCACCCTAAGAGAATTGAGCAAGATTCTCAGAGAGCTAATTTAGATGCACCTAGTTCTTCTAAGAAGAAGAAAAAGAAAAACGATAAGACTTTGCATGCTTCTAGTGAACCTGTAGCTCATTCACCTGAGAATCCCAATGATATATCTGTTTCTGATGCTGAGACACTATCTGGTAATGAACATGAACCTAGTGATAATATTAATAATGATGTTCATGATGATGCTCAACCTAGCAATGATAATGATGTAGAGATTGAACCTGCTGTTGATCTTGATAACCCACAATCAAAGAATCAATGTTATGATAAGAGAGACTTTGTTGCTAGGAAGCACGGTAGGGAAAGAGAACCCTGGGTTCAGAAACCCATGCGTTTTCCTCCGAAACCATCCAAGAAAAAGGATGATGAGGATTTTGAGTGCTTCACTGAAATGATTAGACCTATCTTTTTGCTTATGCATTTGACTGATGTGCTTAAAACAAATCCTTATGCTAAGTATATGAAAGATATTATTACCAACAAAAGATAGATACCTGAAGTAGAAATCTCCACCATGCTTTCCAATTACACTTTTGAGGGTGGAATGCCTAAGAAATTAGGAGACCCAGGAGTACCTACTATACCTTGCTCCATTAAGAGAAACTATGTTAAAACTGCTTTGTGTGATCTTGGAGCCGGTGTTAGTGTTATGCCTCTCTCTTTATATCGTAGACTTGACTTGAGTAAGTTGACACCTACTGAAATATCTTTGCAAATGGCTGATAAATCAACTGCTATACCTGTCGGTATTTGTGAGGATGTGCCTGTTGTAGTTGCAAATGTCACTATCCTAACGGACTTTGTTATACTTGATATTCCAGAGGATGATAGTATGTCTATTATTCTTGGAAGACCTTTTCTTGAATACTGCATGGGCTGTTATTGATTGCAACAAAGGCAATGTCACCTTTCATGTCAATGGTAATGAGCATATGGTACACTTTCCAAGGAAACAACCTCAGGTCTTCAGTATCAATTATATTGGAAAAACTTTAACTATTACTATTGGAGGTTTTGAGTTTTCTATTCCTACTATCAAGAAGGCATATGACATTCTTATTGTTGGGGACATACATATCCCCATTGAGGTAACATAGTGCTATTCGAAAATTCTCCGGTTTCATGTTACTCGGAAAGAGTTTATTAACAAGACCTGATCAACCTTGTTAATGGATTCCTTTTGATGAACATGGGATAGGTGAATCTAGATGGCACAAAACCTTCTGTACCCCCCTTTTACTTTCTGTTAATTAGGTTAAATAAAATAAAAATAGCATTATTTGTTTGTTTCCAGACTTATCCGTGCAATAAAAAATATCCCGAAAATAAAAGTTCTCCAAATGCCATGAAAATGAAATATGATTTTTTTTCTAGAATATTTAAGAAAATATGGCACTGAACACACAGTGAGGGGAGCCAGCACCTGGCCTCGAGGGCACAGGGCGTGCCCCCCTTCACAGGGCGCGCCCCCTGCCTCGAGGGCCCCACGTGCCCCCCTCCACTTACCCTTTCACCCACACTCTTCTTCTTCCTCCCAAAAAAATCCCCAGCCAGCTCAAACTCGAGTTCTAGCTCGTTTTGCTGCCATTTTCGATCTCCTTGCTCAAAGCACCATTCACCAAACTGTTTGGGGAGATTGTTCCTTGGTATGTGACTCCTCCATTGGTCCAATTAGCTTTTGTTCTAGTGCTTTATTTGTTCCAAATTTGTGCTGCTGTGGTGACCTTGTTCTTGAGCTTGCATGTCAATTTTTCTTGGTCCCTAGTAGTTCTAATGCATGATATAGCCTCTTGGCACTTGTAGGAGTTATTGCTATCAATCTTGTTGAGTTTGGTTAACTTTTATTGTGAGTTACTAAAAATTTCAGATATTTTCAGGAAAAGGAAAATGATAAAAAGAATATTGAGGAGCTCTTCCAGCAGGAGCTCAGAGGAGAAGAAGAAAGAAGAAAACAAGAAGCCCAAGTATCATCTTCCTCGCATGGCGGAAGTTTGACCGTACGAATGGCCTCGCACGCCGGTATTTACGAAGACTTTTATTGGATGGCTAATAATGCAGGCCTCACCGACTTCATCAACGAACAAAAAGAACAGTATCTCTTACTCACCAATATTTTTACGCAAAGCTCCCATTTTCATTCTAGGAAAACACCACCTACGGTGGAGTTTCGCTTAATTGATGTGGTTAAGGAGATATCACTGTTTGATTTTTGTGGAATATGCAAAGTACCCTTTGAAGGTAGACTAGATGAACCACGTCATGAAGACGTCAAAGGGTTTATTGATATGATAGCCGTAGGTGAAACTAGACAAGTTCCAGGAGCAAGAATCACCAGTATACACTTCCCTGTTCTGCGCTACTTTGCTTTATTTGCTAGTAGGTGTTTAATTGGTCGCGGGAACAGTGGGAATCTCAGTGCCCCTGATATTATCATTCTACGCCATTCTTTATTTCGTGACACAACTTTTAGCTTGGGTGCCGTCGTTGCCAAACGATTGAGTCCGAACCGCTCAAAGGGGCCCGTCTTTGGAGGCATCTTTGCTTCTCGCCTTGCTGAACATTTTAATATACCAATTAGGCATCATGAGAAGGAAGAAAAGTTGCTTGCCCCTGTTTATCTAGACTACAAGAGCATGGTAGCTCATGACTTCATTGTTAATATGCAGCTACTTTATAAATTGAGGTTTGATGAAACATACTGTGAAATTGTTACCTTGCTTGCACCATCTCTGTTTGATCTGTCAACAGGCAAGTACCTAATTACATCAGATGCCTTCTACCAGTACCAGGGCCAGGCACAAGCTTCAGAGCCTGAGCCAGAACCACCATTTGATCCTTCTCGTCAATCTGTTTATGGGTGGGACCTGGACGAGCTCGCCAACCAGTGGCATCCAGAGGACACATCTCATTACACTGGAGGGAGTGGCTTCGATCCGTGGCCATAGACCAACTTAGGCCAAAAGCCTAAGCTTGGGGGAGTATGTGTTTCTCACCGACTTACTTCCATGTTCACACACTTATTCTAGTTGTCGGTGCTCACACTCTTTCGCTGTACCATCCATGCTTAGTTTAAATTTATTTTTCTTAGTCTTTTTCTTGTGTCCTAGAAAAACCCAGAAAAACAAAAAAATATCAGTTGTAGCTTCTAGCTAGTTTACTTTCTTTGCTTGTAGTAGTAACTAAAAATGAAAACCCAAAAAGATTTCTCGTTCTTCTTTTGCTTGTTGGGAGCTTTCCCGCGTAAATGGTTTCTTTCCTTTTATTTTCTTTAGGGGTTAAGAGTAGAAGACCATGATTAAAATGCTTAGTGGCTCTCATATGCTTTGTTGTTGATTTAACCTTGAGCCACATTACCTTGTCTTCTCTCTCTCTTGTATTAAATGCCTGCAGATTCCAGCTTAGTCCAATGCACGTGCACTATTATTATTTTCCAGACCGTTCGGTCGTGCGAGTGAAAGGCAATAAGGATGATATATGATGAACTAATTGAGATGAGAAAAGTTGGTATGAACTCGACCTCTCTTGTTTTTGTAAATATGATTGCTCGTCGTTCTTGATTCAGCTTGTTATGAATGAAACATGTTTGCAATGACAATTAGAGATCATAGCTGCTTATGCCATGCTTAATTAGCTGAGAGTTTATAATGGTCTATCTTGCGTGCCAACATGATATTAAAATGGTTGTGATGTGGTATGATGGGTGGTATCCTCCTCTGAACGATTTAAGTGACTTGACTTGGCACATGTTCACGCATGTAGTTGAAACAAATCAACATAGCATTCACGATATTTATGTTCATGGTGATTTATATCCTACTCATGCTTGCATTCATTGTTGATTAATTTTAATGCATGTTCATGACCGTTGTTGCTTTCTAGCTGGTCGCTTCCCAATCTCTTTCTAGCCTTCACCTGTACTAAGCGGGAATACTGCTTGTGCATCCACTTCCATAAACCCCAAAGTTGTTCCACATGAGTCCACCATACCTTCCTATATGCGGTATTTACCTGCCGTTCCAAGTAAGTCTGTATGTGCCAAACTCTAAACCTTCAAATGAAATTCTGTTTTGTATGCTCGAACAACTCATGTATCAACTAGGGCTGTCTATATCTTCCATGCTAGGTGGGTTATTCTCATGATGAGTGGACTCCGCTCATCATTCACGAGAAAATGGCTGGTAACCGGGATGCCCAGTCCCATGCTCAAAATCATAATAATTAAACAAAACTCCCCCAGGGCTGTTGCTTGTTTGGACGGTAACCCATGGATTCGGCTGGCCGTGGAGTGTGCTTGTTGGTGGTTGGGGGAGTATAAACTTTACCATTCTGTTTGGGAACCGCCTATAATGTGTGTAGCATGGGTATCGAGATTCTTGGTTTTTATGTTGACAATGAAAGTATACCGCTCAAAATGTTATTCAATCTCTATTTAAAAATCGAGCTCTGGCACCTCTACACATCCCTGCTTCCCTCTGCGAAGGGCCTATCTATTTACTTTTATGCAGAGTCATCATCCTCTTATCAAAGAGCACTAGTAGGAGAGCACCTCTGTCGTTGCATGTATTACTATTAATTTGCATTGAGTATAATCATGACTGGATCTCTTTTACCATGAATTACAATGTCTAGTCAGTCCTTGATCTTTAAAGGTGCTCTGCATTTATGTTTTGCGGTCTCTAGAGGGTCAGCGAGATACCATCCTGTTATATCATATCATGATTGTTTTGAGAAGTGTTGTCATCCGAGGTTTATTATTATTGCTCGCTAGTTGATTATTCCATTGATGTGAGTAGTCTTGAGACCTGAAAGTTATTGTGAATGTGGTTAGTTCATGATCTTGTTGAAAACCTGAATGCTAGCTTACATATTTACAACAACAAGAGCAAACAGAGTTTGTCAAAGTTTTTCTTTCTCAGTTTCAGTTTATCAACTGAATTGATTGAGGACAAGCAAAGGTTTGAGCTTGGGGGAGTTGATACATCTCCAACGTATCTACTTTTCCAAAAACTTTTGCCCTTGGTTTGGACCCTAACTTGCATGATTTGAATGGAACTAACCTGGACTGACACTGTTTTCAGCAGAACTGCCATGGTGTTGTTTTGTGCAGAAATAAAAAGTTCTCGGAATCGCCTGAAAATCAACGGTGATTTATTTCAGAAAATATAAAAAATACCTGCAAGAAGAACCACACCTGTGGGCCCATGGGCCATCCTCGAGGGTGGGGGGCGCGCCCCCCTTCCCAGGGCGTGCCCCCCTGCCTCGAGGGCAGCCCGGTGCCCCACCGACATATCCCCAGGTCCTATATATTCCGTTTCGAGGAGAGAAAAATCAAGGAGAAAGAATTATCGCGTTTTACGAGACGGAGCCGCCGCCAAGCCCTAATCTCTCTCGGGAGGGCTGATCTGGAGTCTGTTCGGGGCTCCGGAGAGTGGAGATCATCGCCATCGTCATCATCAACCTTCCTCCATCACCAATTCCATGATGCTCACCGCCGTGTGTGAGTAATTCTATCGTAGGCTTGCTGGACGGTGATGGGTTGGATGGGATCTATCATGTAATCGAGTTAGTTTTGTTAGCGTTTGATCCCTAGTATCCACTATGTTATGAGATTGATGTTGCTATGACTTTGCTATGCTTAATGCTTGTCACTAGGGCCCGAGTGCCATGATTTAAGATCTGAACCTATTATGTTTCCATGAATATATGTGTGTTCTTGATCCTATCTTGCAAGTCTATAGTCACCGACTATGTGTTATGATCCGGCAACCCCGAAGTGACAATAATCGGGACCACTCCCGGTGATGACCATAGTTTGAGGAGTTCATGTATTCACTATGTGTTAATGCTTTGGTCCGGTACTCTATTAAAAGGATGCCTTAATATCCCTTTGTTTCCAATAGGACCCTGCTGCCACGGGAGGGTAGGACACAAGATGTCATGCAAGTTCTTTTCCAGTAAGCACGTATGACTATATTCAGAATACATGCCTACATTGCATTGATGAACTGGAGCTTGTTCTGTGTCACCCTAAGTTATAACTTCTACATGATGAATTGCATCCGACGTAATTTTCCATCACCGGTCCAATGCCTACGAGCTTTACCTATATTGCTTGTCGCTTATTTACTTTTCCGTTGCTTATATCACAAAAACTACAAAAACACTATCTTTACTTTTATTGCTGCTACCACCACTATCATATTACTGTGCTACTAAACTATCTTGCTGCAGATACTAAGTTTCCAGGTGTGGCTGAATTGACAACTCAGTTGCTAATACATAAGAGTATTCTTTGGCTCCCCTTGTGTCGAATCAACAAGTTTGGGTTTAATAATTTACCCTCGAAAACTATTGAGATCCCCTACACTTGTGGGTTATCAGTTATCGTATTTCTTGATCATCTAGCCCGGGGATTCAGTCCTCCCGGATCAAAGTTCTTTCGTGACGTGCTAGCTAACTTTCAGCTCCATCCCCAAGATATTGGGCCAAATTCAGTGTCCAACATGTGCAATTTTCAAGTATTTTGTGAAGCTTATTTGTAAGAGGAGCCTTCAGTTGAACTGTTCAGGGACTTCTTCCATTTAAACCGTCGCACAGAGTTCTCTGACGGCCCTAACACTGAACTTGGAGGAATGTCCATCCAGAAGAGGAAGGATGTCAGATTTCCTCACGCCCAACAACACAGCCATCCTAAAGATTGGAATCAAACCTGGTTTTATTGTTTAGACACGTCTCTAGAAGACGAAAATCCTCTGTCGGGTTACCATTCTCATCGGCTCTCTGAGAACCACCCTTTCCCTCAGCGGCTGAGTGCTCAAGAGCAAGCCCAATACGCACTGCAACTTTCAAAACTTCAGGCCTTCACCGCCAACGGTTTGACGAGCATTGACTTCGTTCGCTTTTGGATTTCTTCGAGTATTCTCCCGCTAAGCCGGCACTCCGGTTTAATGTGTGAGTATACCGGAGACCCCAAAGATCCTCTACGCCGCACTGAAGCTGTGCTGTCAGAGAATGAGGTTACTGAAGCTGTTAAAAAACTATTGAATGAACCAGTGGATGCCTGCAGTCAAACCGGACTGGCCCCTTTCTGCGAGATCAATAAACCGCCATCGGTAAATCTTCTTATATCTCTTGCTTTATTTAAATTTGTTTTTAATATCCTTTCTGAACAACCTCACAATCTTTTATCAGGGTAATGATCCGTTCTGGAAGAGGAAAAAACCAGGATAAACCGGCAAAGGCAGCCCGCCAGAAAACCATGGCTGTTAAGAAAACTGTGAAGAAGAAAAACACTGATGCATGATATGTCCATTTTGCATCATGCTTATATGTTGATATTTATTGCATTATGGGCTGTTACTATATGTTTTGTCACAATACTTATGCCTTTTCTCTCTTATTTTACAAGGTTCACATGAAGAGGGAGAATGCCGGCAGCTGGAATTCTGGGCTCGAAAAGGAGCAAACTCTGGAAACCTATTCTGCACAACTCCAAAAGCCCTAAAACTCAATAGAACATTGTTTCGGAAAATATAAAAAATATCTATCGAAAGAAACCCACGAGGGGGGCCACCGGCTGTCCACGAGGGTGGGGGCGCGCCCCCCTTCCCAGGGCACGCCCCCTGCCTCGTGGGCCAGCCGGCAGGCCCCCGGTGCCCATCTTCTCCTATATGAGGTGTTTTGACCTATAAAAGATTATAAGGAGGCTTTCGGGACCAGACGCCGCCGTCTCGAGGCGGAATTAAGGCGGAAACAAATCTAGGGCTCCGGCAGAGCTGTTCTGCCGGGGATACTTCCCACCGGGAGGGGGAAATCTTCACCGCCGTCATCACCAACAACTCTCCCATCTTGGGGAGGGCTATCTTCATCAACATCTTCACCAGCACCATCTCCTCTCAAACACTAGTTCATCTCTTGTATCCAATCTTTGTACCCAAACCTTAGATTGGTACCTGTGGGTTGCTAGTAGTGTTGATTACTCCTTGTAGTTGATGCTAGTTGGTTTATTTGGTGGAAGATCATATGTTCAGATCCATTATGCATATTAATATCTCTCTGATCATGAACAATATTACGTCTTGTCAGTAGTTACTTTTGTTCCTGAGGACATGGGAGAAGTCTTGCTATTAGTAGTCATGTCAATTTCGTCTTCGTTCGATATTTTGATGAGACGTATGTTGTCTCTCCTCTAGTGGTGTCATGTGAACGTCGACTACATGACACTTCACCATCATTTGGGCCTAGAGGAAGGCATTGGGAAGTAATAAGTAGATGATGGGTTGCTAGAGTGACAGAACCTTAAACTCTAGTTTATGCGTTGCTTCGTAAGGGGCTAATTTGGATCCACTCGTTTCATGTTATGGTTAGGTTTACCTTAATACTTCTTTTGTAGTTGCGGATGCTTGCATTAGAGGTTAATCATAAGTGGGAGGCTTGTCCAAGTAAGGACAGCACCCAAGCACCGGTCCACCCACATACCAAATTATCAAAGTACCGAACGCAAATCAGATGATCGTGATGAAAACTAGCCTGACGATAATTCCCATGTGTCCTCGGGAGCGCTTTACTTTATATAAGAGTCTATCCAGGCTTGTCATTTGCTACAAAAAGGATTGGGCCACCTTGCTGCACCTTATTTACTTTTACCGTTTGTCACTTGCTACCAATTACCTTATCACAAAACTATCTATTACCTATAATTTCAGTGCTTGCAGAAAGTACCTTACCGAAAACTGCCTATTATTTCCTTCTGCTCCTCGTTCGGTTCGACACTCTTACTTATCGAAAGGACTACGATAGATCTTCTACACTTGTGGGTCATCAAGACTCTTTTCTGGCGCCGTTGCTGGGGAGTGAAGCGCCTTTGGTAAGGAAAAATTTACATAGTGTGCTGAAATTTGTTGTCACTTGTTACTATGGCTCAAAATCCTTTCAGGAGCTTGTTCAAGGTATCTTCACCCCGAGCAGAAGAGCAAATAGTTGGTCTCAACCAACTGCACCTATTGAAAATGTTTGCTTTGAGATTCCTTCGGGTATGATAGAGAAACTACTTGAAAATCCCTTTACAGGAGACGGAACACTGCATCCCGATTTACATCTAATCTATGTGGATGAAGTTTGTGGATTGTTTAAGCTTGCAGGTATGCCCGAGGATGTTATCAAGAAGAAGGTCTTCCCTTTATATTTGAAGGGAGATGCATTGACATGGTTTAGGCTATGTGATGATATGGGATCATGGAACTATAATCGTCTGTAGTTGGAATTTCATCAGAAGTTCTACCCTATGCACCAGGTTCATCGTGATCGTAATTATATTTATAATTTCTGGCCTCGCGAAGGAGAAAGCATCGCTCAAGCTTGGGGGAGGCTTAAGTCAATGTTATATTCATACCCCAACCATGAGCTCTCATGAGAAATGATCATTCAAAACTTTTATGCTCGGCTTTCTCATAATAATCTCTACATGCTCGATACTTCTTGTTCTGTCTCTTATATGATGAAGACTATTGATTTCAAATGGGATTTATTGGAAAGAATTAAACGCAACTCTGAAGATTGGGATCTCGACGAAGGTAAGGAGTCAGGTATGACCCCTAAGTTTGATTGTGTTAAAGCTTTTATGGATACCGATGTTTTCCGTGAGTTTAGCACTAAATATGGACTTGACTCTGAGATAGTAGCTTCTTTCTGTGAATCTTTTGCTACTCATGTTGATCTCCCCAAGGAGAAGTGGTTTAAATACCATCCCCCTATTGAAGTAAAAGTAGTTGAACCTATTAAAGTGTAAGAAAAAACTATCACGTATAATGTTGATCCTGTTATTCCTACCGCTTATATTGAGAAACCACCTTTCCCTGTTAGGATAAAGGATCATGCTCAAGCTTCAACTGTAGTTCATAGGAGTAACACTAGAACACTTACACCCTCTGAGCAAATTAAAGTTGAACCTAGTGTTGCTATGGTTAAGGATCTCTTGGTACAAGATTTAGATGGACATGTTATTTACCTCCAAGAAGAATCTGCTAGAATAGCCAAACCCAATGCTAGTAATAAACATAAACCTGTTGTAGGCCTGCCTGTTATCTTTGTCAATATAGGAGATCATTGCTATCATGGTTTATGTAACTTAGGTGCTAGTGCGAGTATTATCCCTTTTGATCTGTACAATGAAATTATGCATGATATTGCACCTATTGAGTTAGAAGGGATTGATGTTACTATTAAGCGCTCTAATAGAGATACTATTTCACCAGTTGGGATTGTTAGAGATGTTGAAGTCTTGTGTGGAAAGTTCAAATACCCTAGTGATTTCCTTATTCTGAGTTCCCCACGAGATGAATTTTGTCCCATTATATTTGGTAGACCCTTCTTAAATACTGTTAATGCCAAGATAGACTGCGTGAAAGATATTGTCACGGTTGGATTAGGGGATATGCCTCATGATTTTAACTTTGCTAAATTCCGTAGACAACCCCTTGAAAAGGCACCACCCAGTAAGGATGAAGTTATTGGTCTTGCTTCTATTGTCGTACCACCTAATGATCCTTTAGAACAATACTTGCTAGACCACGAAAATGATATGCATATGAATGAGAGAAGGGAAATAGATGAAATATTCCTTACACAGGGACCTGTACTGAAAAACAACTTGTATGTTGAAATCCTAGGGGATCCTCCTCCACCCAAGGGTGGTCCCGTGTTTGAACTTAAACCTTTGCCTGATAATCTTAAGTATGTTTATCTTGATGAAAAGAAGATATATCCTGTTATTATTAGTGCTAACCTTTCAGAGCAGGAAGAGGAAAATTTATTGAAAACTCCGAAGAAGCACTGAGCTGCTATTGGATATTCTCTGGATGATCTTAAGGGCATTAGTCCCACTATATGCCAACACAAGATAAAATTGGAAGAAAATGCTAAACCGGTTATTGATCATCAGCGACAGTTAAATCCTAAGATGAAAGAAGTGGTAAGAAAGGAAATTCTAAAGCTTCTAGAGGCAGGTATTATCTATCCAGTTGCTGATAGCCAGTGGGTAAGTCCTGTCCATTGTGTTCCTAAGAAAGGAGGTATGACTGTTGTTCCTAATGATAAAGATGAATTAATCCCGCAAAGAATAGTTATAAGTTATAGGATGGTAATTGATTTCCGTAAGTTAAATAAAGCTACTAAGAAAGATCATTACACCTTGCCATTCATTGATCAAATGCTAGAAAGGTTATCCAAACATACTCATTTCTGCTTTCTAGATGGTTATTCTGGTTTCTCTCAAATACCTGTGTCAAAAGGGGATCAAGAAAAGACCACTTTTACTTGTCCTTTCGGTACCTTTGCTTATAGACGTATGCCTTTTGGTTTATGCAATGCACCTGCTACCTTTCAAAGATGCATGATGGCTATATTCTCTGATTTTTGTGAAAAGATTGTTGAGGTTTTCATGGATGATTTCTCCGTTTACGGAACTTCTTTTGATGATTGCTTAAGCAACCTTGATCGAGTTTTGCAGAGATGTGAAGACACTAATCTGGTCTTGAATTGGGAGAAGTGCCACTTTATGGTTAATGAAGGCATTGTCTTGGGACAGAAAATTTCTGAAAGAGGTATTGAAGTTGACAAAGCTAAAGTTGATGCTATTGAATAGATGCCATGTCCAAAGGACATTAAAGGTATACGAAGTTTCCTTGGTCATGCCGGGTTTTATAGGAGGTTCATAAAGGACTTCTCCAAAATCTCCAGGCCTCTGACTAATCTCTTACAAAAAGATATTCCTTTTGTCTTTGATGATGATTGTCTAGACTTAAGAAATCATTGATCTCTGCACCTATTGTCCAGCCTCCTGACTAGAATTTACCCTTTGAGATTATGTGTGATGCTAGTGCTTATGTTGTAGGAGCTAATCTAGGGCAAAGAGTTGATAAGAAATTGAATGTTATCCAGTATGCTAGTAAGACTCTATATAGTGCCCAAAGAAATTATGCTACCACTAAGAAAGAATTTTTAGCAGTTGTATTTGCTTGTGACAAGTTTAGACCCTATATCGTTGATTCTAAAGTAACCATTCACACTGATCATGCTGCTATCAAATACCTTATGGAAAAGAAAGATGCTTAACCTAGACTTATTAGATGGGTTCTCTTGCTACAAGAATTTTACTTGCATATTATTGATAGAAAGGGAGCTGAGAACCCCGTAGCAGATAACTTGTCTAGGTTAGAAAATATACTTGATGACCCACAACCTATTGATGATAGCTTTCCTGATGAACAACTAGATGTCATAAATACTTCTCGTACTGCTCCATGGTATGCTGATTATGCTAATTATAGTGTTGCTAAGTTTATACCTCCTAGCTTCACATTCCAGCAAAAGAAAAAGTTCTTCTATGATTTGAGACATTACTTCTGGGATGACCCACATCTTTATAAAGGAGTAGATGGTATTATTAGACGTTGTGTACCTGAGCATGAAAAAGAACAAATCCTACGCAAGTGCCACTCCGAAGCCTATGGAGGACACCATGCGGGAGATAGAACTGCACACAAGGTATTGCAATCCGGTTTTTATTGGCCTACTCTCTTCAAGGATGCCCGCAAGTTTGTCTTATCTTGTGATGAATGTCAAAGAATTGGTAATATTAGTAGACGTCAAGAAATGCCTATGAATTATTCACATGTTATTGAACCATTTGATGTTTGGGGCTTTTATTATATGGGACCTTTTACTGCCTCTAATGGGTACACCCATATTTTAGTTGCTGTTGATTACGTTACTAAGTGGGTAGAAGCTATTCCAACTAGTAGTGCTGATCACGACACCTCTATTAAGATGCTTAAAGAAGTTATATTTCCGAGGTTTGGAGTCCCTAGATATCTAATGAATGATGGTGGTTCACACTTTATTCATGGTGCCTTCCGTAAGATGCTTGCTAAATATGATGTCAACCATAGAATCGCATCCCCCTACCACCCACAGACTAGTGGTCAAGTAGAACTAAGTAATAGGGAGTTGAAACTAATCTTGAAAAAGACAGTTAATAGGTCTAGGAAGAATTGGTCCAAGAAACTTGATGATGCATTATGGGCCGATAGAACTGCATACAAAAATCCTATGGGTATGTCTCCCTATAATATGGTATATGGAAAAGCTTGTCACTTACCTCTTGAGCTAGAACATAAGGCATATTGGGCTATAAAAGAGCTCAACTACGATTTCAAACTTGCCGGTGAGAAGAGGTTATTTGACATTAGCTGCCCTGATGAGTGGAGAACCCAGGCCTATGAGAATGCCAAGCTATTTAAAGAAAAAGTTAAAAGATGGCATGACAAAAGGATACAAAAACGTGACTTTAACGTAGGGGATTATGTCTTGCTATTCAACCATTTAAGACTTTTTGCAGGAAAACTTCTCTCCAAGTGGGAAGGACCTTACATTATCGAGGAGGTCTATCGCTCCGGTGCCATAAAGATCAACAACTTCGAGGGCACAAATCCGAAGGTGGTGAATGGTCAAAGAATTAAACATTATATCTCCGGTAATCCTATAAATGTTGAAACCAATATTATTGAAACCGTAACCCCGGAGGAATACATAAGGGACACTTTCCAGAGCTATTCAGCCTCCGAAAAGGAAGAGGTACGTGATACGGTAAGTAAACCGACTCCAAAACAGTTCTAAAGGTATTTTTTCTCCGTTTTGGAATATTTAGAAAAATAGAAAAATAAACCGCAGTCCGGAGGAGACACGAGGCCTCCAAGAGGGTAGAGGGCGCGCCCCCTGCCTCGTGGGCACCCCGTGTGTCCCCTGGACTCCGTTTTCTTGTGGGTTACTCCTTTTTGTCGGTAAAAATTCATTATATATACTCCCGAAGGTTTTGATCTCTGTATCACGCAGAAATCCTCTGTTTACGTTCCGAGCTATTTCTGTCGCAGATAAGAGCAACATATCGTCCCAGGATTCGGAAGGAGAAAGCTATGTGGATGATTCCCTTGCTGACCCTAAGGTCTATGGGGATTGGGAGCATTATGGCTGGAGAACGGAGGAAGAAGAGGACCATGATCCCTAGGGGAAGGATTGGACTGCTCTGATGAAGACGAAGTTCCACTACCTCAACCGGGGGACATGCATGTGGAGTTCAAAAAGTTTAGCCTCCCCGACAGAGTAAAGAAACCTAAGATCGAATTTATCCCTTTTAACCTCTTTCATGAGAACAAGCTGGCACTATGCAAGAAGATATTATACCTTGAGCGAGAGATCAATGATCTAAAGGAGCAAAATTCTGCCCTTAAGCGTAAGCTGAGGAAGAAGCCATCACCACCACCCCCGAAGAAGGAGACATAATCACATGGGTATGGGCACTCCCCTTGGAAACTGCCAAGCTTGGGGGAGTGACCCCGGTATCGTATCACCATCACTTCTATCTTTACCGTTTTACTTAGTTCGATCCTTTTGGTAGTATCTTGATCTATTAGAATAAAATTAGCATTATCTAGTCGTGAACTTTTGCTTTGTGAGCTTTACCATTTGTATTCGAGTCCGTGAGCTATATAATAAAGATTAGTGTTGATTCAAGGGCTTGATTTCCTCACTTGGGTCATGATAAAAGAAAGAAAACATAAAGAGTATCAAAGAGATCATATCGATCTTATGGGAAGTAATGACTTCACATACAAGAGTATGATAAATAAAAGTTGTTGGGAGGTGACAAACATAGTTTTGGTCATCGTTGCAATTAATAGGAAGTAATAAAATAGGAGAGGCTTCAGATACAAATATACTATCTTGGACATCTTTTATGATTGTGAGCACTCATTAAAATATGACATGCTAAAGAGTTGATGTTGGATAAGGAAGACAACATAATGGGTTATGTCTTCTTATATCCGAAATAAAGTATATTGTCATGTATCATCCAACATGTTGAGCTTGCCTTTCCCCCTCATGCTAGCCAAAACTCCTCGCACTAAGTAGAGATACTACTTGTGCTTCCATATACCCTTAAACCCAGTTTTGCCATGAGAGTCCACCATACCTACCTATGGATTGAGAAAGATCCTTCCAAGTAAGTTGTCATGTTGCAAATCCGCTAAAATATGTATGATTTATTAGTGTGAGAGAAATTAGCTTTACTAGTCGCCAACCCGTGCATTCACACGGGCTAGTGTATTGAATAATATATACGGAAACAACTCAAATTATTTGTTGCTTTTGGATCTATTTTATGTCAACAATATGTCGAATACCTTATAATTGTAAAAGTTGGTACTGATATATTTAATAGAATATTTAGTTTTTTCTGCTAGTATATTGTTTTTTATTTGTATATGCCTCACTCGTATTCCCCCCTAAAAATTGCTTCGCTCATATGTATTTAATATACTTTCATTATGAGTGAATACCATTTTACACTATCTAACCTATAGAAATATTCCATCCTTATGCAATTTATGAATCATTATTAATACTATATTCTAGAGTAGGCCAGTTTCTTTCGGATTGAGTCAGCTTAAAATGCAAAGTATGTAAGCCGGTGGTACTTGTGCCCTCGATGATAGATTAGTGAGCACTTATATAATATAAATGTTTGCAAGTAGTTATGTTACTCATGAAAACAGAAAGACGGCAAGAGAATTCCTACCAAGAAATATATTGTCTGCTAGCACTAAAAGCATGGTACAATAGGGAATTTATTAATGGTTCAACTATAGCCAAGTATATGGTTAATATAACATTGCCGAGGAACCATTATTGTGAACTATGTATTCTCTACATGACTTTCTACTTTATGGTACATTATGATATTTGTCGGTGTACTTAGATAGGGGTACCTTAGTACCCCAACTTGTGCACGGGCAGTAGCAGCTTCCCGCGGCAGGGCTTACCACGTGCATGCCATGAACCTTTCCGGTCCCTATGGAGCCATTCAAGAACAAAGTTTACAAGTCAGAAGATCAAGCCCCGGCAAGAGGAGCTTGCCGGGAAGGCCGCACCAGGCTCAAGGTTATCACTTTAACACAAGACCCTGGCAAGTGGAGCTTGCCAGGAAGACCAAGGAACACATGCCTCAAGAGATGCCTCGGCGCATCATGCGCCCCGGCAGGACCCGGAGAGCGACAAGCTTCCGGGCCCGGCAAGATCACTACCCCGGCAAGGTGCTTGCCGGGGAAACTTATGCTGTGTGCCCACGCTCCAGCTCGTCTGCCCACGCGTCGCCCTGGGGCCCTTCCAGGGACGCGTGGCGGACGGCTGTGCAGCCTGGGGCACACGGTGGCAAGCCACGGTGACGAGGCTACCGCCGTGGCGAACGGAGAAGCATGGACTGACACTTTTGGGGTCGACGGCGACGGGCATTTAATGCCCTTGTCCCCCACTGTCAAAGTTAGGTGAAGACCACTGTACATCCACTATTCATGCACTATTCACGCACTGTTACAACTACCACCAAATTTACACTTTTACCCTCCTCTATGTTGACACCTGTCGGTGACCCCTTGAGCTATAAAAGGAGGCCCATGCACAACGTAGAAAGGGTTCGAAACCTAGACAACTCTCTTGCTCGGTGTAGCTGGTACTGTAGTTCTTCAAGCTCCCGAGCTTAATAAAACCAAGGCAGGAGTAGGGTTTTACGCGTCCGCGCGGCCCGAACCTGGGTAAACTGCCCGCGTGTGCCCCTCGATCTGCTCTTCGTGCTCCCTCCGCTCCCTTACCGCAACGTAGAAGGGGCTCCGGTCCCATAGGTGCTCGTGGGAGGACAGTTTCCCCCGACATCTTTGGCGCGCCAGGTAGGGGGCGTCGAGGTTGTGCGAACCTGATCTGGTGCTCACGCGGGCGCATTCTTCAATCCCATCAACATGCCTCCGAAGAAGAAGGCTTCGGAGGTCGGAGTCCCGTCTGCGTCGATTCCACCGCCACCAGAACCAACGGTTGGTGGAGGAGACGCCGGCGGAAGGGTGGTCGCCGGCGAGGAAACTCACGGCGCCACCAAGTCCAAGGACAAGACGGACGACCGGGCGAATTCCAAGGCCTCGGTGTCCGTGGATGCACCTCATCTTTCTCAGGAGGTGCAAGGCCAGCAGCGCCGTGGTACAGGAGGTACCATACGCTTGCTGGGACAAGGACAAATCGGAGGATCGCGGGATGCTCAAGGCCATCGTCCTGGTACGAGCAAGGCGCGGTCGCCGGGGCGAGAAACTGCTCCTTCTAACCCTGTTAGAAGTCCGAGCATATCTCGCTCCTCGCACCGCTCGCCGCCGCTCCCCTCCTCTCCAGCAGAAGCTCTAGCAAGAGCACAACTGCTCCTCGATTTCCCTCCAGCGGCAGACAAGGCCGAAGACTGGAGGGCGACGATCCAGAGCCTCATCGCCTTCGCCAACAACGACACGCCGCAGCAGCCGGCAACATCACGGCCACGGCAAGTTGACCAGGCGAAGGCCGATGGCGACAAGACCGCCGGGGGTGCAACCACCGTGCACTCCTCGCCGCGGAAGCAGAAGACGCCACCCCGCCGGATTAACGTCGACGACGACTCTACGGCGTCGTCGGATGCCCGGGCTCGTCGTGACCAGCGCCAGGTCCTCGACGATAGGCGGCAAGAGGACGCTCGGACCCGCATCGAGCGTCGACGAGAAACCCGAAGACAGTCAGATCAGCGCGCTGGGACCGCTGTCGACACGCACGCGCCCGGAGAACCAGGCGACTTGCCGTACGCGGCGGGTTGCCCTGCATTCACCCATGAGCTACGGCGAGTCCAGTGGCCCAGCATGAAGAATTTCAAGCCCGACGTACCCGAGAAGTACGACGGCAAGACACACCCCTCAGAGTTCCTCAGCATCTACACCATCGCGGTGCAGGCTGCCGGGGGACGCGACGAGAAGATACTAGCCAACTACTTCCCGCTAGTGCTTAAGCCTAACGTCCGCTCTTGGCTTATGCACTTGCCGGAGAGCTCCATTTCTTCGTGGGCGGATCTGTGCCACCAGTTTGTTGGCGCCTTCACGGGCGGCCACAAACCCCACGGCCAAGAGAGTGATCTCCACATCCTAGCCCAGAAGGAGGGAGAATCCCTGCGCAAGTACATCCAGAGGTTCAGCCGCGTGCAACACAACATTCCCGATGTCCACCCTGCCGCGGTTATCAGCGCGTTCCACCATAACGTGCGTAACCGCCGCATGAGGGAAGAGATGGCCATGACCAAGATTCGGGATGTCAGCGAGCTCTACGCTCTGGCTGACAAGTGCGCGCGCGCCGAAGAGGGGAGGAGACTCCCCGGAGAGGATGCTGACGCAGGAGGAAGCGACAGCGAGGATGCCGCCCCGGCAAGGAAGAGCCGGCGGCGGAACAACAGAAAGAAGAAGAGCAAGGAGGTGCTGGTCGTCGAGCAGTCCGGCAAGGAGGCTCCCGCCAAGAAGGCACAGGCTGGCGGTTCCGGCAAGGAGCCCGCCCCTGTAGCGGCAGCCGACAAGCAGGACGGCTCCGACAAGCAGTATTGCAAGATCCACCGCACCAAGGGCCACGATCTTCAGAACTGCAAGAGAGTCGAGTACCTCGTAGAGCAGCAGAAGGCTGAATACGAGCGTCGCGACAAGGAGAAGGCCCAAGGAGGCGGAGGAGAACCAAGCAAGAAGCGGCCATTCAATGGCCGGGGAGGACGCCGCGGCAAGGCCAAGCAGCGGCAAGGTGATAGACCTCCCCGGGGCCGCGACAAGGATGAGGAGGAAGACGACGACGACGACATGGAAGAAGGAGATAACAGCGAGCAGGAGTTCCAGAAGGCCACCGAAGTTCTGTGTGTCGACGGAGGCGCCTCTCTGCACACTTCCCACCGCCAACTCAAGCAGTGGGTGCAGGAAGTGAACGCAGCTGAGCCGCCCGTCGAGTCACGCAGGCTGCTGAAGTGGTCCAGCACGCCCATCATCTTTGAACTTGAGGACCACCCTGACCGCACAACTGCGGTCGGGTGCTTGCCGATGTTGGTCTCACCAACTATCCGCAACCTCAAGGTCACCAAGATGTTGGTTGACGGTGGGGCCGGCCTGAACTTGATCTCCTCAGCTGTGATCAAGAAGCTACAGATCCCCGACGGCGAGCTCGAGGAAACCGGGTCGTTCCAAGGAATCAACCCGGGAAGGAGCAAGCCGAAGGGCAAGATTACTCTGCCAGTGACCTTTGGCGGGGAGCTCAACTTCAGGACGGAGAGGATCACATTTGATGTTGCCGATATCCCATTACCATACAATGGGATACTTGGACGTCCTGCCCTCGCCAAGTTCATGGCAGCTTCCCACCATGCCTACAACGTACTCAAGATGCCGGGGCCGATAAGCGTCATCTCTGTCCCTGGCAACAAGAAGGACGCGCTTATCTACGCTGACAAGATTTACCGGGATGCAGCAGCCGCAGCAGAAAGCAACACACTTGCCGCTGAAGCTCCCGGGGGGAAGACCAAGGCCAAGTCCGGCAAGAGCTCTGGGGCCCACTCCGGCAAACTCACCTCTTCGGAGTGCTGCGCTGCCGTCGAGGACGCACCATCGAGCTCCACCGGCAAGTGTAAGAAAGGGATGGCAGCTCCACCGGCAACCAAGAAGGTGTCCGCCAAGGAGGACGGCACTGGTGGTACCTTCACCATCAGTGCTACGCTCGACAACAAATAGGAAAGCGCGCTCGTTTCCTTCCTGCGGGCGAATGTTGATGTGTTTGCATGGCAACCATCTGACATCCCCGGCGTTCCCAGGATGGTAATTGAGCACAAGCTTGCTGTTTGTCCTCATGCGCGGCCCGTCAAGCAGAAGGTCAGGAAGCAAGCCGTGGAGCGCCAAGAATTCATCGCCGAAGAGATAAAGAAGTTGGAAGCAGCAGGCCTGGTTAGAGGCGTGATGCATCCTACGTGGTTAGCAAATCCAGTCGTCGTGCGCAAGGCCAATGGGTAGTGGAGACTTTGTATAGACTTCACTGATGTGAATAAAGCATGTCCCAAGGATCCATTTCGCTTGCCGCGTATTGACCAGATTGTTGACTCCACCGTCGGATGCGAGCTGCTTTCCTTCCTTGATGCATATTCAGGTTACCACCAGATTTTCATGGCCAAGGAAGACGAAGAGAAGACTGCATTCATTACTCCATGTGGCACATATTGCTTCATACGCATGCCCTTTGGATTGAAGAATGCAGGCTCGACATTTGCAAGGGTGGTGCACACTGCTTTTGAGCCGCAGATCCACAGAAATGTAGAAGCCTACATGGATGATATAGTGGTCAAGAGCAAGAGCAAAGATACACTGATCCAAGATTTAGAGGAAACATTTGGGAATCTGCACAAGATACAGCTCAAGTTGAACCCCGAGAAGTGCGTCTTCGGAGTCCCCTCCGGCAAGCTTCTCGGGTTCTTTGTGTCCCAGAGGGGGATTGAAGCCAATCCCGACAAGATAAAAGCCATCGAGCAGATTGAAGCCCCGACCCGTGTCAAGGACGTAAGGAGATTTGCTGGTTGTGTGGCTGCCCTCAGTAGGTTCATTTCAAAGTCTGCAGAACGCGCCCTGCCTTTCTTCAAAATCTTGAAAAAGGCAGGTCCTATGAAATGGACTCCGGAAGCGGAGGCAGCGCTGCAAGACTTGAAAGGATACCTATCCTCCACTCCAATATTTGTCGCACCTAGGCCACAAGAGAAGTTGCTGCTGTACCTAGCAGCAACCAATCAAGTGGTTAGTGCTGCATTGGTAGCGCAAAGGGAGGCGGATGAGGAACCTACACCCCCGGCAAGAGAATCCAGCGACAAGCAGGGGGCTTCCCTGACAAGCTCTGGCCCCGACAAGGACAAGTCTGCGCAGGAACAAGGAGAAGTAAGAAGGAGGATGGTGCAGCGCCCAGTGTATTTTGTGAGTTCCCTCTTGCAGGGGGCTAGGTCAAGATACTCTGGGGTGCAGAAGTTGCTTTTCGGCCTCCTCATGGCCTCAAGAAAGCTGCGCCATTACTTCCAAGCACACGATATAACAGTGGTCACTCGCTTTCCGTTGAAGAGGATATTGCAGAATCCCGAAGCAACAGGCAGGATCGTCGAGTGGGCACTGGGGCTGTCAAGCTTTGGTCTCAAGTTTGAGAGTACTTCAACCATACAGAGCAGAGCTTTGGCAGAATTCATAGCAGAATGGACCCCAACGCCAGATGAAGAGGTCCCAGAGACAAGCGTCCCCGTCCAAGAAACGAGCAGCGAATGGATGATGTACTTTGACGGCGCTTTCTCGCTGCAAGGCGCCGGTGCCGGCGTGGTACTCATAGCGCCCACCGGAGAGCACCTCAAGTATGTTGTCCAGATGCACTTTCCCAAGGAACAAGCGACAAACAATACTGCTGAGTACGAAGGTTTGCTTGCCGGCCTCAGAATTGCGGTCGAGCTTTGGATCAAGAAATTGGTTGTGCGGGGAGATTCACAGTTGGTGGTCCGACAAGTGAATAAGAGCTACCAGAGCCCTTTGATGGAAGCTTATGTTGATGAAGTGAGGAAGCTTGAAGAACACTTTGAAGGTCTGCAAATGGAGCACGTCCCAAGGGCTCAGAATGATATTGCAGATGGCCTCTCAAAGTGTGCTGCAATGAAGTTACCTGTGGAACCAGGGACCTTCCTACTCAAGTTAACTCAGCCATCCGTTACACCATCAGTTGGGCAAAACAAGAAGAGAAAGTTGGTCTCCGGCGACTACTTGCCGACGGATCTTCCAGAAGCCGCCGCCAAGGTCCCCAGGATCAACAGTCAAGATGTTGAGGAACAGTTTGCTCCTGCAGATCCAAGGGTCTGTACAGTTGAAGCAAGCGTTCCCGACAAGCCTTGCCCCGGCAGGCTTGCCGGGGGACCATCAGCTCCGGCAGATCCGCAGGTTCTTGCCGTAGAAGCTGAGGTCCCCGCAGCAGCTCTCATGCCTTTAGTCCTTGCCGTCGAGCCTCAGGCTCCAGCATGGGCGCAGCAGATCGTCCGTTTTCTACAAACTGGAGAACTTCCCGACGAGCCAGAAGAGATAGAGAAAATAACCAGGCAGTCAAGTATGTACCAGTTCGTTGACAATGAACTATACAGAAGAAGACTCAATGGCGTCAGGTTGAAGTGTATTTCCAGAGAAGATGGACAGAAGCTGTTGGCAGAAATACATGGAGGCATATGTGGCCACCACATTGGCGCAAGGGCACTTGCCGGGAAGGCGTTCCGGCAAGGGTTCTTCTGGCAAGAAGCTCTCCAAGATGCAACTGCACAAGTAACCAAGTGTGAAGCGTGCCAGTTCCATGCCAAGCAAATTCACCAGCCAGCTCAAGCTCTCCAGACGATTCCTTTGTCCTGGCCCTTCTCGGTCTGGGCGCTCGATATCCTCGGCCCCTTCCCCCGCGCAGTCGGGGGCTTTGAGTACTTGTACGTAGCAATCGACAAGTTCACAAAGTGGCCAGAAGTGGAACCAGTGAGAAAGGTGACAGCACAGTCAGCAGTCAGGTTCTTCAGAGCGATTGTTTGCCGTTTCGGAATCCCTAACAGGATCATCACCGACAACGGCACGCAGTTTACAAGTCGCACCTTCATGCAATACGTCCAAGACCTTGGCGCCAAGGTCTGCTTCGCTTCTGTTGCTCACCCGAGGAGCAATGGTCAAGCGGAGAGGGCCAATGCTGAAGTGTTGCGCGGACTCAAGACAAGGACCTTCGACAGGCTGCGCAAGTGCGGAAGAAACTGGATAGAGGAGTTGCCGGCGGCTCTTTGGTCAATCAGGACGACACCAAATCGAGCCACCGGACAAACACCCTTTGCTCTTGTCTATGGAGCAGAGGCAGTTCTCCTCACGGAACTCGTATACGGATCTCCTCGAGTGCTCGCTTATGATGAGCTCGAGCAAGAGCAACTGCGACAAGATGACGCATTGCTCCTCGAGGAGGAACGTCTCCAGGCTGCTGTACGAGCTGCTCGATACCAGCAAGCCTTGCGTCGCTACCATAGCCGCAAGGTCAAGGCCAGGAGTCTCGGAAGGCGACCTTGTTCTTCGGCGTGTTCAGTCCGCCAAGAATTCCAACAAGTTGACGCCGAAGTGGGAAGGCGCTTATCGGGTGAGACAAGTCACAAGGCCCGGAGCTGTCCGCCTTGAGACCGAAGAAGGCTTACCGGTGAGCAATTCCTGGAACATAGAGCATCTTCGCAAGTTTCACCCATAAGGCGCGGTTGCCGTGATCCGCTCCGGCAACCACCTTTTGTACAAGTCTTGCCGCTGTTGCATGTAAACCTTTGTACAAAGCCGGGCGCAGACCCCGTGCATCAGTAAAACTGTTGTGCTTCGCACTATTTGTCATTTCCATGTTTTTCCTTGTTGATTGCATGCATTGTTTGGCACCTTGTGCAACGCACAACCCCGGTAAGCATTAGCAAGCCATTAGGCCCTACACTTGTTTTCCCTCCTCTTTTTCTTTCCCTCTTAAGCAGAAGGAATATTCCTCGCGCACAAATTTGCCGGGGGGGAAGGAGGTGGAGGATGAACCAAGTGCTGTTCAAGAAAGAAAAGCCTTGTCGGGCAACAAGCAATTTATGAAAGCTAAGTTACCAAAGTTTGAGTAATTCAAATTTTTAAATTTTAGTTGTCTTCCTTGAACAACCACACTTTGTATGGAAAACCTGTGCGCGGAGGAACCTACCCGCGGCTAGCCGCGCCCTTACTCTGTTTCGAGCACGCTCAACGGCTTAAGTGAGCTGCGACAAGTGTCGCGCCCTTACTTCGTTTTCGAGTTCGCTCAGCAGTCTAAGTGTGCTGCGACTAGCTGCGGCAAGGTTACTTGCCGACAAGGTCTTTGCCAGCAGGCTGCTAAGAGTCCAGCACTCAGCGCTCGTGGCAAGGGCCCCTTGCCGGCATGTCCCCTAAAAGTGTAGGGTAGAAAGCATACAAAGTGGAGGACCAAAAGCAAGGAAGATAACACTGCATTGACTGATCAAAATAAGATTGTATATTACAAAGATAACTTTCCACAATAACAAATAGACTCGTGTCCATAACATGCTTTGCAGCGGCAAAGGAAGCAGAAAGAAAGGAATCTAATCTACGCGGTCGCCTTCACGCCTTGTGATCTTGTTCACCTTGGCGACGATGTGGGCGACCTGCGCCTTCAACGCCTCCTGATCGGCTTCGGGCGGCAAGCTGCGGAGGACGTTGACAAGGTTGATGCCGGGGTTGCGGAAGACGATCTTCGACAAGACGCGCTCCAGAGTGCCCATGCAGAGCTGACGTGACTCGTCGGCCAGCTGCACGGGGATCTTCTCCCGCAGCCGCGCAAGTGCCGGTGCAATTCCCCTGAAGAAGAGACTCAACTTGGCGTTGTGGGGGAGGTTCTCGTCCGGAGAGTACATGAGGTGCTCCGCCCTCAGTGCCATCATCTCCTTGTCAATGTTGGCAGCGGAGGTGACCAGCTCATCAGTCCACTGCTCCACTGCCCGGCTGAAGTTGTTCGCTGAGAGGCGCTCCCGCGCGAGGAGCTGGAGGAGAAGGCTCCCTCGGGCGCTTGGTGGTCTCCGGGGCTGCGGGCTATGAAGACCCAGCCCCCGTCGTCGCCGAGGCCCGAGGAGCAGAAGGAGCACCCGTTCCGCTCCGGGAAGATCCCCCTCCGCTTGGCGCTTGGGCACGGGGCGCCTCCTTGACGACTTCGCTCGTCCTGGTGGCGCGCCGGCTGCTGTCGGGGCGCCTGCGGCCTCGCCGCCTCAGTTGCCTTGCGGAGGCGTTTCTTCTGTTGCTGCGGAGGGCTCGCCGGGGGCGGAGAGTTCTCCGAGGACGAGGAGGCGTCGTCAAGATTCATAGATCCGCCGGAGTCTTCATCAGCCTCGGCGTCCTCCTCCTCCTCTGCAGGCCCGCTAGACTCAGTGCCATGTCCGGCGGCCTCGCTCCCCCCGGCAACCTCGCTCCCCCCGGCAACCTCGCCCGTCCCGGCAAACCTCAGGGAAGGCACCCCAACAAACTCCTCGGGCGGAAGCTTGAGCAGCTTGAGGATTTCCGCCTCCTCTGCTTGGCTCACCGCGTCCGCGGCCTGTGCCTCATCCACAGTGTATCCGAAGTCGCCTGCGGCCGCAGCTGCGGCGGCCTCCTTCATCCTGGAGGCGATGTAGGCTATATCTCGGTCAGTAGTGGCCCGGGTGAGGCCCTTGTTCTCCTCGGCGTTGCGGGGCTTCTCGACCAAGTTGTCGAAGAAGGACAGCACAGTATCCGGCGGAGGCTCTATCTAAGTGGGGACGACGCCGTGGGAGTCGCACGCAGGCATCATCGCGCGCAAGGAATCGCGGGCAGTGCTGTTGCACAGCGGCACCACTCCCCGGGAAGGTCTGAACCACTCCGGGTGGGCTGGGTCATGCTTAAAGAGTTCCCGGACCATCCCCTTCAACTCCAAGGCAGTGAAGTTATAGTTCAATCCAGGGCGCAGCCTCATGATATCCGCCGCATTGCCGAATTCCCAGGCGGCCCTCTTCCTTTCTTGTAGAGGGGCGATGCGGCGACGGAGGAAATCTGCCCCAACTTCTCCAATAGTCAGATTGGCGACCCGGAGACGAATAATCCTAATGAGGGCGATATTGAGCTTGCTGTCCTCCGGGGCCAACTCACTCCAATCCCTGTCGCGTACTATGGCAGTCGTGCGCGGCGAGGTGAAGGGCTCGGGCCTATCTTCCACCACCCAGCACTAATCGGCTCTCCACTCCTCCCACTTGCCACGGAGTTCTCCCTTCAGGTACGAATCCATCTTGTTCAGCCTGAAGATCCAGGAGATGCCGCCGGAAAGGGGAGCGCCTGATTCTACTCTAGGCATGAAGAAGTGGCGGAAAAGGGCTACGTTTGGATGAATCCCAACATAGTTTTCGCACAGATGTACGAAAACGGCCATCGTAAGGATGGCATTGGGGTAAAATCTAGGAGGTGGAGGCCATATGTGTTCATGATATCACAAAAGAACTCCGAGAACTGAGGGCACAGTCCACAATGGAAGAATGCAGCGAAGAAGAAGTACCCGCCGGGGAATATATCTTTGGCGATGGCGGGGAAGGCGTGGGTGCGGGGATGAGCTTTGGTCTCCCTCGCCCAGAACAAATAATATTTGTCCCGCAGCTCCCTCGGACCGAGCCTTGGCGCGAAGACCACGCACCTCTTCCGCAGGGCGGCCAGCCTCGCCACCTGCTCGGACTTCTCCTTCTTGGCCTTGTCGTTCTTAGCCTTGTCGCTTTTCGCCTTGTCGCTCTTCGGAGCCATGGCGGAGGCGGCGATGGAAGAGGCGAGGAGCTCGACGGCGCCGCGGATGCGGAAGACGGCAGAGGAGGGGCGGAGGCAAGAAGCAGCGGAGGTTTCTGGAGAATGAAGACGCAATGAAGACGATGGAGGGAACTGCCCCTGCTTCCTCTGCTTTTAAGGGGGAAGTGGGGGACGTTCTGCATTTCCCATTAAAGAAACAGGCCACGATCTCTCCCACGACGCCGCAATCGACGCGTGCCGTTAGGGAGGGATGCGGCGGATACGGAAGGGGATACGGCTTGCCGTGGGCCGCGTGTGCCCGTGCACTGTTTTGGGCCTAGCCCAACAGCGCTCGGCACCGTGTGTGGCCCAGGCCCGGGGGCTCCTGTCGGTGTACTAAGATAGGGGTACCTTAGTACCCCAACTTGTGCACGGGCAGTAGCAGCTTCCCGCGGCAGGGCTTACCACGTGCATGCCACGAACCTTTCTGTTCCCTATGGAGCCATTCAAGAACAAAGTATACAAGTCAGAAGATCAAGGCCCCGGCAAGAGGAGGTTGCCGGGAAGGCCGCACCAGGCTCAAGGTTATCACTTTAACACAAGACCCTGGCAAGTGGAGCTTGCCAGGAAGACCAAGGAACACATGCCTCAAGAGATGCCTCGGCGCATCATGCGCCCCGGCAGGACCCGGAGAGCGACAAGCTTCCGGGCCCGGCAAGGTGCTTGCCGGGGAAACTTAGGCTGTGTGCCAACGCTCCTGCTCGTCTGCCCACGCGTCGCCCTGGGGCCCTTCCAGGGACGCGTGGCGGATGGCTGTGTAGCCTGGGGCACACGGTGGCAAGCCACGGTGACGAGGCTACCGCCGTGGCGAACGGAGAAGCATGGACGGACACTTTTGGGGTCGACGGCGATGGGCATTTAATGCCCTTGTCCCCCACTGTCAAAGTTAGGTGAAGACCACTGTACATCCACTGTTCATGCACTATTCACCCACTGTTACAACTACCACCAAATTTACACTTTTACCCTCCTCTACGTTGACACCTGTCGGTGACCCCTTGAGCTATAAAAGGAGGCCCATGCACAACGTAGAAAGGGTTCGAAACCTAGACAACTCTCTTGCTCGGTGTAGCTGGTACTGTAGTTCTTCAAGCTCCCGAGCTCAATACAACCAAGGCAGGAGTAGGGTTTTACGCGTCCGCGCGGCCCGAACCTGGGTAAACTGCCCGCGTGTGCCCCTCGATCTGCTCTTCGTGCTCCCTCCGCTCCCTTACCGCAACGTAGAAGGGGCTCCGGTCCCATAGGTGCTCGTGGGAGGACAGTTTCCCCCGACAATATTGACGATGCGTAAATACTAGTAACCAATTTAAAGGGATCCTTAGAAACTTTCGACCGGTAAATGAAATAGGCAATTAGTGAAAGAATATAATCATCTTCATATGAATTTACAATTAAGTTTCAAGAACTTTTTGGCCAATTTTAGTGGGAATAGAAGATCTACATATGAATTTACAATTTCAGAATATTATTGCTTGACAACAGCAAGATTCAGGTCTATTAAACAAAGTAAAAGTAACACTTTCAGAAAAACGTTGTTTGGCGAGAGATGATACAAAAATAGAGATGAAAGTTCGAACAACATGACCTACAAACAATAGTCCCACTTTTATACTTGATATGCTGCTAGCGTTAACCGTCATTGATTTGATGCTAACATTAACCATCGGTACCATATCATGATATTGATTTCCTCTCGCGTTAACGATTAAGCATTATGTTAGTTCAAAATTTCAGATGCATTTACCAATGCATGGTTTCTATATCTAGACCAGATTGAGTTATGTATCACTATAAGTACAATGTTTTTTTAAATAACTATCAGTACAATATTAATTTTACCACTGGAACACAATGGAGCTAAGAAACATGTGGTTTTCCATGTGTAGTTCTAGAAAGTTACTCCAGGGTCACACCCAACATCGACTGTAGTATCATGAATTCATTGCAGAATTACAACTAAATCATTATAGCTCTACATAAAACTATTGGTTCTCACGAACCATCGGCAATGGAGAATCGATCCATGCAGCAGGCACAATGGGCAATGGCTTTCATAATATGACCTCTGGTAGCAAAGGGTGTAAGCATCGGAGCATGCTTTGCCAGAATCGTCATCCACCATTGATCAACAATTCAACTAAAAAAGCATAGATCGGAAAGAGGTTGTTAGGTTGATTCATGTACACATGTTGCGCTCACATATAATCATCTCAATGCTCCTGCCAGTCGCAAATGAAGATGCATGCTATCAATGGTACGTTTCTTTTCTGTGATGCGTCATATCTGAACTGTAGGGATTTCTATGATGTTATCAATGTCCAAACACGCAGCACGACACATGCATATACCTGCAGGAACGGGCCACATTATTAATTGCTAGAATTAAGGAATCCTATTATTAAATCCGTACATCTCCCAATTTCCTACGTACTGACCAAATAGGTAATGCCAACTACTCCATTGGACAAAGCTTACTCAGCCTGTCGGATTCAGTTGTTTTTGGGATTTCTCTTGAGATTACATCACGGCTCCTCTCCATTGCTGACTTGGCGTATGGAAGTTAATTAAAAAATAATAACATGAGAACGTAACATCTCATGCCATATGGACACCGGTCTTTGGCTAATCTCAATTCTCAAAAGCACTTTCCTTTCTCCATCAGGAATAACAGAGGCTGCACATTTAGTTGTTTTTGGCATTTGAGAACAGCTCTACTCCATCACTGGCCTCTCCTGTATGTTCCTTTGATCCGCGGAAAGCATGATGGGGAAGTACATGGAGACCACCATCAACTAATGCGCCCACGTTTGCCTCCACCCGTGGTACTTCATAGCATTGGATGATGAAGTTTCAACGCGGAAGAATAATAAGGGCATTCGTAGCAGTAACCTGCAGATATAGAGAATAGGGTCGTTGGCTGAGGAAAAGACAAAGTAATGAAGAAATTAATCAACATGGGTAAGAAGCTCATCAAGCCTAAGACACTCTCCCCGTCGGCTCCCAGGTATTGGCTGCCTTCATGCAGTTTTATTTTTATACGTACATGCTGGAACCAATTATAGATTGAATGTCACTCATCCAAACAACGTAATTTCCATCTATAATTATATCCAAGTAGCATTATATAATGCATGAGATTAAGTCTGATGGTAGGACCAAACCAAAGGGTAGTTCCGATCTGGGAAATTGCTGCTGGATCCGTCCTTTCTAGGCTACTCTTGGTGGTATCGTGCAAGAGTACATGAAGCGGAGGATCATCACAACTTACCTCTCATCAGGGAGGGAGAAGTTGGCTATAGCAGGACGGATCATCAAGAATTCATGTCTAGTGTGGATCGCGCCTTATGGAGAAAAAAATCTGCTGGATGCCTTCCTGCCAGGAGGTGGAGGCTCTTGGAGTTTGAGGAGCCGAGGAGGGCCTGAACTCTGTCGTAGAAGCAGCCTTAGCTTTACATCGTTGCAAACCCTAACTGCAAAGCATGCTTGACAACGTTGAGGTGCCTGATCGACGGGGGTCTTGATCGTGATGGAAAGCATTCATGTGCGTAGGAGGAGACGTGAAGCTTAGGATTCAGGACGTGAGAATTGTTTTTGAGCCGGAGATTGCTTTATTTGTGGGTTTTTTTTTCACAACTGAGAAAAATTAGATGAATCTACACCGTAATAATTCGGTCCCACCAGATTAACGGCTCATAAATTCTAATTAACGTGGTAATTTATAGGGAGTCTCAAATTAGTATAGGTATAGATACGATCTTGTGATATGGAAGTAATAAAAGCGACAGACTACATAATAAATGTCCTTATCACAAGTGGCAATATAAAGCGAAGTTCTTATATGCTAAGACTTTGTGCATCCAACCATAAAAAAACATGACAACCTCTGCTTCCCTCTGCGAAGGGCCTATCTTTTATTCTTATCTTATAAGTGTCAAGGTGAAATCCACCTTTCCTTTTTACATTATATCCTTTGGCAAACACATTGTGTTGGAAAGATCCTGACATATATACCCACTTGGATGTAAGTTTTCATGATCTATTACTGTTGACATTACCTGTCGGGGAAACGAATCTACGAGCACCTATGGGACCGGCGGACTGAGCCCCTTTCGGTTCGGCGGGGGCGAAGATCGAACGAAGAGCAGATCGAGGCGAAACACACGAGCAGTTTACCCAGGTTCGGGCCGCACCGATGCGTAAAACCCTACTCCTGCTTTGTGATTTGTATTGAGTTCTCGCTCGGGAGCGCTGGGAGCTACAGTACACACCAGCAGCTAACGAGACCGAGCTTGAGTGTTCTCCTCCTCTCTCCTCTACGTTGCGCATGGGCCTCCTTTTATATGCTCAAGGGGTCACCGACAGGTGGCAACGTAGACAAGGGTAAAAATGGAAAGGTGTTGCGGTTGGTACAACTACCTGTTACAGTGTATCATACCTAACTCTGACAGCAGGGGACAAGGGCATTAAATGCCCATCTGCGTCGCCCAAATAGTGCAAAAGGCACCGTCAGGGACGCCACCGCTCGCCACGATAGCAATCTTGTCAGCACCGCTTGCCACCGCGTACCGCTGGCTGCACAGCCTCTAGCCACGTACGCCTGGAAGGATCCTAGAGCGACACGTTGGTGGATGTGCTGGAGCGCGGGTATAGAGTGGTAGCTTGCCGCGGCAAGCGCCTTGCCGCGGTCGTTGCCTTGTCGCGTCCGGGAGCTTGCCGCCCACCGGGCCTTGCCGGGACGCGTGGCGCGTCGCGGCAAGTTCCTTGAAATGCCTTGGTTGGCCTTCTCGGCAAGCTCCTCTTGCCGGGGCCTTGTCTCCTTGGCTTGAATACTTTGTTCTTGAATGGCTCCAAAGGAACCACGGAGGACCCTTGCGGTCACCCGGCAAGCCTTGCCGCGGGATGCTGCAACTGCCCATGCACAAGTTCGGGATACTAGGGTACCCCTACTCTAGTACACCGACAGGAGCCCCCGGGAATGGGCCATACACGGTGCCGAGCGCTGTTGGGCCAGGCCCAAAACAGGGCACGGGCACGCGCCGCCTGGGTTACGCCGTATCTCTCTCTGTATCCACCGCGCCCTCCCCGAACGACGCGCGTTGAATGCGGCGTCGTGGGAGAGATCGTGGGTGGTATCTTTATTCGGAAAGACGGAACGTCCGCCCCCTCCCTCCTTATAAGCAGGGAAAACAGGGGCAGTTCGCCCACTCGCCAGTTGCTATTCCAATCTCGGAAACCTCCACTGCTCCCCCTTCTCCCCAAAGCTGAAAAGAGAGCAGCGCTTTGCCCTCCATCGCCACCAGGACCACCAACGCCGTCGACCTCCCCCACCACTTCCACCATGGCTCCGAAAGCCGACAAGGGGAAGGTTGTGAAGTCTACCAAGGCACAGCGGCCCGCGGCGCTGCGAAAGGAGCGGGCAATCTTCCCCCCCCCCCCCAAGCTCGCCGCGAGGGAGCTGAGGGAGTATTACTACCTCTTCTGGTCGACGGAGACGTGGGCGCATCCGCGCACGAAGGTACTTCCAGCCGTCACTTCGGAAATGGCTCCGAATGGATATCCCTTCTTCGCCTTGTTCTTCTACTGCGGGCTCTGCCCGCCTTTCTCTGAGTTTTTCTGTGATATTATGAACACCTACGGGTTCCGCCTCCTTGACTTCAGCCCCAATGCTATTTTGACCATGGCAGTTTTCGCACATCTCTGCAAAAACTTTGTCGGAGTCTATCCAAATGTAGCCATTTTTCGCCACTTCTTTATGCCCCGAGTTGAGAGAGGAGAGCCTTTATCAGGCGGAATCGCCTGGATCTCGAAAGCCGGCAAGAAGGAAGCTTATCTGGAGGGAGAATTCCGCGGCAAGTGGGAGGAATGGAGAGCAGACTGGTGCTGGATTGTCGAGGAGGACCCGCAGCCGTTTACCGCCCGGCGCCAAGCCCTAGTAGCGCGCGGCAGCGATTGGAGCAACGTGGCCCCGGAAGACGATAGGTTGAAGACTGCCATCACCCGGATCCAACGCCTCAGGCTTGCCGGGCTCACTGTAGGTGCGGTTGGCGAAGATTTTCTTCGCCGCCGCATCGCCCCCTTGCAGGAGAGGAGGAGACCTGCCTGGGACTTCAAGAATGCGGCGGACATCATGAGGCTGCGCCCGAGCCTCAACTTCAACTTCACTGTTCTGGAACTCAACGCGATGCTCCAGGAGCTGTTCAAGTACGACCCTCAACATCCCGAAGTGTTCAGGTTGCCGAAGGGTGTCGTTCCGCTGTGCAACAACTCCGCACTCGACCGCATCCGTGCAATGATGCCGCTGTGCGATTCGCATGGAATTGTCCCAACTTGGCAAGAGGATGAAGACGTCGTCGTGCAGGAGTTCTTTGACGGCTTGGTAGAAGTGTCGGTCTGCTCCGACGAACAGAAAAGCCTCACTCACACCACCACCGATGCGGAGATGAAACGCATCGCCACTAGGCTGGAAGAGGCGGCGGCAGCCGCAGCCGCGGGTGAGTTTGGATTCACCGTGGAGGAGGCAAAGGCAGCAGAGGCGGTAAGCCGTGCCGAGCGAGAGGAGCTTGCCGGCGAGGAAGAGCTTGCCGGGCATGACGTCGAGTTGAGCGAGCCCGCCGAGGATACGAGCGGCTCATTGGAGATCAACTCCTCTTCCTCCTCATCTTCAGACAGCTCATCGCAAGCAGAGCCCCTAGCTCCGCCAAGAAGGCGTCTCCGCAAGGCCGGGGACGTAGCGGAGCGGAAGACGAGTCGACAGTCGTCGCGCCGCATGACACGCTCCACCGCGGCAAGCACTGTTGCCGCGGGAGCACCTCACGCTGCTGCGGCAACTGGAGTGGGGTCCTCCCGGACCACCGCTTTTGCTCCTGCCGCTTCTCACGCCGCGGCGGCAGCCGGAGCGGGGTCGTCTCGGACCACCGCCACTGCTCCCGCCAAGCGGCCAAGGGAACCTACTCCTCCGCCTCCTCGCGCCGGAGGTGAGCCGGACTTCGACTTCTCCGCGTTCAGCTCCGATGAAGAAGAAGAAGAGTAAGATTCTCTGTTGTACTTGTAGTTCTTCAATTCTTGCTGTTTTGTCTTGAATCTCGTTTGCTTTACTCCGAACTTATTCCTTTTTAGGACTCTGGCCCAGAGAGCGGCGAAGAGAGCCAAGGTCCCGGCGCGTCCGGAGGTGATTATCGTCGAGGACGAACCCACCGCGACAGCAGAGGATGCGTCCGAGACCACCTTGCCAGACCCGGCAACCACCTTGCCGGACCCGGCGACTATTCTCCAGAGCAGCCCCCAGCGCAGCCCCCAGTGTAAGTATACGGTTCGCCTTCCGCTGTTAGGCGCGCATGGATGCTCTTTCTTTGCTGACATCTGATTGTTGGTTTGTGTAGGAGCAGAGCAGCCCCACCAGGAGCGCCCGGGGGCCGCCCCTGACATGCCATCTGCTTCGACTACGCCGCCAAGGGAGAGTTCTCCGGCAAGGGAGAGTTCTCCGGCAAGGAAGAGTTCTCCGGCAAGGGAGAGTTCTCCGGCAAGGGACAGCACCAGCGGCCCCCCGGCGGCGGAGACTACGACTACAGAACCCGGTGCAGGTAATCCTCTCGCTTCAGAACTTCCCTTGGGTTCTTCTTCTTTTGATTTTCTTTTTGGATATTTGCTTGACTTTTCTCCCTTTTCTGGCCGTCAGACCCATCTGCTGCGGAGCCGATGGAGACCGAGGTTGCTGCCGACGACGCCGCTGCCACCGAAGAAGCAGCTGGCGCTGATGATCCCGCCGGCGACGAGGCCGCCAAAGCTGCCACCGCAGAAGCCGGCAAGGGGTCTGGCGATCGCAATGACGGCCCTGAGGCCGCTGGAGCGCCAGGCGCTACGCCGACCGTCGACCCTTCCGCCGCTGCCGCAGCATCTGGCTCCGAAGAGCCCCAGCCAGGCGTCTACTTGAAGGCCGGCGATGGCGTCTTCATCAACCTCCCCTGGGCGTCAAGCTCCGGGGCGCCGGTCGAAGGAGAAAGCTTCGATGGAGAGGTGCTCACCTCCGCTGGGCTGACGCTGGTTGATGCGCCGAGCAGCAGCAGCGGCGAGCCTGAGGAGGAGCGGCTGCTGCGGAAGCTGGTGTCGCTCTACCGTGCTCAGCAAGCCAAGCTGGAATCCCAAGAGGCGCTTGTCGCGAAGGCGGGAGTGGACATCGAGAAGCGCGCGGAGGAGCTCCGGGGTCTTAACCAGGATGCTCTCCGGTCCCTGGCAGAGGAGCGGGCGCAACTCGTCGGGGAGCAGAAGGCCTTCCACCTCGAGAAGGCTGAAGTCGACGAACAACAGCGGCTTGCCGCTGAGAAGCTGTCTGCGCAGGAGGGCGAGCTGGCGCAGCGGAAGGTTAACCTCGACAGCCACGAGGAGGAGCTTGCCGCGCGCGAGCAAACATTCGGCGGAGCCCTCAAGCAAGCAGAGGATGCTGCCGCAGCTGCCGAAGCGGCCAAGAAGGAGCTGGAGATGAAGGTGACGCGGCTGGAGGCCGATCTCAAGGCGAGCGGTGAGGAGCTTGCCGCGCTCAAGTGTGAGCGGGAGAAGGACACCTACAGCTTGTCAGAGCTGCAGGTTTGTCTCTCCGAGAAGGGCAAGGAACATGGCGCCGCCAAGGACTCCAACGCAGATCTTGAGTTGAAGCTGACTACTTTGACCAAGACGCTGGACGGCGCCAGGGAGCAGGAGGTGGCTTTGAAGAAGAAGATCAAGGCCGATGAGGCGCTGCTGGCGAGTGCTGCTGCCGCCCAGAACGCTTTTAAGGAGAATGTGGAGCACTGGACGGAGGGTCTCGTGGATGCTGCCGCAGACATTGACAGGGAGCTGGCGCAGCTGGGGATGGAGGATCTCGGGTATCCCTCCAATGATAACCTCCAACCCAGCGCCAAGCTCACCTTGTTCTTCAAAGGCGTGGCGACGGCCCTCCAGCGACTCCGGGAGAAGATTCCAAAGCATCTGGCCGACGAGTCGCGCAAGATCTGCGCGGGAGCTCTTCAAAAGGTGTTGGTGAAGGTGGACTTCCGCAACCCGGGCCTCAACCTCACCAACGTCCTCAAGACCCTGCCGCCGGATGCTGATCTGGATGCGCTCAAGACCCTTATCGCACCCATTGTAGACAAGGTGAGCGGGATCAAGAGGATTGAGGGCGATCGCGTAGACTAGGTCGCCCGTTTTCTTCTTTTCTTGTCGCTGTTGGTCATGTTACGAGAACAATCTGTTAGAGCCGCGACAAGCTATCTTATAATATAACTCTATTTTGGGTAATGATCGCAATGTTATTTCCTTTACTTGATTCCTTCCTTTGTATGTTTTTGCCCTACGCTTTTAGGGAACTTGCCGGCGCAGGCACCTTAGCCACGAGCGCTGAGTGCGGGACGTCAGCAGCCTGCTGGCGGTGCCGTTACCGACAAGAAACCTTGTCGCAACTAGTCGTAGCGCGCTTAAGTTGTTGAGCGGACTCGAAACAAAGTAACGGCGCAACTAGCTACGAGTTGGTTCCTCCGCGCACAGGTTTTCCATACAAAGCACGGTCGTTCAAGGAAGATAACTTAAAAAATTTAAAAATGTGATTGCTCAAACTTTGGCAACTTAGCTTTTCTGTCGTTTGCTTCCCGATAAGGCGAAACCTTCTTGAACGACGCCTGGTCCATACCATTATCTTCTCCTTTCCCCCTGGCAAACTTGTGGGCGAGGGAACCTTCCTTTCCTTGAGAAAAAATAAAGAAGAGAAAATAAAGATATGGAGCCTTATGGCTCGTTGTTGCTTACCGGGGGAAGGTGCTGCACAAAGTGTCAGATAACACATGCAAAAAATAGAAAGCATGAAATTGACAAGATGTGCGAAGCACATGAGCTTTACTTATGCACAGGGTCTGCGCCTGGCTTTGTACAAAGGATCACATGCAACAGCGGCAAGACTTGTACAAAAGGTGGTTGCCGGAACAGGTTCCGGCAACCGCGCCTTACGGGTAAAACTTACGAAGATGCTCAATGTTCCAGGAGTTGCTCACCGGAATGCCATCTTCGGTCTCAAGGCGGACAGCGCCAGGCCTAGTGACTCGTTTCACCCGGTAAGGGCCTTCCCACTTCGGCGTCAACTTGTTGGAATTCTTGGCGGACTGAACGCGCCCAAGAACAAGGTCGCCTTCCTCGAGACTTCTGGCGTTAACTTTGTGGCTATGGTAGCGGTGCAATGTTGGGGAACGTAGTATTTTAAAATTTTCCTACGATCACGCAAGATCTATCTACCAGATGCATAGCAACGAGAGGGAAGAGTGTGTCTACGTACCCTTGTAGACCGGAAGCGGAAGCGTCAAGTGACGCGGTTGATGTAGTCGAACTTCTTCGCGATTCAACCGATCAAGCACCGAACGTACGGCACCTCCGCGTTCAGCACACGTTCAGCTTGATGATGTCCCACGAGCTCTTGATCCAGTTGAGCTTCACGGGAGAGTTTCGTCAGCACGACGGCGTGGTGACGGATATGATGTATCTACCGGCGCAGGGCTTCGCCTAAGCACTGCAACGGTATGACCGAGGTGTGTTTCTGTGGAGGGGGCACCGCACACGGCTGGAACAATTCAACTTGTGTGTCTTTGGGTGCCCCCTTGCCCCCGTATATAAAGGAGCAAGAGGGGAGGGCCGGCCGGCCTCCTATGGTGCGGCTAGGGCAATCCTACTAGGAATAGGATTGCAATCCTATTCCTAGTAGGAGCCCACCAAGAAGGAAGAGAGGGAAAGGAAAAGAGGGAGAGGTGGCGCCCCCCCCCCCCAATCCTAGTCCAACTAGGATCCCTAGGTGGGGCGCCGGCCAGCCTCTATGAGCTGCCTCTCTCCTTTCCTCAAGGCCCACTATGGACCATCCCCCCTCGTAGGGGGTTCTGGTAACCCCCTCCGGCAATCCAGTTAAATCCGAAACTTTTCCGGAACACTTCCGGTGTCCGAATATAGTCATCCAATATATCAATCTTTATGTCTCGGACATTCCGAGACTCCTCGTCATGTCCGTGATCTCATCCGAGACTCCGAACTACCTTCGGTATATCAAAACTCATAAACTCATAATACCGATCGTCATCAAACGTTAAGCGTGCGGACCCTACGGGTTCGAGAACTATGTAGACATGACCGAGACTCATCTCCGGTCAATAACCAATAGCGGAACCTGGATGTTCATATTGGCTCCTACATATTCTACGAAGATCTTTTATCGGTCAAAACTGCATAACAACATACGTTGTTCCTTTTGTCATCGGTATGTTACTTGCCCGAGATTCGATCGTCGGTATCTCCATACCTAGTTCAATCTCGTTACCGGCAAGTCTATTTACTCGTTCTGTAACACATCATCTCGTGACTAACTCATTAGTCTTTTGCTTGCAAGGCTTATTGTGATGTGTGTTACCGAGAGGGCCCAGAGATACCTCTCCGACACTCGGAGTGACAAATCCTAATCTTGATCTATGCCAACACCACGAATACTTTCGGAGACACCTGTAGAGCATCTTTATGATCACCCAGTTACGTTGTGACGTTTGATAGCACACAAGGTGTTCCTACGGTATTCGGGAGTTGCATAATCTCATAGTCATAGGAACATGTATAAGTCATGACGAAAGCAATAGCAGTAAAACTAAACGATCATAGTGCTATGCTAACGGATGGGTCTAGTCCATCACATCATTCTCCTAATGATGTGATCCCGTTGATCAAATGACAACTCATGTCTATGGTTAGGAAACATAACCATCTTTGATCAATGAGCTAGTCTAGTAGAGGCATACTAGGGACACTCTGTTTTGTCTATGTATTCACACATGTACTAAGTTTCCGGTTAATACAATTCTAGCATGAATAATAAACATTTATCATGATATAAGGAAATATAAGTAACAACTTTATTATTGCCTCTAGGGCATATTTCCTTCAGTCTCCCACTTGCACTAGAGTCAATAATCTAGCTCACATCGCCATGTGATTTAATACCGATAGTTCACATCGTTATGTGAATAACACCCATAGTTCACATCGCCATGTGACCAACACCCAAAGGGTTTACTAGAGTCAATAATCTAGTTCACATCGCTATATGATTAATACCCAAGAGTAATAAGGTGTGATCATGTTTTGCTTGTGAGAGAAGTTTAGTCAACGGGTCTGTCACATTCAGATCCGTATGTATTTCGCAAATTTCTATTTCTACAATGCTCTGCACAGAGCTACTCTAGCTAATTGCTCCCACTTTCAATACGCATCCAGATTGATACTTAGAGTCATCTGGATTTAGTGTCAAAGCTTGCATCGGCGTAACCCTTTACGACGAAATCTTTATCACCTCCATAATCGAGAAACATTTCCTTAGTCATCCAGTTACTAAGGATAATTTTGACCGCTGTACAGTGATCTACTCCTGGATCACTATTGTACCCCCTTGACAAACTCATGGCAAGGTACACAACATGTTTGGTACACAGCATGGCATACTTTATAGAACCTATGGCTAAGGCATAGGGAATGACTTTCATTCTCTCTATATTTTTCTGCCGTGCTCTGGCTTTGAGTCTTACTCAACTTCATACCTTACAAGTCAGGCAAGAACTCCTTCTTTGACTGATCAATTTTGAACTACTTCAAAATCTTATCAAGGTATGTACTCATCGAAAGTCTTATCAAGCGTCTTGATCTATCTCTATAGATCTTGATGCCCAATATGTAAGCAACTTCACCAAGGTCTTTCTTTGAAAAAACTCCTTTCAAACACTCCTTTATGCTTTCCAGAAAATTCTACATCATTTCCGATCGACAATATGTCATTCACATATACTTATCAGAAAGGTTGTAGTGCTCCCACTCACTTCTTGTAAATACAGGCTTCACCGCAAGTCTGTATAAATCTATATGCTTTGATCAACTTATCAAAGCGTATATTCCAACTCCGAGATGCTTGCACCAGTCCATAGATGGATCGCTGGAGCTTGCACATTTTGTTAGCACCTTTAGGATTGACAAAACCTTCTGGTTGCATCATATACAAGTCTTCTTTAATAAATCCATTAAAGAATGCAGTTTTGTTATACATTTGCCAGATTTCATAAAATGCGGCAATTGCTAACATGATTCGGACAGACTTAAGCATCGCTACGGGTGAGAAGGTCTCATCGTAGTCAACTCCTTGAACTTGTCGAAAACCTTTCGCAACAAGTAGAGCTTTGTAAACAGTAACATTACCGTCAACGTCAGTCTTCCTCTTGAAGATCCATTTATTTTCGATGGCTTGCCGATCATCGGGCAAGTCAACCAAAGTCCACACTTTGTTCTCATACTTGGATCCCATCTCAGATTTCATGGCCTCAGGCCATTTTGCGGAATCTGGGCTCATCATTGCTTCCTCATAGTTCGTAGGTTCATCATGGTCCAGTAACATGACTTCCAGAACCGGGTTGCCGTACCACTCTGATGCGGAACGAACTCTGGTTGATCTACGAAGTTCAGCAGAAACTTGATCTGAAGTTTCATGATCATCATCATTAGCTTCCTCACTAATTGGTGTAGGAATCACTGGAACTAGTTTCTGTGATGTTCCACTTTCCAATTCGGGAGAAGGTACAATTACCTCATCAAGTTCTACTTTCCTCCCACTCAGTTCTTTCGAGAGAAACTCCTTCTCTAGAAAGGATCCATTCTTAGCAACGAATATCTTGCCTTCGGATCTGTGATTGAAGGTGTACCCAACAGTCTCTTTTGGGTATCCTATGAAGACACATTTCTCCGACTTGGGTTCGAGCTTATCAGGTTGAAGCTTTTTCACATAAGCATCGCAGTCCCAAACTTAAAGAAATGACAACTTAGGTTTCTCGTTAAACCACAGTTCATACGGTGTCATCTCCACGGATTTAGATGGTGCTCTATTTAACGTGAATGTAGCTGTCTCTAATGCATAACCCCAAAAGAGATAGTGATAGATCGGTAAGAGACATCATCGATCGCACCATACCTAATAAAGTACGGTTATGACGTTCGGACACACCATTACACTGTGGTGTTCCAGGTGGCGTGAGTAGTGAAACTATTTCACATTGTTTTTACTGAAGACCAAACTCGCTAACTCAAATATTTTACCTCTACAATCATATCGTAGAAACTCTTATTTTCTTGTTACGATGATTCTCCACTTCACTCTGAAATTCTTTGAACTTTTCAAATGTTTCAGACTCGTGCTTCATTAAGTAGATATACCCATATCTGCTCAAATCATCAGTGAAGGTCAGAAAATAACGATACCTGCCGCGAGCTTCAACACTCATTGGTCCGCATACATCAGTATGTATGATTTCCAACAAATCTGTTGCTCGCTCCATTGTTCCGGAGAACGGAGTTTTAGTCATCTTGCCTATGAGGCAAGGTTCGCAAGCACCAAGTGATTCATAATCAAGTGATTCCAAAAGTTCATCACCATGGAGTTTCTTCATGCGCTTTACACCATTATGACCTAAACGGCAGTGCCACAATAAGTTGCACTATCATTATTAACCTTGCATCTTTTGGCTTCAATATTATGAATATGTGTATCACCACGATCGAGATCCAACAAACTATTTTCATTGGGTGTATGCCCATCGAAGGTTTTATTCATGTAAACAGAATAACAATTATTCTATGACTTTAAATGAATAACCGTATTGCAACAAATATGATCAAATCATATTCATGCTCAACGCAAATGCCAAATAACATTTATTTAGGTTTTACACTAATCCCGAAAGTATAGGGAGTGTGCGATGATGATCATATCAATCTTGGAACCACTTCCAACACACATCGTCACTTCACTTTTAACTAGTCTCTGTTCATTCTGCAATTCTCGTTTCGAGTTACTAATTTTAGCAACTGAACCGGTATCAAATACCCAGGGGTTGCTATGAACACTAGTAAAGTACACATCAATAATCTGTATATCAAAATATATCTTTGTTCACTTTGCCATCCTTCTTATCCGCCAAGTATCTAGGGCAGTTCCACTTCCAGTGACTATTTCCTTTGAAGTAGAAGCACTTAGTTTCAGGCTTGAGTTTTAGCTTTGGGTTTCTTCACGGGAGTGACAACTTGCTTGTCATTCTTCTTGAAGTTCCCCTTCTCTCCCTTTGCCCTTTACTTGAAACAAGTGGTCTTGTTAACCATCAACACTAGATGCTTTTTCATGATTTCTTCCATCGCCGACTTCAGCATCGCGATTAGCTCGGGAATTCCTTTCGTCATCCCTTGCATATTATAGTTCATCACGAAGTTCTACTAACTTGGTGATAGTGACTAGAGAACTTTGTCAATTACTATCTTATCTGGAAGATTAACTCCCACTAGATTCAAGTAATTGTAGTACCCAAATAATCTGAGTACATGCTCACTGGTTGAGCTATTCTCCTCCATCTTGTAGGCAAAGTACTGTCAGAAGTCTTATACCTCTCGACACGGGCATGAGTATGAAATACTAATTTCAACTCTTGGAACATCTTATATGCTCCGTGGCGTTCAAAACGTTTTTGAAGTCCCGGTTCTAAGCCGTAAAGCATGGTGCACTTAAACTATCAAGTAGTCATCATACCGAGCTTTTGTCAAAACGTTCATAACGTCTACATCTGCTCCTGCAATAGGTCTGTCACCTAGCGGTGCATCAAGGACATAATTCTCTGTGCAGCAATGAGGATAATCCTCAGATCACGAAACAATTCCGCATCATTGCTACTAACATCTTTCAACTTAGTTTTCTCTAGGAACATATAAAAAATAAACGGGGAGCAACATCGTGAGCTATTGATCTACAACATAGATATGCTAATACTACGAGGACTAAGTTCATGATAAATTAAAGTTCAATTTAATCATATTACTTAAGAACTCCCACTTAGATAGACATCCCTCTAGTCATCTAAATGATCACGTGATCCAAATCAACTAAACCATGTCCGATCATCACGTGAGATGGATTAGTCTCAATGGTGAACATCTTATGTTGATCATATCTACTATATGATTCACGCTCGACCTTTTGGTCTCCAGTGTTCCGAGGCCATATCTGCATATGCTAGGCTCGTCACGTTTAACCCGAGTATTCTGCGTGTGCAAAACTGGCTTACACCCGTTGTATTTGAACGTAGAGCTTATCACACCCGATCATCACGTGGTGTCTCGGCACGACGAACTTTCGCAACGGTGCATACTCAGGGAGAACACTTATACCTTGAAATTTAGTGAGGGATCATCTTATAATGCTACCGTCGTTCTAAGCAAAATAAGAAGCATAATAAGATAAACATCACATGCAATCAAAATATGTGACATGATATGGCCATCATCATCTTGTGCTTTTGATCTCCATCTCCAAAGCACCGTCATGATCACCTTCGTCACCGGCGCAACACCTTGATCTCCATCGTAGCATCGTTGTCGTCTCGCCAACTATTGCTTCTACGACTATCGCTACCGCTTAGTGATAAAGTAAAGAAATTACATGGCGATTGTATTTCATACAATAAAGTGACAACCATATGGCTCCTGCCAGTTGCCGATAACATTACGAAACATGATCATCTCATACAAAACCGTATAACTCATCATGTCTTGACCATATCACATCACAACATGCCCTGCAAAAACAAGTTAGACGTCCTCTACTTTGTCGTTGCAAGTTTTACGTGGCTGCTACGGGCTTAGCAAGAACCGTTCTTACCTACGCATACAAAACCACAACGATGTTTCGTCAAGTATGTGTTGTTTTAACCTTCACATGGACCGGGTGTAGCCACACTTGATTCAGCTAAAGTGAGAGAAACAGACACCCGCCAGTCACCTTTAAGCAACGAGTGCTCGTAACGGTGAAACCAGTCTCGCGTAAGCGTACGCGTAATGTCGGTCCGGGCCGCTTCATCTCACAATACCGCCGAAGCAAAGTATGACATGCTGGTAAGAAGTATGACTAGTATCGCCCACAACTCATTGTGTTCTACTCGTGCATATCATCTACGCATAGACCTGGCTCTGATACCACTATTGGGGAACGTAGTATTTTAAAATTTTCCTACGATCACGCAAGATCTATCTACCAGATGCATAGCAATGAGAGGGAAGAGTGTGTCTACGTACCCTTGTAGACCGGAAGCGGAAGCGTCAAGTGACGCGGTTGATGTAGTCGAACTTCTTCGCGATTCAACCGATCAAGCACCGAACGTACGGCACCTCCGCGTTCAGCACACGTTCAGCTTGATGACGTCCCACGAGCTCTTGATCCAGTTGAGCTTCACGGGAGAATTTCGTCAGCACGACGGCGTGGTGACGGATATGATGTATCTACCGGAGCAGGGCTTCGCCTAAGCACTGCAACGATATGACCGAGGTGTGTTTCTGTGGAGGGGGGCACCGCACACGGCTGGAACAATTCAACTTGTGTGTCTTTGGGTGCCCCCTTGCCCCCGTATATAAAGGAGCAAGAGGGGAGGGCCGGCCGGCCTCCTATGGTGTGGCTAGGGCAATCCTACTAGGAATAGGATTGCATTCCTATTCCTAGTAGGAGTCCACCAAGAAGGAAGAGAGGGAAAGGAAAAGAGGGAGAGGTGGCGCCCCCCCAATCCTAGTCCAACTAGGATCCCTAGGTGGGGCGCCGGCCAGCTCTATGGGCTACCTCTCTCCTTTCCTCAAGGCCCACTATGGACCATCCCCCCTCGTAGGGGGTTCCGGTAACCCCCTCCAGCAATCCAGTTAAATCCGAAACTTTTCCGGTGTCTGAATATAGTCATCCAATATATCAATCTTTATGTCTCGGACATTCCGAGACTCCTCGTCATGTCCGTGATCTCATCCGGGACTCCGAACTACCTTAGGTACATCAAAACTCATAAACTCATAATACCGATCGTCATCAAACGTTAAGCGTGCGGACCCTACGGGTTCGAGAACTATGTAGACATGACCGAGACTCATCTCCGGTCAATAATCAATAGCGGAACCTGGATGTTCATATTGGCTCCTACATATTCTACGAAGAACTTTTATCGGTCAAAACCGCATAACAACATACGTTGTTCCTTTTGTCATCGGTATGTTACTTGCCCGAGATTCTATCGTTGGTATCTCCATACCTAGTTCATTCTCGTTACTGGCAAGTCTCTTTACTCGTTCCGTAACACATCATCTCGTGACTAACTCATTAGTCTTTTGCTTGCAAGGCTTATTGTGATGTGTGTTACCGAGAGGGCCCAGAGATACCTCTCCGACACTCGGAGTGACAAATCCTAATCTTGATCTATGCCAACACCACGAATACTTTCGGAGACACCTGTAGAGCATCTTTATGATCACCCAGTTACGTTGTGACGTTTGATAGCACACAAGGTGTTCCTACGGTATTCGGGAGTTGCATAATCTCATAGTCATAGGAACATGTATAAGTCATGAAGAAAGCAATAGTAGTAAAACTAAACGATCATAGTGCTATGCTAACGGATGGGTCTAGTCCATCACATCATTCTCCTAATGATGTGATCTCGTTGATCAAATGACAACTCATGTCTGTGGTTAGGAAACATAACCATATTTGATCAATGAGCTAGTCTAGTAGAGGCATACTAGGGACACTCTGTTTTGTTTATGTATTCACACATGTACTAAGTTTCCGGTTAATACAATTCTAGCATGAATAATAAATATTTATCATGATATAAGGAAATATAAATAACAACTTTATTATTGCCTCTAGGGCATATTTCCTTCACGCAAAGCTTGCTGGTAGCGAGCAGCTCGTACAGCAGCCTGAAGACGGTCTTCCTCAAGGAGCAGCGCGTCATCTTGTCGCAGCTGCTCTTGCTCAAGCTCATCATAAGCGAGCACTCGAGGTGACCCGTATACGAGTTCCGTGGGGAGAACTGCCTCTGCTCCATAGACTAGAGCGAAAGGTGTCTGGCCGGTGGCTCGATTTGGCGTCGTCCTGATCGACCAAAGAACCACCGGCAGCTCCTCAATCCAGTTTCTTCCGCACTTGCGCAGCCTGTCGAAAGTCCTGGTCTTGAGCCCACGCAGCACTCCAGCATTTGCCCTCTCCGCTTGACCGTTGCTTCTCGGGTGAGCAACAGAAGCGAAGCAAACCTTGGCGCCAAGATCTTGGACGTACTGCATGAAGGTGCGGCTCGTGAATTGCGTACCGTTGTCGGTGATGATCCTGTTAGGGATCCCGAAGCGGCAAACAATCGACCTGAAGAACTTGACTGCTGACTGTGCTGTCACCTTCCTCACTGCTTCCACTTCCGGCCACTTTGTGAACTTGTCGATTGCAACATACAAGTACTCAAAGTCCCCGATTGCTCGGGGAAAGGGGCCGAGGATGTCGAGCCCCCAGACCAAAAATGGCCAGGATAAAGGGATCGTCTGGAGAGCTTGAGCTAGCTGGTGTATCTGCTTGGAATGGAACTGGCACGCTTCACACTTGGTTACTTGTGCAGTTGCATCCTGGAGGGTTGTCGGCCAAAAGAATCCTTGCCTGAATGCTTTGCCGGCAAGTGCTCTTGCGCCAATGTGGTGACCACATATGCCTCCATGTATCTCTGCCAACAGCTTTTGTCCGCCTTCCCGGTGAATACACTTCAATTTCACACCGTTGAGTCTTCTTCTGTACAGTGTGTTGTCGACAAACTGGTACATACTTGACTGCCGGGCTACTCTTTCCGCTTCTTCTTGCTCTTCGGGAAGTTCTCCTGTCTGAAGGAAACGGACAATCTACTGTGCCCATGCTGGAGCTTGTGGCTCGACAACAAGGACTAAAGGCACATCTGCTGCTGCGGGAACATCCGCTTCTACGGCGAGGACATGCGGCTCAGCCGAAGCTTGACGTTCCCCAACAAGCTTGCCGGAGCAAAACTTGTCGGGAGCCTCTGCTTCAATGGAACAAACCCTAGGGCTTGCCGGAGCAGACTGCTCCTCAGCACTCTTGGCGTTGATCTTGGGGACCTTCTTGGCGGCGGCTTGGGGAAGCTCTGCCGGAAAATAGTCACCAAAAATCAACTTCCTCTTCTTCCTCTGTCCAGTTGATGGCGTTACAGACGGTTGAGTCAGCTTGAGCACAAAGATCCCTGGTTCCACAGGTAACTTAAGTGCGGCGCACTTCAACAGGCCATCGGCAATGTCGTTCTGAGCTCTTGGAACATGTTCCATCTGTAGGCCGTCAAAGTGCTCTTCTAGCTTTCTCACTTCATCAACGTATGCTTCCATCAACGGACTCTGATAACTCTTGTTCACTTGGTGGACGACAAGCTACGAGTCACCCCTGACAATGAGCTTCTTGATCCCAAGGTCTGCCGCGATCCTGAGACCGGCAAGCAAACCTTCATACTCTGCGGTATTGTTTGTTGCTTGCTCCTTGGGAAAGTGCATCTGGACTACGTACTTGAGGTGCTCTCCGGTGGGTGCAACAAGCAGCACGCCAGCACCGGTGCCTTGCAGCGAAAAGGCACCATCAAAGTACATCAGCCACTCTTTGCTTGCTTCCTTGACGGGGATGCTCATTTCTGGAATTTCTTCATCTGGTGTTGGTGTCCACTCTGCTATGAATTCTGCCAATGCTCTGCTTTGGATAGCTGAAGTTCTCTCAAACTTGAGGCCAAAGCTTGACAGTTCCAGTGCCCACTCAACAATCCTGCCTATTGCTTCTGGATTCTGCAGTATCCTCTTCAGCGGAAAACGAGTGACGACTGTTATCTCATGTGCTTGGAAGTAATGGCGCAGCTTTCTCGAGGCCATGAGAAGGTCGAAAAGCAATTTCTGCACACTAGAGTACCTTGACCTAGCCCCCTGCAGAAGGGAACTGACAAAGTAAACTGGGCGCTGCACCATTTTCTTCTATATCTCCTCGCGCGCCTGCGCAGATCCATCTTTGTCTGGACCAGAGCTTGTCGGGGAAGCCCCCTGCTTGTCGCTGGATGCGCCTGTCGTGGTTGCTGGCTCATCGTCTGCCTCCCTCTCCTCTACTAACGCAGCACTAACCACTTGATTGGTTGCCGCTATATATAGCAGCAACTTCTCTTGTGGCTTAGGTGCGACAAGTGTTGGAGTGGAGGACAGGTATCTCTTCAAGTCTTGCAGCGCAGCCTCCGCTTCCGGAGTCCATTTCATTGGACCTGCCTTTTTCAATATTTTGAAAAACGGCAGGGCGCGCTCAGCAGACTTAGAGATAAACCTGCTGAGAGCAGCCATGCAACCGGCGAGTCTTCGCACATCCTTGACGCGCTTTGGTGCTTCAATCTGCTCAATGGCCTTGATCTTGTCGGGATTGGCTTCAATTCCCCGCTGAGACACGAAGAACCCGAGAAGCTTGCCGGAAGGGACTCCAAACACACACTTCTTGGGGTTGAGCTTGAGGCTGATCTTGCGCAGATTTGCAAAGGTCTCGTCTAAATCTTGAATCAGAGTTGCCTTGTCCTTGCTCTTGACCACTATGGCATCCATGTAGGCTTCCACATTTCTGTGTATTTGTGGCTCAAAAGCGGCATGGACTACCCTTGCAAATGTTGAACCAGCATTCTTTAAACCGAAAGGCATCCGTATGAAACAGTACATGCCACATGGAGTGATGAATGCGGTCTTCTCCTCATCCTCTTATGCCATGAAGATCTGATGGTATCCTGAGTATGCGTCAAGAAATGAAAGCAAGTCACATCCGGCCGTGGAGTCAACAATCTGGTCAATGCGCGGCAAGGGAAATGGGTCTTTGGGACAAGCTTTATTGACATCGGTAAAGTCGATACAAAGCCTCCATTTCCCGTTTGCCTTGCGCACGACTACAGGATTGGCCAACCACGTAGGATGGAGCACTCCTCTGACAAGGCCTGCTGCTTCCAACTTCTTGATCTCTTCTGTGATGAATTATTGGCGCTCCACTGCCTGCTTCCTGACTTTCTGCTTGACGGGCCGCGCATGAGGATAGACGGCAAGATGGTGCTCAATTACTTTCCTGGGAACACCGGGGATGTCAGACGGTTGCCACGCAAACACGTCGACGTTCGCCCGCAGGAAAGCAATGAGCGCGCTTTCCTATTTAGGGTCAAGAGTGGCACTGATGGTGAAGGTACCACCAGTGCCGTCCTCCTTGGCGGACACCTTCTTGGTCTCTGGCGGAGCTGCCATTGTCTTCTTACACTTGCCGGTGGAGCTCGATGGTGCGTCCTCGACGGTAGCGCAGCACTCCGAAGAGGTGCGCTTGCCGGAGTGGGCATCAGAACTCTTGCCGGACTTGGTCTTCTTCTTCCCCCCGGGAGCTTCAACGACTGGTGACTTGCGATCTGTTGCGGCTATCGCTTCTCGGTAGATCTTGTCGGCGCAGATAAGAGCATCCTTCTTGTCGCCGGGGACAGAGATGACACTTATCGGGCCTGGCATCTTCAGCATGTTGTATGCGTAGTGAGAGGCTGCCATGAACTTGGCGAGTGCTGGACGGCCGAGTATCCCATTGTAAGGCAATGGAAAATCGGCAACGTCAAAAGTGACCCTCTCAGTCCTGAAGTTCAACTCGCTGCCAAATGTCACCGGCAACGTGATCTTCCCCTTCGGCTTGCTCCTTCCCGGGTTGATTCCTTGGAACGTGCCGGTCTCTTCGAGCTCGCTGTCAGGGATCTGGAGTTTCTGGAGTACAGTGGAGGAGATCAGGTTCAAGCCGGCCCCGCCGTCAACTAGCATCTTAGTTACCTTGAGGTTGCGGATAGTTGGTGAAACCAACATCGGCAAGCACCCGACCGCAGTTGTGCGATCAGGGTGGTCCTCAATATCAAAGATGATAGGCGTGCTGGACCATTTCAGAAGCTTGCATGACTCGACAGGTGGTTCTGCCGCATTGACTTCCCGCACCCACTGCTTGAGTTGGCGGTGTGAAGTATGCAGAGAAGCACCGCCGTCAACGCACGAGACCTCTGTGGCTTTCTGGAACTCCTGCTCACTGGTCTCGACATCATCCATGTCTTCATCGTCGTCGTCATCTTCATCCTGGTCGCGGCCGCGGGGAGGTCTGTCTCCTTGCCGCTGCTTGGCCTTGCCGCGTCGTCCTCCCCGGCCGGCGCGCTTCTTGCCGGATCCTCTAGCATCTCCTTGGGCCTTCTCCTTGTCGTGTCATTCGTATTCATCCTTTTGCAGCTCGACAAGCTGCTCGACCTTCTTGCAGCTCTGGAGGTCATGGCCCTTGGTGCGGTGGATCTTGCAGTACTACTTGTTGGTGCCGTCCTGCTTGTTGGCGACCGCCACAGCCTGGCAGTTGGTGCATGCGGCAATCTCCTTGCCGGAACTACCAGCTTTGGCTTTCTTGGCGCCACCTCCATTGCCGGACTGCTCAATGACTAGCACATCTTTGCCTTTCATCATCTTGTTGTTCCGTCGCCGGTTTTTCTTTGCCGGGGCAGCATCCTCGCTGTCAGATCCTCCTGCTCCTGTATTCTCTCCGGGGAGTTTCCTCCCTTCCTCAGCACGTGCACACTTGTCGGCCAGGGCATACAGCTCACTGACGTCTCTGATCTTGCACATCGCCATCTCCTCCCGCATCCTGCGGTTACGCACGTTCTGATGGAACGCGCTGATGACCGCGGTAGGGTGGACATCTAGGATGTTATGCTGTACACGGCTGAATCTCTGAATGTACTTGCGTAGGGGCTCTCCTTCCTTCTGGGCGAGCAGATGAAGGTCACTCTCTTGGCCATGAGGTTTGTGGCCGCCTGTAAAGGCATCGAAAAACTGATGGCATAAGTCTGTCCAGGAGGATATGGAGTTGTCCGGCAAGTGCATGAGCCAGGACCTGACGTTGGGCTTGAGCACCAGCGGGAAGTAGTTGGCAAGGATCTTGTCGTCCCGCCCCCCGGTAGCTTGCACCGCAATGGTGTAGATGCTGAGGAACTCCGACGGATGCGACTTGCCGTCGTACTTCTCTGGTACGTCCGGCTTGAAATTCTTCTTGCTGGGCCACTGGACTTGCCGCAACTCACGAGTAAACGCAGGGCAACCTACCGCGTACGGCAAGTTGCCTGGTTCCCCTGGCGCATGTAAGTCGACAGAGGGCCCAGCGCGCTGGTCTGATTGACGCCGCGCTTCTCTTCGGCGCTCGATGCGAGTACGAGCGTCTTCTTGCTGTCGTTCGTGAAGAACTTGGTGTTGATCACGACGAGCTCGTGGATCTGATGACGCGGTGGAGTCGCTGTCGAGGTGGATCCGGTGAGTCGGCGATCTTGGCCTTCGGGGTGGAGAGTGCACGGTGGTTGCACCCCCACCGGTCTTGTCACCACCAGTTCGTGCCTGGCTAACTTGCCGCGGCTGCGATGTACTCGGCTGCCGTGGAGTGTCGCCGTTGGCGAAGCCGATGAGACTCTGAATGGTGGCCCTCCAGTCGTCGATCTTGTCTGCCGTTGGAGGGTAGTCCAGGAGCAGTTGAGCTCGCGCCAAAGCTTCTGCTGAAGTGGCGGGTAGCGGTGGCAAACGGTGTGAGGAGCGGGATATGCTCGGACTTCTAACTATGTTAGAAGGAGCAGTATCCCGTCCAGGCGACCGTGCCCTGCTCGTACCAGCATGTTGGCGTGCATGCTGGTCTTGAGCACTCCGAGATCCACCAGCTCGATCTTGGTCCAGCAAACGTATGATACCGTGAGTACCATGACGCTACCGGTCCCGCGCCTCCTGAGATGGGCACGGTGCATGTACGGACGCCGAGGTCTTGGAGTGCGCCCGGTCGTTGTGGAAGTCGACTACGCCGGCCTTGTCCTTGGACCTGGTAGCACCGTGAGCTCCCTCGTCGATGCCCATTCTTCCGCCGGCGTCTACCCCACCAGCCGTTTGCTCCGGCGGTGGTGGGTTCGACGCGGACGGAGCAGCCGCCTCCGAAGCCGTCTTCTTCGGCGGCATGTCGATGTAGACGATGAAGATCTAGCTCGTGTGAACGCCGGATCAGGTTCACACAACCTCGATGCCCCCTACCTGGCGCGCCAAAGATGTCGGCGAAACCAATCCACGAGCACCTATGGGACCGGTGGACCGAGCCCCTTTCGGTTCGGCGGGGGCGAAGATCGCACGAAGAGCAGATCGAGGCAAAAAACACGAGCAGTTTACCCAGGTTCGGGCCACACCGATGCGTAAAACCCTACTTCTGCTTTGTGATTTGTATTGAGTTCTTGCTCGGGAACGCTGGGAGCTACAGTACACACCAGCAGCTAACGAGACCGAGCGTGAGTGTTCTCCTCCTCTCTCCTCTACGTTGCGCATGGGCCTCCTTTTATATGCTCAAGGGTTCACCGACAGGTGGCAACGTAGACAAGGGTAAAAATGGAAAGGTGTTGCGGTTGGTACAACTACCTGTTATAGTGTATCATACCTAACTCTGACGGCAGGGGACAAGGGCATTAAATGCCCATCTGCGTCGCCCAAATAGTGCAAAAGGGACCGTCAGGGACGCCACCGCTCGCCACGATGGCAATCTTGTCAGCACCGCTTGCCACCGCATACCGCTGGCTGCACAGCCTCCAGCCACGTACGCCTGGAAGGATCCTAGAGCGACACGTTGGTGGATGTGCTGGAGCGCGGGTACAGAGTGGTAGCTTGCCGCGGCAAGCGCCTTGCCGCGGTCGTTGCCTTGTCGCGTCCGGGAGCTTGCCGCCCACCGGGCCTTGCCGGGACGCGTGGCGCGTCGCGGCAAGTTCCTTGAAATGCCTTGGTTGGCCTTCCCGGCAAGCTCCTCTTGCCGGGGCCTTGTCTCCTTGGCTTGAATACTTTGTTCTTGAATGTCTCCAAAGGAACCACGGAGGACCCTTGCGGTCACCCGGCAAGCCTTGCCGCTGGATGCTGCGACTGCCCGTGCACAAGTTCGGGATACTAGGGTACCCCTACTCTAGTACACTGACATTACCCTTGAGGTAAAAGGTTGGGAGGCAACACCATAATCCCCTATCTTTCTCTGTGTCCGATTAAAACTCCATAAACATAAGTATTGTGTGAGTGTGAGCAATTGTGAAAGACTATATGATAGTTGAGTATGTAGGCTTGCTGAAAAGCTCTTATATTGACTCTTTCCAATGTTACGATAAATTGCAATTGCTTCAATGACCGAGATCAAAGTTTGTTAGTTTCCAATGAAGTTTATGATTCATACTTGATATTGTGGATGAATTGTTACTTTAGCATAAGTATCATATGACTATATTTATATAAGTTGCTGTTATGAGAATGATCATGATGCCCTCATGTCCGTATTTTGTTTTATCGACACCTCTCTCTCTAAACATGTGGGCATATTTTGCGATATCGGCTTTCGCTTAAGGACAAGCGAGGTCGAAGCTTGGGGGAGTTGATACATCCATTTTGCATCATGCTTATATGTTGATATTTATTGCATTATGGGCTGTTACTATATGTTTTGTCACAATACTTATGCCTTTTCTCTCTTATTTTACAAGGTTCACATGAAGAGGGAGAATGCCGCCAGCTGGAATTCTGGGCTAGAAAAGGAGCAAACTCTAGAAACCTATTCTGCACAACTCCAAAAGCCCTGAAACTAAACAGAACATCGTTTCAGAAAACATAAAAAATATCTGGTGAAAGAAACCCACGAGGGGGGCCACCGGCTGTCCACGAGGATGGGGGGCGCGCCCCCTTCCCAGGGCGCGCCCCCCTGCCTCATGGCCAGCCGGCAGGCCCCCGGTGCCCATCTTCTCCTGTATGAGGTGTTTTGACCTGGAAAAAATCATAAGGAGGCTTTCGGGACCAGATGCCGCCGTCTCGAGGCTGCCGGGGATACTTCCCTCCGGGAGGGGGAAATCGTCACCGCCGTCATCACCAACAACTCTCCCATCTTGGGGAGGGCTATCTTCATCAACATCTTCACCAGCACCATCTCCTCTCAAACCGTAGTTCATCTCTTGTATCAAATCTTTGTACCCAAACCTCAGATTGGTACCTGTGAGTTGCTAGTAGTGTTGATTACTCCTTGTAGTTGATGCTAGTTGGTTTATTTGGTGGAATATCATATGTTCAGATCCATTATGCATATTAATATCCCTATGATCATGAACAATATTATGTTTTGTGAGTAGTTACTTTTGTTCCTGAGGACATAGCAGAAGTCTTGCTATTAGTAGTCATGTAAATTTGGTCTTCGTTCGATATTTTGATGAGATGTATGTTGTCTCTCCTCTAGTGGTGTCATGTGAACGTCGACTACATGACACTTCACCATTATTTGGGCCTAGAGGAAGGCATTGGTAAGTAATAAGTAGATGATGGGTTTCTAGAGTGACAGAAGCTTAAACCCTAGTTTATGTGTTGCTTCGTAAGGGGCTGATTTGGATCCACTCGTTTCATGCTATGGTTAGGTTTACCTTAATACTTCTTTTGTAGTTGCGGATGCTTGCATTAGAGGTTAATCATAAGTGGGAGGCTTGTCCAAGTAAGGACAGCACCCAAGCACCGGTCCACCCACATACCAAATTATCAAAGTACCGAACGCGAATCAGATGATCGTGATGAAAACTAGCTTGACGATAATTCCCATGTGTCCTCGAGAGTGCTTTACTTTATATAAGAGTTTGTCCAGGCTTGTCCTTTGCTACAAAAAGGATTGGGCCACCTTGTTGCACCTTATTTACTTTTACCATTTGCCACTTGCTACCAATTGCCTTATCACAAAACTATCTGTTACCTATAATTTCAGTGCTTGCAGAAAGTACCTTACCGAAAACTGCCTATCATTTCCTTCTGCTCCTCGTTGGGTTCGACACTCTTACTTACCGAAAGAACTACGATAGATCCCCTACACTTGTGGGTCATCAAAGCATCTGAATCCAATCTTGATGATGATGAACCAGACTCAGAGGTATCACTTGACTCCCTTAGCTCCCTTTTCTTGCATCTTATTTACAATGATTGTATTCACGGAAACGGTGAGAGCAGCAAGGCTGATGACGTTGAGGTAATTACCCTTTCCTCCCGTTCAGATCCTCTGCCAACACCAAAAATTCGTCGAGCAAGCCGGAAAGTTCAATTTCTCACCCTTTCGCTTACTTGGACCCAAACTTTATTTTGAAGAAACAGGAACATGAAGCTCGCCGCACAACGCGGCATAGTAGCCAAGTTATTGAGTCCACCGGTTTACCGCAAACACCAGCCCGGAAACGCCGATCAGAGGTTTTACATACTCTAGATGCTTTTTATCCCAAAGCGGGTCATATTCGTCAGTCTCTTAATCTGTCTGATTCAAATTATCAGGATACTCCTCGTTCGTCATCCGGCGAGTCAACAGCTACACAGCTTCCTCCTCTCAAAACTGTTCATGAGTAAGCTTTTTTATTTTTCTGTTAACCCTTTTTTCTTTCACTCCACTGACTTATATCTTCAAACTTCGCAGTAAGCCAAAGCCTAGTAAAAAGGCTAAGCTGAATAAACCGGCAGGTGATGATGTGACTCCTGAACCGGAAAAGAATCCTGAGCCTACTGAAGATAATGTTGATGTCTTGCATGATGATCCTTCTCCAATGGATCATGAAGTCTTTACTGAACAAGAAGTTGCACCAATGGACCTTGACGCTAATAAGACCAACCCAATCTGGGCCAGTAATACCCCTGCTAGCCCTGCCAGACCCACTACCGCTTCAATAGAGGATGTTCAAATTACTGGGTTTGGTTACACTGCTCCTAGTGAACCCGTTGCCTTATCTAAACACACTGCTAAAGATGAGGTCTCTGGCAAGGATAAAGGCAATTGGAATGCTCAGTGCCCAAGATCTTCATTCTGGCTATCTGAACTGGCTGTATACAAGTCGTGATCATGAAGCCGGTTTAGTGAATCTGAAGAAGGAACGTTACGAGGTAAACTTCTGCTTAACTTCTTATAACTTTATTCCTGCTTAAGCCTAATATATTGCCTTAACTCCACCGTAGCCCCCAAGGGCTGGTTTACTCCTTCAGGATGAACCGGGACTTCAGAATACCCAGTATATAGTTTTTCAAATGTGTAGTCCCCAAGGGCCGGTTTATCTCTTCAGGATGAACCAGAACTTTTTATTTTGTAACCCTCTTTGAACAATGACGCATTAGCGCCCAAGTTCCAAGTATATAACCTGTTATGTGCTTGGGACTTTATTGAATATGCCTGATAACTGCAAATATGCATTAGCCCCCAAGTGTCAAGTGGATAACTTGTTATGTGCTTGGGACTTCCAATATGCTTTACCAATGTATAATGTGTTCTTCTCTTGATAGGCTGATCTAAACCGGAAAGATTCTCAAATGTCTGACCTTCAAGATAACCTGAAATTCCAACAATCCGCCGCTTCCAAGACCAAGGATGAGCTGACTCTCGCTTTAGCAAGCCTGGAGAAATTGAAGAAAGACTTCCAGAAGGAACGGGCGGATTGGGATGCAGAAAGAGCCGCTTTGGAGAAAAGGGCAGTTGATGCAGAAAACACTCTCAATCTAGTGTCAGAAGAACTGACTGGCTTAAAGCAGCAGATTAATGCCATGACTACTGTTGTCTTTGGTAAGTATACTTAACACAGTTCTGAATATGATTGTGCTGCACTCTTCTGGTTTAACTCAAGCTCTATTGATGCAGGAAAATGTACTGCTCATCTTGGCACTGACATGCGGAAGAAGTTGAAGGCCGCATATACTCTTATAGAGCAGTTGTATACCGACGCTCAAAGGATTGTGTGCACTGCTTCTCATAACAAACCAGCTCCCACGTTGATCAAGGGGACTTTGGATAAGTTATTAGTGCTACCCGCCCGGTTTGGAGAGCTCAAGAAATAAGCTGCCAGGGTAGGCGCTTTAATGGCATTAACTCGAGCGAAAGCTTGGGTGCCTGATCTTGATCCGGCAGATGTGATGAATGGTTATCCCAGCATGAAGGAGGACGGATCAGAGTTCACAGACACAGACTTGCGGGCTCTAACAAGAGAAATGCGGCCCTTGGCCAGCAAATTAGATGATGAAGCTGATATGTCCCGCTATCAGGCGGGTTACGGCGCTGACAATCGTCGGGTTAATACCCCGGTCTATGAAGTGGAAGATCTCATCCCGCATGTCCTTAAGCACACCTACGCCCCTGATGTTGAACCGTCTGAACTCATAAGCGATGAAGCTATTTTCCAAGCACTGACAAAGATCAATTGGGCAACCACTGACTTCCAGCTGCTGGATGAGGACGACGAGGAGATGGCGCATGATGATCCACAGCCATCTAACCGGGCTGATGCAGAACCATGAACCGATGCCGGTTTATCATTTATTGTGTCGCAGTACTTTAGCAAGGAACATATATTCTTTTGGGTTGTAAACGCCTTGTAATAGGGTAGCTGAAACATTTAGTTATGTCCTCATGCGTATTCCCTTTTTATAACATTGCTCACTCTGGCAACTTCATAATTTTTCTGCTTATGACGCTTTATCAGTTTATTCAACCTGTTTGTGCATAAGACAAAGTTTAAAGGGTCTTGACGGTTTATTGCCGGACGGGTCATAATGCCCAAATACATGATCTAGGTTTATAACCTGAATTGTATTTAAAATATGAAACATATATCATACCTGTGATAGAAATTTGTGTCATTGGCTTTAACCAATATTTTGCAGTAAGGGCAATGATCCCAATTTGTGAGTATTGATGACTCCTTGAATATTTTGCCGGTTCATGATGAAACCGTACCAGGTTGTGATAAACACCGGATTAGTTGTAAATAGTACTGGCGATTTGCAATCAAATCAGACCAGGTTCTGTGAATGCTGGTTTATTATGGTGGCAACTTATAGTAAACCACTCCGCCGAATCAATAGATTTCGGATAAATACCAATGATCTCAAAAGATAAGAAATTTGGCAAAAAACAAAGAAACACTTGTCAAAATAAAATCCTGTAGTCGAGGCTTTTTACGAGCTGCCAGGCTCCAAATTCGAGGCTTTTCATGGGCTGCCAGGCCACTGAGCTGAACCATTGCACAAAGCCTGTTAAGATGGTCCTCAATCCTTAACTAATCGTCAATTTAACGTCGACAAGTTCAGGGTTTGTTATAAGATTGACTTGTCAATGTTCGATGGGTCATACCAGGTTTACCTGGGCGGAGTGACTTACTTGATGCAGGCAGGTTAACCTGGTGTTTTAGGTGTATACACCAGGCTTCCAAGCCGTGGCTTGATAGCCTATTACAAGGGTCTTACAAACTCGTTGCCACTGTGAGACAGGAGCCCCCAAGTAACATTGTGAGTTGTGCTTGTTGGGTGCCTATGTTTGAGTTGTGCTATGCATCAAACTCTCTTTTGCCCCTTACCATCATGTTGGCTCGATAGCCGAATTACCGAAGTAACCAGAGTTGTGCTCTTATGATGATATTGGCGTAATAGCCGGTCTAAGAGGGCCATACGAACTCCTTGACACACAGAAGCCCCCATGTGACAAACTCTTATGAAAAAGGCAGCAGATACCCCGCTTTAACAGGGATGCCAGTTTATTATATTGATCATAATATATACATTGCGAATTTATGTACATAAAGCGGAGCCTATGGCTCGGGTGTAGTAAGGCCGAAGATGAGCGATGTTCCATGGCCGTCGGGCCTCCTCCTCCACGGTGTGTGAGTCCTTGTGCTCTCAAACGTCAACGAGGTAGTATGATCCATTGTGTAGATTCTTGCTGACCACAAAAGGTCCTTCCCAAGGCGGGGATAGCTTGTGCATGTCTGTCTGGTCTTGGATGAGCCGGAGCACTAAATCACCTTCTTGAAACGTTCTGGTTTAAACCCGGCGACTGTGGTATCGGCGCAGATCCTGCTGATAAATCGCCGATTGAGCTGCTGCCATGTCACGTTCCTCATCCAGCCGGTCTAACGCGTCTTGCCATGCCTTCTCATTATCAGCTTCAATATAAGCCGCCACCCGCGGTGAATCATGACAGATGTCACTAGGGAGGACCGCTTCAGCTCCATATACCATGAAGAAAGGCGTGTAACCCGTAGACCTGTTAGGTGTGGTGTTTCTGCTCCATAACACAGAGGGTAATTCCTCTATGCAACAACCCGGCGTCCTCTGCAAAGGAACCATAAGCCAGGGCTTGATACCTCTCAAGATCTCTTGATTGGCTCTTTCAGCCTGACCATTGGATTGGGGATGAGCCACTGAAGATGCGTCAAGCCGGATCTGCTCTCGTTGACAAAATTCCTCCATAGCCCCCTTGGATAAATTGGTGTCATTATCAGTTATAATACTTTGTGGAAAGCCAAACCGGAAAATCACCTTCTTGAGGAACTGAACCGCCGTTGTTGCATCACACTTGCTGACTGGCTCCGCCTCGACCCACTCGGTAAACTTATCCACCGCCACCAGAAGGTGGGTCTTCTTATCTGGAGATCTTTTAAAGGGCCCAACCATGTCTAGCCCCCAAGTCGCGAACGAACAAGTAATTGGAATCATCCTCAACTCTTGAGCCGGTATATGAGCACGTCGTGAGAATTTCTGGCAAGCATCACACTTTTTGACCAAGTCCTCTGCATCAGCATGAGCCGTTAGCCAGTAGAACCCATGACAAAAAGCTTTAGCCACCAAAGATTTTGAACCGGCGTGGTGACCACAATCTCCTTCGTGAATCTCTCGAAGAATCTCATGGCCTTCGTCTGGTGATACACAACGTTGAAACGCCTTGGATACGCTGCAATGATGCAGCTCTCCATTGACAATAGTCATTGATTTGGACCGCTAGACTATCTTTCTAGCCAAGACTTCATCCTCTGGTAACTCACCTCGGTTCATGTACATCAGATACGGGACTGTCCAATCCGGAATAGCAAGAAGTGCCGCCACCAATTGAGCCTCCAGATCGGGAACAGCTAAATCCTCTTCTGAAGGTAATCTCACCGATGGATTATGCAATAGGTCCAGGAAGACATTAGGTGGAACCGGTTTACGCTGAGAACCCAGTCGGCTTAATGCGTCGGCCACTTCATTCTTTCGCCGGTCCACATGGTCCACCTGATAACCCCTGAAGTGTCCAGCGACAGCATCCATCTCTCGACGATACGCCGCCATAAGTGGGTCCTTGGAGTCCCAAGTACCTGATATTTGTTGTGCCACCAGGTCTGAATCGCCAAAACACTTAACCCGGCTTAAATTCATCTCCTTAGCCATTCGCAGGCCATAGAGGAGAGCTTCATACTCAGCTGCATTGTTAGTACAAGGGAACATCAAACGGAACAGAACTTATCACCTCGTGGGGAAGTTAACACGACTCCAGCCCCCGAGCCCTCCAATTGCCTGGATCCATCAAAGTGAATAGTCTAGTATGTGTGAGCCAGCTTTTCTTTTGACGCCTGCAACTCCGTCCAATCGTTGATGAAGTCCACCAGTGCCTGAGATTTGATTGCAGTGCGAGGCACATATTTTAACCCGTAGGGACTAAGTTCAATGGCCCACCTCGCAACCTGGCCAGTTGCTTCTCTGTTCTAGATTATATCTCCCAGAGGGGCTGAACTGACCACAGTGATCGGATGGCCGTGGAAATATTGCTTAAGCTTCCGGTTTGCCATGAAGACTCCATATACCAGTTTCTACCAATGCGGGTATCTCTGCTTCGACTCGATGAGCACCTCGCTGATATAGTGAACCGGCCGTTGAACCGGATATTCCTTTCCTGCCTCCTTGCGCTCCACCACAATGGCAACGCTTACTGCTCGGGCATTAGCAGCCACGTATAACAATAGCGGCTCATTATCAACTGGTGCGGCAAGGATGGGTGGCTCTGCTAACTGCTTCTTTAAGTCCTCAAACGCAGCATCAGCAGCATCGCTCCAGACAAAGCGGTCTATCTTTTTCATCATCTGATAAAGCGGGATGGCTTTCTCTCCCAAACGGCTGATAAACCGGCTTAGTGCCGCAATACGGCCCGCCAAGCGTTGGACATCGTTGATGCACGCCGGTTTAGCCAAGGATGAAATAGCCTTGATTTTCTCCGGATTAGCTTCAGTTCCCCTGTTTGATACCAAGAACCCAGGGAGCTTGTCTGCTGGTGCACCAAAAACACAGTTGGCCGGATTAAGCATCATCTTATAGACCCGAAGATTACCAGAGGTTTCCTTCAAGTTTGTTATCAACGTCTCATCCTTCCTGGATTTTTCCACAATGTCATCCACATATGCATGAACGTTCCGCCCAATCTGTCCATGAAGACAATTCTGCACACAACGCTGATAGGTCGCCTGGGAACTCTTGAGCCCAAAAGGCATGGATACATAGCAGAAGGATCCAAATGGGGTTATAAAGGTTGTTTTCTCCTGGTCCTTAACTGCCACTTTGATCTGATGATAACCGGAATATGCATCTAGAAAACTTAAGCGCTCACAACCCGTCGTAGCATCAATGATTTGATCAATACGGGGGAGGGCAAAAGGATCAGCTGGGCAAGCCTTATTCAGATCTGGGTAATCAACACACATTCGCCAAGTGCCGTTCTTTTTAAGCACCATTACCGGATTAGCCAACCACTCAGGGTGAAACACCTCCACTATAAAACCTGCTACCAAGAGCCTGGCCACCTCTTCACCAATAGCCTTGCGTCTCTCTTCATTGAAGCGGCGGAGAAATTGTTTCACCGGTTTAAACTTGGGATCAACATTAAGAGTGTGCTCAGCGAGTTGCCTCGGTACACCTAGCATGTCAGAAGGTTTCCATGCAAAGATGTCCTGATTCTCACGGATGATCTCAATGAGCGCGATTTCCTATTTCGGATCCAGGTTAGCACTAATGGTAAACTGTTTGGATGAATCGCCAGGAACAAAGTCAACTTGCTTGGTCTCATCAGCTGATTTGAACTTCAAGGCCGGATCATGCTCTGTAGTTGGCTTCTTTAACGGAGACATATCTGCCGGATCAACATTATCCTTGTAAAATTTCAATTCCTCGGTTGCACAAACCGCCTCAGCATAAGCTGCATCACCTTCCTTGCACTCCAAAGCAATCTTACGGCTCCCATGGACCGTAATAGTTCCTTTATGACATGGCATCTTGAGCTGCAGATAAACGTAACAAGGCCTCGCCATAAACTTAGCATAAACCGGCCGCCCGAATAAGGCATGATACGGGCTCTTGATCTTTACCACTTCAAAGGTCAAAGTTTCTGACCTCGAGTCGTGCTCATCTCCAAAGGTGACCTCCAGGTCTATCTTACTGACCAGATACGCCGATTTACCAGGTACCACGCCGTGAAAAACAGTGTTAGACTGCCTGAGCTTCTTGTCTGTTAACCCCATGCGACGAAAAGTCTCATAATACAGGATATTGATGTTGCTTCCTCCGTCCATGAGCACCTTGGTGAACTTGTAGCCCCCAATCTGAGGCGCCACCACCAGAGCTAGCTGACCCGGATTATCAACTCGGGGCGGATAATCCTCTCGACTCCACACAATGGGTTGTTCCGACCAGCGTAAATAACGAGGCACCGCCGGTTCAACGGAGTGCACTGCCCTCTTATAAACCTTCTGATCGCGCTTACATAAACTAGTGGTGAAGACATGATACTTCCCACTACTCAGCTGCTTCGGGTTGCTCTGATAGCCTGATTGTTGTTATTACTGATGATTCCCTGATTATTATAACCACTGTGACCGTTTCGCTGGTTGTGCCCGTTCTGATTGTTGTGGCCGCCCTGGTTCTTTTGGAATCCTGGACCGGAACCACCGCCTTGATAACCTGGCCCGTGAAAACCAGGGCCTGAACCGCCGGATGATCCGTGATCATATTGGAACCTGTTTCTGAACTCCCTCATTATGAAGCAGTCCTTCCAAAGGTGTGTGGCTGGCTTTTCCTTCGTGTTGTGCCTGGGACAGGGCACATTCATCTGGCGCTCCAAATTGATATTTTGTCCTCCGCCCCGTGGGGGCAGCTACGAAATCTGAACCGTTATCCGATTTACGCTTACCGCTGTATCCCTGGTTCACCCGATTAGACTGCGGCGCTTTACCATTTTTTTTCCTTTTCCTGACTTCTCATCGTCAGACTCTGGATATTTGGCACTATCCGAATCTACATACTTCACAAGGGCCCCGTGATTGTTCCCATGTCATGACAGTGACGCTTGAGCCGTCCCAACTTCAGCTTCAGAGGTTCAAACTGGCAGTTGCCTTCCAACGTCACCACTGCTGTGTCCGGATTGATGCGGTCTGAGGAATGCAGGATCTCTGACACCCGGCGCACCCAATGACTTGTTTATTCGTTTTCCCCTTGAACGCAGGCCGCCAAGTCTACAATGGACATGAGTTGCTTGCATGTATCCTTGAAGTTATTGATAAACCGGCGCCGTAACTTGGCCCATGATCCGATGGAGTTCTTCGGTAACCCTTTTATCCAGGTGCGAGCCATGCCCTCCAGCATCATGGTGAAGTACTTTGCGCACGCCGCATCGTCCACATTCAGCATCTCCATTTCCATCTCGTAGCTTTCAACCCAGGCTTCGGGGGGCAGATCCGCGGTATAGTTGGGCACCTTGCGTGGTCCTTTGAAGTCCTTAGGCAGTCTTACATTGCGTAAAGCGGGCGTGAGACACGACACTCCCAAGGAATTGGAAGTAACCCCAGGCTCAACCGTGGTAGATGGACGAACCGGCGTAGGCTGACGGGCTTCATACTGCGCTACTAATTCGGCCTCTCGGCACTGTCTGCCCTGGTCCACCACATCCTATGCGTTTATACCTCCTCCCATCGGGTTATCCCTCCGCGGCGGGTTACGATTCCGCGCGCTACTCGACACGGCCGGTTCTTCCAAGTGCCTGCTGTAGCTTCGGCTTGAGCGAGGGGTGGAATGAATCCTCTCGTGGCTGTGAGAATAAGATTGCTGCTGAGTTAAAGCCGTCTCCAGAAACTCCCTAGCTCACCGTGCCTCCACTACTATTGGGGATCCTCCTTCAATGGGAAGGGCTGCCAATCGTGAAGCGGCGGCAATTATGTTATCCAAAGTGTTGGAGTAGTGACCAGGAGGCGTTGGCGCATGCTGTGGCGGAACGACCTGACGGGTAGGATCCGCGGCCTGTGGCTGGACCGATGCCCCCGTGCCAGGCACCTCTGCCCGGTTTACCCCCGGCTGGTTGCTGGTTCCCGCTCCTGGCGTACTAAAGAGGTTCCTCGCTTCATAAACCGGCGGCAGGCGAGATTGGAGCCTTCTCCTCATTACGTCGTTTGATGCCGTTTGATCCAACAGGAGCCGATAGGCCTGAGCATCTAGCTCGGCCTACTTTGCGATCATCCTAGTATTCTCAGCAGCCAGGTCCAACTTAGCTCGATCTATTTGGCCCCTCACTTTAGCAACTTCCGCATCGTGTTGTACCTTCTCGTCCTGGCAGACCTCCACGGTTAGCAGCGCTGTCAAAGTATCAACTAAAGCGGTCAGAACTTGAGCCGACGGCTGAACCGGGCCTCCTGCCCTAGCTGCTGTTGTTTCCGTCGCGTCCGATGTTAACGCCACCGCAGTTGAAGACTGTTGTACAGATTGTGATCCGGCCATGAAGACGGCAACCCGGCTTGGCGGATCAAGGGCGTCCAGAATACTGTCACCATCGGAATAGCCCCTAGACTGGCCATCCTGCAACAAATATAAAGACTCGGTTTATCCAGTGAATGATTCGTCGCCGGAATAAACGACGGTCTCGCCACCAGATTCCGATCCATCCTCAGCTTGTGCTCCGTGAACCGCTCCCATGAAGACACGGTTCACAGCGGGCCGAATCCGAGCGGGTCTCGCACGCTGAGCTGGCTCGATGATGTTGGAGCAGACGTCTCGCTCAAGGCCCGGTTCATTGATCTTGCCAATGAAGACGTGGATGCCACCAAAGGGGGCCCGGTACCCGTACTTGATTGAATCGGCCTCGAGGCCCCAGCCTGCATCATCGATGTAGATCTAGCCACGACGACTCTTAGTCATCCGGCCCACTATGTAGCCCTTGAGTCCTTCAAAGCTGCCCTTCAAGAACTCGAAACCAACGTGCGATAGCCCCACGGTGGGCGCCAACTGTCGTGGTTTTGTCACGGCAGATGTCCTAGCAAAAGGACTTAGTCGTGGATCCATCGCTACAGGTTAGCTTAAAGGGGTTAAAGCGGACAAGGACGCAAGGGTTTTTATACTAGTTCGGCCCCTTCGATGAAGGTAAAAGCCTACATCTAGTTTGGTGTAGTATTGCTAGGGTTTCGATGACCAGGGAGCGAATCCGCTTTGCCTGTGTCTCGAGTTGTTGTCCTCTGTCCCTGAACCGTCGTCGGGTTGTCCCTTTATGTACACAGGATGACGCCTGGTCCGGTTTACAGAATCCCGAGGCCGTCTCATAAACGTGCCCGGCTCGGTCTCTATCTTTCCTATCTTACACCACAAGTAACATGCCATATGGCGGTTTACACATTACGGCCCTAACACCTCTTGGGCCTTGAATCTCTAGTCTTCTATAATAAAGCGCCATGCTCCATGTCTCGCTGGGCTTCAATAGAAGTAATCTTGATAGGCATAAACCGGCCCCTCCTAGGCGGTTTATACCTAATAGTAATATCCCTGACAAAGACCGAGGAGAACATGGTATTGAGATCCAAAGAGAGAGAAGAAGCCATCTAGATACTAGCTATGGACCCGAAGGTCTGTGGTAAACTACTCACAACTCATGGTGAGGCGATGATGATGATGTAGAAGCAGTCCATGGTAGATCCACCCTCCGGTGGAGCTCCGGAACAGGCCCCAAGATGGGATCTCACGAGAACAGAAGGTTGCAGCGGTGGAACGAGGGTTTTCTCTGTTGTTCTGATAGTTTCGGGGTACGTAGGTATATATAGGAGGAAGGACGGCACCCGGGGCCAGACGGGCTGCCCACGAGGCAGGGGCGCGCCCTATAGGGGGGGTGCCCCCACCCTCGTGGATGCCACATCAGCCCTACTCCGTGGTTCTCAAGTCTCCCGTGTGTATTTTGCTCCAAATATATCTCTCCCGGAGGTTTCATTCCGTTTGGACACCGTTTGACATTCCTTTTCTGTAAAACCCTAAAACAGGCAAAAAACAGCAATCTGGACTGGGCCTTTGGGTTAGTAGGTTAGTCCCAAAAATAATATGAAAGTGTATAAGAAACCCCATTAAACATCCAAAACATCATAAATAATAGCATGGAACAATCAAAAATTATAGATACGTTGGAGACGTATCAAGCTTCCCCAAGCTTAATTCCTGCTCGTCCTCGAGTAGGTAAATGATAAAAACAGAATATTTGATATGGAATGCAAACTAACATAGTTTTTCAATGTAATTCTCTTAATTGTGTCATGAATGTTCATATCTGAAAGATTCAAGACAGAAGTCTATATTGACATAAGAAATAATAATACTTCAAGCATACTAACAAAGCAATCATGTCTTCTCAAAATACTATGGCTAAAAAAAGTTATCCCTACAAAATCATATAGTCTGGCTATGCTCCCTCTTCATCACACAAAATATTCATATCATGCACAACCCCAGTTTCAGCCAAGCACTTGTTTTCATAGTCTATTCTTTCAAACCTTACAAATTTCACGCAATACATGAGTGTTAGCCATGGACATAGCAATATGTGGAATAGAGAGGTGGTTGTGGAGAAGACAAAAAGGAGAGAGATAGTCTCACATCAACTAGGCGTATCAACGGGCTATGGAGATGCCCATCAATAGATATCAATGTGAGTGAGTAGGGATTGCCATGCAACGGAAGCACTAGAGCTAAATATGTATGAAAGATCAACAAAAGAAACTAGTGGGTGTGCATCCAACTTGCTTGCTCACGAAGACCTAGGGCATTTGAGGAAGCCCATCGTTGGAATATACAAGCCAAGTTCTATAATGAAAATTTCCACTAGTATATGAAAGTGACTAAATATGAGACTCTCTATCATGAAGAACATGGTGCTACTTTGAAGCACAAGTGTGCAAAAAGATAGTAGCAATTGTCCCTTCTCTCTTTTCTCTCATTTTTTGGAGGGGCTTTCTCTCCTTTTTTTATTTAGCCCCTCTCTATTTTATTTTTTGGGCCATCTCTTTTTTTTATTGGTATTTCCTCACATGAGACAATTCTCTAATAATGATGATCATCACACTTATATTGAATTACAACTCGATACTAGAACAAGTATGACTCTATATGAATGCCTCCGGCGGTGTACCGGGATATGCAATGAATCAAGAGTGACATGTATGAAAAATTATGCATGGTGGCTTTGCTACAAATACGATGTCAACTACATGATCATGCATGGCAATATGACAAAATGAAGCGTGTCATATGAACGGAATAGAGGAAAGTTGCATGGCAATATATCTCGGAATGGCTATGGAAATGCCATGATAGGTAGGTATGGTGGATGTTTTGAGGAAAATATATGGTGGCTGTTTTGAGGAAGGATATATAGTGGGTGTATGGTACCGACGAAAGTTGCGCGGTACAAGAGAGGCTAGCAATGGTGGAAGGGTGGGAGTGCGTAATATCCATGGACTCAACATTAGTCATAAGAACTCATATACTTATTGCACAAATTTACGAGTCATCAAAACAAAGCAATCAACGCATGCTCCTAGAGGGGAGGTTGGTAGGAGTTAACCATCGCGCGCCCCCGACCTCCACACAAAGGTTGACACTTTACAAATACCTCATGCTCTAACTTTGTCACATAGCGGTTCACCATATGTGCATGCTACGGGAATCACTGACCTTAACACAATTATTTCTCAATTTCATAATAACTCCACTAGCATGACTCTAATATGACTATCCTCATATCTCAAACAATTATCAAGCATCCAACTTCTCCGCATATTCAATGCACTTAGTGTGAAAGTTTTTACTACATTGATATTGGATGTCTATCATGTGAGGGCTAGTTTTATAGCCAAAGCACATTATGTAACACCCCATATGTGATACCTTCCATTTATGGCAATATGATCTTATTTGACTTAATCAATTCCATTCTGGAATCTTCTCTCATTTCGAGTTTCTTCGTTTTTGTCGTGTCTGTGTGTGCATTTCATCCATGTCATGTTATCATGTGCATTGCATTGCATTCGTGTTGTCACTTGCACCCGGTCATGCTCGTCTCTTCCCGTTGTCCGTTTCGAGTTCCGACACTCACACACATGCCCCTGGCACCCCCCGAGTCCTTCTTTCGTTTGTGGCCATGGAACGTTCTCGGCATGAGGTGAGACTTGTCACACGTTGTTGCTTTAGTACGTGGAGACCGCCTGTTAAGTTTCGTCGCGTTTGGAGTTCGTTTGATACTCCAACAGTTAACCTAGTGGGCTAAAACCTCGTCTTCCTTTTGGCCCAAGACCCGCTCCACAACAGCCCACTAACCCAGCACAACCACTCCCATCCTCTCGGTCGTCGGATCGTGTTTGTGTGGGCAAAAACCGCTCCCCATTTGGACCTTCCTAGCTCCCTATGCATATAAAAACGTCCACACCCCTCCATTTTTCGGTTCCGGAAACCCTAGCCTGAGCTTCACGCGCCACCAGACGCGTCCAGACGCGCCCGACCTCTCTCTGCCTGCCACGTGGCCCTCCCCGCCGGCCACCTCCCACCACGCCGCCGGGCCCGCTCGGCCCATCGCCGGCCCTCCCCGGCCCACGCGTCCGCCGGCCCCCGAGGCGCCTCCGCCTCCACAGCTCCACCACCCGACCCCGCGGGTCGCCGCCCC
>LR738715.1:848812296-848885288 GCA_902687465.1 Secale cereale | reverse complement strand
AATCACAGGATGCGGGTAAACCCGTCTGTCCAGAGGGCCGGTTGATGGATGCGGGTAAACCCGACTGTCCATAAGAATTTTAGCCAATCACTGGATGCGGGTAAACCCGTCTGTCCAGAGGGCCGGTTGATGGATGCGGATAAACCCGACTGTCCATAAGAATTTTAGCCAATCACTAGATGCGGGTAAACCCGTCTGTCCAGAGGGCCGGTTGATGGATGCGGGGATCCCGACTGTCCATATAGTCTTCTATGGCTCCATGAAGTCATGGGTAGATCTTGAACCAATCACTGGATGGATTACCATCCAGAGGGTTTCCGTGAAGCGTCCTCTTTTGAGCCAGATGTGACCTCATGCTCTTCACCGAGTTTATTGCTTCTGAGTGCATATTTTTTGCACAACCAGAAAGATTGATCAAAGCATCTTATTTTCTTAATGAAAAAATGATATATAACAAGAGAAATAATACTGTAAATGGATATCACCTGAGTGAATTTGAACCGGTATGTTGAATAGACCGGATCACAGGGTGGATAGTAAAACGACCGCAGTATCAGAGGCGGCTCAGATAGTTAAACCGGTTGTGGGGTTGTATACCGGCGGAAATGAGCAAGTTGTCCTCCGTGTTGTAAACCAGTGCTGTCGCGTAAGACGGCCACGGCTTTGTAAACCGGCGCGGGAGTCCGTTAAATAACAGTGTTCACTTGTATCGAATGATGTTGGCGGGTCTCCATCTCCGCGGTATAATACCGCTTTATAATGAATGATTTTTCCTGCATATAAATGTGACGCCCGAGACCGACGTCCCAGAAGATTCTAGAAGATTCCAGAAGATTCCAGATGTTCCGGGTTGCCCGTGTGTTTCTTTTGTGCTTGTGTTTTTATTTTTGCATTGCATCATGTCATCATGCCATCATGTCATATTTTATTTTTGCATCTCAACCAAATAAATTGTGTGGGCCTTCGGTCCATTTAAATCGAGGGAAGAATGTCTTCTCTTTAAAACATATCATCCCAATATTTAGGGAGCTATATTAATAAATATTCCATTGCTTCGGAATCACCGTAACACACTTGCAATATTTTCCCCATGTCTTTTTCACTTCGAGTTCTCCATCAAAAACCTTCCCTATATTCTTTCTCAATTTTTCGAGGCTCCTCCAAATATCTAGACTCTTTTCAAACTCCTTGAGGCAAGCTATTTATTTTTAGTTTGCACTTCCTTTTTGTTGGAACTATTTTTGTGGGGTTGGAATTATTCCATAAAGCCTTACAAAAATGTCCATCATTTTATCCTTGTTCTTTGACCTTCTTTTCTTATTTTTTTTTGCTCTCTCTCTTTTATTTCTGTTTAAGAGATAAAAAGAGGGCTCAGCCTCCAGCCCATCTATCCCCCAGGCCCAGCCGCCTCCTGTCTCAGCCACTTCTGGCCCATTTGGCCCAGCCGCTAGGCTCCGAACCCTAGCAGCGACCGAATCCCTTCGTTCCTTCTTTCCCCTCAGCCCGATTCCCTTCTTCCCCCTCGCTCTTCCCCTCGTGCCCTCATCTCCCAGGAGCTGCGCGACCCTCCCCTCGCCCCAGGAGCGCCTAGCGCCCGAGCCACCGCGCGCGTGCGGCTCGTCTCTGGCCGCTGCGCCATGGACCGCCGCGCCAGGGCCTTCTCCTCCGAGCTCCAAGGCCGCCGCGGGGATCTCTTCCGCCTCGCCCTCCAGCATCGACCGCGGACCCGCGCGCCCTTCCTTCCCTCCGGTCCTCCCGTCCTCTGCCTCCCTCCTGCGCGCCGTCCGCCGGGGACCTCCGCGCCTCCAGCGCCCCGCGACCTCCTCGTGGTGGCAAGCCGCGCCGGCCTCCCCTGGGCTCTGCTCCGACCTCCAGCTCGCCGGCCAGGTCGCCAGGCCGCGACCTCGTGCCTCCTCTGGCCGGCTCGTCCCGTGCGCCGGCCCCTGCCTCGTTCGTCACCGCTGGCCTTTGGACGCACCAAAAATCTGCTGCTGTTGTGCATCTTTTTTTCGCCGAACCCTGCTTTGTGTTGTGTTGCACAGAGATGACAAAGTCAAGTTCCTCTACGCACGGATGTCGACTACCGTCGCCAAGACCCGACGCAACAAGTTCCACGACACGTGACATGACCGCTACGAACCGAGTACGACTACACATGGAGATCCTGTGTACAACTACCGTCGCAAGAACGAGAACCCCCAAGTACCCCTCCGATGCAAGTACGTCTACGAACCGGAACGACTACGCAAGATGACACGCCAAGTACCACGACGACCCGAACGACTACCGTCGCCGTGTACCACTACCGTCGCCGAGACCCTCAAGTACCTCTACGAACGGAACGACTACTCGTTGGCGACCTCGTGTACAACTACTTCCTCTCCGATGAACGAGAACAACTACTTCCCTCTACGAGAACGTCTACTTCCGCTACCGTCGCCCGAGTACAACTACAGTTTTTCGTCAAGTTCGACTACCGACGACTTGAACATCTACGGAAATGAGTACCCCTACGCTTGACGACCCCCGTGTACGACTACCGTCGCAAACGAGAACCCCAAGTACCACGACGACCGAACGAGACGATGACAAGTACTTCTACGAACGGGAACGCCTACACGACGACCGACTCGACAAGTACCACTACTTCTACTACCGTAGCCGGAACAACTACTTCCTCTACGACTCGCGAGAACGACTCCTTCCTCTACGATCTCGAACCGTCCCGAAACGAGTGTTTCGAAGGTATAACCCGAGACGATGACCCGTGGATGCTTGTTGTGGTTGTATGAAATGTTTCTCGTGTGTGCACCGTGTCCGTTTCGTCCCTTTTGTCATGCTCCTCGGTTGCCTCGTCGCCGACTCGTGGGAACCCGGCAACGGGATCGCCCCACCATTCATCTCGTTTGACTCGCTCACACCATCTTTCTTTTGCCCGGACTCTCAACGAGTTACCGGAACCGAGATGTTGCGTTGCATCATTTCCGGATCGTTGCCGTGGCACCTTTTCTTTCCACCACGGAGACAATACTTCATATCTCTTTTATGTCAACCTTTTAATAATTGCATAAACTTGTTCATGTCATCCGCATCATGTTAACAACATTATATATGTGTGAATTGTTGTTGCTTTAATAATTATTAAACATGCTCATGGGGTTTTTCCGGATATGTTGTTGTTATTTTCCGGCCCCATTTAAAATGTCTTAATAGGTAGTTTATTTTTGCTTCACCTCTTGCCATGTTAAAACCCTTTAATCTTGTCTTGTAAATAACGAGAGTCAACTAAATAATTAGAATGTGGTGTTTCGTCAATATGCAACTCGTTGCATATTGAGCTCCACTTAACTTGTAGTATTGTTTGTGCACTTTGCCATGCCATGCATATTTAAACCGGTCATGCATCATACTTGTTTGTGCATCGTATGCCATGCTTATGCTTGCATGTTTACCGTGTTGTTTGTTTCTTTCCGGTTTGCTTCTCTTGATAGCTTCGGTTTCGTTCCGGAGTTGTGAGGATTCTCTCGTCTGTGTTGCTCCGTCTACTTCATGGATCCGTTCTTCTCCCTTGTGGAATCCCAGGCAAGATGATCATACCCTTGGATACCTTTACTACCATTGACATGCTTAGTTGTCTCGATGCTATCGTTACATGTCGCGCTACCCATTTTTATGTCAGCCCTCTCCTTGTTGCCATGAAACCTCTAACCTTGACACCTTCCTAGCAAAACCACTGTTTGGCTATGTTACCCCCTTGCTCAGCCTCGCTTGCTCAGTCCCTCTTATAGCGTTGTTAGTTGCAGGTGAAGATGAAGTCCGTTCCAGGAGGGAACTTGTTGTTGGATATATCACAATATCTATAATTATTATTAACACACCTATATACTGGGCATGGGTGGAAGGCTTGGCCTTTTGCTCGGTGTTTTGTTCCACTCATGCCACCTTAGGCGCCGATAAACCGGCATTATGTTCCTTGATTTTGCGTTCCTTACACGATGGGTGAAATGGGGACCCCTTGACAGTTCGACTTTGAATAAAACTCCTCCAGCAAGGCCCAACTTTGGTTTTAATTTGCTCATAATAACAACTTAATTAATTAATTAAATTGCATAGGGAGTTAGCGCTACCCGAGGATTCTTAATTCTACATAGCAGGGGGGGCCAGTGCTGATGGTGTTGGTCCCAAACGGGGGTCCTGCAGGGCCGCCTTGGGGAAACCCGAGGTATCTGGTATACCTGTAGAATCGCCCATCTGGTAGTGTCCTGAGACGAGATACGCGCGGCTACTATCAGGGTGTCGACACACCGGGAGGTATTGCTGGACTTGTTTTACCATTGTCGAAATGACTTGTGCTACCGGGAAGCCGAGCCTGATCGGATTTTCCCTAAGATAAGGGGTGATGATATTATATTTATCACTTCAGCTAATCGTGAGAGCTTGTGATGGGCTAAGTTGGAACACCCCTGCAGGGTTATGATCTTTCGAAAGCCGTGCCCGCGGTTATGTGGCAGATTGGAATTTGTTAATGTCCGGTTGTAGAAAACTTGACAGAGGATCCGAAGTAAAAGACACAACTGTGTGAGTAACCGTGACTGTCTCTTTTCACTTTGAGAAGAGAACACGGTGGGGTTATGTTTGACCGTATGTAGTTCAGGATCTTTAGCGATCACTACTTTTGCGACCGTTTGCGTAGCTTCTCATCTTATTCTGGTACTCGTAAGTTAGCCACCATATTATGCTTAGCCGCTGCTGCAGCCTCACCACTTTACCTCTTCCTACCCACAAAGCTTTGCTAGTCTTGTTACCCATGGTTATGGGATTGCTGAGTCCTCGTGGCTCACAGATACTACAACACCAGATGCAGGTTCAGCTGAGTTTGATGCAGGAGCTGGTTCAAGTTCTTCACCGGGAGTTCGATGAAGAGTGTGGCCGTATGCTTGTGATGTTTTCGACGATCAGTAGTGGTTTCTACTAGGATTCGATCTAGGACCTGTGGCTTTATGTTGTTTTGGTATCTTCTTTGGATCTTCACCCGTAGTCGGGTTGTGATGTTTTGAATGATGTTTTGCTTATGTAATGTATTGTGTGAAGTGGCGAGTGTAAGCCAACTATCTTCTTTTGCAATTTAATCCCTCTTTTACATGAGTCGTGCAAAGATACCAAACTTGAGATCATTCTAGGATGGGCTTATACCTTTAAGTCGTGCCTCGACACGTAGGAGGTATAGTCCCATCCTGGGCATTACAAGTTGGTATTCAGAGCCTTCTCCGACCTAGAAGCCCCCACTGATTGATCGAATCATTGACGGTCGAGTCTAGGCACACACTGAAAACTTTTTGAGTCCTATATTATATCGGAGAGTAGGATTTCTTTGCTCCTCATCTCTTTTCATTCTGGTGAGGACTCCTGACGACTACTCTTGCCTCTTCTACTTTCAAAAAATGCACCAAATTTTTTTTTGGATCTCGCGAGTATTCTGGGATTGTTTCGATGTTCTTGTGACAAGGATATTGTTCTCGATGCCTCCTGTTACCGAGGAGTTGAGCTTCGGGGTATTGTTGTCACAAGCATATCGCGGCAGTACTAAATACTTAAGACGGCCGACATCGAAAATCTCTCCTATACGGCCAGTGGCAAGATAACCCCGACATCACCCAGTACTGGGGAGGTAGCTCGAGAGTATTGCCATAGCTTGTTATAGTGGATGCTTTTCGAAGGTCCGAGGTAAACAGTTTCCGAGAAAGACTGGTTATGTGTTGAAGGATGGATACACCTGGATGTAGGTTTAGAGTTGATTGCGCGGTGCTTCCCGTGTATCCCCAACACCTGATTGCATAACTGGAAACTTTCGGAAATCTATAGGTGGGTTCATCTAGTAGTTCTAGGCATTCTTCCAACGGATGCTCGATATGAAGTTTGGGGTTCTACATTGAGTGAAGTGGTTTTATGGACTTGTTCTGATCGGGAGTTGCATCTTAAAGGGTCCTTGGCTATGCTGATCCGGGGATGACAAAACCCTTTTGTAACACGTTCCATAATCTTACAGCACAAAGATGTCGAACGAAGCTTCTATCTTGTATTTGTTCTATCTGATCTTTGTTCCTTTTTATTTATTTACCTTTTCCTTCTCCTAAGTGGCTTCTCACCTAGTTGATGTACCTACGGAATTCATTCGTTCAATTCTCTGTTCGGATGATATTGTGAAGATCATGTTGCATATCTATCCTTTGTTCTTGTTTTGATTCTGGTATTCGAGTTGCTTCGATGTCAAATGTTGATTCCATACCCTTCCTAATTGGTGTTCTCATATTTCTATGGGAGCGCTAATTCTTTTTGATCATCAAGATGGTCATGTTAAATTCTTCTCAACCGGCGTCCTTTTCCTTCGAGTTAATCAGATCTTTTCATCATCTGCAAGATCAACTCTCAGTCTTTTCTCAACGGTGTATGTTCTTTCATCCCAAGTTGTCCTTGTTTTCCCCACCCTCCCACCCTTCTTCTTCTCGGAGCAAGAAATTCTTAATGAAGTATCCATTTTATTCATGTGATATTTCTTCATTCTTTTCCTTCAATGTTCTTATCCGGTGATTTATTGTGAAGATGCTCAAGAGCTTCAAGTTCATCATTCTTTTGCTCTCAATTCTGTCGGTGGATGTAATTCAAGATTCCGTTGTTGATCTTATCCTTTTCCTCATTTCACAATGCTTTCTTATTCTGGTGCACCAATTAATCATTCTCCTCTTGCTATTCTTATCCGGAGTGCTGAAGATTCATAATTCCATTCTTAATCCATTCAAGCTATTTTGAGATTGCTATCTTACTCAAGTCATTTAATTCAACCGGTGCAATATCTCTTAAGCAATCTTTTCAACGGTGATTTCTTTGAGTGGGCCTTAACCCACAAGTCTTTCCCAGGATCTACCTGACTCTTCTAAGTTTTTTCTGGAGTTATACTCAAATTCTTTCCAAAGTGTGACATAAGAATGTTTTCCTTCAGTCACATGCCTTCTCCAAGATCGCTTTCAAATTCTTGTTCATCATTGGTTCAACCTTTTAATTCTTCATTCCGGAGTGCTCAACAATTCTTATGGCATCTCTCGTCTTCATTCTCAGCATTTGCAGACCGGAGAAGTGTTTCTCTTAAATCTTGGCCCGTTCTCTCAAGATTCGTGGTTCGAGCTTCATGCCATCCTCATTATCGTTGGATTGTGAGGAATTCTTTTATACCCATCCGGAGCATTTTCATGAATTCTTTTCTTTGTGATCCTCTGAAGGCCATCATTTCAGAATACTTCTTCGTTCTCAGTTTTCAACTTCGTCCTCCAATATTCTTCATTGATGTCTCTTCGTTCGTCTCCATATTCTTACGGTGGTTCATTCAAGTTTACCCTTCCGTTGTTATCGTTTTAATTCATTTTGTTCTTTCATAATCCTACCGGTGGTTCGTTGAAGATTTACCCAAGCTTGTGTGAGATCTCTCTTTAATTCTTTCCAACGAGAATAAGTAGTTTGCCAAATCCTTTGGTTGTCATCAATTTTAATTGGTGAAGGAGATGCATGACATAATTCTTATTCCTATTCCTTCAAGGTGATTTAATTCTTTTGTCTGGAGCTTGTTCATCATATCATATCCTTGGTTCTAAGTTTTTAATCTTCTTTCCGGAGCTCCATGTTGTTTCAATTATATCATTTCAAGCTCCATCTAATTCATCGCAGGCCTTGAATCTTATTCTTTTCATCTTCACTTCTCATGCTTTCATTACCGGAGTTCTTCATGGTCGTTCATCATCATTTAATTCATCCTCGTAGTCTTCATCAAGATTCTTGTTGGAGCTCAAGCATTTCTTCATCATGCTTTCCAATTGCAATCCTTTCTACCTTATCTTTCAGATGGTGTTATGTCATTCTTGATAATTTTCATTCATGTTTCATGATTCACAAGTTGTTAGGAATGAGACATGTAAAACCATCTTTTTCCTTGTTCAGGAGATCTTTCCAACCCTTCAATCTATTCATTGGAGTTATCTTGGGTTGTATTTCACCTAAAGCTTTTCCTAAGGATTGTTGCTATTATGGTGCTTATAAATGACCCAAGTTCTTCATTTATCATTCCGGTGAAATAAGTTTATCGTCTCCTTGTTGATATCAATCCAATCAAATTGTTTTCCATTAGTGGCTGGTTGTCACCTCATAATTTTGAGATGTTTTCCATAAGCCCACAACGAGCTTATTCTTTGCGTTGTTGATTTTTCCATCAACGCCGTTCAACCCTTCTCCGTAAGGAGGATTTTCTAATTCATTCGTGGGAGAAGTTGTCATCTTCTTCTTCGATCTTTTCTTTCCAACGATCTAGCATCTATTCTTTCGTTCCGGAGGCATTGTGATGTTGCTCTCTCCAAACCATCATATCGTTTTATCGAGATCATGTTCTTTCCCTTGCTTATCATTTAACCGGAGTGTTGTATTCTTCATTCTAGTTCCCTCATCTTTTCATGTTTTGCCTCTCTTTTCAACCGGAGTGCTATCTGAATTCTTTCTTAAACTTGTGCTTTTCTTTTGATTGTTTCGGAGGCAATATGTTGTTGTTTTCATCAAGTATCATTCCAACTTGGCAAGTTCTTGTTAATTCCTTCCATTTTCAGACGGAGTGCTGTCCAAATTATGTCATTCTTATTCCTTGGCCATGCCATTGCAGTTTCTTATTCTTTTGGTCCGTGAGCTCTTGTTTCTTGTCTTTCAACCTACAAGGTTCTCATTATGTTCCTTGTTCCTCCTTTTACCGGAGTGTTTCATCTTCGTTCATCTCTGTTGTGTTCTTCTTTCATTTTGTTCAACCTCTCAAGGTTCGTGGTTTCACTCGTCTGTCAAAGAAGCAACTTTGTTTACCTCTTCTTTTTCGTTTTTACCTGGTGATATCTCTAGGATCTCGGGTTGAGATCCTCTGTTAGTGTGGGAGAGTTGTGACGCCCGAGACCGACGTCCCAGAAGATTCTAGAAGATCCCAGAAGATTCCAGATGTTCCGGGTTGCCCGTGTGTTTCTTTTGTGCTTGTGTTTTTATTTTTGCATTGCATCATGTCATCATGCCATCATGTCATATTTTATTTTTGCATCTCAACCAAATAAATTGTGTGGGCCTTCGGTCCATTTAAATCGAGGGAAGAATGTCTTCTCTTTAAAACATATCATCCCAATATTTAGGGAACTATTTTAATAAATATTCCATTGCTTCGGAATCACCGTAACACACTTGCAATATTTTCCCCATGTCTTTTTCACTTCGAGTTCTCCATCAAAAACCTTCCCTATATTCTTTCTCAATTTTTCGAGGCTCCTCCAAATATCTAGACTCTTTTCAAACTCCTTGAGGCAAGCTATTTATTTTTAGTTTGCACTTCCTTTTTGTTGGAACTATTTTTGTGGGGTTGGAATTATTCCATAAAGCCTTACAAAAATGTCCATCATATTATCCTTGTTCTTTGACCTTCTTTTCTTATTTTTTTTGCTCTCTCTCTTTTATTTCTGTTTAAGAGATAAAAAGAGGGCTCAGCCTCCAGCCCATCTATCCCCCAGGCCCAGCCGCCTCCTGTCTCAGCCACTTCTGGCCCATTTGGCCCAGCCTCTAGGCTCCGAACCCTAGCAGCGACCGAATCCCTTCGTTCCTTCTTTCCCCTCAGCCCGATTCCCTTCTTCCCCCTCGCTCTTCCCCTCGTGCCCTCATCTCCCAGGAGCTGCACGACCCTCCCCTCGCCCCAGGAGCGCCTGGCGCCCGAGCCACCGCGCGCGTGCGGCTCGTCTCAGGCCGCTGCGCCATGGAGCGCCGCGCCAGGGCCTTCTCCTCCGAGCTCCAAGGCCGCCGCGGGGATCTCTTCCGCCTCGCCCTCCAGCATCGACCGCGGCCCCGAGCGCCCTTCCGCCCCTCCGGTCCTCCCGTCCTCTGCCTCCCTCCTGCGCGCCGTCCGCCGGGGACCTCCGCGCCTCCAGCGCCCCGCGACCTCCTCGTGGCCGCAAGCCGCGCCGGCCTCCCCTGGGCTCTGCTCCGACCTCCAGCTCGCCGGCCAGGTCGCCAGGCCGCGACCTCGTGCCTCCTCTGGCCGACTCGTCCCGAGCGCCGGCCCCTGCCTCGTTCGTCACCGCTGGCCTTTGGACGCACCAAAAATCTGCTGCTGTTGTGCATCTTTTTTCGCCGAACCCTGCTTTGTGTTGTGTTGCACAGAGATGACAAAGTCAAGTTCCTCTACGCACAGATGTCGACTACCGTCGCCAAGACCCAACGCAACAAGTTCCACGACACGTGACATGACCGCTATGAACCGAGTACGACTACACATGGAGATCCCGTGTACAACTACCGTCGCAAGAACGAGAACCCCCAAGTACCCCTCCGATGCAAGTACGTCTACGAACCGGAACGACTACGCAAGATGACACGCCAAGTACCACGACGACCCGAACGACTACCGTCGCCGTGTACCACTACCGTCGCCGAGAACCTCAAGTACCTCTACGAACGGAACGACTACTCGTTGGCGACCTCGTGTACAACTACTTCCTCTCCGATGAACGAGAACAACTACTTCCCTCTACGAGAACGTCTACTTCCGCTACCGTCGCCCGAATACAACTACAGTTTTTCGTCAAGTTCGACTACCGACGACTTGAACATCTACGGAAATGAGTACCCCTACGCTCGACGACCCCCGTGTACGACTACCGTCGCAAACGAGAACCCCAAGTACCACGACGACCGAACGAGACGATGACAAGTACTTCTACGAACGGGAACGCCTACACGACGACCGACTCGACAAGTACCACTACTTCTACTAACGTAGCCGGAACAACTACTTCCTCTACGACTCGCGAGAACGACTCCTTCCTCTACGATCTCGAACCGTCCCGAAACGAGTGTTTCGAAGGTATAACCCGAGACGATGACCCGTGGATGCTTGTTGTGGTTGTATGAAATGTTTCCCGTGTGTGCACCGTGTCCGTTTCGTCCCTTTTGTCATGCTCCTCGGTTGCCTCATCGCCGACTCGTGGGAACCCGGCAACGGGATCGCCCCACCTTTCATCTCGTTTGACTCGCTCACACCATCTTTCTTTTGCCCGGACTCTCAACGAGTTACCGGAACCGAGATGTTGCGTTGCATCATTTCCGGATCGTTGCCGTGGCACCTTTTCTTTCCACCACGGAGACAATACTTCATATCTCTTTTATGTCAACCTTTTAATAATTGCATAAACTTGTTCATGTCATCTGCATCATGTTAACAACATTATATATGTGTGAATTGTTGTTGCTTTAATAATTATTAAACATGCTCATGGGGTTTTTCCGGATATGTTGTTGTTATTTTTCGGCCCCATTTAAAATGTCTTAATAGGTAGTTTATTTTTGCTTCACCTCTTGCCATGTTAAAACCCTTTAATCTTGTCTTGTAAATAACGAGAGTCAACTAAATAATTAGAATGTGGTGTTTCGTCAATATGCAATTCGATGCATATTGAGCTCCACTTAACTTGTAGTATTCTTTGTGCACTTTGCCATGCCATGCATATTTAAACCGGTCATGCATCATACTTGTTTGTGCATCGTATGCCATGCTTATGCTTGCATGTTTACCGTGTTGTTTGTTTCTTTCCAGTTTGCTTCTCTTGATAGCTTCGGTTTCGTTCCGGAGTTGTGAGGATTCTCTCGTCTGTGTTACTCTGTCTACTTCATGGATCCGTTCTTCTCCCTTGTGGAATCCCAGGCAAGATGATCATACCCTTGGATACCTTTACTACCATTGCCATGCTTAGTTGTCTCGATGCTATCGTTACATGTCGCGCTACCCATTTTTATGTCAGTCCTCTCCTTGTTGCCATGAAACCTCTAACCTTGACACCTTCCTAGCAAAACCACTGTTTGGCTATGTTACCCGCTTGCTCAGCCTCGCTTGCTCAGTCCCTCTTATAGCGTTGTTAGTTGCAGGTGAAGATGAAGTCCGTTCCAGGAGGGAACTTGTTGTTGGATATATCACAATATCTATAATTATTATTAACTCACCTATATACTGGGCATGGGTGGAAGGCTTGGCCTTTTGCTCGGTGTTTTGTTCCACTCATGCCACCTTAGGCGCCGATAAACCGGCATTATGTTCCTTGATTTTGCGTTCCTTACACGATGGGTGAAATGGGGACCCCTTGACAGTTCGACTTTGAATAAAACTCCTCCAGCAAGGCCCAACTTTGGTTTTAATTTGCTCATAATAACAACTTAATTAATTAATTAAATTGCATAGGGAGTTAGCGCTACCCGAGGATTCTTAATTCTACATAGCAGGGGGGGCCAGTGCAGATGGTGTTGTTCCCAAACGGGGGTCCTGCAGGGCCGCCTTGGGGAAACCCAAGGTATCTGGTATACCTGTAGAATCGCCCATCCGGTAGTGTCCTGAGACGAGATACGCGCGGCTACTATCAGGGTGTCGACACACCGGGAGGTCTTGTTGGACTTGTTTTACCATTGTCGAAATGACTTGTGCTACCGGGAAGCCGAGCCTGATCGGATTTTCCCTAAGATAAGGGGTGATGATATTATATTTATCACTTCAGCTAATCGTGAGAGCTTGTGATGGGCTAAGTTGGAACACCCCTGCAGGGTTATGATCTTTCGAAAGCCGTGCCCGCGGTTATGTGGCAGATTGGAATTTGTTAATGTCCGGTTGTAGAAAACTTGACAGAGGATCCGAAGTAAAAGACACAACTGTGTGAGTAACCGTGACTGTCTCTTTTCACTTTGAGAAGAGAACACGGTGGGGTTATGTTTGACCGTATGTAGTTCAGGATCTTTAGCGATCACTACTTTTGCGACCGTTTGCGTAGCTTCTCATCTTATTCTGGTACTCGTAAGTTAGCCACCATATTATGCTTAGCCGCTGCTGCAGCCTCACCACTTTACCTCTTCCTACCCACAAAGCTTTGCTAGTCTTGTTACCCATGGTTATGGGATTGCTGAGTCCTCGTGGCTCACAGATACTACAACACCAGATGCAGGTTCAGCTGAGTTTGATGCAGGAGCTGGTTCAAGTTCTTCACCGGGAGTTCGATGAAGAGTGTGGCCGTATGCTTGTGATGTTTTCGACGATCAGTAGTGGTTTCTACTAGGATTCGATCTAGGACCTGTGGCTTTATGTTGTTTTGGTATCTTTCTTTGGATCTTCACCCGTAGTCGGGTTGTGATGTTTTGAATGATGTTTTGCTTATGTAATGTATTGTGTGAAGTGGCGAGTGTAAGCCAACTATCTTCTTTTGCAATTTAATCCCTCTTTTACATGAGTCGTGCAAAGATACCAAACTTGAGATCATTCTAGGATGGGCTTATACCTTTAAGTCGTGCCTCGACACGTAGGAGGTATAGTCCCATCCTGGGCATTACAATAAAATACAGCAGGACGGGGTATTTTTGCTCGGATGAATTAATATGTATTAAAAATAAAAATAAAATATATCACCTGATTCGCCTGGCCAGCAGATGAGTCGGCAGCGGTATTGTAAACCGGCGCGGATGTCCGTTGAGTAACGATGTCCACTTGTGCCGAATTGTGTTGGCGGGCCTCCAGCTCCGTAGCATAATATCGCTCTGTAATGAATGATTTTTCTGATTCGCCTGGAGAACAGATGAGTTGGCCGTGGTATTGTATATCGGTGTGGTCGTCAAAGATGGCCTTTAGCGTTGTAAACCGGCGCGATCGTGGGAAAACATCCATGGACCGGCCGTGAAGGTGGATGGGTCAATTGATCATGGCATCTGTAAGGTGGCGTGGATGGGCGTATTAATCGCAGGTGCGGTAGACCGCGTAGATAGTCGAGCCACATACACGCTTTGTAATCGTAGTACAATCCTTCATTTATAGTGAATAATTATCCTGCAAAACAATATTGCAAATCCAAGTAATTGTTCTCACAAAATTAATCCGTACTATTAAAAACAGACTGTCCGGATATCACCTGATATGTTTTGACGACCGATGACCGGTAAATAATCTCCGTAGATAATTCTCCAGTTTTAAGACAGCTTCCTTGACTTCTCCTTCGTTTCCTTCTTTCCAGCCAGGGCGATTGCAAAGGAAACATGGCCCCTTTTCTGACAGAGCGAACAGCGAGAGCCCCCGGGGCCGGAACTGGTCGCGGCCGAGGCAGCGGGCAGAACCAGCGCGGGAGCGGGGCGGTCTAGCCCGGGGCAGAACCGGAGGAAGAGCAGGCAATTTTCTCCCCCTCGCTCACGGATTCCTCCTTTAAATCCCATGCTGGAGGTAAACCGGCAGTAGTGGAGGCGCACTAGGGTGGTTCAGAACGGCGACCGCAGCAGCAACCTGATTCAGCGTGGGGATGACTCAGAGTAGTAGTGCAGTGCGGCGAGGACAAAGCGGCGGACTATCGGTGGCAGGTTCCGGTGCGAGGCCGCTGGCGGGTTTGAGACTGCAGGACCGAGGGCGGGTTTGAGACTACAGGACTGCGGCCGAGGTGGAGGCTCAACAGCGGACAGGGAGCTCAAGGCCGGAGCCAGATGTGGCCACGGCGGCTCGCGGCCGCGGCTCTCAACTGAAATTAAGTCCGATCCGATGCTGCGGGGGCGAGTTGAGGCCACTGAATCGCGGCGGCGGTTTGACACAACGGTAGGTGAAGAAAACTACGGCCGCAGCCGGGTTCGATGACGAGGGTTGCAGCGACGGCTCGAAGGTGCTTCCGACGCAGTTTACTCGAGGCGACTCAAAGACAGCAACGGTTTCAGCCCGAAGTAGTGACGGTGCCACGGGCGGCTCAGCGGAAGAGCGGCGCGAGGCCATGGCGTCTTGCAGGCCGGCGGGTTGTAGCAAAGAAGCCCGGAGTGGACGACTCGGCTTTGGCCCGAAGCAGCTATTTGATCCGGTCACCATGGTAAATAGAGCACGATGAGGGAGGCTCGGGGCAGCGGCGGCTTCATCATATTATGAGTATGCTTCAGTGCGGGAGTCGCCGAGGGAGATCCAGCCGTTGGAATTTGCTAAAATTTTGACATATTTTCACAAATTCAATTTCGAATATTTCCACCGAAGGGATCTTTGAGATGAGTTCCGAGTCGCTGTCGTTAGCGTCCGCAATACGGACGTGTTTCTGTCCTGTAGCCCCCGAGTCGAGCGTCGATTCGCGCACTTGAAATATTTCTTGATAAACTCAAGTTGGATCGGGTCTTTCCGAAGTCGATGGATCATCGATTGTCGATGTAGATTAGACCGGATGAGCGTTGTGGCGCTGTCAGCGGCTGGAGGCTTGGGGACGGCGGCTCTGAGCAGGCCACGTCGCATTCAACAGCTCGCCGTCGGTCACAACGGAGCACTCGACGGTTCAGCGGAAACGCAGTCCGGGTGGGAGGCAGCTCAGTTCTCAGCCGGGGGTCAATCCGTCCTGGAGCGGAGCCGGCGGTCGTATCAGAACCAGAGGCGGAGCGAGGACCTATAGAGAGATACGCCTGGCGAGGGGAAAAAACGCGTCGTCGTTGTATCCTCTTTCGGGACGTAGTCGTATACTGTCCGACTCCCGTGGATTAGATCGATCTTGGAATTGGTCAAAAAACGATCTTTGTTTGTTGACTCGTGGTGGCTGACGAGTCCCAGCTCCTTCGGCCGAAGACTTACACACAAATTGATCCCGATCCTCCCGTAGTAGTATTTCCATGGCTTGTTTGATAATAATATTTCTTTGATCTCAGCGGCAGGTACTCGTCCCGCAGAAGCTTTTTGACGATGAATTCGCAAACTTCTTCCGATGTTGGCTCTTCATCTCCCGGTCCATCGCGAGCTTTTCAACCCTTGAGAGAAATCCCTTCAAGAACTCAACCACCGTGCGCAGGCCCCACGGTGGGCGCCAACTGTCGTAGAATTGTCACGGCAGATGTCCTAGGATAGGACTTAGTCGTGAGGCCGCACATCTATGTAGTAGCTTGAGAGGGGTTGAGCGGAATCGAGAGACGCAACGCAAGACAAGGATTTAGACAGCTTCGGGCCCCGGGAAACATCATCCGGTAATAGCCCTACATGCTGTTTGAGGCTAGGTCTCATTATGATCCTCATGGTGTCGTCGGTAAACCGGCTTTTGTGTCTAGCCCTAAAAACTTGTGAGAACTTCCCACCTGTCCCCTTTTTCTTTGGGGAGCCCTGCCCCTCCTTATATATGTTGATGGGGCGGGTTACATGACTAGTCCTAGTAGCACTAGGATTGATCTATTACAAGGAGTCCTAGTCTTGCTTCCTTTGTATGAGAATATTCCTTATGCTTTCTTCATAAACCGGCCCACTATTAATATGAACCGGCCCTTTGGGCCTTGGGCCTTGTCATCCATGATCCGCCTGCCGGGTCACCAGTAACTTGCCAAATATAAACCGTCTTAAGTAGAATGCCAAGTCCGGCTGGGTCATAATTCCGGCCGGTTCATACCGCGGGGTATATCCCCGACAATAACCAAGGCAATCAGCAGCGTCAACAGCAGTAGCAATCCGGATATCAGAGTAATCCGGAGGAGCTAAGTAGTGGACAGTAACATGTCTTTGCTACAAGTTTGTGCAAAAGAGATCAAAAAATCCTGAAGCGGGCGGTACACGCAGTTGAACCGGCAACACCACATTTTCTGCGTTGGTCGGAACAACCTATTGTGTGGAGCAGAGAGGATCACCCGCCGCGGATTGATAATCCGGGCCAGTTGGCCTTAGTGGTGGCACCACAGGTGGGTGGCTACAAATTCACAAAGGTACTCATGGATGGTGGCAGCAGTATCAACATCTTATATTACGAGACTTTCCGTCGTATGGGGTTGACGGACAAGAAGTTGAGACAGTCCAACACGGTGTTCCATGGAGTGGTGCCAGGTAAATCGGCTTACCCAGTTGGGAGAATTGATCTGGAAGTCACCTTTGGAGATGAACAGGACTCCAGGTGAGAGAAAGTAACGTTTGAGGTTGTAAAGATCCGGAGCCCATATCATGCTCTGTTTGGAAGGTCGGTTTACGCCAAGTTCATGGCTAGACCATGATATGTTTATCTACAACTCAAGATGCCGGGTCACAAGGGAACCATCACGGTTCACGGAAGTCGCAAAATTGCATTGGAGTGCGAGGAAGGAGACGCAGCCTATACAAAGGCAGTATGTGCTACAGGGGAGTTGAAGCTTTACAAAGACAATGTTGACCCGGCAGATATGTCCCCACTAAAGAAGCCAACTACAGAGCATGATCCGGCGTTGAAGTTTAAATCGGCAGAGGAAACTAAGCAAGTCGACTTTGTGCCAGGCGATTCATCCAAGCAGTTCACTATCAGCGCTAACCTTGACCCCAAATAGGAAAGCGCGCTCATCGAGTTCATCCGTGAGAACCGGGATATCTTTGCATGGAAACCATCTGACATGCCAGGTATACCGAGGGAACTCGCTGAGCACAGTCTTAATATTGATCCGAAGTTTAAACCGGTCAAACAGTATCTGCGCCGCTTCAACGAAGAAAGGCGCAAGGCTATAGGTGAGGAAGTGCCAGGCTTTTGGCCGCATGGTTCATAGTTGAGGTGTTCCATCCGGAGTGGTTGGCTAATCCGGTTCTGGTGTTAAAGAAAAATGGAAAGTGGAGGATGTGTGTGGATTACACAGACCTAAACAAGGCTTGTCCAACTGATCCTTTTGCTCTCCCCCGTATTGATCAGATCATTGATGCTACGACAGGATGTGAGCGGCTAAGTTTTTTGGATGCATATTCAGGGTATCACCAGATCATGATGGCAGTTAAGGACTAGGAGAAGACAGCCTTCATAACTCCCTTTGGAACCTTCTGCTATGTATCTATGCCCTTTGGGCTCAAGAGTGCCCAAGCAACTTACCAGCGTTGCGTACAGAACTGTCTTAAGGGGCAGATCGGGAAAAATGTCCATGCTTATGTGTATGACATCGTTGTAAAGTCAAAGAAGGAGGAGACGCTGATAGAGGACCTAAAGGAAACCTTTGACAATCTCCGGGTTTATAAGATGATGCTTAATCCGGAGAAGTGCGTTTTTGGTGTTCCAGCACGCAAGCTCCTTGGGTTCTTAGTATCAAACAGAGGAATAGAGGCCAATCCAGAGAAGATCAAGGCGATCACGTCCTTGACTATACCGGCTTGTATAAATGATGTCCAGCGCATAGCAGGCCGGATTACAGTGTTAAGTCAATTCATCAGCCGTTTGGGAGAGAAGGCAATTCCGCTTTATCAAATGCTGAAAAAGACAGATCAGTTTGTATGGAGCGATGCTGCAAACACGGCGTTTGAGGATTTGAAGCGCCAATTAGCAGAACCACCGGTTCTTGCTGCCCCTGTTGACAATGAGCCGCTACTGTTATATGTGGCCGCCAGTGCCCGTGCAGTTAGCGTGGCAATTGTGGTGGAACGTAAAGAAGCAGGCAAGGAATATCCGGTTCAGCGCCCGGTTTACTACATCAGTGAGGTGCTCATTGAGTCGAAGCAAAGGTATCCACACTGGCAGAAGCTAGTGTACGGCGTGCTCATGGCAAACCGGAAGCTGAAGCACTACTTCCAGGGCCACCCAATCACCGTTGTAAGCTCAGCTCCGTTGGGGGACATAATCCAGAACAGAGAAGCCACGGGCAGAGTAGCAAAGTGGGCTATTGAGCTTGGCCCACATGGATTGAAGTATGTACCCCGTACTGCTGTCAAGTCCCAGGCATTGGTAGATTTCATCAATGATTGGACAGAATTGCAAACACCAGAGGAGAAGCCGGATCATACATACTGGACTATCCACTTTGACGGTTCAAGGCAATTAGAAGGCTCGGGGCCTGGAGTTGTGTTAACTTCCTCACGAGGGGACAAGTTTTGCTATGTCCTCCGACTAATGTTCCCTTGCACTAACAATGCGGCTGAATATGAAGCACTGCTTCACGGGCTGCGGATGGCTAAGGAGATGAATTTGAGCCGAGTCAAGTGTCACATCCCTAGTTTAGCACTTGCATTAGGGCTAGCTAGAGTGTGCATCATGTTTACTTATCAAAGAAACTTGAAATGGGAATGACAGAAACCCCAGCACCCCTCTTCTAACAACTAGGGTTTGATAAAATATTTTCCAATGTACCCAAAATGCCCTTCAAAAATGTTCATCATTTCTGCCTTGGTCTTAAACCTCTGCCAAAAATGGTGCACAATTTTCTAGGACATCAATGGCCTTTGGATTAAATCATATGGTATTTGTATTTGGGCATTTAAATACTTTAAAATATTTTAAATGCTCAAATAATCATGAACTATAATGTTCCCTACTGTTCATATTATATACAATGGGCATGACAAGTTTCATGAGTTATAAAAATGCTCTAGCATTTTTATTAATTAAACAAAGATGCAAAACAAATGAAACAAAAAAGAAAATAGGAAAAAGAAAAAGGGAGAAAGCACTTACCTCGGGCCCAGCCCTGTAGCAGGCCGGCCCAGCCCACAGCCTCTTATGTCGCCTTCCTCCTCGCACTAGAAGGACGCGCGTGTGGCCGCCGCGCGCTGGCACGCGTCCGGCCACCTCCACCCTGCCTGCCTGCATCCCGACGGCCTGGACGACTCCCCGCGACGCCACGAAGCTGCCCCGACCGCTCTCTCTTCTCCCCCTCGTCCCCGTCGCCTCCCCTGGCTCTCTCCTCCTCCATCACCGAGCCGCCCGTCGCCGCCGCTCGCCGTTGCCGCACCTAGAGCTACCCCCTCGCCCCGTGAGTGTGTCCAGAAGGAGCGCCGCGTCGTCCTCTTCCTCCTCACTGAGCCACGGATCGCCGGAAGCCCTGCAACGCCTCCACGCCGTCGTCCCCTTCCTCGGATCGCCGGAGCACCTCGCCGCCGTTTACGAAGCTGCAGCGCGTCCCCGACCTCTCCGTCGAGCTCGTTAGCACCGTAGTGAGCTTGTACGCCGAACCCCCCCTTCCTTTGCCTCGTTTGCGTTGTGTAGCCGCCGCTCCGTTGATCACCGTAACTCACCGCTGCCGTGCTCGCCGCCTGTGACGCTCCGGTGACCATTTGGTCACGGGCACCCGTCCATCACACTCGCCGCAGCACGTAGATGCGCTAGGTACTACGCACGCATCGCCTAGGCCACTGCAGCCGCGTCTCCACACACGCCCGACGCCGGTCGCCGCCGTCGAGCTTGTTGCCGTCGTCTCCGGCCACCCCAGGTCCGGCGACCAGCACCATTCGACGCGCAACGACAAGAGCTTCCCAACGCACCCAACCGCAGCTCGAGCCGTGCTCCATAGACGATTTCCGAAGCACGCCGCCGTATTCGGCCTCGCCGGCGTCACTTCGCCGGCGGGTTTGACCTGTCTGACCGGGGGGATTGACCACCCCTGGGTCACTGACGTGTGGGACACCTTTTACTAATTAGTTAGTTTAATTAAGTTTCTGTTAATTTAATTAGTTAATTAATTTAGTCACTGACCCGTGGGCCCATGCCCCACTGACAGCTAATTAGTTTTAGTTTAACTCTAATTAACTTTGTTAGTTAGCTGTGACACTAACATGCTGGGTCCACATGTCATGTTTGACTGGACCAGCTCCTGTTGACTGACTGACGTCAGCATGATGTCATGCTGACGCATTAAAGGTTTTTCTGGGATTTTTAGATTAAAAATAATTCAGGAAATTCCAGAAAATACCCAAAACATCTAAAAATCATATAAAATCAACCATAGCTCAGATGGAAATAATTTATATATGAAAAATGATCAGAAAATTCCAATCTTTCCAATGGCACTGGTTTCATGCATGTTTGAGAAAGTTAACCTTGCTGTATACCTTAAAACATGATAATGCACTTATTTAAATAGTAGTTAAAGTGCCAATTTGAATCTTTGGTTCAAATTGGCTCAAACCCTTCTGGTTTTAGTTGCATTAGCCCAGCACACATGCATCTTGCCATGTCATGAACATGCATCATATTGTTGCATTTGTTTGTTAATGATTGTATCGCCGGTATTCTCTGTGTTAGGTCCTGCTCCCGAGGATACTGCTGCGTATCCAGTTGAAGAGCAGTACCCAACAACCACTTTGTCAGGCAAGCAATCATTGATCATTCCGATACAAACCAAATCTTCTCGCTCCTGCTCTCTTTTACTGCATTATGGCAACAGCGTGTGAACTGCTACTTGATGCGGTAGTTGAACCCTATTCCTTGCATGACCTGTCATTGCCACAGTAAATAGTTGAAACCCACTAGCATGTGTAGGAGTTGATTGAGCCATGTGATGTGTGATCCACCATGCTATTTGTTTATGTTGCCTGCTATGCATAGAGTTGTGTCTGGTCTGGTTCATCTGGGTGATGGATCGGAGTGAAATGATCATACCGATAAAGAGAAGGAAGTGTGGAATACGCTTGGTAAAGGTATCTGTCAGGACCCCGATCCTAAGTCACACCGATCTAGCTGTAACACGTCATATCACTTTGCGGCCTCACGCACGGTAACCCCACGGGTGCCACCTTACCTGGCCCGGGACCTTTTGCGCATTTTGGCACACGTATATGACAGTGTCGCTAGCATCCATATGACAGAGAACCCGGGCCGACATGGCTAGTTATAAACCAAAAGTGGCACTAAATTACAGAGACATGCATCCATGACCCGGCAACGAACGTGTCGGTCATCAACGTATGAACCCAAGTCGTAGCAAGCTACATGGACTTAAAGGAACAACACGTGACATTTCCCCTAAGGGACAGACACAGGAACGAAGAAGGACACATGGCGGCCAGCCTACGTGTTCCGAGCAGTAGCAAGCTACCAAGGCTCATTGGAATCACTAGGATGCATTTCCCTGTAAGGTAGGCTAGCAAAGGAAAACAACTAGGTGTCGGATCCCACACATACCAAGCATTTCAATCATACACGCAATATGCTCAATATGTGCAAATACAACATTGCATCACAACAGAACTCTATGACTCAAAGTACTTTATTTAAGAGGCTCCAAGAGCCATACATAACATATCCATACAGGTAGGAGTCACATGACCCAACACTCAACTCATACAGTCATACAAGCACAAGAGGAAGCTACATGTCTGAGTACAGACAACTTAGAAAATAAAACAGGCTTGGTGTAGCCTGACTATCTACAAGGCCCTTCACAAGCTCTAGATCTCCGTCTGGGTGTCAAGCTACTCGTCGACGTCAACGTCTATGTAGAACCCATCGGCAGGGGCAGGGTTCTCCTCTGCAACAGTTATTAAGCAAACATGAGTACAAAGGTACTCAGCAAGTCTTACCACAGATCCTATCATACATGCAACATTTCCATAGGGGGTAGTGGAGTTCATAGCAGAAAGCCAGCTTTGACTCTTGGTTAACCTATACTACAACTCTCAACCAATTGCAAGATGTTATGACAAACACGAGTCCTCTACTCACCACAACAATACACTACCGAGGATCCTCTTCCGTTATCCTACGGAAGGGCCATCCACGACACTCACACTTATCTTGAGGCTTTTAGTAGTATCCATCAACTTGTCTATGAACTGTAAGAGTAACCAAGTAGTCCGTACCGCGAACAACGGCTATTCGAATAGTTTGATAACCCTGCAGGGGTGTACCTCTTCACACACGCTTCCACCACTTATCGCCGTATACTCGGCGTGTACTCGGCAACCTTCAAGCGGAAGCCCAGCGTGGGTGTCGGCCATGACCTGACTAACTACTCAAGTCTCTCGTCCAGGTTTATCGCCTATTTGGGTTCCTTCCGTGGGGAGATCCGGCCGGGGTGTCCCTCACTGCTCCAAACGATGTGTACAGGGTTCCCGAGTCACCAAACGGGCAAACGGTACACCGTGCCACGTACCTGTCACATCACAACCCACCCCGAGGGTCAGCATTGTGCACGACCTCCAGTAATCTATAAACACCAGAAACTAGTTGCAACTCCTGGACAGAGATCGGGGGTAATTAATAAGCCGAGAGGGTCAATTAAGGATCCCAATGTGTGGTAGTAGCTGTAACTTGAACCACACATACAAATCTCGGGTCCTAAGGACGATTCCAATGAAACAACCCACCATGTACTCCTACGTGGCCTTTCATCGATACCTTTACCAAGCGTATTCCACACTTCCTTCTCTTTATCGGTATGATCATTTCACTCTGATCCATCACCCAGATGAACCAGACCAGACACAACTCTAAGCATAGCAGGCAACATAAACAAATAGCATGGTGGATCACACATCACATGGCTCAATCAACTCCTACACATGCTAGTGGGTTTCAACTATTTACTGTGGCAATGACAGGTCATGCAAGGGATAGGGTTCAACTACCGCAGCAAGTAGCAGTTCACACGTTGTTGCCTTAATGCAGTAAAAGAGAGCAGGAGCGAGAAGATTGGGTTTGTATCGGAATGATCAATGATTGCTTGCCTGATAAAGTAGTTGTCGGGTACTGCTCTTCAACTGGATACGCAGCAGTATCCTCGGGAGCAGGACCTAACACAGAGAATACCGGCGATACAATCATTAACAAACAAATGCAACAATATGATGCATGTTCATGACATGGCAAGATGCATGTGTGTTGGGCTAATGCAACTAAAACCAGAAGGGTTTGAGCCTATTTGAACCAAAGATTCAAATTGGCACTTTAACTATTATTTAAATAAGTGCATTATCATGTTTTAAGGTATACAGCAAGGTTAACTTGCTCAAACATGCATGAAACCTGTGCCATTGGAAAGTTTGGATTTTTCTGATCATTTTTCATATATAAATTATTTCCATCTAAGCTATGGTTGATTTTATATGATTTTTAGAAGTTTTGGGTATTTTCTGGAATTTCCTGAATTATTTTTAATCTAAAAATCCCAGAAAAACCTTTACTGCGTCAGCATGACATCATGCTGACGTCAGTCAGTCAACAGGAGCTGGTCCAGTCAAACATGACATGTGGGCCCAGCATGTCAGTGTCATAGCTAACTAGCAAAGTTAATTAGAGTTAAACTAAAACTAATTAGCTGTCAGTGGGGCCTGGGCCCACGGGTCAGTGACTAAATTAATTAACTAATTAAATTAACAGAAACTTAATTAGACTGACTAATTAGTAAAAGGTGGCCCACACGTCAGTGGCCCAGGGGTGGTCAACCCCCCGGTCAGACAGGTCAAACCCGCCGGCGAAGTGACGCCGGCGAGGCCGAATACGGCGGCGTGCTTCGGAAATCGTCTATGGAGCATGGCTCGAGCTGCGGTTGGGTGCGTTGGGAAGCTCTTGTCGTTGCGCGTCGAATGGTGGTGGTCGCCGGACCTGGGGTGGCCGGAGACGACGGCAACAAGCTCGACGGCGGCGACCGGCGTCGGGCGTGTGTGGAGACGCGGCTGCAGTGGCATAGGCGATGCGTGCGTAGTACCTAGCGCATCTACGTGCTGCGGCGAGTGTGATGGACGGGTGCCCGTGACCAAATGGTCACCGGAGCGTCACCGGCGGCGAGCACGGCGGCGGTGAGTTACGGTGATCAACGGAGCGGCGGCTACACAACGCAAACGAGGCAAAGGAAGGGGGGTTCGGCATAGAAGCTCACTGCGGTGCTAACGAGCTCGACGGAGAGGTCGGGGATGCGCTGCAGCTTCGTAAACGGCGGCGAGGTGCTCCGGCGATCCGAGGAAGGGGACGACGGCGTGGAGGCGTTGCAGGGCTTCCGGCGATCCGTGGCTCAGCGAGGAGGAAGAGGACGACGCGGCGCTCCTTCTGGACACACTCACGGGGCGAGGGGGTAGCTCTAGGTGCGGCAACGGCGAGCGGCGGCGACGGGCGGCTCGGTGATGGAGGAGGAGAGAGCCAAGGGAGGCGACGGGGACGAGGGGGAGAAGAGAGAGCGGTCGGGGCAGCTGTGTGGCGTCGCGGGGAGTCGTCCAGGCCGTCGGGATGCAGGCAGGCAGGGTGGAGGTGGCCGGACGCGTGCCGGCGCGCGGCGGCCACGCGCGCGTCCTTCTGGCGCGAGGAGGAAGGCGACAGAAGAGGCTGTGGGCTGGGCTCGAGGTAAGTGCTTTCTCCCTTTTTCTTTTTCCTATTTTCTTTTCTGTTTCATTTGTTTTGCATCTTTGTTTAATTAATAAAAATGCTAGAGCATTTTTATAACTCATGAAACTTGTCATGCCCACTGTATATAATATGAACAGTAGGGAACATTATAGTTCATGATTATTTGAGCATTTAAAATATTTTAAGGTATTTAAATGCTCAAATACAAATACCATATGATTTAATCCAAAGGCCTTTGATGTCCTAGAAAATTGTGCACCATTTTTGGCAGAGGTTTAAGACCAAGGCAGAAATGATGAACATTTTTGAAGGGCATTTTGGGTACATTGGAAAATATTTTATCAAACCCTAGTTGTTAGAAGAGGGGTGCTGGGGTTTCTGTCATTCCCATTTCAAGTTTCTTTGATAAGTAAACATGATGCACACTGTAGCTAGCCCTGATGCAAGTGCTAAACTAGGGATGTGACAGTATCTATCAAAGGCCATGTAGGAGTACATGGTGGGTTGTTTCGTTGGAATCGTCCTTAGGACCCGAGATCTGTATGTGTCGTTCAAGTTACAGCTACTACCACACATTGGGATCCTTAATTGACCCTCTCGGCTTATTAATCACCCTCGATCTCTGTCCAGGAGTTGCAACTAGTTTCTGGTGTTTATAGATTACTGGAGGTCGTGCACAACGTTGACCCTCGGGATGGGTTGTGATGCGACAGGTACGTGGCACGGTGTACTGGTTGCCCGTTTGGTGACACGGGAGCCCTGTACACATCGTTTGGGGCCGTGAGCGACACCCCGGCCGGATCTCCCCACGGATGGAACCCAAATAGGCGATAAACCTGGACGAGAGACTTGAGTAGTTAGTCAGGTCGTGGCCGACACCCACGCTGGGCATCCGCTTGAAGGTTGCCGAGTACACGCCGAGTATACGGCGATAAGTGGTGGAAGCGTGTGTGAAGAGGTACACCCCTGCAGGGTTATCAAACTATTCGAATAGCCGTTGTTCGCGGTACGGACTACTTGGTTACTCTTACAGTTCATAGACAAGTTGATGGATACTACTAAAAGCCTCAAGATAAGTGTGAGTGCCGTGGATGGCCCTTCCGTAGGATAACGGAAGAGGATCCTCGGTAGTGTATTGTTGTGGTGAGTAGAGGACTCGTGTTCGTAATAACATCTTGCAATTTGTTGAGATTTGTAGTATAGGTTAGCCAAAAGTCAAAGCTGGCTTTCTGCTATGAACTCCACTACCCCCAATGGAAATGTTGCATGTATGATAGGTTCTGTGGTAAGACTTGCTGAGTACCTTTGTACTCATGTTTGCATAATAACTGTTGCAGAGGAGAACCCTGCCCCTGCTGATGGGTTCTACATAGACGTTGACGTCGACGAGTAGCTTGACACCCAGACGGATATCTGGAGCTTGTGAAGGGCCTTGTAGATAGTCAGGCTACACCAAGCCTGTTTTATTTTCTAAGTTGTCTGTACTCAGACATGTAGCTTCCGCTTGTGCTTGTATGACTGTATGACTTGAGTGTTGGGTCATGTGACCCCTACCTGTATGGATATGTTATGTATGGCTCTTGGAGCCTCTTAAATAAAGTACTTTGAGTCATAGAGTTCTGTTGTGATGCAATGTTGTATTTGCACATATTGAGCATATTGTGTGTATGATTGAAATGCTTGGTATGTGTGGGATCCGACACCTAGTTGTTTTCCTTTGGTAGCCTACCTTACAGGGAAATGCCTCCTAGTGATTCCAATGAGCCTTGGTAGCTTGCTACTACTCGGAACACGTAGGCTGGCCGGCATGTGTCCTTCTTCGTTCATGTGTCTGTCCCTTAGGGGAAATGTCATGCGTTGTTCCTTTAAGTCCATGTAGCTTGCTACGACTTGGGTTCATACGATGATGACCGACACGTTCGTTGCTGGGTCATGGATGCCTGTCTCTGTAATTTAGTGCCACTTTAGGTTTATAACTAGCCATGTCGGCCCGGGTTCTCTGTCATATGGATGCTAGCAACACTGTCATATACGTGTGCCAAAATGCGCAAACGGTCCCGGGCCAGGTAAGGTGGCACCCATGGGGTTACCGTGCGTGAGGCCGCAAAGTGATATGACGTGTTAAAGCTAGATCGGTGTGACTTGGGATCGGGGTCCTGACAGCGTTGGCATCAGAGCTGGACTGCCTATAGGTTTCTCAAGCCAAACTGGTCGATGTTGAGTCTAGAAAAATTCTTAGTTATATGTAGGGGAATTGATTGTGGAAGGGAACGTAAGGCTCTTTTTACTCCTTTACCTTATGCCCTTCTGATCTGATTCAGTCTATTCTTTCTACGGGGATTTAGGACTAGGCCTCTTACCCTTACTAGGTTCACGTGTTACTAATTCGTAGACTCTTAGGATTGTTGGTTTCAAGCCTCAGTTCAGTTTCTATCCTTTTAGTATGATGATTGTTGGACCCGGAACCTTGATATGGAATTGTTGAGTGGCTATGCTATCATTTGTATGATGTCTCAAATCTTTGTTTGAGTATTTACAGTTGTTATGCTGCCCGATTTCTTCCAGAAACACTAATGCCTTTGCATTACTTCGTGTTTCAGATGTCTGGCCGCATCCCTCACCAAGTGGTTCGTTTGACTCGGTGCATTAATGTGCCCGGTCACACGGCCATGCTAGTCCGTGTGCTGACTGAGACCGGTTATCGCTGGTATCCTGAATACACCGTGGAGGAACAGTACCGGGATTTCAATCAGAATCAGTATTTCTGCATAGTCCGGATATACCCCTCATATCCTGGAGCTAATGACCCCATCCATTGGTCTTATGGACTCGGGATTACCATCGAGATGGCAGTACAGGATGCCGCCTATTCGATGATGACCATTCTCCGGGCTAGGCATGCCCTGTTGCTGAACACAGAGTTCTGTTACATGCCAGCCTCACTTCCCGGAGAGGAAGGCTACTACACTGGTCTGTATACTGATGCTGCTCATGAAGAGCCACTGCTTCAGACTACTGTTCAGATGATGGAGGATAGGGACCGTGAGGTCCGTGCCCTCCGAATGGAGCTATATAACACTCGGGCCGCCCACTAGACTACTTTGACATGGCTTGCACCTGCTGTGCATGCCGGATACCTAGACATGCGGGATTTGTACCCCGTGCGGACTCGTCTGCCTGATCGCATGGATTGGCGTGGCGTTGGGGGTATTACACCTCCACGTGGGCGTCGGTTACCACCAGCATTGGGACCGAGGCCACACCCATGTCCCTATGGTCACAGCCTTTGAGTGCTCGCGAGTTTCAAGATCCATCTATTCCACTTCCAGGCTACGGTGGTAATCTTTACGAAGATTACTACGGGAATGTCTGAGCTAGACCGTGGTTGTAGTAGTATTGTAGTAGTTGTATTCCCACAGTCCTGCGCGTCTTGTGGAATATGACTTAGTGTGTACTGAGTTTCGGAGGTGTAGTTAAATAATGTATAGGAGCTTGGAATGCCTCTGAAGGGATGTATCGTCTTTCACCGCAGTTGTACTTTAGCCTTGGCTTGTACTAAACTTTGTATGGTGTGTATGACCACTGGTGTATATATAGCAGTTCCTATATTACCATGCCGTACGGATGAACATCTTTGCATTCCGTGTCATCCATTACATTCTGCACTTCTATGTCAAATTTTTGACATCCTTGTCTAAACCGTTGTTTTGTTTTCCTAGAATGGTCAACACTCGCAACACTCCTGCTGCTCAGGAGCAGGGTGAGGCTAGTGGGGCTAGAGATGGGAATCCGCCCCAGCCACCCTCCTTGGCGGAAGTTATGCTCGAGGCAGAACGGAACAAGAGAGAGACCAACCGTCTGCTGGAACGCATAGAGCAGAACACTGGGTTCCGTCAGAGGAATGACGTGGTGTCAATCAATGACTTTATCAAGATGTGTCCACCGAAGTTCCATCACTCCACTGAACCTCTGGATGCGGATGACTGGCTACGTAGTATCACCCATAAGCTACACTCTGCCTGTGTGGCCGAAGCGGACAAGGTTACCTATGCTGCCTACCATCTGGAAGGCCCTGCCAGTCTTTGGTGGGAAAACTTTGAAGCTATGCGTCCCGCTGGCCAAATCACTACTTGGGTTGAGTTCAGTGAGGCATTCCGTGAACACCACATTCCGGAAGGTCTCATGGATCGCAAGCGGGAGGAATTCTGCAATTTCACCCAAGGCCGGTTAACTGTGGATGGCTATAGTCGTGAGTTTGGCAACTTGGCACGCTATGCACCTGAGGAAGTATCCACCGATGCCAAGAAACAGGCGAGGTTCCGCAAGGGACTCAGCCCTGAACTCCGCCGAGATCTACGTCTGCACGAGTGCACTTCCTTCCAGAAGTTGGTAAACAAGGCTATCAGTGCTGAAACAGGCCAGACCGACTTCGAGGCCACACGCAAGCATACCCGAGACCTTGGTTCCTCATCCGGCTCTGGCTCTCACAAGCGCCGTGTGTGGGTTCCTAACACTGCTCTGCCACCCAAGTACACACCGAGGCCATCCTATGAGGCGCCTCGCCCAACTCAACAGTATGCACCTGCCAAGACCTATGGAGGACCACCTTCCAACTTTGCTCCACGCACTCCACTGTGACATGCTTCAAGTGTGGAGAACCGGGACACTACATGCGTGAGTGTCCTCAGAACCAACCAGGAAAACCCGTTGGCCATGGTAAGCCAACCGGCAAGGTGAATTATGTCAAGCCAATCCTCACTGCACGTGGTCATGTCAACTATGTCTCTGCTGAGGAAGCTTATGAGGATCCTAACGTCGTCCTTGGTACGCTTCTCGTTAACTGCCATCCGGCATCTGTTCTTTTCGATACTGGAGCATCCCATTCGTTCATATCTTAGAGCTATGCTCGATTGCACAACATGACTTTTTGTGACATGCCTACTTCCATGGTTATTCAAACTCCTGGTTCAAAATGGCAAACCTCTAGGGTAAGCCATGGAAATGAAATCCTTGTCGATAGACTTGTTTTCCTTGCATCTCTAATCGCTCTCAAGTCCTCGGACATAAACATCATCTTGGGTATGGATTGGATGACGACTCATTACGCCAAGATTGATTGCTATACTAGGACCGTTCAACTTACACATCCATCCGGCAAGATAGTCAATGTGTTGACCCGAATGGCTGAGCGTCAGCTCTACTCTCTTAATGCTAGCCCTCTACCAGAACTCGAAGATATCCCGGTAGTCCGTGACTTCCCGGATGTTTTTCCAGAAGAACTGCCAGGAATTCCACCTGACAGAGATGTCGAGTTTGTGATAGATCTTATCCCTGGAACTGTCCCAATCTCTAGGAGACCTTATAAGATGGCACCACTAGAATTAGCTGAGCTAAAGAAACAACTCGATGAGTCCTAGCAAAAAGGTTTCATCCGTCCTAGTTCTTCCCCTTGGGCTTGCCCCGTCCTCTTCGTCAAGAAGAAGGACGGAACGGAGCGGATGGTTGTAGATTACCGACCTGTTAATCTGGTCACCATAAAGAACAAGTATCCTCTTCCCAGGATCAACGACCTGTATGATCAGCTCGCTGGATCCCCAGTCTTCTCTAAGATGGATTTGAGGTTGGGTTACCATCAAATCAAAATCAAGAACGGGGACATTCCTAAAACGGCTTTTGTTACTCGTTATGGCCAATATGAGTACACCGTCATGTCCTTCGGATTAACCAATGCCCCAGCTACCTTTTCTCGGTTAATGAATTCTATATTCATGGAGTACTTGGATAAATTCGTCGTGGTATACCTCGATGATATACTCATCTATTCCAAGAACAAGGAAGATCATGCCGAGAATTTAAGGCTGGTATTGACGAAACTTCGAGAGCACCGCCTTTATGCCAAATTCTCTAAATGTGAATTTTGGTTGCCAGAAGTAACCTATTTAGGTCATGTGATCTCTGGCAAGGGTATTGATGTCAATCCCGAGCGAGTTCAAGCCGTCCTTGATTGGACTCCCCCTGAATCGGTCAAGCAAGTTAGGAGTTTTCTTGGCTTAGCGAGCTATTGCCGACGCTTCGTCGAGAATTTCTCCAAAGTTGCTAAACCTCTAACTGAACTCCTCAAGAAAGACAAAAAGTTTGAGTGGACCCCACAGTGCGAGTCCAGTTTTCAGGAACTGAAAAGATGCCTGACATCTACACTTGTACTGGTACCACCAGACTTTTCCAAGGATTTTATAATCTATTGCGACGCCTCGCGACAAGGACTAGGTTGCATACTCATGCAAGATCGTCAAGTGATTGCATACGCATCTCGACAGTTGCGTCCACATGAAGATAACTATCCTACTCATGATTTAGAGCTTGCAGCTGTAGTCCATGCACTCAAAACATGGCGACATTACCTCCTTGGTAATCGCTGTGAAATCTTCACTGATCACCAAAGTTTGAAGTATATCTTCACCCAACCGGATCTAAATCTCAGGCAAAGACGTTGGGTTGAGTTGCTCACAGATTACGACTTAGGAATCACTTACACTCCTGGAAAGGCCAATGTCATGGCTGATGCACTAAGTCGTAAGTCTTATTGTAACAACTTGATGTTACAACAAGGTCAACCACTTCTCCACGAGGAATTTCGTAAGCTTAACCTTCACATTGTTCCTCGAGGATTCCTTTCCACCTTGGTGGCGAAACCTACCCTTATGGATCAAATCATAGTTGCCCAGCGGTATGATAAAGGCATATCTCGGATCAAGGAGAACATTGCTGGCGGAGTTGCTAGAAGTTTCTCTATGGATGATCGAGGTGTAGTGTACTTCGAGAACCGCTTGGTGGTACCCAAGAAACCACAACTACGACAAATGATTCTTAAGGAGGCTCATGAATCTCCTCTCACGATTCATCCCGGTAGTACCAAAATCTATCAGGACCTACGTCAGAGATTCTGGTGGACTAGGATGAAGAGAGAAATCGCTCAATTCATTGCTAACTGCGATGTTTGTCGTCGAGTTAAAGCAGAGCATCAACGGCCTGCTGGCACCCTTCAACCTTTGGCTATTCCTGAATGGAAATGGGATAAAGTCGGTATGGACTTCATTACCGGGTTTCCCAGGACCAGGAAAGGGAATAATGCTATCTTCGTCGTTATCGACCGCCTCTCTATAGTAGCTCATTTCCTGCCTGGTCAAGAGAGTATTACCGCTAGCCAGCTAGCAGATTTGTATGTCTCTCGGATATTATCACTTCATGGTGTGCCGTTGGAGATTAACTCAGACCGTGGAAGTCTTTTTACTTCACGATTTTGGGAAAGTTTCCAGAATGCTATGGGAACTCATCTCTCCTTCAGTACCGCCTTTCATCCCCAGTCAAGTGGTCAAGTGGAACAAGTCAATCAAATTCTGGAAGACATGCTTCGAGCCTCTGTCATTTCTTTCGGTGTGGAATGGGAAAAATGTCTTCCATTTGCCGAATTTGCTTATAACAATAGTTATCAAGCCAGCTTGGGCAAAGCTCCCTTCGAAGTTCTATATGGACGAAGGTGTCGAACACCTCTTAACTGGTCAGAGACCGGGGAAAGACAATTCTTTGGTCCGGATATGATCCAGGAGGCAGAGGAACAAGTTCGCATCGTTCGTGAGAGATTGAAAACAGCCCAGTCTCTCCAGAAGAGCCAATATGATAGTCATCATAAGGCTGTGACTTTTGAAGTCGGCAATAAGGCTTACCTTCAGGTTACTCCTCTTAAGGGAACCCATCGCTTCGGTATCAAAGGCAAATTGGCCCCTCGTTACATTGGTCCTTTTCGCATTCTTGCCAAACGAGGAGAAGTTGCCTACCAATTGGAACTACCCCCGCACCTATCCAGAGTTCATGACGTGTTCCACGTATCTCAACTCAGGCGTTGCTTCTCGGATCCTATCCGCGGAGTGGACCACGAAACGCTTGATCTCCAGGACAATCTTACATATCGAGAATACCCCGTTCGTATTCTTGATCAAACCGAGCGCACCACTCGACGCCACAATATCAAGTTTCTCAAGGTTCAATGGTCACATCATTCCGAGAGTGAAGCTACTTGGGAAAGGGAGGATCGTCTTCAACTTGAGTACCCCACCCTCTTTCCGGAGGAACCCGAATCTCGGGACGCGATTCTTTTAAGTGGGGGTGAGTTGTCACATCCCTAGTTTAGCACTTGCATTAGGGCTAGCTAGAGTGTGCATCATGTTTACTTATCAAAGAAACTTGAAATGGGAATGACAGAAACCCCAGCACCCCTCTTCTAACAACTAGGGTTTGATAAAATATTTTCCAATGTACCCAAAATGCCCTTCAAAAATGTTCATCATTTCTGCCTTGGTCTTAAACCTCTGCCAAAAATGGTGCACAATTTTCTAGGACATCAAAGGCCTTTGGATTAAATCATATGGTATTTGTATTTGGGCATTTAAATACTTTAAAATATTTTAAATGCTCAAATAATCATGAACTATAATGTTCCCTACTGTTCATATTATATACAGTGGGCATGACAAGTTTCATGAGTTATAAAAATGCTCTAGCATTTTTATTAATTAAACAAAGATGCAAAACAAATGAAACAGAAAAGAAAATAGGAAAAAGAAAAAGGGAGAAAGCACTTACCTCGGGCCCAGCCCTGTAGCAGGCCGGCCCAGCCCACAGCCTCTTCTGTCGCCTTCCTCCTCGCGCCAGAAGGATGCGCGCGTGGCCGCCGCGCGCCGGCACACGTCCGGCCACCTCCACCCTGCCTGCCTGCATCCCGACGGCCTGGACGACTCCCCGCGTCGCCACGCAGCTGCACCGACCGCTCTCTCTTCTCCCCCTCGTCCCCGTCGCCTCCCCTGGCTCTCTCCTCCTCCATCACCGAGCCGCCCGTCGCCGCCGCTCACCGTTGTCGCACCTAGAGCTACCCCCTCGCCCCGTGAGTGTGTCCAGAAGGAGAGCCGCGTCGTCCTCTTCCTCCTCGCTGAGCCACGGATCGCCGGAAGCCCTGCAACGCCTCCACGCCATCGTCCCCTTCCTCGAATCGCCGGAGCACCTCGCCGCTGTTTACGAAACTGCAGCGCGTCCCCGACCTCTCCGTCGAGCTCGTTAGCACCGCAGTGAGCTTCTACGCCGAACCCCCCCTTCCTTTGCCTCGTTTGCGTTGTGTAGCCGCCGCTCCGTTGATCACCGTAACTCACCGCCGCCGTGCTCGCCGCCGGTGACGCTCCGGTGACCATTTGGTCACGGGCACCCGTCCATCACACTCGCCATAGCACGTAGATGCGCTAGGTACTACGCGCGCATCGCCTAGGCCACTCCAGCCGCGTCTCCACACACGCCCGACGCCGGTCGCCGCCGTCAAGCTTGTTGCCGTCGTCTCCGGCCACCCCAGGTCCGGCGACCACCACCATTCGACGCGCAACGACAAGTGGTTCCCAACGCACCCAACCGCAGCTCGAGCCGTGCTCCATAGACGATTTCCAAAGCACGCCGCCGTATTCGGCTTCGCCGGCGTCATTTCGCCGGCGGGTTTGACCTGTCTGACCGGGGGGTTGACCACCCCTGGGTCACTGACGTGTGGGCCACCTTTTACCAATTAGTTAGTTTAATTAAGTTTATGTTAATTTAATTAGTTAATTAATTTAGTCACTGACCCGTGGGCCCAGGCCCCACCGACAACTAATTAGTTTTAGTTTAACTCTAATTAACTTTGTTAGTTAGCTGTGACACTGACATGCTGGGCCCACATGTCATGTTTGACTGGACCAGCTCCTGTTGACTGACTGACGTCAGCATGATGTCATGCTGACGCAGTAAAGGTTTTTCTGGGATTTTTAGATTAAAAATAATTCAGGAAATTCCAGAAAATACCCAAAACTTCTAAAAATCATATAAAATCAACCATAGCTCAGATGGAAATAATTTATATATGAAAAATGATCTGAAAAATGATCAGAAAAATCCAATCTTTCCAATGGCACTGGTTTCATGCATGTTTGAGCAAGTTAACCTTGCTGTATACCTTAAAACATGATAATGCACTTATTTAAATAGTAGTTAAAGTGCCAATTTGAATCTTTGGTTCAAATAGGCTCAAACCCTTCTGGTTTTAGTTGCATTAGCCCAACACACATGCATCTTGCCATGTCATGAACATGCGTCATATTGTTGCATTTGTTTGTTGATGATTGTATCGCCGGTATTCTCTGTGTTAGGTCCTGCTCCCGAGGATACTGCTGCGTATCCAGTTGAAGAGCAGTACCCGACAACCACTTTGTCAGGCAAGCAATCATTGATCATTCCGATACAACCCCAATCTTCTCGCTCCTGCTCTCTTTTACTGCATTAAGGCAACAGCGTGTGAACTGCAACTTGCTGCGGTAGTTGAACCCTATCCCTTGCATGACCTGTCATTGCCACAGTAAATAGTTGAAACCCACTAGCATGTGTAGGAGTTGATTGAGCCATGTGATGTGTGATCCACCATGCTATTTGTTTATGTTGCCTGCTATGCTTAGAGTTGTGTCTGGTCTGGTTCATCTGGGTGATGGATCAGAGTGAAATGATCATACCGATAAAGAGAAGGAAGTGTGGAATACGCTTGGTAAAGGTATCGATGAAAGGCCATGTAGGAGTACATGGTGGGTTGTTTCATTGGAATCGTCCTTAGGACCCGAGATCTGTATGTGTGGTTCAAGTTACAGCTACTACCACACATTGGGATCCTTAATTGACCCTCTCGGCTTATTAATTACCCTCGATCTCTGTCCAGGAGTTGCAACTAGTTTCTGGTGTTTATAGATTACTGGAGGTCGTGCACAACGCTGACCCTCGGGGTGGGTTGTGATGCGACAGGTACGTGGCACGGTGTACCGATTGCCCGTTTGGTGACTCGGGAACCCTGTACACATCGTTTGGGGCTGTGAGCGACACCCCGGCCGGATCTCCCCACGGATGGAACCCAAATAGGCGATAAACCTGGACGAGAGACTTGAGTAGTTAGTCAGGTCGTGGCCGACACCCACGCTGGGCTTCCGCTTGAAGGTTGCCGAGTACACGCCGAGTATACGGCGATAAGTGGTGGAAGCGTGTGTGAAGAGGTACACCCCTGCAGGGTTATCAAACTATTCGAATAGCCGTTGTTCGCGGTACGGACTACTTGGTTACTCTTGCAGTTCATAGACAAGGTTATGGATATTACTAAAAGCCTCAAGATAAGTGTGAGTGCCGTGGATGGCCCTTCCGTAGGATAACGGAAGAGGATCCTCGGTAGTGTATTGTTGTGGTGAGTAGAGGACTCGTGTTCGTAATAACATCTTGCAATTTGTTGAGAGTTGTAGTATAGGTTAGCCAAGAGTCAAAGCTGGTTTTCTGCTATGAACTCCACTACCCCCTTTGGAAATGTTGCATGTATGATAGGTTCTGTGGTAAGACTTGCTGAGTACCTTTGTACTCATGTTTGCTTAATAACTGTTGCAGAGGAGAACCCTGCCCCTGCTGATGGGTTCTACATAGACGTTGACGTCGACGAGTAGCTTGACACCCAGATGGAGATCTGGAGCTTGTGAAGGGCCTTGTAGATAGTCAGGCTACACCAAGCCTGATTTATTTTCTAAGTTGTCTGTACTCAGACATGTAGCTTCCGCTTGTGCTTGTATGACTGTATGACTTGAGTGTTGGGTCATGTGACCCCTACCTGTATGGATATGTTATGTATGGCTCTTGGAGCCTCTTAAATAAAGTACTTTGAGTCATAGAGTTCTGTTGTGATGCAATGTTGTATTTGCACATATTGAGCATATTGCGTGTATGATTGAAATGCTGGGTATGTGTGGGATCCGACACCTAGTTGTTTTCCTTTGGTAGCCTACCTTACAGGGAAATGCCTCCTAGTGATTCCAATGAGCCTTGGTAGCTTGCTACTGCTCGGAACACGTAGGCTGGCCGGCATGTGTCCTTCTTCGTTCCTGTGTCTGTCCCTTAGGAGAAATGTCACGCGTTGTTCTTTTAAGTCCATGTAGCTTGCTACGACTTGGGTTCATATGATGATGACCGACACGTTCGTTGCTGGGTCATGGATGCCTGTCTCTGTAATTTAGTGCCACTTTTGGTTTATAACTAGCCATGTCGGCCCGGGTTCTCTGTCATATGGATGCTAGCGACACTGTCATATACGTGTGCCAAAATGCGCAAACGGTCCCGGGCCAGGTAAGGTGGCACCCGTGGGGTTACCGTGCGTGAGGCCGCAAAGTGATATGACGTGTTACAGCTAGATCGGTGTGACTTAGGATCGGGGTCCTGACATCAAGTGCTTTGGTGATTCAGATCTAGTGGCACAACAACTGTCTGGCAAGTGGGATTCCAAAGATCCTCTTATGGCAGCTTATAGGCGAGAAGTTGAAGCAGTTGCAGGATGTTTCAAAGGATATCAGGTGGATCACATAGACCGGCGAAAAAATGAAGTAGCCGATGCTCTAAGCCAGCTAGGTTCTCAGCGTAAACCGGTCCCACCAAACACTTTCTTGGATGAGTTACACAGTCCATCAGTTCAGGTACCATCGGAGGAGGACTTGGCTATTCCTGATCCGGAGGCACAGCTCGTGGCAGCACTTCATGTTATTCCGGATTGGACACTCCCGTATTTGGCGTGCTTAAGCCGAGGAGAATTGTCAGATGATGAGGTTGAAGCTAGGCAGATAATCCGGCGATCCAAGTCTATGACCATTGTTAAAGGAGAACTTCATCACCGCAGTGTTTCTGGAGCATTTCAACGCTGTGTATCATCAGAAGAAGGCAATGATATTCTTCGAGAGATACACGAAGGGGATTGTGGTCATCACGCCGGTTCAAAATCGCTGGTAGCCAAGGCTTTTTGTCACGTTTTTTACTGGTTAACAGCTCATGCTGATGCGGAGGATCTAGTCCGGAAATGCGACGCTTGTTAGAAATTTTCACGTCGCGCTCTAGTTCCGGCACAGGAGCTACGGATGATTCCAATTACTTGGTTGTTTGCGACTTGGGGGCTTGATATGGTTGGGCCTTTTAAACGATCCCAAGATCAAAAAACCCACCTGTTGGTAGCGGTGGACAAGTTTACAAAGTGGATTGAGGCAGAGCCTGTCAGTAAGTGTGATGCGGCAACAGCGGTTAAATTCATCAAAAAGGTAATTTTCCAGTTTGGCTTTCCACACAGCATTTTTACTGATAATGGCACCAATCTATCTAAAGGAGAGATGGAAGAGTTTTGCCAAAGGGAACATATTCGACTGGATGTGTCTTCAGTAGCTCACCCTCAATCCAATGGTCAAGCTGAAAGGGCAAACCAAGAGATCTTGCGAGGCATCAAGCCCCGGCTTATGACTCCCTTACAAAGAACACCAGGGTGCTGGGTTGAGGAGTTACCTTCTATCCTCTGGAGCATCAACACTACACCTAACAGGTCTACAGGTTATGCACCCTTCTTCATGGTGTACGGTGCTGAAGCGGTTCTTCCAAGTGATATCCGGCATGACTCCCCACGGGTGGCAGCTTATGTTGAAGCGGCTAATGAGCAAGCAAGACAGGACAGCTTAGACCGGTTGGATGAAGAGCGTGACATAGCAGCAGCACGATCTGCAATTTATCAGCAGGACCTGCGCAGGTATCACAGTCGCCGGGTCAAGACCAGGACGTTCCAGGAGGGGGACCTGGTGCTCTGGCTTATACAAGACCAGACAGATATGCACAAGCTATCCCCACCTTGGGAAGGGCCCTTTGTGGTCAGCAAGAACCTACACAATGGTTCATATTACCTAGTGGACGTTCGAGAACACAAAGACTCACGGACAGCAAAGGAAGAGACGAAGAGGTCGTGGAACATTGCTCTTCTGCGGCCTTACTACACTTGAGCCATGAGCTCCGCTACATGTATCCTGTATATATTATGATTAATGAATAAACCGGCACCCCTGGTAAACAGGGGGATCAGCCATTTCCTTCTAAATAAGTATTTTAAGGGAGTTCACTCAGGTGATATCCATCTAAAGTTTACTTCTCGTAATATATATCATGCTCATCAAGAAAACAAGATGCTTGGATCAGTCTATTTTGCTATGCAGGACAATTCTGTAAGGGACCAGCCAGGACTTGCCATTCAAGCGCAACTCTCTTATAGGTACCTTACCTCCACGGTCACTAGGGGGCTACGGATCGCATTTGAATCCTAGCTTAATCCCTTCTGGTCCGGTTTATGTGATCGTATTCGAATCATTATAAAATAATTCCTTGCACCTTGGATTACATCCATTGATTGGCAAAAGAAATCATTGCTCCTTGTATTACATCCATTGATTGGCAAAATAAATCCTTGCTCCTTGGATTACATCCATTGATTGGCAAAAGAAATCATTGCTCCTTGGATTACATCCATTGATTGGCAAAATAAGTCCTTGCTCCTTGGATTACATCCATTGATTGGCAAAAGAAATCATTGCTCCTTGGATTACACCCATTGATTGGCAAAATGAATCATAGCTCCTTAGATCACGTCCATTGATTGGCAAAATGAATCATAGCTCCTTGGGTCACATCCATTGATTAGCAAATATGGAGCCTGGCAGCTCGCAAAAAGCCTCGACTACATGGTCTTATTTGCAACAGTGTTTAGTGTTTCACGTTTTTTCAAAGTTTTCTGTGGTTATCCAAGTTTTTAATCCGGAACTGGGCAACTCTAAAGTTGACCACATATCTACAAAGTCTGGGTCATAGAACACCAGCATGATTTAAACCGGCGTTTATCATAACCCGGAACAATCATTGGGCAAACGCCAAGAGGGCCAAGAGCCTAATCAGAATCTACACGTTCAATTATGTCTACCGGATTAAGGATGTCAAGCACACTTAGTTAAAGGTATGAAGTATTTTTGAGTATAAAACAGATACTCTTTCAATATATATGCTTATGGGAGCAAAGTAATAGGTCCGGCGGTAAACCGCCAGGACATCTTTTTAGCGTTGTCTATGCAGATACATATAACATAAACGGATCAACCATAGCAGACAAGGGATTATAATTGGCAGACGCCAAGTTAAGCTGTGACATCTGAATGGAGACAGACAATGTTTCGAACTACCCTATTACAAGGCACTTGCAGGCCTGAACGGATTAAGGTTTTTGACAACAGATTTCAGCGGCTAAGAGTTAAACTGAGCAGTTTATGCTTCTTCTTCCTGTTGCGAAGGCTGAGGATCGTCTTGTTCAGGAACTTCTTCGTCTTCTTGAAGCGGCTGGAAGTCAGGAACGCGCCAGTCGATCTTGGATAGTGCATGGAAGTACATTTCCTCGGTAATAAGATCGGACGGATCAATATCTGGAGCGAAAGTATGGGCATGCACTGGCGGGATCAGATTCTCGGTATCATAAACCGGCCGGTCCACTCGTTCATTTTCTAAGTCATATGCCGGATGATACCTGGTCAGATCCACTTCATCAGCAAGCTTGCTGGCAAGAGGGCGCATCTCCTTGGTTAAAGCACGGAGGTCCTGGCCAGAGAAGGCAGATCCATCTTCCTTATTACTGGGATATCCATTCATAGCTTCCTCCGGATCAAAATTCGGAACCCATGCCTTGTCCCAAGTCAGTGCTACAAGAGAACCGGCCCTTGCAGCAGATTTCTTCACTTCCACCAAGCGCACAGGCAGGATGGATAACTTCTCTAAGGTACCTTGGATAGTGGTTGGGGCCGCTTTCTGATGAGACATTGCACTTATAATCCTTTGAGCGCCGGAATACAGCTGCTCCACCAAGGTATAAGAGGCCTTGAGCTTCTTGCGAATGTCATCTCCAAGATGAGTTATGCGTCGCCCTACATATGATTGTTAAAGTTAAACCGGAGCGGAACAAAGATGGCAGAGATGAAAATATATGCAAATTGAGTGCCCACCAAAGAGAGCAGAGGTCATAAGTTCTATTTGCTGTTTTAAACCGGTAAGCTCTTGCGTCACCGGATTAAGGGCAGCTTCAGCATCCTTTGCTCTTTTCTCAAGAGCGTTCCTCTGCACCTCCCAGGCTGACCGCTCCTCTTCAAAGTATTTTTTCAACTTTTCTGCATTGGTTAAGCTCAGTGCAAGCTCGTCCTTGGCTTTGGCAGAAGCTGTTTCAGTAGCAGCCAGTCTATTCCGGAGCTCAGTTACCTCTGCAGCCCTCCGGGTCAAGTCAACCTACAAGGAAATCAAACGGAGTAAAAGACAATTCAGACAAGTCTCAAGCATATAAACAAGTTATCCACTTGACACTTGGGGGCTAATGTATAGTTGAAGTATTAAAAGAGAAATTCAGACAAGTCCCAGGCACATAAAACAAGTTATGCCCCTGGCACTTGGGGGCTAATGTAAGTTCATTTTGCATACATTGGAAGTACCGGTTCACCTACAATGAAGCTAAACCGGCACTTGGGGGCTACTATGGCCTAGAGACAGGAGTACAAAGAATACAAAATAGAGATAAGTGAAGGAAGTTACCTCGTACTTATCCTTCATCATATTTACCAACCCCAATTCATAATCGCGGCTGGTATGAAGCCGGTTCAAATACCCAGAATAAAGTTCCTAGGCACTCAATTGGGCATAGCTGGACAAGTCCGTGCTCCACTTGCCCTTTTCTAGTTGAAGCTTCTCCTCTTTAGCAGTATGTTTGGCCAAAATGATAGGCTCGGCAAGAGCGGTAAAACCTGTCCCGGTTATCTGAACATCCGGAGAGGAGGCAGTGGTTGGTTGAGAAGGGGCAACAGTAGGGGCCGGGCTAACAGGAGCCGGGTTAGTCCGAGGAGGGCTAACCCGGACAGGACTCGCCGGTTCAACTACATTTTCCATATTAGCATCTTCCGGGGTAACAATGCCATCGTGATCCATGGGAATAGGATCATCAAACTGAGCTGCAGGGTCGTTCTCTGGAGGGATGATTTCGTCCTTATCAGCCGCCGGTTCAGCAGTAACTGTCTCGGCGGCCGCTTTGGTAGCTTTCGCCTTCTTGCTAGGCTTGGGCTTGCTGAAGAAAATTGAAGGAACAATGAGAATCATCAAGGTACAAATACAAATATAAACCGGATATTGAAAAGGACTTACCCAGGCACGATCTTCAGCACAGGGACCTGGGTGGCGGTCGACTCGCCAGAAGAGGACAAAGGAGTCTCCTGATAGTTAGGATCAGACGGTTTAAGAGGTTTACGTATAAGCCCGGCCTTTGGATAAAGAAGAATTGGGAAAAGTAAAATCTCAGAGCGGTGCCTGCGAGCTGGAGTAAGAGATATTCCGGAGGTTTCTACTACGTGGCCACTATGGCGCGTAGTCCGGCGTGCTTCATGCTGCTGCTTCTTCAAAAGAAATTTGGGGTCCAATTGAGCGTAAGGGTGAGAAAAAGGGTATTTCCGGGACGCCCGACGGATTTTGGGCGCCGGCGGTTCTGAGTCTGAAGAAAGAGAGATTACCTCAACTTCTGCCGCTTTACTTCCTTCAGCCAAATCCTATGGAAAGACACTGTTAACATAAATTTGGATAAAGGGAAATTAAAACATATCAGGATCAATTCATACCTCGGAATCCGGATCATCTTCCTCGGGATGTGAACCGGAGGCAGCAGCCGCTTTTTTCTTCTTGATAACATACGTCTTCCGGCGTGGCTGTTTGCCTGACTTATCTTGAGGTTTTCTCTTCGAGAAGGGGTTGTTGGCCTGTGCAGTAGATGAAAAATAAATAGAAGACAATTGATATGGACGGATCAGAAAAAGCAGAAGAGGTCAGAAAGAACTTACCGCTGGCAGTTTGTTGTTTTCATAGAATGGAGCCAATCCGGTCTGGCTGCACTCTTGCAGAGAGATGTTGAGCATTTTCTTTGCGGATTCAGTGACTTCTTTCTCAGGAAGTATTATGTCAATCAGGCGTTGAGGGTCATCCGTTTTTCCGGTATACTGGCACATCAGGCCGGAGCGCCGGCTCAGTGGAAGGATGCTCCAGGCGAGCCAACAGCGAACAAAGTCTACTCCGGTTAAACCGTTGGCCATAAAGGCCCTAAGCTTAGCAAGCTGAGGGGCAAACCGGGCCCGCTCTGGAGCACTAAGGCGCTGCGGCAGGGGATGATCTTCAGGTAGACGATGGGCACGATAACCCGGCAATGGGTTTTCTCCTTCAGGTGAGGTATCTTTGCAATAGAACCATGATTAGTTCCATTCCTTGGGATGCGTATGGAGAGCAGCGTGAGGGAAGGTCACATCTCTTCTCTTTTGAATGCTAACACCGCCCAACTCTTGATGCGGTCCGGCAGTAAACTCTGTCCGCCGGTTTAAGTGGAAAAAGTCTCGAAACAGATCCACTAATGGTTCTTCTTGAAGGTATGCTTCCGAGAAGACTTGAAAATTGCAGACATTTGACATAGAGTTCGGACCTATATCTTGAGGATGAAGCTGAAAAGCGGCCAGCACATCCCGGAAAAAATTTGAACCGGGAGGGCTAAAACCCCGGGCCATGATCAAAGAAAATGATGACTTCTCCTTCTTTACGGGTAGGGGGACACTCATCTCCTGGGGCCCGCCATTTTAGAACCGCTTGGGGGGCCAGAAGACCAATTGAAGCGGCGTTGGTTAAATCCTCTTCCGTAATACGGGAAGGAGCCCAGTTGCAACAAACGAACTGTTTGGCAGTCATCTCGACTAAAGGAAACGCTGAAAGATACAGTGCAAAATCCGGATTACTAAATACTGAAGCATATACAGGAGCGTAACATCAAATTATATCGATGGTTTAGACAAGGGACTAATGGCATTGACAACCCGGAAGCAGATATGAAGCGAACTCCTACCGGTTTATGATAACAGAAAAGAGGAGGCTAAACCGTCGGGCTTATGACTAATTCTTTACAAGAAGAGCATATGATTGGTTAAACCGGTGAGTAACTTACAGATCTACAAGACGAAGAAACAGGTTTCTGCATAAAGCTAAAGTAAAAATGGATCTGAGATGTAAGAAAAAGAGGAAATATATGCAAGTCTTATACAAGAAGAACCACGAAGGGCTTCTACAGACCAAATGAATCTAAGGTTTAAGCCACGGAGCAGGAGCACATTCGAAACGAATCCAAGGTTTGAATCTACTGCAAGTGTAACCTACAGGGATGAACAGCAAGCTTCGAGGTTTCATGGCGGAAGCCATGGAGGAACCCTAGATTGAGATCTACAGTGAGAAAGAAGAAGTACCTGAGGAAGAAGAAGGCGGCGGCAAAGTGCTCTGGACACGGTTCAGGGTGATGCAGCGGCCTGGATTGACGATGGCGACGGGCTCGAAGAACGGCGGCGGAGCTTCGGGCGACGGAGGAAGATTAAGTGCGGAAGGAAGAAAAAGGACAGGTCTCAGCGGTATTTATAAGCTGGTGAGGTGAAACGGCAAGCGCGGGAATCAATGAGGTCAGAGATTGGATAAAGATTCCGTTGTCGCCTCGATCTTCGGGATAGCATTTAACAAAGGTAACAAACAGAGATGAGCAATAAATGCGGAGGTGATGTCACAACAGATTGAGATGATTTCTGGAGATGACGTCATAGCCGGTTTACAAAGCAGAGAAGTTACAGAGAGGAAATTTATGCAAAGACTTAGAAGACTGACATGAACAAGTTCAAATCAATCTGGGGCCTAATGTCAGGGATATTCCTAGCAGATATAAACCGGCTAGGAAGATCCAGATTGCACTTACATAGTTGTATTAGCATAAGCCCAGTAGAATATGAACCGGAGGTTGCGGCCCATGGAGGCTTAGGGCCCATATGTAAAGCTTACGGTTTGTAAACCGTCATACCATGTAACTTGAGGTGTAAGATAGAAAGAGCAGAGACCGAGGCGGACACGATTATGAACCGGCCTCGGGACTCTGTAAACCGGACCAGGCGTTGCCTCCTTTATAAAGGGACGACCCGGCGACGGTTCAAGGACAAGCAACAACCCGTCGAGACACAAGCAAGCAATCCGCTCCATGTTCATCGACGCCCAAGCAATACCAAACCAAACTAGACATAGGCTTTTACCTTCATCGAAGGGGCCGAACTAGTATAAACCCTCTGTGTTCTTTGTGTGCTTTAACCTCTTCAAGCTAACCCGTACGATGGCTCCACACCTAAGTCCTCTAAACCGGACATCTACCGTGCCAATTCCACGACAGATCCGATCCAGGCGGGACCAGATCCACCACTCCCTCCATCCAAACAAGCCCCCGAGCCGAATCTGGATATCCCTCCGTCCCGTTGACTTTTTCGGAGGTATAATTTTCACTAAGTCCCGGATCTGAGTAAATTTGTTGCCTCCTTCACCATGTGATAACTTTGTGCTCGGTGCTTCGTTTTGCGCGTATGATATGTCGAAATGTTCATCTCGTCGTGCTCTACATGTTAGCATCAGTTTCATGCATGTTAGAGTTCATCTAGTTGACTTAAACTTCGTGGCAAGAGTGCATCGTGATGAAACTGTTTCAGCACTTGTTGTCTGTGTAAATTTGTTTGCATGTTCGCGAGCTAGTAACTTTGTGCATGTTGGTCCGAATGGAGTGAATGATATGTCCAGATCTTCGTTATGACATGCTCTACATTATGGTTGCTATAGCATTCACGTTAAATGTCGTCTTGCCATGTTTATCTCTGTTACAAAAGTGCTTTTGGCTGATAAGTTTCTGAACTTGTTATGAGATGATGTTTTGCCTTGCTTGTGCGTATTAATCCATGTGTCGTATGAGCTAGGTGTCAACATGAGTTTTTCTCTTGGGAATGTGCTCTACATGATAGATCCTTTTCCATGCCATGATATGTCTTGAAATGAGTGCAACACAAGCTTGTTAACATGTCATCATGTTCTTAAATTTTTGCTAAGTGTGAATCTGTTAATTTTATTGCCATGTATCCATGATGCCACCGTCTTTATTGTGCATGGTTAGAGTTGTCCAGTGGGTGTTCCTTGAAGTATATGTTATGCTCTAGCTATCCATGCACTTGTTTGCCATGATGCCATGTTGTAGCTTGTTGTTATGAGGCCCTCAAGTTGCTATAAAATATTTCGGGCAGCATGCCTAGATTTTGCTAAGTCTGGATAAACTTTTGCACTTTTGCCATGGTGTTTGGGGCATGTTCTAGTATGTTGTAGAAGTATCCATGTGGTTAATCTTGAAGAGCATGTTATGTATGTTATTGCCATGCTTTTTGCTTGCATGATGGCTTGCTGTAGCTTGTTGTTTTCATGCTCTCAAGTGACTATAAAATGTATCTGTCAGCATGTTATCAACAAGTTCAGTTTTGCCACGAGTGTAGCTAGTGTTCTATGCATCCTATGAGCATGTTCTTGCTTTGAGTAGCTTCTCAAATATGTCTTCTTGCTGTTGGTTATCTTAACTTGTCATGCTATGCTTTGAGTTGAGTTGCACAAGCTTGTAAACATGGCTATTCATTGTAATTCTGCCATGCCTTGTAATTTTCACAAAGTCTGAGAATTATGTAATTTTATTGCAACTTGCCATGCTTGTTTAATTGTGTTCCGGCAAGGTTTTGGGTGTGCTCTAAGTTCATGCTTGTTAAGTATCATGTCTATTTCACATCCATGTCCTTTGTCTCCATGTTTGGGTATTGTAGCATAATTATTTCTTGCTTCAAAGATGCCATGTTGCTGTAAACTACATTTTTGCTTGCATATTGTTTTGCTTGTCATTTGCAAACCGTGCATCCGTTTCCGGTGATGTTTATATCGATTTCAACTGAAATCTTCCCCTCTATCAAGTGGCTTGCTTGGTTTCCCAAGATGAGGCCTTTTCCATCATCTTCTCCTTAGACCCAAGAGTATCCTCATGCATACGCACATCATACTTGCATCCCATGGTATATCTTGCATCATGTTGATTGTGCATTGCACCGTGTTTGATATTGTGCCGTTGTGTGATCTTGTGTTGGGTAGAGCCGGGAGCCGATCCGGAATTCGAGGTTCCTTACGAGGCTGAGTTCGAGGAGCAAGGTTACGATCCCTCTGTGGAATCAACAGGCAAGATGACCATTCCCAGATATCACTACTATCTTTGCCTATGCTAGATGTCTCGCTCTTTAGAATTTGCCTCGATGCCTATTCCTGTTTGTCAGCCCTCCTATTGTTGCCATGAAACTCTCTAACCACCTTCCTAGCAAACCATTGTTTGGCTAAGTACGCATCGCTCAGCCCCTCTTATAGCGCTGTTAGTTGCAGGTGAAGATTTGAAGATTCTTGTCCCGTGATGAAGTTATTGTTGGGATATATTGGTAATGGGTGGAAGGCTAAGCCTCTTGCTAGGTGTTTTGTTCCACTCATGCCACCCTAGGAACCGATAAACCGGTGTTATGTTCCTTGATTTTGCGTTCCTAACACGGTTGGGGCTTATGGGCCCCCCTTGATAATTCGCTCGGTGCTAAAGCTTTTCCAGCAAGGCCCAACATTGGTTATACATATTCCTAATAACTAAAACTTGCATAGGGCGTTGCAAACCCGAGTTCTTAATCAACAACCCGGGCCAGTGCTCCTCTTGAGTGTTGGTCCAAACTAGGCAACCTGCGGGGCCACCATGGGGAAACTCGAGGATTGGTATATACCTGTAGCTTGTCCCATCCGGTTGTGGCCTGAGACGAGATATGCGCGGCTACTATCAGGGTGACGGCACACCGGGAGGTCTTGTTGGATTAGTTTTACCTTTGTTGAAATATCTTGAGCACGGGATTCTGAGAATACTCGGGTCTTCCCACTTTGGAGTTGCGACTCCGCAGATCGTGAGCTTGTGATGGGCTAAGTTGGGACACCCCTGTAGGGTTTGATATTTCGAAAGCCATGCCCGCGGTTATGTGGCAGATGGGAATTTGTTACTATCCGGTTGTAGATAACTTGACACTTTATTCATGAATACACTACCTGCGTGAGTAACCGTGATGGTCTCTTTCCGAAGGGCTTCGGGAAGTGAATAGCGTGGGGTTATGTTTGATCGTGAGTAGCTCGGATCATTTCTTGATCAACTTGGCGATCGTTGGCACTTGTTCTCTTCTCGCTCTAAACTCGTAAGCTAGTGCTTAGTGCTTGCTGCAAACCTTGTTTATAGCCTTTCCACACCTAAGGCTTTGGTAGTTTTGATACCCGGGAACGGGATTGTTGAGTCGTCTGTGGCTCACAGATTCAACACACACCAGATGCAGGTACCGTTGAGAACTATGCAGGAGATGGTTCAAAGTTGTACTGGGAGTTCGATGAAGAGCGTGGATGTTACTATGTGTCTTATCCCGACGATCAGTAGTGGCTCTTACTAGGATGATCCGGGCTTGTGTTATTTATGGTATCTTTTTGTTTGGATTTCGTCCGTAGTCGGACTCTAATGTTATTTGGATGATGTATGTTATTGTATTTCATTGTGTGACGTGCTGAGTGTAAGCCAACTATCATTTTACACTTTCATCCCTGAATTTTACATGAGTTGTGCAAAGATACCATACTTGAGATCATTCTAGTATGCGTTTATGTCCTTAAGTCGTGCCTCGACACGTGGGGGACATAGCCGCATACTGGGCATTACAAGTTGGTATTCAGAGCCTTTTCCGACCTAGGAGCCCCTTGATTGATCGAATCGTTGACGGTTGAGTCTAGGCACACACACAAAAATGTTTTGAGTCCTATATATATATCGGAGAGTAGGATTTCTTTTTACTCCTCACCCCTTCATCGCTCTGGTGAGGACTCCTGACGTTGTTCTATCTCCTCTACTCTAAAAAATTCACTAAATTTTATTTTAGGATCACGCGAGTATTGTTTGGATTGTTCCGATATCTTTGTGACGAGAACATTGTTCTGGATGCCTCCTATCATTTAGGGGTTATGGCAGTGTCCCGGGGAGTTGAGCTCCGAGGTGTTGTCGCCACAAATGTATCGCAACGGTTCTAGAATACTTAAGACGGCCGACATCGAAAACTCTTCTATGCGGTTAGTGGTGAGATAACCCCGATGTCACCCAGTACTGGGGAGATAGTTTGGGAGTATTGCCACAGCTAGTATAGCGGATGCGTTTCGAAGGTCTGAGGTAAACAGTTTCCGAGGATGACCGGTTATGTGTTGACGGATGGATACAGCTGGATGTAGGTTTAGAGTTGAGTGCGCGGTTCTTCCCCTGTATCCCCAACACCAGATTGCATAACCGGAAACCTTCGGGAATTAATAGGTGGGTTCTTCAAGTAGCTCGTAGGCATTCTTCCAATGAGTGCATGGTATGAGGTTTGGGGTTCAACATCGAGTGAAGAGGTTTCATGGGCGTTGTTCCAATTGGGAGTCGAATCTTAAAGGGTCCTTGGCTATGCTGATCCGGGGATTGCAACACCCTTTGTAACACGTATCATGGGGCATTCAGCACGAACATGTGGGGCGAAGCTTCTATCATGTATTTGTTCCATCTGCACCTTGTTGTTTTTATTTTATCTTTTGTTCTACCAAGTGGCTTCTCGGGAAGATTGTTGTACCATTAAACTGTGGAATTCATTTGTTCATTTTGTTCGAATGTTTATTGTGAAGACTTATGTTGCAAATATCGAGCCGTTGATTCAGCTTATCTATTTGCATCAATGGCTAACGGTTGTCATCATATTCAGGATGGCTCCCAAGAAGGTTCCTAACCCTAACCAAGAGGGTGAAGAAGAGCGTCCTCCTTCCCCTCCTCCTCTGTCTGAGGCTTGGAGAGCAATTATGCAAGCGACCAACCAGAACACTCAGATGCTCATGCAGATGATGCAGAATTTTCAAGCCAACCAAGAAAATCAAGGCAATCATGGGAACCAAGGCCAAGGCAATCTGTTCAATCAACCTCACTTTGCCACTCTAAACCAATTCCTGGCAAACCAACTGAAGTCGTTCAGTTACTGTGTGGACCCGCTAGATGTTGAAGATTGGATCACAGACATCAAAAAGAACTTTGAATGCAGTAACGTGAGGCCTGAGGATTATGTCAAGTTTGCCACTTTCCAACTCAAAGATCAAGCTACTGATTGGTGGCAACAGTACAAAGATTCCAGAGGTGGTCGTGAGATCTCGTGGACTGACTTCTGCAAAGATTTTCGCTCTCACCACATTCCAACCAGTGTCATTGAAGGCATGCGTGAGCAATTCCGTAACCTGAAGCAAGGCACCATGTCTTTCTATCAATACAATGTCAAGTTCCAGAATCTTGCCCGTTATGCAAAGCAAGACATCCCCGATGCCAAGAGCAAGATATATCAGTTCTAAGGTGGTCTGAAAGATGAACTCCAACTTGCTCTCACCTTGTTCGAGCCGGATGAATTTGATCAATTCTACAATATGGCTCCCAAGCAAGAGGCAGCTCAGCTCAAGTGTCAAGCTTCCAAAAAGAGGATCAGAGATGTTGTTCACTCCTCCTCTTCCTCTCAAGTGGTTGCCAAGCAGCAGAAGTTCTGGCTACCGCCTCCTCCAGTGCTCCGTCCTCCAAGCAACAACAAGCACTTAGGTGGTCGTGGATTCTCCCACCCACCCAACCCAAGCAATCAGTCCAAGCCTCAGTTCCAAGCTCCAAGACCAAGTGTTCCTCCTTCCCGTCCAGTTTCTGAGGTCACTTGCTACAAGTGTGGTCTGAAGGGCCACTATTCCAACAAGTGGACAAACCAAAGGCGCCTTCCGCCTCCTCCACCTGTCAGCAATGCTATTGTCAAGCACAATCCTAGGCATGCAAGAGTGAACTTGATGAATGCAGCTCAAGCAGAGAATTCGTCTGATGTGATAATTGGTAATCTTCCAGTTAACCTTAAACCTGCTAAAGTTTTGTTTGATTCTGGTGCATCACATTCCTTCATGTCATGTCCATTTGCATCCAAGCATAATCTTCGCACCGAAGCTTTACCAACAACTTTGAGTGTCGTCTCTCCTGGTAAGAGATTGAGTTCTAGTATGGTGGCTCCGAATATATCTATTCATATGGGTGATTACAGTTTTCTGGTTTCCCTGGTTATTCTCGGCAACTCCGACATTGATCTTATTCTTGGGATGGATTGGCTCTCCAAGCATGATGCAAACATTGATTGTGCAAATAAGGAGGTCAAGCTGACTCATCCTGACGAAGACGTGATTATCTTCACAGCTCGAGATAACACAATCAGGCTATTCTCTCTCAATGACCAGGGCGAGATTAATGCCATTTCTCAGATTCCGGTGGTTCGTGAATATGAGGATGTATTCCCTGAAGAGCTTCCAGGCATGCTTCCCCACCGTAAAGTTGAATTCGTCATTGAACTTGAACCGGGTACCGAGCCAGCATGTCGGCGTCCGTACAAGCTTTCTAATGAAGAGTTGAAGGAGCTGAAGAAACAACTCGATGAGCAAGAACGTATGGGTCTAATCAGACCAAGTACTTCTCCTTGGGGTTGTGATGTTATATTTGTCAAGAAGAAGGATGGCACGGAATGCCTTTGCGTTGATTACCGGCCATTGAACAAGAAGACAATAAAGAATAAGTACCCGCTCCCCAATATCAATGAATTGTTCGAGCAGCTCAAAGGAGCAAAGGTGTTCTTGAAGTTCGATCTCCGGATGGGTTACCATCAGATTCGTATCCGTGAAGAGGATATTCCCAAGACCGCATTCAGAACAAGCTATGGCTCCTATGAATACACGATCATGTCTTTCGGACTTGCAAATGCCCCACCCACTTTCTCTCGGATGATACACTTCATATTCAACCCCTACACCAATGAATTTGTTCTCGTCTATCTGGATGATATCTTGGTATTCTCCAAGAATGAAGAAGACCATGCCAAGCACCTCCGTTTGGTCCTCGACAGGCTCCGTGAACACAAGTTCTATGCGAAGTTCTCCAAATGTGAATTCTGGCTGGATAAAGTCCTTTATCTTGGCCATATTATCTCTGCCGAGGGCATTTCGGTGAACCCCGAGAAGGTTGAAGCTATTGTCAACTAGGAACCTCCGCAGAATGTCAAGCAACTCCGAAGCTTCCTTGGTCTCGCTAGCTATTGCAGAACGTTCGTTGAGAACTTCTCCAAGATTGCCAAGCCTCTCTCCAACCTATTGCAGAAGAATGTCAAGTACACATGGAATCCTGATTGTGATGTGGCATTCAATACGCTCAAACAGAAGTGTTGGGTAACGTAGCAGAAATCAAAAAAATTCCACGTTTCACCAAGATCAATCTATGGAGTCATCTAGCAACGAGGGAGAGGGGAGTGCATCTACATACCCATGTAGATCGCAAGCGGAAGCGTTCAAGAGAACGGGGATGACAGAGTCGTACTCGTCGTGATCCAAATCACCTATGATCCTAGCGCCGAACGGACGGCTCCTCCGAGTTCAACACAGGTACGGAGCAGCGACGTCTCCTCCTTCTTGATCCAGCAATGGGGGAGGAGAGGTTGATGGAGATCCAGCAGCACGACGTCATGGTGGTGGAAGTAGTGGGATTCCAGCAGGGCTTCGCCAAGCGCTGCGGGAGGAGGGAGAAGTGTCACGGGAGGGAGAGGGAGGCGCCATGGCATAGGGTGTGGCTTCCCTCCCTCCCCCCACTATATATAGGGGCCCTGGGGGGCTCCGGCCCTAGGAGATCCAATCTCCAAGGGGGGCGGCGGCCAGGGGGGAAACTTGCCCCACAAGCATGGTGGGGCGCCCCCCACCCCTAGGGTTTCCAACCCTAGGCGTAGGTGGAGGCCCAAGGGGGGCGCACCAGCCCACCAGGGGCTGGTTCCCTTCCCCTTTTAGCCCATGAGGCCCTTCGGGATAGGTGGACCCCCGGGACACTTCCGGTGGTCCCGCTACAATACCGGTGACACCCGAAACTTTCCCGGTGGCCGAAACTGGACTTCCTATATACAATTCTTTACCTACGGACCATTCTGGAACTCCTCGTGACGTCCGGGATCTCATCTGGGACTCCGAACAACTTTCGGGTTACCGCATACTTATATCTCTACAACCCTAGCGTCACTGAACCTTAAGTGTGTAGACCCTACGGGTTCGGGGGACATGTAGACATGACCGAGATGACTCTCCGGCCAATAACCAACAGCGGGATCTGGATACCCATGTTGGCTCCCACATGCTTCACCTAGCGGTGCTTCAAGGTCATATGTTTTCTTGGCATCTATGAGGATGACCCTCAAGTTACGGACCCAATCCGTATAGTTGCTGCCATCGTCTTTCGGCTTGGTTTTCTCTAGGAACGTGTTGAAGTTGAGGACAACATTAGCGTGGGCCATTGGATCTACAAGACATATTGTAAAGATTTTAGACTATGTTCATGACAATTAAGTTCATCTAAAAAAATTAATGAACTCCCACTCAGATAGACATCTCTCTAGTGATCTAAGTGATACACGATCTGAATCGACTAGGCTGTGTCCGATCATCACGTAAGACGGACTAGTCATCAACGGTGAACATCTTTATGTTGATCGTATCTTCTATACGACTCATGTTCGACCTTTCGGTCTTCCGTGTTCCGAGGCCATGTCTGTACATGCTAGGCTCGTCAAGTGAACCCTAAGTGTATTGCGTGTGTAAATCTGGCTTACACCCGTTGTATGCGAACGTTAGAGCCTATCACACCCGATCATCACGTGGTGCTTCGAAACAACGAACCTTAGCAACGGTGCACAGTTAGGGGGAACACAATTCTTGAAATTTTTATTGAGAGATCATCTCATTTACTACCGTCGTTCTAAGCAAATAAGATGTAAAACATGATAAACATCACATGCAATCAAATAGTGACGTGATATGGCCAATATCATTTTGCTCCTTTGATCTTCATCTTCGGGGCTCCATGTTCATCATTGTCACCGGCATGACACCATGATCTCCATCATCGTGTCTTCGTGAAGTTGTCTCGCCAAAGATTACTTCTACTACTATGGCTAACGGTTAGCAATAAAGTAAAGTAATTACATGGCGTTTTCAATGACACGCAGGTCATACAATAAAATAAAGACAACTCCTATGGCTCCTGCCGGTTGTCATACTCATCGACATGCAAGTCGTGATTCCTATTACATGAACATGATCAATCTCATACATCACATATATATCATTCATCACATCCTTTTGGCCATATCACATCACACGGCACATGCTGCAAGAACAAGTTAGACGTCCTCTAATTGTTGTTGCAAGTTTTTACGTGGCTGCTATAGGTTTCTAGCAAGAACATTTCTTACCTACGCCAAAACCACAACGTGATATGCCAATTTCTATTTACCCTTCATAAGGACCCTTTTCATCGAATCTGATCTGACTAAAGTGGGAGAGACAGACACCCGCTAGCCACCTTATGCACCTAGTGCATGTTAGTTGGTGGAACCTGTCTCACGTAAGCGTACGTGTAAGGTTGTTCCGGGCCGCTTCATCCCACGACGCCGTCGAATCAAGATAAGACTAGTAACGGCAAGAGAATTAACATGACCTACGCCCACAACTACTTTGTGTTCTACTCGTGCAAGATACTACGCATAAACCTGGCTCATGATGCCACTGTTGGGGAACGTAGCAGAAATCAAAAAAGTTCAACTCGAGGAAGAGGGGAGTGCATCTACATACCCTTGTAGATCGCGAGCGGAAGCGTTCAAGAGAACGGGGATGATGGAGTCATACTCGTCATGATCCAAATCACCGATGATCCTAGCGTCGAACGGACGGCACCTCCGCATTCAACACACGTACGGAGCAGCGATGTCTCCTCCTTCTTGATCTAGCAAGGGGGGAGGAGAGGTTGATGGAGATCCACCAGCACGACGGTGTGGTGGTGGAAGTAGCGGGATTCCAGCAGTGCTTCGCCAAGCGCTGCGGGAGGAGGGAGAAGTGTCACGGGAAGGAGAGTGAGGCGCCAGGGCATAGGGTGCGGCTGCCCTCCCTCCCCCCCCCACTATATATAGGGGCCCTGGGGGGGCTCCGGCCCTAGGAGATCCAATCTCCAAGGGGGGCGGCGGCCAGGGGGAAACTTGCCCCCCAAGCAAGGTGGGGCGCCCCCCACCCCTAGGGTTTCCAACCCTAGGCGCAGGGGGAGGCCCAAGGGGGGCGCACCAGCCCACCAGGGGCTGGTTCCCTTCCCCTTTCAGCCCATGGGGCCCTCCGGGATAGGTGGCCCCACCCGATGGACCCCCGGGACCCTTCCGGTGGTCTCGGTACAATACCGGTGACCCCAGAAACTTTCCCGGTGGCCGAAACTGGACTTCCTATATACAATGCTTTACCTCCGGACCATTCCGGAACTCCTCGCGACGTCCGCGATCTCATCCAGGACTCCGAACAACTTTCGGGTTACCGCATACTTATATCTCTACAACCCTAGCGTCACTGAACCTTAAGTGTGTAGACCCTACGGGTTCGGGAGACATGTAGACATGACCGAGATGACTCTCCGGCCAATAACCAACAGCGGGATCTGGATACCCATGTTGGCTCCCACATGCTCCTCGATGATCTCATCGGATGAACCACGATGTCAAGGATTCAATCAATCCCGTATATGATTCCCTTTGTCTATCGGTATAGTACTTGCCCGAGATTCGATCGTCGGTATACCGATACCTTGTTCAATCTCGTGTCTCTTTACTCATTCCGTAATACAATATTGATGTCTACTACACGCTTCTATTCCTGTAGACAGTGTTGGTCCTCCAAGAGCAGAGGTTTGTAGGACAGCAGCAAATTTCCCTTAAGTGAGTAACCCAAGGTTTATCGAACTCAGGGAAGTGGAGGTTGAACGTACCCCTTTCAAGCAGCCCTGCAATCAAGATACAAGAAGTCTCTTGTGTCCCCAACACACCTAATACAACTAGGAGTTGTATAGGTGCACTAGTTTGGCGAAGAGATGGTAAAATATGGATGATAGGAGTGGCAAAGCAAAGTAATATAAATCTGTAATAAAAAGTGCAGCAAGCAAACACGTGGTAAATGTGAGCACAATTGGTATTGCAATGGTGGAAACAAGGCCTAGGCTTCATACTTTCACTAGTGGCAACTCCCAACAACATTTACATAGTCTAATCACATGATATTTCCCATAAAACATGCAATGGAGATGCACTCGGAGGTCATTCCTTTGTGGTCAAGAGAGGACGAGAATTATGTAGGGCTACAAAAGCACACCTCAAAGTTCGTAGTTCTCAATCTATGGATTTCCCAATGTCACCGCGGCCATCCAAAGAGAGTACCACAATCACCACAACATATCTCCAGGATAGTCAAAGACAAGCACCAAGAGACTCTCAATCTTCAATCAACACACAAAAGAGGAAATCACTCATGAAAATATTCTTCTAATCCATGTCCAATAGACCGCTGTCACCTTGGTCTCGGGGATTATACTAGATAAAGACAAGTGAGTACATCAATTCAATACATAGAGGAAGGGGAAATATCATGGGATCACCCTAGATTAACATAGCCTATGATCACAACGAAGATCACATCATGGGAGAGAGAGATAACCACATAGCTACACGTACAAGCCCTCAGCCCCGGAGAAGACTACTCACACATGGCCATGGTGAGCAAGAGATTGATGGTGGTGTTGATGGAGAGGTGCAGCCCGGAGAGGAGGAGGCGGCCGGCGGCAGCCGTGGCGGCGGCGGCAGCCCTCCGGGGCGGCGGCGGCCCTAGGGGGCAGCGGCTCCTTGGCCCCCCTTCTTCCTTGTGGATGGTGCTGCAATGGTGCTGGTCCTCCCCTCCAAGACGGCGGCCTGGGAGGAGGAAAATTCGTGTCCCCTGGTGACCTAGGTTTCCTCTCTTTATATAGACTCTCGGATTCCCGTCATCAGATTTTGGGCTTCAGTAAAACGGGCTTTTCTCGGCCGTCCGGACTTCGATTTGGACGAATTTTATATCCAGAAGCATCCTCTCGAGATTCCCCACAACTTTCGCAACTAGACTTTTTCTGTTTGACGTCGTCTTCGGGACGGAATGTGACCATCTTCTAAAAACGTTCTCAGACAGATTTCAGGAAAGTCAGGGTCCTACTCCAATACGACTCCTTTTGCGTTTTTGTCAATTTCCAAGTAATTCCTACACAATAAAGTGTAAAACAAGAACATTGTGCACTTTTGCAACCATTAGTAGGTTAGTCCAATAAATGCCTAAAAAGATAGAAAACTTTGATATAAACATGAGACAATGATGCAAAACAAGCATGTCACAAGCAAAAATTATGGATACGTTTGGAACGTATCAACATCCCCAAGCTTAATTCCTACTCGTCCTCGAGTAGGTAGAATGATAACATAGATAATTTTTGAGGTGACATGCTACTAATACAATCTTGATCAAGTAATATAGTAAAGCACATGAAGTGAAATAAAGTGAACCAAAACAATTGTCTATAGTTGGAAGCAAGTAAACAATGAATAACCAAGTAAATCATCTAAGTAAATTCCTTTCATGAATAATAAATTTGAAGACATGAAACTATGAAGTTTAGCACAACTGTTAGCCCCAAAGGAGTTCTCTCATCAAAAGCATTCTAGCCAACACAAAGGAAGATAAAGTTTCAGCAATGCTTTCCACTTTTCAACATATTTATCTCATGGATAAGTTCAATGCACAAGGATTATATATAACTAAGCAGAAATTTTGAACATAATCAACTTGAACCCAGGGTTAACAGTAGATGCTTGCTTATGGTGGAGGAAGAAGATTAGAACATGGGAAAACTGACGTACTAGTCCAACCTAGGTTGTTCAAACCACTATTGTATCCATTAGAAACATAATCCTGAATATTTCCGAATTTCTGATGCGCCGTAGATCTGTAACTTCATCACTGATTTTACAAAACTTGTTTTTCCATAACTTCATATCTGCATCTTTCATATTCTCATTGGCGGTTTAGTTTTTAGAAAAGACTATAAACCGGTAGATACCATTAGGCCCGTGCTTAAACCGCCGTTTGTAAATACCTTTGAACACTGCCGGTTTAACTTTGCACAAATCATAAACCGGCCCTTCACAATATTTTTAGCTTTCCGTTCAAAATGGCAAAGCAAGCCAAACAGTTCCGTTCCTGCAACTGGGTCTAGTCCCGTGTTACTGAGGAAGAGCTGCAGAACCGGGCTGAGATTGGCGCTTTAGGCCCAAAGAACGTCCTTCACTGGAGAGTCCCTGGACCGGAGTGTCCTCCAAAACCCAAAGATGGAGAAGTTATTGTATTTCTTGATCATTTAGCCTGGGGATTCAGTCCTCCCGGGTCAAAGTTCTTTCGTGATGTGCTCGCTGACTTTCAGCTCCATTCTCAAGATATTGGGCCCAATTCTGTGTCCAGCATCTGCAACTTCCAAGTATTTTGTGAAGCTTATCTGCAAGAAGAGCCGTCAGTTGAACTATTCAGGGATTTCTTCCATTTACGTACGAAGTTTTCTGACGGTCCAAACATTGAACTCGGCGGAATGTCCATTCAGAAGAGAAAGGACGTTAGTTTTCCTCATGCCAACCACCACAGCCATCCTAAAGAGTGGAATCAAACTTGGTTTTATTGTCTAGACACTTCTCCGGAAGATGAGAATCCTCTACTGGGTTACCGCTCCCACCGGCTTTCGGAGAACCATCCCTTTCCTCAACGGCTAAGTGCTCAAGAAGGAGCCAAATATGCTCTTCAGCTCTCAAAGCTAAGAGCCGTTACCGCAAATGGGTTAAGAGTGATTGATTTCGTTCGTTGTTGGATTTCCTGGAGTATTCTCCCGCTGAGCCGACGCTCCGTTTTAATGTGCGAATATACCAGAAACCCCAATGATCCTCTGCGCCATATAGAAGTTGTGCTAGCAGAGAATGAGATCAACGAGGCTGTTAAGAAGCTGCTGAATGAACCGATAGAAACTTGCAGTCAAACCGGACTGGCTCCCTTCTGCGAATTCAACAAACCGCCATCGGTAAAGTTTTCTTTTGTCTTGTTTGCTCTATTTTCCATCGGTCCTTAATACTCCTTCTGAATTATTTCATGATTTCAACAGGGTACTGACCCGTTCTGGAAGAGGAAAATCCAGGATAAACCGGCGAAAGTACCTCGCCAGAAAAGAAAGGTCGTTAAGAAAACCATCAGGAAGAAGGTTACTAACGTATCTGAGTCTAATCCGGATGACGATGAACCGGCCTCAGAGGTATCACTTGACTCTCTTGGCTCCCTTTTCTTGCATCTTATTAACAATAATTATACTCAGGGACACGCTGAAGGCGGCAAGGCAGGTGATGTCGAGGTAATTACCCTTTCTTCCGATTCAGACCCTCTGCCGGCACCAAAAATTCGTCGAGCAAGCCGGAAAGTACAGTTTTCTCACCCTTTCGATTATGTGGACCCAAACTTTATTTTGAAGAAACAGCAACATGAAGCTCACCTCACCACGCGGCACAGTGGTCAAGCCATTGAATCCACCAGTTTACCACATACACCAGCCCGGAGACGTCGCTCAGATGTTTTATATACTCCAGATGCTCTTTATCCCAAAGCGGGTCATATTCCTCAGCCTCTTAATCTGTCTGATTCAAATTATCAGGATACTCCTCGTTCGTCATCTGGCGAATCAACAGCTATGCAGATTCCTCCTCTTAAGACTGTTCATGGGTAAGTTTTTTCATTTTCCTGTTTAACTTCTTTCTTCCACCCTTCTGACTATCATTACCTTTATCTCTTGCAGTAAGCCCAAGCCTAGTAAGAAGGCTTAAATGAATAAACCGGCAGGTGATGATGTGATTCCTGAACCGGCAGAAAGTATCGAGCCTACTGACGAAAATGTTGATGCCTTGCATGATGATTCTCCTCCAATGGATCATGAAGTTTTTATTGATCAAGAAACTGCCCCAATGGACCTTGATGCTAATCCGGCGAGTCCAGTCCGGGCCATTAACACTCATGTTAGCCATGTTAAGCCTGCAGCCGCTTCAACAGAGGATATTCAAATCACTGGCTTCGGTTATACTGCTCCTAGTGAACCCGTTGCTTTATCAAAACACACTGCAAAAGATGATGCCTCTGGCAAGGACAAAGGCAAATGGAATGTTGATCTGTCCAACTATGCTCAACTTAGTGCCCAAGATTCTTCATTCCGGTTATCTGAACCGGCTGTACACAAGCCGTGATCATGAAGCCGGTTTAGTGAATCTGATGAAGGAACGCTATGAGGTAAACGTCTGCTTAACTTCTCTTAACTTTATCCCTGCTTAAGTCTTGTAATTTGCCTTTACTCCATCGTAGCCCCCAAGGGCCGGTTTACTCCTTTAGGATGAACCGGGACTTCAGAATATCCATTACATAGTTTTTTCATATGCGTAGTCCCCAAGGGCCGGTTTACTCCTTTTGGATGAACCGTGACTTTTTATTTTGTAACCCTTTCTGAACAAATACGCATTAGCCCCCAAGTGCCGAGTATATAACTAGTTATGTGCTTGGGACTTTATTGAAAATGTCTGATAAATGCAAATATGCATTAGCCCCCAAGTGCCAAGTGTATAACTTGTTTATGTTCTTGGGACTTTCAATATGCTTCATGAATGTATAATATGCTTTTCTCTTGACAGGCTTATCTAAACCGGAAAGATTCTCAAGTGGCTGAGCTCGAAGATACTCTGAAGTTTCAACATACCGCCGCTTCCAAAATCAAAGAGGAGCTAACCCTTGCTTTAGCAAACATGGAAAAGTTGAAGAAGGACTTCCAGAAGGAACGGTCGGATTGGCATGCTGAGAGAACCACCTTGGAAAAGAGGGCAGTTGATGCAGAAAACGCGCTTAATCCAGTATCAGAAGAGTTGACTGGTTTAAAACAGCAGATAGATGCTATGACTACTGCCGTTTTTGGTAAGTGTACTTAACATAATCCTGAATATGATAGATCTGCACTCTCCGGTTTAATTCAAGCTCTATCAATGCAGGAAAACGTATTGCTCATCTCCGCACTGATATGCAGAAGAAGTTGAAGGCCGCATACACTCTCATAGAGCAGTTGTATGCCGGTGCTCAAAGGATTGTCTGCGCTGCTTCCCATAATAAACTGGCTCCCACGACGATCAAAGGCACTTTGGAGAAGTTATCAATTCTACCTGCCCGTCTTGGAGAGCTGAAGAAATCATCTGCAAGGGCGGGTGCCTTGATGGCATTAACTCGAGCGAAAGCTTGGGTGCCTGACCTTGATCCGGCAGATGTGATGAATGGTTATCCCAGCAAGAAGGAGGACGGATCAGCATTCACAGACAATGATTTGCGTGCTCTAACAAGAGAAATGCGGCCTTTGGCTAGCAAACTATCTGATGAGGCTGATCTGTCCCGTTATCATCCGGGTTATAACGCTGAAAACTTGCGGGTCAACCCTCCGGTCTACGAGGTGAAAGATCTCATCCCGCCCGTCTGTAAGCATACTTATGCCCCTGACGTTGAACCGTCCGAACTCATAAGTGATGAGGCTGTTTTCAAAGCGTTGACAAAGATCAATTGGGAAACCCCTAACTTCCAGCCGCTGGATAAGGACGACGATGAGACGGAGCAGGATGATCCACAACCTTCAAGCCGAGCTGACGCAGATTCATAAACCTGTGCCGGTTTAGCTATTATATCATAGTATTTTAAGCAAGGAACAGACCATTTTTGAGCTGCCAATCGCCTTGTAATAGGGTAGTTGGAATACTTTAGTTATGCCTTTGCGCATACTCCTTTTCCATAACATTTCTCCATCTGGGAACTTCATAATTTTTTCTGCTTATGATGCTTTTAACAGTTTATTTCATCTGCTTTTGCATAAGACAAAGTTTAAAATGTCCTGGCGGTTTATCGCCGGACGGGTCATAATGCCCAAATACATGGTCTAGGTTTATAACCAGAACTGTATATAAAATATGAAGTATATATCATACCTGTGATAAAATTTTGTACTACCGGCTTTAATCAATAGTCGGTAGTAATAGTAATGATCCAAATTGTGAGTATTGATGACTCCTTGATCATTTGCCGGTTCATGATGGAACCGTGCCGGGTTGTGATAAACACCGGTTTAATTGTAGATAGTACTGGCGATTTATAATCAAACCAGACCAGGTTCTGTAAACGCTGGTTTATTGTAGTGGTGACTTATATTCATCCACTTCCCTGAATCAATGGACTTGGATAAATACCAATGACCTGAAAGATAAGAAACTTAGCAAAATCAAAGAAACTTTGTAAAAATAAAAACCTGTAGTCGAGGCTTTTTACGAGCTGCTAGGCTCCAAATTCGAGGCTTTTCATGGGCTGCGAGGCCACTGAATTAACCATTTCAAAAATCCTGTTAAGATGGACCTCAATCCTTAACCAATCGTCAATTTAACGTTGATAAGTTTAGGGTCTGTAATAAGATTGACTTGTCAATCGTTCGACGGGTCATACCAGGTTTACCTGGGTGGAGTGACTTACTTAATGCAGGCAGGTTAATCCAGGGTTTTAGGTGTATATGCCAGGCTTCCAAGCCGTGGCTTGATATCCTACCACAAGGGTTGTATCAACTCGTTGTCGCTATGCAACAGGAGCCCCCAGGTAGCATTGTGAGCTATGCTCGTTGGGTGCCTATGTTTGAGTTGTGCTATGCATCAAACTCTCTTTTGCCCCTTACCATCATGTCGACTTTGATAGCCAGATTAACGAAGCAACCAGAGCTATGCTCTTATGATGATATTGGCTTAATAGCCGGTTTAAGAGGGCCATAGGAACTCCTTTGCACACAGAAGCCCCCATGTGACAGACTCTTATAAAAAAAGTAGCAGATACCCCGCTTTAACGGGGACGCCGGTTTATCATACTGATCATAATATATACATTGCAAATTTATGTACATAAAGCGGAGCCTATGGCTCAGGTGTAGTAAGGCCGAAGAAGAGCGATGTTCCATGGCCGTCTAGTTTCCTCCTCCGCAGTGCGCGAGTCCTTGTGTTCTCGAGCGTGGACGAGGTAGTATGATCCATTGTGTAGGTTCTTGCTGACCACAAAGGCTCCTTCCCAAGGCGGGGACAGCTTGTGCATGTCTGTCTGGTCTTGGATGAGCCGGAGCACTAGATCCCCTTCTTGAAACGTTCTGGTTTTAACCCGGCGACTATGGTATCGGCGCAGATCTTGCTGGTAAATCACCGATCGAGCTGCTGCCATGTCATGTTCCTCGTGCAGCCGGTCTAACGCATCTTGCTGTGCCTTCTCGTTATCAGCTTCGACGTAAGCCGCCACTCGCGGCGAATCATGACGGATGCCACTAGGAAGGACCGCTTCAGCTCCATATACCATGAAGAAAGGCGTGTAACCCATAGACCTGTTAGGTGTGGTGTTGATGCTCCATAACACTGAGGGTAATTCCTCCACCCAACAACCCGGCGTCCTCTGCAAAGGGACCATGAGCTGGGGTTTGATGCCTCTCAAGATTTCTTGATTGGCTCTCTTAGCCTGCCCATTGGACTGGGGGTGAGACACTGAAGATACATCAAGCTGGATGTGCTCTTGTTGACAAAACTCTTCCATAGCACCCTTGGATAGATTGGTACCATTATCAGTTATAATACTGTGGGGAAAGCCAAACCGGAAAATCACCTTCTTGATGAATTGAACCGATGTTGCTGCATCACACTTGCTGACTGGCTCCGCCTCAACCCACTTGGTAAACTTATCCACCGCCACCAGAAGGTGGGTCTTCTTATCTGGGGATATTTTAAAGGGCCCAACCATGTCTAGCCCCCAAGTCGCAAACGGCCAAGTAATTGGAATCGTCCTCAATTCTTGGGCCGGTATATGAGCACGCCGTGAGAATTTCTGGCAAGCATCACACTTTTTGACCAAGTCCTCTGCATCGACGTGAGCCGTCAGCCAATAGAACCCATGACGAAAAGCTTTAGCCACCAAAGATTTTGAACCGACATGATGACCACAATCGCCTTCGTGGATATCTCTAAGAATATCACGGCCTTCATCTGGTGACACACAACGTTGAAATGCCCCAGATACGCTGCAATGGTGCAGCTCTCCATTGACAATAGTCATTGATTTGGACCGCCGGACTATCTGTCTAGCCAAGACTTCTTCTTCTGGTAACTCACCTCGGTTCATGTATACCAGGTACGGGACCGTCCAATCCGGAATAGCATGAAGCGCCGCCACCAATTGAGCCTCCGGATCAGGAACAGCCAACTCCTCTTCTGAAGGTAATTTCACCGACGGATTATGCAATACGTCCAGGAAGACATTGGGTGGAACCGGTTTACGTTGAGAACCCAGCCGGCTTAATGCGTCGGCCGCTTCATTCTTTCGCCGGTCCACATGGTCCAACCGATAACCCTTGAAGTGTCCAGCAACAGCGTCCACCTCTCGACGATACGCTGTCATAAGTGGATCCTTGGAATCCCACGTGCCAGATACCTGTTGTGCCACCAGGTCTGAATCAACGAAGCATTTAACCCGAGTTAAATTCATCTCCTTAGCCATTCGCAGACCATGGAGGAGAGCTTCATACTCAGCTGCATTGTTAGTACAAGGGAACATTAAACGGAGGACATAACAGAACTTATCACCTCGTGGGGAAGTTAATACGACTCCAGCCCCCGAGCCCTCCAATTGCCTGGATCCATAAAAGTGAATAGTCCAGTATGTATGATACGGTTTTTCCTCCGGTGCTTGCTACTCCGTCCAATCATTGATAAAGTCCACCAGTGCTTGAGATTTGATTGCAGTACGAGGCACATACTTCAACTCGTGAGGACTAAGCTCAATAGCCCACTTGGCAACCCGACCAGTCGCTTCTCTGTTCTGGATTATATCTCCCAAAGGGGCTTAACTAACCACAGTAATTGGATGGCCCTCGAAATATTGCTTAAGTTTCCGGTTTGCCATGAAGGCTCCATAGACCAGTTTCTGCCAATGTGGGTATCTCTACTATGACTCAATGAGCACCTCACTGATATAGTAAACCGGCCGTTGAACCGGATATTCTTCTCATGTCTCCTTGCGCTCCACCACAATGGCCACGCTTACTGCTCGGGCATTGGCAGCCACGTATAGCAACAACGGCTCGTTATCAACTGGTGCAACAAGGATAGGCGGCTCTGCCAATTGCTTCTTCAAGTCCTCAAATGCAGCATCAGCAGCATCACTCCAGACAAAGAGGTTTGTCTTCTTCATCATCTGATATAGCGGGATGGCCTTCTCTCCCAAACGGTTGATGAATCGGCTCAGTGCCGCAATACGGACCGCCAAGCGTTGGACATCGTTGATGCACGCCGGTTTTTCCAAAGATGTAATAGCTTTGATCTTCTCCGGGTTGGCTTCAATCCCCCTATTTGACACCAGGAACCCTAGGAGCGTGCCTGCTGGAACACCAAAAACACACTTGGCTGGATTAAGCATCATCTTATAGACTCGGATATTATCAAAGGTTTCCTTTAAGTCTGTTATCAACGTCTCTTCCTTCTTGGATTTCACCACAATGTCATCCACATATGCATGAATGTTCCGCCCGATCTGTCCATGAAGACAATTCTGCACAGAACATTGATAGGTCGCCTGGGCACTCTTGAGCCCGAAAGGCATAGATACGTAGCAGAAGGCTCCAAAGGGAGTTATGAAGGCCGTATTCTCCTAGTCCTTAACTACCATGTTGATCTGATGATAACCGGAATATGCATCCAAAAAACTTAAGCGCTCACAACCTGCCGTAGCATCAATGATTTGATCAATACGAGGGAGGGCAAAGGGATCAGCTGGGCAAGCCTTGTTCAGATCTGTGTAATCAACACACATTCGCCAAGTGCCATTCTTTTTAAGCACCACCACCGGATTAGCCAACCACTCCGGATGAAACACCTCAACTATAAAGCCTGCTGCCAAGAGCCTAGCCACTTCTTCACCAATAGCCTTGCGCCTTTCTTCGTTGAAGCGGTGAAGAAACTGTTTAACCGGTTTAAACTTGGGATCAATATTAAGAGTGTGCTCAGCGAGTTGCCTCGGTACACCTGGCATGTCAGAAGGTTTCCATGCAAAAATGTCCCGATTCTCACGGATGAACTCGATGAGCGCGCTTTCCTATTTCGGATCCAGGTTAGCGATGATGGTAAACTGCTTGGGTGAATCGCCAGGAACAAAATCAACCTGCTTGGTCTCATCAGCTGATTTGAATTTCAAGGCTGGATCGTGCTCCGTAGTTGGCTTCTTCAACGGAGACATATCTGCCGGATTAACATTATCTTTATAAAATTTCAATTCCTTGGTTGCACAAACCGCCTCAGCATAAGATGCATCACCTTCCTTGGACTCCAAAGCAATCTTACGGCTCCCATGGACCATAATAGTTCCCTTGTGACCCGGAATCTTGAGCTGCAGATAAACATAACAAGGCCTTGCCATGAACTTAGCATAAACCGGCCGTCTGAAGAAGGCGTGATACGAGCTCTTGATCTTTACCACTTCAAAGGTCAAAGTTTCAGACCTTGAATCACGCTCATCTCCAAAGGTGACCTCCAAATCAATCTTACCAACTGGATATGCCGATTTACCAGGCACCACGCCGTGAAAAACAGTGTTGGACTGCAGAAGCTTTTTGTCTGTCAACCCCATGCGACGAAAAGTCTCGTAATACAGAATGTTGATGCTGCTTCCTCCATCCATGAGCACCTTGGTGAACTTATAGCCCCCAACCTAAGGTGCCATAACTAGAGCCAGCTGACCCGGATTATCAACCCGGGGCGAATGGTCCTCTCAACTCCACACAATGGTCTGTTCCGACCAGCGTAAATAGCACCGCCGGTTCAACAGAATGTACTGCCCTCTTGTAAACCTTCTGGTCACGTTTACATAGGCTTGTGGTGAAGACGTGATACTGTCCACTACTCAACTGCTTCGGATTACTCTGATATCCTGACTGCTGCTGTTGCTGTTGATGTTGCTATTGATTGCCCTGATTGTTATAACCGCCCTGGTCGTGCTGTTGGTTATGTTGATTATGCCCGTTCTGGTTGCCATGATTGCTCTGGTTACCTTGGAACCCTTAATCGAAGCCACCACCTTTATAACCCGGCCCGTGGAAACCAGGTCCTGAACCGCCGGACGATCCATGATCATATTGGGACCGGTTTCTGAATTCCTTCATAATAAAGCAGTCCTTCCAGAGCTGCGTGGCTGGCTTTTCCTGCGTACCGTGCCTCGGGCAAGGTATATTCATTTGGCGCTCTAGATTAATGTTCGGTCTCCCGCCCCGTGGGGGTGGTCTGCCCTTGCGGCGCTGGCCATCCTCCTGGGCATTAGTGTTAGACACAAAATCTGAATTGCTATCCACTTTATGCTTACCATTATGTCCTTGATTCGCCGGATTATACTGTGGCGCTTTACCATTCTTTTTTCCTTTTCCTGACGTCTCCTCATCAGACTCGGGATATTTGGTGCTATCCGAATCTGCATACTTCACCAGGGCCCCCATAAGCGTCCCCATGTCATGACAATAACGCTTGAGTCGTCCTAGCTTCAGCTTCAGAGGTTCAAACCGGCAGTTTCCTTCCAACGTCACTACCGCTGTGTCGGATTAATGTGGTCTGAGGGATGCAATATTTCCGACACCCGGCGCACCCAATGACTTGTTGATTCGTTTTCTCCTTGAACGCAGGCCGCCAAGTCTACAATGGACATGGGTTGCTTGCATGTGTCTTTGAAGTTATTGATAAACCGGCATCGTAACTCGGCCCATGATCCGATGGAGTTCTGCGATAACCCTTTTAGCCAGGCGCGAGCCGTGCCTTCCAGCATCATGTTCAAGTACTTTGCGCACGCCGCATCATCCACATCCAGCATCTCCATTGCCATCTCATAGCTTTCAACCCATGCTTCAGGGGATAAATCTGCAGTATAATTGGGCACTTTGCGCGGTCCTTTGAAGTCCTTGGGCAGCCATACATTGCGTAAAACGGGGGTGAGACAGGGCACTCCCAAGGAGCTGGATGTAACCCCTGGTTCAACTATGGTAGATGGACGAACCGGCGTCAGCTGACGGGCTTCGTATTGCGCTGCTAACTCGGCCTCCCGGCGCTGCCTGCCGTGATCCACCACATCTTGAGAGTTTGCACCTCCTCCCGCTGGGTTATCCCCCCGCGGCGGATTACGATTCCGTGTGCTGCTTGACACAGCTGGCTCCTCCAGGTGCCTGCTGTAACTCCGGCTTGGGTGAGGGGTGGAGTGAATCCTCTCGCGGCTGTGAGAATAAGCTTGTTGCTGAGTTAAAGCCGTCTCCAAAAACTCCCTAGCTTGCCGTGCCTCCACTGCTATAGGGGATTCTCCTTCAATGGGAAGAGCGGCCAGTCGTGAAGCGGCGGCAACTATGTTATCCAATGGGTTGGAGTAGTGACCAGGAGGGGTAGGCACGTGCTGTGACGGAACAACCTGGCGGGTTGGCTCTGCGGCCTTTGGCCGGACTGATGCTCCTGTGCCAGGCACTTCTCCCCGGTTTACCCCCGGTTGGTTACTGGTTCCCGCTCCTGGCATATTAAAAAGATTCCTCGCTTCATAAACCGGCAGCAGGCAAGATCGTTGCCTTCTCCTCATCATGTCATTCGAAGCAGTCTGATCCAACATGAGCCGATAAGCCTGAGCATCTAGCTCGGCCTGCCTCGCAATCATCCTGGTATTCTCCGCGGCCATGTCCAATTTAGCTTGATCAATCTGGCTCCTCACCTGAGCGACTTCTGCATCATGTTGTTCCTTTTCGGCCAGTCCGACCTCTGCGGTCAACAGTGATGTCAAAGTGTGAACTAAGGTGGTCAATACCTGAACCGGTGGCTTAACCGGGCCTCCGGCCCAAGCTGCTGCTACTGCCTGGTCTGATGTTAACGCCGCCGCAGTTGAAGACTGTTGCACAGGTTGTGATCCGACCATGAAGACTGCGACCCGGTTTGGCGGATCCAGGGGGTACGGAATACTGTTACCATCGGAACAGCCCCCAAACCGGCCATCCTGAAGCAGGTATAAAGATTCAGTTTCTCCGATGGATGACTCATCGCCGGAATAAACAACGGTCTCGCCACCGGAGTCCGATCCATCCTCAGCTTGTACTCCGTGAACCGCTCCAACGAAGACGTGCTTCACGGCGGGGCGAACCCGGGCAGATCTCGCGCGCTGAGCCGACTCGACGATGTTGGGAAAGATGTCCGGCTCAGGGCCTGGTTCGTCGATCTTGCCGATAAAGACGTGGATGCCGCCAAAGGGGACCCGGTACCCGTATTCGATTGAAATGGCCTCGGGGCCCCAGCCAGCATCGTCGATGTAGATCTTGCCGGGATGACACTTAGTCATCCGGCCCACTGCATAGCCCTTGAGTCCATCAAAGCTGCCCTTCAAGAACTCAAAACCATCGTGCGATAGCCCCATGATGGGCGCCAACTGTCATGGTTTTGTCACGGCAGATGTCCTAGCGAAAGGACTTAGTCGTGAGGCCATCGCTACGGGTTAGCTTAAAGGGGTTAAAGCGGACAAGGACGCAAGGGTTTATACTAGTTCGGCCCCTTCGATGAAGGTAAAAGCCAACGTCTAGTTTGGTGTGGTATTACTAGGGTTTCGATGACCAGGGAGCGAATCCTCTTTACCTGTGTCTCGAGTTGTTGTTCTCCTCCTGAACCATCACCGGGTCGTCCCTTTATATACACGAGGTGACGCCTGGTCCGGTTTACAGAATCTCGAGGCCGGATCATAAACGTGTCAGGCTCGGTCTCTATCTTTCCTATCTTACGATACAAGTTTAAACATTGTATGGCGGTTTACACACCACGGGCCCTAACGCCTCTTGGGCCTTGGATCTCCGGTCTTCTAGAATAAAGCGCCATGCTCATATGTCTCGCTGGGCTTTTAGTAGAAGTAATCTTGATAGGCATAAACCGGCCCCTCCTGGGCGGTTTATACCTAGTAGTAATATCCCTGACAGCCGTGGAACATTCTCAGAATGAGGTGAGACTTGTCATACATTGTTGCTTTAGTACGTGGAGACCGCCTGTTAAGTTTTGTCGCGTTTGGAGTTCGTTTGATACTCCAACGGTTAACCTAGTGGGCTAAAAGCTCCTCTTCCTTTTGTCCCAAGACCCCCTCCACAACAGCCGACTAACCCAGCAAAACCACTCCCATCCTCTCGTTCGTCGGATCATGATCATGTGGGCGAAAACCGCTCCCCATTTGGACCTTCCTAGCTCCCTATGTCTATAAAAACATCCACACCCCTCCATTTTTTGGATCCAGAAATCCTAGCCCGAGCTCCCCGCGCCGCCGGACGGGTCCAGACGCGCCGGACGCGCCCGACCTCTCTCTGCCTGCCACGTGGCCCTCCCCGCTGGCCACCTCCCACCGCGCCGTCGGGCCCGCTCGGCCCATCGCCGGCCTTCCCCGGCCCACGCGCCCGCCGGCCCCCGAGGCGCCTCCGCCTCCGCAGCTCCGCCACCCGACCCCGCGGGTCGCCGCTGCCCCCACAGCGGGTCATCACCGCCACCACCGTCGCCTCGCCGGCCTTCTCCGCCGCCGGCGAGCCCGACCGCCGACCACCTCCGCCGGCTTCGCTCCGCTCCCCGCCACCCCGTCCGCCGCCGCCTCGGGCTCCGCCCCGACCGTCGCCGCCGCCGTCGGCCACCCCGCCTCCGGCCGAGCTCCGGCGAGCTCCGGCCCCGATCTGGTGGATCCGGTCCAGGCGGGACCAGATCCACCACTCCCTCCATCCAAACAGGCCCCTAAGCCGGATCTGGATATCCCTCTGCCCCGTTGACTTTTTCGGAGGTATAATTTCCACTAAGTCCCGGATCTGAGTAAATTTGTTGCCTCCTTCACCATGTGATAACTTTGTGCTCGGTGCTCCGTTTTGCGCGTATGATATGTCGAAATGTTCGTCTCGTCGTGCTCTACATGTTAGCATCAGTTTCATGCATGTTAGAGTTCATCTAGTTGACTTAAACTTCGTGGAAAGAGTGCATCATGATGAAACTATTTCAGAACTTGTTGTTTGTGTAAATTTGTTGGCATGTTCGCGAGCTCCTAACTTTGTGCATGTTGGTCCGAATGGAGTGAATGATATGTCCAGATCTTCGTGATGAGATGCTCTACATGATGGCTGCTGTAGCATTCGTGTTAGATGTCATATTGCCATGTTTATCTCTGTTACAAAAGTGCATTGGGATGATAAGTTTCTGAACTTGTTATGAGATGATGTTTTGCCTTGCTTGTGCGTACTAATCCATGTGTCATATGAGCTAGGTGTCAACATGAGTTTTGCTCTTGGGAATGTGCTCTACATGATAGATCATTTTCCATGCCATTATATGTCTTGAAATGAGTGCAACAAGCTTGTTAACACATCATCATGTTGTTAAATTTCTGCTAAGTGTAAATCTGTTAATTTTATTGCCATGTATCCATGATTCCACCGTCTTTGTTGTGCATGGTTAGAGTTGTCCAGTGGGTGTTCCTTGAAATATATATTATGCTCTAGCTATCCATGCACTTGTTTGCCATGATGCCATGTTGTAGCTTGTTGTTATGAGGCCCTCAAGTTGCTATAAAATGTTTCGGGCAGCATGCCCAGATTTTGCTAAGTCTGGATAAACTTTTGCACTTTTGCCATGGTGTTTGGGACATGTTCTAGTATGTTGTAGAAGTATCCATGTGGTTAATCTTGAAGAGCATGTTATGTATGTTATTGCCATGCTTTTTGCTTGCATGATGGCTTGATGTAGCTTGTTGTTTTCATGCTCTCAAGTGACTATAAAATGTATCTGTGATCATGTTATCAACAAGTTTAGTTTTGCCACGAGTGTAGCTAGTGTTCTATGCATCCTATGAGCATGTTCTTGCTTTGAGTAGCTTCTCAAATATGTCTTCTTGTTGTTGGTTATCTTAACTTGTCATCCTATGCTTTTAGTTGAGTTGCACAAGCTTGTAAACATGCATATTCGCTATAATTCTGCCATGCCTTGTAATTTTCACTAAGTCTGAGAATTCTGTAATTTTATTACAACTTGACATGCTTGTTTAATTGTGTTCCAGCAAGGTTTTGGGTGTGCTCTAAGTTCATGCTTGTTAAGTATCATGTCTATTTCACATCCATGTCCTTTGTCTCCATGTTTGGGTGCAGTAGCATAATTATTTCTTGCTCCAAAAAATCCATTTTGCTGTAATCTCCAGTTTTGCTTGCATATTGTTTTGCTTCTCATTTGCAAACCGTGCATCCGTTTCCGGTGATCTTTATATCGATTTCAACCGAAATCTTCCCCTCTATCCAGTGGCTTGCTTGGTTTCCCAAGATGAGGCCTTTTCCATCATCTTCTCCTTAGGCTCAAGAGCATCCTCATGCATACGCACATCATACTTGCATCCCATGATATGTCTTGCATCATGTTGATTCTGCATTGCACCATGTTTGATATTGTGCCATTATGTGTTCTTGTGTTGGGTAGAGCCGGGAGCCGATTCGTAGTTCGAGGTTCCTTACGAGGCTGAGTTCGAGGAGCAAGGTTATGATCCCTCTGTGGAATCAACAGGCAAGATGACCATTCCTAGATATCACTACTATCTTTGTCTATGCTAGATGTCTCGCTCTTTAGAATTCGCCTCGATGTCAATTCCTGTTTGTTAGCCCTCCTATTGTTGCCATGAAACTCTCTAACCACCTTCCTATCAAATCATTGTTTGGCTAAGTACGCATTGCTCAGCCCCTCTTATAGCGTTGTTAGTTGCAGGTGAAGATTTGAAGATTCTTGCCCCGTGATGAAGTTATTGTTGGGATATCATAATATATAATCTGTTAAACTAATTCACCTATATATTGGTAATGGGTGGAAGGCTAAGCCTCTTGCTTGGTGTTTTGTTCCACTCATGCCACCCTAGGAACCGATAAACCGGTGTTATGTTCCTTGATTTTGCGTTCCTAACACGGTTGGGGTTTAT
>LR738715.1:848767573-848812156 GCA_902687465.1 Secale cereale | reverse complement strand
CCCCCCGCTTGATAATTCGTTCTGTGCTAAAGCTTTTCCAGCAAGGCCCAACATTGGTTTTACATTTTCCTAATAACTAAAACTTGCATAGGGCGTTGCAAACCCGAGTTCTTAATCAACAACCCGGGCCAGTGCTCCTCTTGAGTGTTGGTCCAAACTGGGCAACCTGTAGGGCCACCACGGGGAAACTCGGGGATTGGTATATACCTGTAGCTTGTCCCATCCGGTCGTGGCCTGAGACGAGATACGCGCGGCTACTATCAGGGTGTCGGTACGCTGGGAGGTCTTCTGGATTAGTTTTACCTTTGTCAAAATATCTTGAGCACGGGATTCTGAGAATACTCAGGTCTTCCCACTTTGGAGTTGCGACTCCGCAGATCGTGAGCTTGTGATGGGCTAAGTTGGGACACCCCTGTAGGGTTTGATCTTTCGAAAGCCGTGCCCGCGGTTATGTGGAAGATGGGAATTTGTTAATATCCTGTTGTAGATAACTTGACACCTTATTCATGAATACACTACCTGCGTGAGTAACCGTGATGGTCTCTTTCCGAAGGGCTTCGAGAAGTGAACATGGTGGGGTTATGTTTGATCGTGAGTAGCTAGGATCACTTCTTGATCAACTTGGCGATCGTTGGCACTTGTTCTCTTCTCGCTCTAAACTCGTAAGCTAGTGCTTAGTGCTTGCTGAAAACCTTGTTTATAGCCTTTCCACACCTAAGGCTTTGGTAGTTTTGATACCCGGGAACGGGATTGCTGAGTCCTCTGTGGCTCACAGATTCAACACACACCAGATGCAGGTACCATTGAGAACTATGCAGGAGATGGTTCAGAGCTGTACTGGGAGTTCGATAAAGAGCGTGGTCGTTACTATGTGTCTTATCCCGACGATCAGTAGTGGCTCTTACTAGGATTTTCCGGGCTTGTGTTATTTATGGTATCTTTTCGTTTGGATTTCGGCCGTAGTCAGACTTTGATGTTATTTGGATGATGTATGTTATTGTATTTCATTGTGTGACGTGGCGAGTGTAAGCCAACTATCATTTTACACTTTCATCCCTGAATTTTACATGAGTTGTGCAAAGATACCATACTTGAGATCCTTCTAGTATGCGTTTATGTCCTTAAGTCGTGCCTCGACACGTGGGGGACATAGCCGCATACTGGGCATTACACATTACCATGTTGTTTTAATAGACTCTCAAAAGGATATAAGTGAAGCATGAGAGATCAACTATTTCTACAAAATATAATCACCACCGTGCTCTAAAAGATATAAGTGAAGCATTAGAGCAAAAACTATTCAACTCAAAAGATATAAGTGAAGCACATAGAGTGTTCTATCAATTCCTAGGCCATATTTAACTCTCTCAAATAGGTGTGTACAGCAAGGATGATTGTGGCAAACTAACAAGCAAAGACTCAAATTATAAAAGACGCTCCAAGTAAAACACATATCATGTGGTGAATAAAAATATAGCTCCGAGTATAGTTACCGATGGATGAAGACGAAAGAGGGGATGCCTTCCCGGGGCATCCCCAAGCTTAGGCTTTTGGTTGTCCTTGAATTTTACCTTGGGGTGCCTTTGGCATCCCCAAGCTTAGGCTCTTGCCACTCTTTGTTCCATAATCCATCAAAGCAATACTCAAAACTTGAAAACCTCACAACAAAAAACTTAGACAAAAATCTCGTGAGCTCCGTTAGTATAAGAAAACAAACTACTACTCAAAGGTACTGCAATGAACTCATTCTTTGTTTATATTGGTATTAAACCAACTGTATTCCAACTTCTCTATGGTTCATACTTCCCAATACTACTCATAGATGCATTGAAATAAGCAAACAACACATGAAAAACAGAATCTGTCAAAAACAGAACAGTCTGTAGTAATCTGCAGTTTTCGCATATTCCTGTAACTCCAAAAAAATTGAAATAAATTGGTGAACGTGAGGAATTTGTCTATTAATTATCTGCAAAAAGAATCAACTAAATAGCACGCTCCAGTAAAATCTGGTGACCATTCTAGCGAGCGCTAATGATTCTGTTTTTCACAGCAAGATCATATAAACTTCACACAAGTGTTCCCAAAGGTTCTACTTGGCACAAACACTAATTAAAACACAAAACCACATCTAACAGAATCTAGATGCAATATTTATTCCTAAACAGAAGCAAAAAAATAAAAAATTGGGTTGCCTCCCAACAAGCGCTATCGTTTTACGCCCCTAGCTAGGCACAATACATGGATAGATCTAGGTATTGCCATCTTTGGAAGGCAATCCATAAGTGGCTCTCATAATAGATTCATATGGTAATTTGATTTTCTTTCTAGGAAAGTGTTCCATACCTTTCCTTAACGGAAATTGGAATCTAATATTTCCTTCCTTCATATCAATAATTGCACCAATCGTTCTAAGGAAAGGTCTACCAAGAATAATAGGACATGAAGGATTCAATCTATATCAAGAACAATGAAATCTACGGTGTCGGTGTACTAAGGTAGGGGTACCTTAGTACCCCAACTTGTGCACGGGCAGTAGCAGCTTCCCGCGGCAGGGTTTACCACGTGCTCGCCGGAAACCTTTTCGGCCCCCTATGAAGCCATTCAAGAACAAAGTATACAAGACAGAAGATCAAGGCCCCGGCAAGTGGAGCTTGCCGGGAAGGCCGTACCAGGCTCAAGATCATCACTTTAGCACAAGACCCTGGCAAGAGGAGCTTGCCAGGAAGGCCAAGGAATATGCACTTGAAAAGATGCCTCGGCGCGTCGCGCGCCCCGGCAAGGGCCCGGAGAGCGACAAGCTTTCTGGCCCGGCAAGATCAAGACCACGGCAAGGTGCTTGCTAGGGGAAACTTATGCTGTGTGCCTGCGCTCCAGCTCATCTGCCCATGCGTCGCCCTGGGGCCCTTCCAGGGACGCGTGGCGGATGGCTGTGCAGCCTGGGGGACACGGTGTCAAGCCACGGTGACGAGGCTACCGCCGTGGCGAACGGAGGAGCATGGACGGACACTTTTGGGGTCGACGGTGACGGGCATTTAATGCCCTTGTCCCCCACTGTCAAGGTTAGGTGAAGACCACTGTTCATCCACTGTACATGCACTATTCCCACACTATTACAACTACCACCAAAATTACATCTTTACCCTCCTCTACGTTGACACCTGTCGGTGACCCCTTGAGCTATAAAAGGAGGCCCATGCACAACGTAGAGGGGGTTCGGAACCTAGACAGCTCTCTTGCTCGGTGTAGCTAGCTTTTCAAGATCCCGAGCTCAAGAACTCAATACAATCCAAGCAGGAGTAGGGTTTTACGCGTCCGCGCGGCCCGAACCTGGGTAAACTGCCCGCGTGTGTTCCTCGATCTGCTCTTCGTGCTCCCTCCGCTCCCTTACCGCAACGTAGAAGGGGCTCCGGTCCCATAGGTGCTCGTGGGAGGATAGTTTCCCCCGACATCTTTGGCGCGCCAGGTAGGGGCATCGAGGTTGTGCAAACCTGATCCGGCGCTCACGCGGGCGCATTCTTCATCAACCTCTCCAACTTCGTCAACTTCGTCAACTGCAACAACATGGCCCCGAAGAAGAAGGCTTCGGAGGCCGGAGGCCCGTCGGCGTCGGTTCCACCACCACCAGAACCAACGGTTGGTGGAGGAGACGTCGGCGGAAGGGTGGTCGCCGGCGAGGAAACTCACGGCGCCACCAAATCCAAGGACAAGACGGACGACCGGGCTAATTCCAAGGCCTCGGTGTCCGTAGACGCACCACGTCCCTCTCAGCAGACGACAGGCCAGCAGCGCCGTGGTATAGGAGGTACCATACGCTTGCTGGGGCAAGGACAAACCGGAGGATCGCGGGACGCTCAAGGCCATCATCCTGGCACGAGCAAGGCGCGGTCGCCGGGGCGAGAAACTGCTCCTTCTAACCCCGTTAGAAGTCCGAGCATATCTCGCTCCTCGCACCGCTCGCCGCCGCTCCCCTCCTCTCCAGCAGAAGCTCTAGCAAGAGCACAGCTACTCCTCGACTTCCCTCCAGCGGCAGACAAGGCCGAAGACTGGAGGGCGACGATCCAAAGCCTCATCGCCTTCGCCAACAACGACACGCCGCAGCAGCCGGCGACATCGCGGCCACGGCAAGTCGACCAGACGAAGGCCGATGGCAACAAGACCGCCGGGGGTGCAACTACCATGCACTCCCCGCCGCGGAAGCAGAAGACGCCACCCCGCCGGATTAACATCGACGACGACTCTACGGCGTCGTCGGATCCGCGGGCTCGTCGAGACCAGCGCCAGGTCCTCGACGACCGGCGGCAAGAAGACGCTCGGACGCGCATTGAGCGCCGACGAGAAACCCGGCGACAATCGGATCAGCGCGCTGGGACCGCTGTCGACACGCACGCGCCCGGTGAACCAGGCGACTTGCCGTACGCGGCAGGTTGCCCTGCGTTCACCCGTGAGCTGCGGTGAGTCCAGTGGCCCAGCATGAAAAACTTCAAGCCCGACGTACCCGAGAAGTACGACGGCAAGACGCACCCCTCGGAGTTTCTCAGCATCTACACCATCGCGGTGCAGGCTGCCGGGGGACGCGACGAGAAGATACTAGCCAACTACTTCCCGCTAGTGCTTAAGCCGAACGTTCGTTCTTGGCTTATGCACTTGCCGGAAGGCTCCATTTATTCGTGGGCAGATCTGTGCCACCAGTTTGTTGGCGCCTTCACGGGCGGCCACAAACCCCACGGCCAGGAGAGTGATCTCCACATCTTGGCCCAGAAGGAGGGAGAATCCCTGCGCAAGTACATTCAACGATTCAGCCGCGTGCAGCACAACATTCCCGACGTCCACCCTGTCGCGGTTATCAGCGCGTTCCACAGAACGTGCGTAACCGCCGCATGAGGGAAGAGATGGCCATGACCAAGATTCGGGATGTCAGCGAGCTCTACGCTCTGGCTGACAAGTGCGAAGAGGGGAGGAGACTCCCCGGAGAGGATACTGGCGCAGGAGGAAGCGACAGTGATGACGCCGCCCCGGCAAAGAAAAGCCGGCGGCGGAACAACAGAAGAAAGAAGAGCAAGGAAGTGCTGGTCGTCGAGCAGTCCAGCAAGGAGGCTCCCGCCAAGAAGGCACAGGCTGGCGGTTCCGGCAAGGAGCCTGCCCCTGTAGCGGCAGCCGACAAGCAGGACGTCTCCGACAAGCAATACTGCAAGATCCACCGCACCAAGGGCCACGACCTTTCGTACTGCAAACGAGTCGAGTACCTCGTAGAACAGCAGAAGGCTGAATACGAGCGTCGCGACAAGGAGAAGGCCCAAGGTGGCGGAGGAGAGCCCAGCAAGAAGCGGCCATTCAATGGCCGGGGAGGACGCCGCGGCAAGGCCAAGCAGCGGCAAGGTGATCGACCTCCCCGGGGCCGCGACAAGGATGAGGAAGAAGACGACGACGATGACATGGAGGAAGAAGATAACAGCGAACAGGAGTTCTAGAAGGCCACAGAAGTTCTGTGTGTCGACGGAGGGGCCTCTCTGCACACTTCCCACCGCCAACTCAAGCAGTGGGTGCGGGAAGTAAATGCAGCTGAGCCGCCCGTCGAGTCACGCAGGCTCCTGAAGTGGTCCAGCACGCCCATCATTTTTGATCTTGAGGATCACCCTGACCGCACAACAGCGGTCGGGTGCTTGCCGATGTTGGTCTCACCAACTATCCGCAACCTCAAGGTCACCAAAATGTTGATTGACGGCGGGGCCGGCCTGAACTTGATCTCCTCAGCTGTGATCAAGAAACTCCAGATCCCAGACGGTGAGCTCGAAGAAACCGGGTCGTTCCAAGGAATAAACCCGGGAAGGAGCAAGCCGAAGGGGAAAATTACACTGCTAGTGACCTTTGGCGGGGAACTTAACTTCAGGACGGAGAGGATAACCTTTGACATTGCCGATATCCCATTGCCATACAATGGGATACTTGGACGTCCTGCCCTCGCCAAGTTCATGGCAGCTTCCCACTACGCCTACAATGTACTCAAGATGCCGGGGCCGATAAGCGTCATCTCTGTCCCTGGCGATAAGAAGGACGCGATTGTCTGCGCCGACAAGATATACCGGGATGCATCAGTCGCAGCAGAGAGTAACACACTTGCCGCTGAAGCTCCCGGGGGGAAGAAGACCAAGACCAAGTCCGGCAAGTGCTCTGGGGCCCACTCCGGCAAACGCACCTCTTCGGAGTGCTGCACTGCCGTCGAGGACGCACCATCGAGCTCCACCGGCAAGTGCAAGAAGGGAATGGCCGCTCCGCCGGCAACCAAGAAGGTGTCCGCCAAGGAGGACGGCACTGGTGGTACTTTCACCATCAGTGCTACGCTCAACAACAAATAGGAAAGCGCGCTCGTTGCCTTCCTGCGGGCGAATGTCGATGTGTTTGCATGGCAACCATCTGACATCCCCGGCGTTCCCAGGAAGGTAATTGAGCACAAGCTTGCTGTTTGTCCTCATGCGCGGCCCGTCAAGCAGAAGGTCAGGAAGCAAGTCGTGGAGCGCCAAGAGTTCATCGCCGAAGAGATAAAGAAGCTAGAAGCAGCAGGCCTGGTTAGAGGCGTGATCCATCCCACGTGGTTGGCCAATCCAGTTGTCGTGCGTAAGGCCAACGGGAAGTGGAGACTGTGTATAGACTTCACTGATGTGAATAAAGCATGTCCCAAGGATCCATTTCCCTTGCCGCGCATTGACCAGATTGTTGACTCCACCGCTGGATGTGAGCTGCTTTCCTTCCTTGATGCATATTCAGGATACCACCAGATTTTCATGGCCAAGGAAGACGAAGAGAAGACTGCATTTATTACTCCATGCGGCACGTATTACTTTATACGCATGCCCTTTGGATTGAAGAATGCAGGCTCAACATTTGCGAGGGTGGTGCATACTGCTTTTGAGCCACAGATCCACAGAAATGTAGAAGCTTACATGGATGACATCATGGTCAAGAGCAAGAGCAGGGATACTCTGATCCAAGACTTGGAAGAAACATTTGCAAATCTGCGCAAGATCCAGCTCAAGTTCAACCCCGAGAAGTGCGTCTTCAGAGTCCCCTCCGGCAAGCTTCTCGGTTTCTTTGTGTCCCAGAGGGGGATTGAAGCCAATCCCGACAAGATAAAAGCCATCGAGCAGATTGAAGCCCCGAAGCGCGTCAAGGACGTAAGGAGACTTGCTGGTTGTGTGGCTGCCCTCAGTAGGTTCATTTCAAAGTCTGCAGAACGCGCCCTGCCTTTCTTCAAAATCTTGAAGAAGGCAGGTCCCATGAAATGGACTCCGGAAGCGGAGGCAGTGCTGCAAGACATGAAAGGGTACCTGTCCTCTACTCCAATACTTGTCGCACCTAGGCCACAAGAGAAGTTGCTGCTGTACCTAGCAGCAACCAATCAAGTGGTTAGTGCTGCGTTAGTAGCGGAGAGGGAAGCGGATGAGGAATCTACACCACCGGCAAGCGAATCCAGCGACAAGCAGGGGGCTTCCCCGACAAGCTCTGGCCCCGACAAGGACAAGTCTGCGCAGGAACGAGGAGAAGTGCGAAGGAAGATGATACAGCGCCCAGTGTATTTTGTGAGTTCCCTTCTGCAGGGGGCTAGATCAAGATACTCTGGGGTGCAGAAGTTGCTTTTCGGCCTCCTTATGGCCTCGAGGAAGCTGCGCCATTACTTTCAAGCACACGAGATAACAGTGGTCACTCGCTTTCCGTTGAAGAGGATATTGCAGAATCCAGAAGCAACAGGCAGGATCGTCGAGTGGGCACTGGAGCTGTCAAGCTTTGCTCTCAAGTTTGAGAGTACTTCAACCATACAGAGCAGAGCTTTGGCAGAATTCATAGCAGAATGGACCCCAACGCCCGATGAAGAAGTTCCAGAGACAAGCGTCCCCGTACAAGAAGCGAGCCGTGAATGGGTAATGTACTTTGATGGTGCCTTCTCGCTGCAAGGCGCCGGTGCCGGCGTAGTACTCATAGCGCCCACCGGGGAGCACCTCAAGTATGTTGTCCAGATGCACTTTCCCAAGGAACAAGCAACAAACAATACTGCTGAGTATGAAGGTTTGCTTGCCGGCCTCAGAATTGCAGCCGAGCTTGGGATTAAGAAGCTGATTGTGCGGGGAGATTCTCAATTGGTGGTCCGACAAGTGAACAAGAGTTACCAGAGCCCTTTGATGGAAGCTTATGTTGATGAAGTGAGGAAGCTTGAAGAGCACTTTGAGGGTCTGCAAATGGAGCACGTCCCAAGAGCTCAAAATGATATTGCAAATGGCCTCTCAAAGTGTGCTGCAATGAAGTTACCTGTGGAACCAGGGACCTTCCTGCTCAAGTTAACTCAGCCATCCGTTACACCATCAGTTGGGCAAAGCAAGAAAAGAAAGTTGGTCTCCAGCGACTACTTGCCGGCGGATCTTCCCGAAGCCGCCGCCAAGGTCCCCAAGATCGACAACCAAAATGCTAAGGAACAGTTTGCTCCTGCAGATCCAAGGATCTGTACAGTTGAAGCAAGCATTCCCGACAAGCCTTGCCCCGGCAGGCTTGCCGGGGAACAATCAGCTCCGGCGGAGCCGCGGGTTCTTGCCGTAGAAGCTGAGGTTCCCGCAGCAACCCTCATGCCTTTAGTCCTTGCCGTTGAGCCTCGGGCTCCGGCATGGGCACAGCAGATCGTCCGTTTTCTGCAAACTGGCGAACTTCCCGACGAGCCAGAAGAGATAGAGAAAATAACCAGACAGTCAAGTATGTACCAGTTCGTTGACAATGAACTGTACAGAAGAAGACTCAATGGTGTCAGGTTGAAATGCATCTCCAGAGAAGATGGACAGAAGCTGTTGGCAGAGATACATGGAGGCATATGTGGCCACCACATTGGCGCAAGGGCACTTGCCGGGAAGGCGTTCCGGCAAGGGTTCTTCTGGCAAGAAGCCCTCCAAGATGCAACTGCACAAGTAACCAAGTGTGAAGCGTGCCAGTTCCATGCCAAGCAAATTCACCAGCCAGCTCAAGCTCTCCAGACGATTCCTTTGTCCTGGCCCTTCTCGGTCTAGGGGCTCGATATCCTCGGCCCTTTTCCCCGCGCTGTCGGGGGCTTTGAGTACTTGTACGTTGCGATCGACAAGTTCACAAAGTGGCCAGAAGTGGAACCAGTGAGAAAGGTGACAGCACAGTCAGCAGTCAGGTTCTTCAGGTCAATTGTTTGCCGTTTCGGGATCCCTAACAGGATCATCACCGATAACGGTACGCAGTTCACAAGTCGCACTTTCATGCAGTACGTCCAAGACCTTGGCGCCAAGGTCTGCTTCGCTTCTGTTGCTCACCCGAGGAGCAATGGTCAAGCGGAGAGGGCCAATGCTGAAGTGCTGCGCGGACTCAAGACAAGAACCTTCGACAGGCTGCGCAAGTGCGGAAGAAACTGGATAGAGGAGCTACCGGCGGCTCTTTGGTCAATCAGGACGACACCAAGTCGAGCCACCGGACAGACACCCTTTGCCCTTGTCTATGGAGCAGAGGCAGTTCTCCCCACGGAACTCGTATACGGATCTCCTCGAGTGCTCGCTTATGATGAGCTCGAGCAAGAGCAATTGCGACAAGATGATGCATTGCTCCTCGAGGAGGAACGTCTCCAGGCTGCTGTACGAGCTGCTCCATACCAGCAAGCCTTGCGTCGCTACCATAGCCGCATGGTCAAGGCCAGGAGTCTCGAGGAAGGCGACCTTGTTCTTCGGCGTGTTCAGTCCGCCAAGAATTCCAACAAGTTGACGCCGAAGTGGGAAGGCCCTTATCGGGTGAGACAAGTCACAAGGCCCGGAGCTGTCCGCCTTGAGACCGAAGAAGGCTTACCGGTGAGCAACTCCTGGAACATAGAGCATCTTCGCAAGTTTCATCCATAAGGCGCGGTTGCCGTGATCCGCTTCGGCAACCACCTTTTGTACAAGTCTTGCCCCTGTTGCATGTAAACCTTTGTACAAAGCCGGGCGCAGATCCCGTGCATCAGTAAAGTTTTCGTGCTTCGCACTATTTGCCATTTCCATGCTTTTCTTTGTTATTTGCATGCATTATTTGGCACTCTGGGCAACACACATCCCCGGTAAGCACTAGCAAGCCGAAAAGCTATATACTTGTTTTCCCTCCTCTTTTTCTTTCCCTCTTAAGCAGAAGGAACATTCCTCGCGCACAAGTTTGCCGGGGGGGAAGGAGGTGGAGGATGAACCAAGTATTGTTCAAGAAAGAGAAGCTTTGTCGGGGGACGAGCAATTTATGGAAGCTAAGTTACCAGAATTTGAGCAATGCAAATTTTTAAAATTTAGTTATCTTCCTTGAACAACCACACTTTTATGGAAAACCTGTGCGCGGAGGAACCTACCCATGGTTAGCCGCGCCCTTACTCTGTTTCGAGTATGCTCAACGGCTTAAGTGAGCTGCGACAAGTGTCGCGCCCTTACTTCGTTTTCGAGTTCGCTCAGCAGTTTAAGCGTGCTGCGGCTAGCTGCGGCAAGGTTACTTGCCGACAAGGCCTTTGCCAGCAGGCTGCTCAGAGTCCAGCACTGAGCGCTCGCGGCAAGGGCCCCTTGCCGGCAAGTTCCCTAAAAGCGTAGGGCAAAAAGCATACAAGGTGGAGGACCAAAAGCAAGGGAGATAACACTGCATTGATTGATCAAAATAAGATTGTATATTACAATGGATAACTTGGCACAATGACTAATTGATTCATGTCCATAACATACTTTGCAGCGGCAAAGGAAACAGAAAGAAAGAAGCCTAGTCTACGCGGTCGCCTTCATGCCTTGTGACCTTGTTCACCTTGGCGACGATGTGGGCGACCTACGCCTTCAACGCCTCCTGATCTGCGTCGTCCGGCAAGCTGCGGAGGACGTTCACAAGGTTAATGCCGGGGTTGCGGTAGACGATCTTCGTCAAGACGCGCTCCAGAGTGCCCGCGCAGAGCCGACGCGACTCGTCGGCCAGCTGCGCGGGGAGCTTCTCCCGCAGCCGTGCAAGCGCCGGCGCGATTCCCCTGAAGAAGAGACTTAGCCTGGCGCTGTGGGGGAGGTCCTCGTCGGGAGAGTACACGAGGTGCTCCGCCCTCAGCGCCATCATCTCCTTGTCAATACTGGCAGCGGAGGTGACCAGCTCGTCGGTCCATTGCTCCACCGCCCGGCTGAAGTTGTTCGCTGAGACGGCGGCGCTCTCCACTAGGCCTCGTTCCTTGCGGAGCTCGTCCTTCAGCTTCGTCTCGCGGTCCCGGGCGGCGTCGAGCGAATCGGTCAGAGTGGAGACCTTCAACTCTAAATCAGCAATCGTGTCCTTGGCGGCAGTAAGCTCGTCGCCCTTCTTGGAGAGACGTACCTGCAGGTCAGAGTTGGTGTGGGCATCTTTCTCCCGCTCCACATTGAGCGCGGTGATCCTGTCTGCACTCGCCTTCAGGTACCGCTCCAGCTGCTCCACCTTGGCCTCAAGATCCTTCTTGGCGGTCTCCGCGGTGGCTGCAGCGGCCTTCGCCTCCTTCAGGGCTCCGCCAATGGCCTGCTCCCGGGCGGTGAGGTCGTCCTCGTGGGCGTCGAGGTCGACCTTCCGCTGGTTGAGCGCTCCTTCTCGCCGGGACAGCTCTTCGCCAACCAATCGCTGCTGCTCCTCGGCCTCAGCCTTCTCCAGGAGGAAGGCTTGCTGCTCCTCGGCAAGCCCTTCGTGCTCCTCCGCCAAATTGCGGAGGGCCGCCTGGTTGGCGGCGCGGAGCTCCGCGGCGCGCTTCTCCAGATCAGCTCCAGCCTTGGCGGTGAGAGCTTCCCGAGACTCCAGTTTCGCCTGCCTGGCCCGGTAAAGGGCCAGGAGCTGGCGAAGGAGTTTCTCCTCTTCGGGCTCGTCGCTGCCGCCAAGTGCTTCAACAACCTTCAACCCCGCGGAGGCGAGGACCTCTCCATCGTAGGTCTCTCCCTCCACGGGGGCTCGCGACGAGGACGCCCACGGGACTTGTATGAAGATCCCGTTGGGAGCCTCAAGGTAGACACCCGACCGCTCCGTAGTGGCGGAGGGGTCGGTGGCCGGTGCAGCGCTTGACGCTCCTGCTGCCTCCGGGCCAGTAGTATGGTCGCCGGTCCCCTCCCCAGCCACGGCGTCTGCGGTCGGGGCGGTCTCCTCAGCGGCAGGCTCGTCGGCTCCGGCCATGCCCTCAGTGGCAGTGGCGTTGCCGCCGTCGCCGCGCACCTCCTCCTCGGCAGCGGTCTCTGTCTCCATCCGCTCCGGTGCGGGAGGATCTAGCAGAAGAAAAAGGAAAGAAAAGATCAAGCAAATATCCAAAAAGACAAGTTCAAGAAGATGAAGTTGCAAGACTTACCTTCGCGGACTTCTTCAACGGCAGGCTCCCTCGCCGGGGAGTCCTCCCTTGGCGGTGGGGCAGTGGCCCCTGCTGGCGGAGGGCCGCCCGCGCCCTCCCTTGGCGGGGTGGTCACTCTCGCCGGGCTGCTCACCCTTGGCGGGGAGCCCGCCCTTAGCGGGGTGCCCGTCCTTGGTGGAGCATTCTCCCTCGCCGGGGAGTTCACCCTTGGCGGGGAGGGTGGAGCAAGTGGCTCGTCGGGGGCAGTCTCCGGGCGCTCCTGCGGCTGCGGCTCCACTTCTGCACAAGACAAACAAGACAACAAAATATCAATACAAGCAAAAACCCCGAGCGCGCTCGACAAACAGAAAATTCAAGACCAGACTTACGCTGGGGGGCTGTGCTGGGGGCTGCTCCCCGGAGCAGCGGGTTGATCCGGCAAGCTCGCCGCTGGCGCGTCCCCAGGCACCGCGACGGGCGAGTCGTCTTCGACCTCAACCACAGGGATCTTGGCCCTCTTCGCCATCCGCTGGGCCAGGGTCCTGAAAGCAAAACAAAACAAGATCAGAATCATCAAGGAAGACCGAGACAAAATCGGAGAAATTACAAGTTGCAAATACTCACTCCTCTTCCTCGTCGTCGTCGGAGCTGAGGGCGGAGAAGTCGAACTCCACCTGAGATGCTCCCGCGCGAGGAGCAGGAGGAGAAGGTTCCCTCGGGCGCTTGGCGGTCTCCGGGGCTGTGGGCTGCTAAGACCCAGCCTCCGTTGACGCCGAGGCCCGGGGAGCAGGAGGAGCGGCCGTTCCGCTCCGGGAGGATCCCCCTCCGCTTGGCGCTGGTGCGCGTGGCGCCTCCGTCGCGGCTCGGCTCCCCCTGGTGGCGCGTGTCGCCCGGCGCGCAGGCTGCTGTCGAGGCGCCTACGGCCTCGTCGCTGTAGCCACCTTGCGGAGGCGTTTCCTCGGTGGTTGCGTAGGACTTGCTGGAGGCGGGGAGCTCTCTGAGGACGAGGAGGCATCATCGTCAAGTCCCAGAGACCCATCGGTATCTTCGTCAACCTTGACGTCCTCCTCCTCCTCCTCCCCGGCAGGCCCGCTGGGTCCAGCACCATGCCCTGCGGCCGCGCTCCCTCCAGCGACCTCGCTCCCTCCGGCGGCCCCGCTCCCTCCGGCAACCTCGCTCCCTGCGGCGGCCTCGCTCACCCCGGCAACCCCGGGTATCCCGGCAAGCCTCAGGGAAGGCACCCCGGTAAACTCCTCGGGCGGAAGCTTGAGCAGCCTGCGGATTTCTGCCTCCTCTGCTTGGCACGCCGCGTCCGCGGCCTCCGCATCGTCCACGGTGTATCCAAAATCTCCCGCCGCCGCAGCTGCGGCGGCCTCTTCCATCCTGGAAGCAATATAAGCTATGTCCCGCGCCGTAGTGGCCCGGGTGAGGCCCCTGTTCTCCTCGGAGTTCTTGGGCGTCTCAACTAAGTTATCGAAGAAGCTCAGCACAGCATCCGGCGGAGGCTCGATCCAGGTGGGGACGATGCCATGGGAGTCGCACGCCGGCATCATTGCGCGCAAGGAATCACAGGCGGTGATGTTGCACAGCGGCACCACTCCCTTGGCCGGTCTGAACCACTCCGGATGGGCCGGGTCGTGCTTGAAGAGCTCTCGGACCATTCCTTTCAGCTCCAAAGCAGTGAAATTGAAGTTTAATCCAGGGCGCAGCCTCATGATATCCGCCGCATTGCCAAATTCCCAGGCGGGCCTTTTCCTTTCTTGTAAAGGGGCGATGCGGCGGCGGAGGAAATCTGCCCCAACCTCTCCGATGGTCAGATTAGCTACCCGGAGACGGATAATCCTGACGAGGGCAATACTGAGTTTGTTGTCCTCCGGGGCCAATTCGCTCCAATCTCTGCCACGCACTATGGCAGTTGTGCGCGGCGCGGTGAAGGGCTCCGGCTTATCCTCCACTACCCAGCACCAATCTACACGCCACTCCTCCCACTTGCCGCGGAGTTCTCCCTTCAGGTATGAATCCTTCTTATTCAGCCGGAAGATCCAGGAGATGCCGCCGGAAAGGGGAGCACCAGCCTCTACTCTAGGCATAAAGAAATGGCGGAAAAGGGCAACATTCGGATGAATCCCAATATAGTTTTCGCACAGATGTGCGAAAACAGCCATCGTAAGGATGGCGTTGGGAGTGAAGTCTAGGAGGTGGAGGTTGTATGTGTTCATGATATCACAAAAGAACTCCGAGTACGGAGGGCACAATCCACAGTAAAAAAAAGCAGCGAAGAAGAAGTACCCGCCGGGGAACAGATCTTTGGCGACGGCGGGGAAGACTCTGGAGCGGGGATGAGCCTTGGTCTCCCCCGACCAAAACAGATAGTACTTGTTCCTCAGCTCCTTCGCGCCAAGCCTCGGCGCGAAGACCACATTCCTCTTCCGCGGGGCGGCCAGCTTCGCCGCCTGCTCAGACTTCTCCTTCTTAGCCTTGTCCGCTTTCGCATTGTCGCTCTTCGGAGCCATGGCGGAGGCGGCGAGGGAAGAGGCGAGGAGCTCGACGGCGCCGCGGATGCGGAAGACGGCGGAGGAGGGGTGGAGGCAAGGAGCAGCGAGGGTTTCTGGAAAGTTAAGACACGATGAAGACGAAGGAGAGGAACTGCCCCTGCTTCCTCTGCTTTTAAGGGGGAAGTGGGGACGTTCCGCATTTCCCATTAAAGAACGAGGCCACGATCTCCCCCACGACGCCACAATCGACGCGTGCCATTAGGGGGGGGATGCGGCGGATGCGGAAGGGGATACGGCTTGCCGTGGGCCGCGCGTGCCTGTGCACTGTTTTGGGCCTGGCCCAACAGCGCTCGGCACCGTGTGTGGCCCAGGCCCGGGGGCTCCTGTCGGTGTACTAAGGTAGGGGTACCTTAGTACCCCAACTTGTGCACGGGCAGTAGCAGCTTCCCGCGGCAGGGTTTACCACGTGCTCGCCGGAAACCTTTTCGGCCCCCTATGAAGCCATTCAAGAACAAAGTATACAAGACAGAAGATCAAGGCCCCGGCAAGTGGAGCTTGCCGGGAAGGCCGTACCAGGCTCAAGATCATCACTTTAGCACAAGACCCTGGCAAGAGGAGCTTGCCAGGAAGGCCAAGGAATATGCACTTGAAAAGATGCCTCGGCGCGTCGCGCGCCCCGGCAAGGGCCCGGAGAGCGACAAGCTTCCGGGCCCGGCAAGATCAAGACCCCGGCAAGGTGCTTGCCGGGGGAAACTTATGTTGTGTGCCCGCGCTCCAGCTCATCTGCCCACGCGTCGCCCTGGGGCCCTTCCAGGGACGCGTGGCAGATGGCTGTGCAGCCTGGGGGACACGGTGTCAAGCCACGATGACGAGGCTACCGCCGTGGCGAACGGAGGAGCATGGACGGACACTTTTGGGGTCGACGGTGACGGGCATTTAATGTCCTTGTCCCCCACTGTCAAGGTTAGGTGAAGACCACTGTTCATCCACTGTACATGCACTATTCCCACACTGTTACAACTACCACCAAAATTACATCTTTACCCTCCTCTACGTTGACACCTGTCGGTGACCCCTTGAGCTATAAAAGGAGGCCCATGCACAACGTAGAGGGGGTTCGGAACCTAGACAGCTCTCTTGCTCGGTGTAGCTAGCTTTTCAAGCTCCCGAGCTCAAGAACTCAATATAATCCAAGCAGGAGTAGGGTTTTACGTGTCCGCGCGGCCCGAACCTGGGTAAACTGCCCGCGTGTGTTCCTCGATCTGCTCTTCGTGCTCCCTCCGCTCCCTTACCGCAACGTAGAAGGGGCTCCGGTCCCATAGGTGCTCGTGGGAGGACAGTTTCCCCCGACATACGGGCACATAATTCCTATTGGCAACAATAATAACATCATTAATCCTTCCCATAGGTTTCTTAATAGTGTAGTCTGCAGGATGCAAATTTAAAGAACAATCATCAAGCTCATGGAACCCTAGCAAATCACACAAAGTTTTTGGGATAGTGGAGACACTTTCACCCAAATCACACAAAGCAAAGCATTCATGATCTTTAATTTTTATTTTTATAGTAGGTTCCCACTCATCATAAAGCTTTCTAGGGATAGAAACTTCTAACTCAAGTTTTTCTTCATAAGATTGCATCAAAGCATCAACTATGTGTTTGGTAAAAGCTTTATTTTGACTATAAGCATGCGAAGAGTTTAGTACGGATTGCAACAAGGGAATACAATCAATCAAAGAGCAATTATAATAATTGAATCCCTTGAAATACAAAGTAGTGTGTTCATCACTATGCAGAGTTTTAATCTCTTCGGTCCCACCTTTAAAAAATTTAGCATCAAGATCTAAAAACTCCGAATCATTGGGACACCTTAAAGTAGAATCATCTCCAATCCTATCTTCGTCAAGATTTATACTAGAAAACAAGGATCTAATAGGAGATACATCAATAACTTTCAGATCTTTATCTTTATTTTCATGATAGCTAGAAGAACACGCTTTTATATAATTCTCGCTTTTAGCACGCATCCTAGCGGTTCTTTCTTTGCATTCATCAATGGAAATTATCATGGCTTTGAGAGACTCATTGATATCATGCTTACGTGGGATAGATCTAAGTTTCAAAGAATCAACATCAAGAGTAATTCTATCCACACTTCTAGCCAATTCATCAATATTAAGCAATTTTTCTTCAAGCATAGCATTGAAATTCTTTTGTGAAATCATAAACTCCTTGACACTAGTTTCAAATTCAGAAGGCATCTATCCATAAGAGTTGTTGTAGGAATTACCATAATTATTAGAGGAATTACTAGGAAAAGGCCTAGGATTAAAGTTCCCTCTATAATCATTGTTACCAAAATTATTCCTACCAACAAAATTAACATCCAAAGATTCATTATTATTTTCAATCAAAGTGGACAAAGGCATATCATTAGGATCAGAAGAAGCACTCTTAGCAGCAAACAGTTTCATAAGTTCATCCATCTTTCCACTCAAAACACTAATCTCTTCAATAGCATGCACTTTTTTACTAGTAGATCTTTCGGTGTGCCATTGAGAATAATTAACCATAATATTATCTAGGAGTTTGGTAGCTTCTCCTAAGGTAGTTTCCATGAAAGTGCCTCCCGCGGCCGAATCTAAAAGATTTCTAGAAGCAAATTTCAAGCCAGCATAAAAGTTTTGGATAATCATCCATAAGTTCAAACCATGTGTAGGGCAATTACGTATCATTAATTTCATTCTCCCCCAAGCTTGTGCAACATGCTCATGATCTAGTTGCTTAAAATTCATAATATCGTTTCTAAGAGAGATGATCTTAGCAGGAGGGAAATACTTAGAGATAAAAGCATCTTTGCACTTATTCCACGAATCAATACTATTTCTAGGCAAAGAGGAAAACCAAGTTTTAGCACGAACTCTAAGTGAAAACAGAAATAACTTCAATTTAACAATATCATTATCTGTATGACTTTTCTTTTGCATATCACACAAATCAACAAAGTTGTTTAGATGGGTAGCGGCATCTTCACTAGGAAGGCCGGAAAATTGATCTTTCATAACAAGATTCAACAGAGTAGCATTGATCTCACAAGATTCAGCATCGGTAATAGGAGCAATCGGAGTACTAATAAAATCATTATTGTTGGTATTGGAGAAGTCACACAATTTGGTATTGTTTTGAGCCATAGTGACAATCAAGCAATCCAACACACAAGCAGACAAGAAGCAAGCGAACGATAAACACACGGTAGAAGAAGGGCAAATAAAATGGCAAGGGTGAAGTGGGGGAGAGGAAAACGAGAGGCAAATAAATGTAATGTGAAGGATAAGGGTTTGTGATAGGTACTTGGTATATGACTTTTGCGTAAGCCTCCTCGGCAACGGCGCCAGAAATTCTTCTTGCTACTTCTCGAGCTTCCGTTATATTCCCTTGAAGAGGAAAGGGTGATGCAGCATAGTAGTGTAAGTATTTCCGTCAGTTTTTGAGAACCAAGGTATCAATCCAGTAGGAGACCACGCGCGAGTCCCTCGCACCTGCACAAACAAATAAGAACTTCGCAGCCAACTCGATAAGGGGTTGTCAATCCCTTTATGGTCACTTACGAAAGTGAGATCTGATAGAGATGATAGTTTGGTATTTTTTGTATTTTTGGTTATAAGAACAGAAAGTAAAAGCGGAAACGTAAATTAGATTGTAAATTGATATGTTGAGAATAGACCCGGGGGCCATAGTTTTCTCTAGTGGCTTCTCTCATGATAGCGATATTCTACGGCGGGTAAACAAATTATTGTCGAGCAATTGATAGAAAAGCGAATAATTATGAGACTATCTAGGCATGATCATTATATATAGGCATCATGTCCGAGACAAGTAGACCGAAACGATTCTGCATCTACTACTATTACCCCACACATCGAGCTCTATGTAGCATTGAAGACCCACAAGTGTAGGGGATCTATCATAGTCCTTTCGATAAGTAAGAGTGTCGAACCCAACGAGGAGCAGAAGGAAATGATAGGCAGTTTTCAGTAAGGTATTCTCTGCAAGCACTGGAATTATAGGTAACAGATAGTTTTGTGATAAGATAATTGGTAGCAAGTGACAAACGGTAAAAGTAAATTGGTGCAGCAAGGTGGCCCAATCCTTTGTGTAGCAAAGGACAAGCCTGGAAAAACTCTTATGCAAGGTAAAGCGCTCCCGAGGACATATGGGAATTATCGTCAAGCTAGTTTTCATCATGATCGTCTGATTCACGTTCGGTACTTTGATAATTTGGTATGTGGGTGGACCGGTGCTTGGGTGCTGCCCTTACTTGGACAAGCCTCCCACTTATGATTAACCTCTAATGCAAGCATCCGCAACTACAAAAGAAGTAGTAAGGTAAACCTAACCATAGCCTGAAACATATGGATCCAAATCAGCCCCTTACGAAGCAACGCATAAACTAGGATTTAAGCTTCTGTTACTCTAGCAACCCATCATCTACTTATTACTTCCCAATGCCTTCATCTAGGCCCAAATAATAGTGAAGTGTCATGTAGTCGACGTTCACATGACACCACTAGAGGAGAGACAACATACATCTCATCAAAATATCGAACGAATACCAAATTCACATGACTACTAATAGCAAGACTTCTCCCATGTCCTCAGGAACAAAAGTAACTACTCATAAGACATAATATTTTTCATTATCAGAGGTATATTAATATGCATAATGGATCTGAACATATGATCTTCCACCAAATAAACCAACTAGCATCAACTACAAGGAGTAATCAACACTACTAGCAACCCACAGGTACCAATTTGAGGTTTGGGTATAAAGATTGGATACAAGAGATGAACTAGGGTTTGAGAGGAGATGGTGTTGGTGAAGATGTTGACGAAGATAACTCTCCCCAAGATGGGAGATTTGTTGGTGATGATGGCGGTGACGATTTCCCCCTCCCGGAGGGAAGTATCCCCGGTAGAACAGCTCTGCCGGAGCCCTAGATTGGTCTCCGCCTCGGTTCCGCCTCGAGATGGCGGTGTCTGGTCCCGATAGCCTCTTCTTGATTTTTTTTTTCAGGTCAAAATGCTTCATATAGGAGAAGATGGGCACCGAGGGCCCACCGGCTGGCCCTCGAGGCAGGGGGGCGCGCCCTGGGAAGGGGGGCGCGCCCCCCACCCTCGAGGCCAGCCAGTGGCCCCTCTCGTGGGTTTCTTTCGCCAAATATTTTTTATATTTTCCGAAACAATGTTCTCTGGAATTTCAGGGCTTTTGGAGTTGTGCAGAATAGGTTTCCAGAGTTTGCTCCCTTTCCAGCCCAGAATTCCAGCTGCCGGCATTCCCCCTTCTTCATGTAAACCTTGCAAAATAAGAGAGAAAGGGCATAAGTATTGTGACAAAAAATGTATGAACAGACCATAATGCAATAAATATCAACTTATAAGCATGATGCAAAATGGACGTATCAACTCCCCCAAGCTTAGACCTCGCTTGTCCTCAAGCGAAAGCCGATATCGAAAAATATGTCCACATGTTTAGAGATAGAGGTGTCGATAAAAACTGAATACGGACATGAGGGCATCATGATCATTCTCATAACAACAACTTATATCAATATGGTCATATTATCGTTATGCTAAAGTAACAATTCATCCACAATATCAAGTATGTATCATAAACTTCATTGAAAACTAACAAACTTTGATCTCGGTCATTGAAGCAATTGCAATTTATCGTAACATCGGAAAGAGTCAATATAAGAGCTTTTCAGCAAGCCTACATACTCAACTATCATATAGTCTTTCACAATTGCTCACACTCATGCAATACTTATGTTTATGGAGTTTTAATCGGACACAGAGAAAGATAGGGGCTTATGGTGTTGCCATCCAACCTTTTACCTCAAGGGTAATGTTAACAGTGATAGATCATGAAAACTTACATCCAAGTGGGTATATATATCATGATCTTTCCAACACAATGTGCTTGCCAAAGGATAAAATGAAAAAGGAAAGGTGGATTTCACCTTGACACTTATAAGACAAGAATAAATGATAGGCCCTTCGCAGAGGGAAGCAGAGGTTGTCATGTGTTTTTATGGTTGGATGCATAAAGTCTTAGCATAGAAGAACTTCGCTTTATATTGCCACTTGTGATAAGGACCTTTATTATGCAGTCTGTCGCTTTTCTTACTTCCATATCACAAGCTCGTATAAAGCTAATTTCTCCCACACTAATAAATCATACATATTTTAGCGGGTTTACAACATGACAACTTACTTAGAATGATCTTTCCCAATCCATAGGTAGGTATTGTGGACTCTCATGGCAAAACTGGGTTTAAGGATATATGGAAGCACAAGTAGTATCTCTACTTAGTGCGAGGAGTTTTGGCTAGCATGAGGGAGAAAGGCAAGCTCAAAATGTTGGAAGATCCGTGACAATATACTTTATTTCGGATATAAGAAGACATAACCCATTATGTTGTCTTCCTTGTCCAACATCAACTCTTTAGCATGTCATACTTTAATGAGTGCTCACAATCATAAAAGATGTCCAAGATAATATATTTGTATGTGAAGCCTCTCTTCTTTTATTACTTCCTATTAATTGCAACGATGACCAAAATTATGTTTGTCACCTCCCAACAACTTTTATTTATCATACTCTTGTATGTCAGGTCATTACTTCCCATAAGATCGATATGATCTCTTTGACACTCTTTTTGTTTTCTTTCTTTTTATCATGACCCAAGTGAGGAAATCAAGCCCTTGACTCAACACTAATCTTTATTATATAGCTCACGGACTCGATTACAAAGGATAAAGCTCACAAAGCAAAAGCTCATGACTAGATCATGCTAACTTTATCTAATAGATCAAGATACTACCAAAAGGATCGAACTAAGTAAAACGGTAAAGATAGGAGTGATGGTGATACGATACCGGGGTCACTCCCCCAAGCTTGGCAATTGCCAAGGGGAGTGCCCATACCCATATGATTATGTCTCCTTCTTCGGGGTTGGTGATGATGGAGTTGTTGTTGATGTAGGCTTGTTGTTCTTCCAAGGCATGGGCTCACCATCATAGAAGGATGATCGAGTCTCCGGGATACCCAAATCTCCAGCCAAACTCATATTCTTGAATCTATACTCATACTCACAGTTTTGGTTTTGCAGGTCATAGATCTGGGCTTGGAGGTGATCGGTCTTCTCTTGAAGATTAGAGATGGCTTCTCCGAAGATCCTTGAGTCCATCTTGAGGTTGTTGGCAAGCTCCGAGATCATCATGTGGTTGGCGTCGAGACCTCGTTCCACCATACCTTGGCACTTGAAAACTTGTTGCTCCATTGCTTCGAGTCTTGTCTCCACGCTTCCGGTCCTTCTCGACCCCTCAACATCACCGATGTGCAGCACCCCCTCATGCAACTCCATGGTTTGGGGTGGTGCAGCACCTTCGCAATGTAGGGGTTGATGAGCTTCTCGAAGAACTTGTCCTAGGGGGTGTTGGAGGACGCCATGGTGATCTAGATCTATCAAAAACAGCAGCTCGAAAACGAAAACAGACGGATTCTGCGTGATACAGAGGTCAAAACCTTCGGGAGTATATATAATGATTTTTTCCCGGAAAAAAGGAGTAACCCACAAGAAAACGAAGTCCATGGGACACACGGGGTGCCCTCGAGGCAGGGGGCGTGCCCTGGGAAGGGGGGCGCGCCCCCTACCCTCGAGGAGGCCCCGTGTCTCCTCCGGATGGCGGTTTATTTTCCTATTTTTCTAAATATTCCAAAATGGAGAAAATTTGCCTTTAGAACTGTTTTGGAGTCGGTTTACTTACCGTATCACGTACCTCTTCCTTTTCGGAGGCTGAATCGTTCTGGAAAGTGTCCCTTATGTATTCCTCCGGTGTTATGGTTTCAATAATATTAGTTTCAACATTTATAGGATTACCTGAGATATAATGTTTGATCCTTTGACCATTCACCACCTTCGGATTTGTGCCTTCGAAGTTGTTGATTTTTATGGCACCGGAACGATAGACCTCCTCGATAACGTCAGGTCCTTCCCACTTGGAGAGAAGTTTTCCTGCAAAAAATCTTAAACGAGAGTTGAATAGCAAAACATAATTACCTACGTTAAACTCACGCTTTTGTATCCTTTTGTCATGCCATCAATTAACTTTTTCTTTAAATAACTTGGCATTCTCGTAGGCCTGGGTTCTCCATTCATCGAGACAGCTAATATCAAATAGCCTCTTTTCACCGGCAAGTTTGAAATCATAATTGAGCTCTTTGATAGCCCAATATGCCTTATGTTCTAGCTCAAGAGGTATGTGACAAGCTTTTCCATATACCATTTTATATGGAGACATACCCATAGGATTTTTGTATGCAGTTCTATAGGCCCATAATGCATCATCTAGTTGCTTGGACCAATTCTTTCTAGACCTATTAACCATCTTTTGCAAGATTAATTTCAACTCCCTATTACTTAGTTCTACTTGACCACTAGTCTGAGGGTGATAAGGTGATGCAATTCTATGGTTGACATCATACTTAGAAAGCATCTTACGGAAAGCACCATGAATAAAGTGTGAACCACCATCAGTCATTAGATATCTAGGGACTCCAGACCTCGGAAATATAACTTCTTTAAGCATCTTAATAGAAGTGTTATGATCAGCACTGCTAGTTGGAATAGCTTCTACCCACTTAGTAACGTAATCAACAGCAACTAGGATATGTGTGTACCATTAGAGGAAGGAAAAGGTCCCATATAATCAAAGCCCCAAACATCAAATGGTTCAATAATAAGTGAATAATTCATAGGCATTTCTGGATGTCTACTAATATTACCGATTCTTTGACTCTCATCACATGATAAGACAAACTTACGGGCATCCTTGAAGAGAGTAGGCCAATAAAAACCGGATTGTAATACCTTGTGTGCAGTACTGTCTCCCGCATGGTGTCCTCCATAGGCTTCGGAGTGGCACTTGCGTAGGACATGTTCCTGTTCATGCTCAGGTACACAACGTCTAATAATACCATCTACTCCTTCTTTATAAAGATGTGGGTCATCCGAGAAGTAATGCCTCAAATCATAGAAGAACTTTTTCTTTTGCTGGTATGTGAAGCTAGGAGGTATAAACTTAGCAACAATGTAATTAGCATAATCAGCATACCATGGAGCAGTACGAGAAGTACTTATGACAGCTAGTTAATCATCAGGGAAGCTATCATCAATATGTTGTGGGTCATCAAGTATATTCTCTAACCTAGACAAGTTATCCGCTACAGGGTTCTCAGCTCCCTTTCTATCAATAATATGCAAGTCAAATTCTTGCAGCAAGAGAACCCATCTAATTGTTGGAAATATGCCCTAGAGGCAATAATAAAAGAGTTATTATTATATTTCCTTGTTCATGATAATCGTTTATTATCCATGCTATAATTGTATTGATTGGAAACTTAAATACATGTGTGGATAAATAGACAAACTTTGTGTCCCTAGTAAGCCTCTTCAGGACTAGCTCGTTGATCAAAGATGACCGCGGTTTCCAGGTCATAGACATGAGTTGTCATTTGATAACGGGATCACATCATTGGGAGAATGATGTGATGGACGAGACCCAAACGTTAAACATAGCTTTTGATCGTATCAGTTATCGCTATAGTTTTCTGCATGTCAAGTATAAGTTCCTATGACCATGAGATCATGTAACTCACTGACACCGTAGGAGTGCCTTGTGTGTGCCAAATGTCGCAACGTAACTGGGTGACTATAAAGGTACTCTACAGGTATCTCCGAAGGTGTCTGTTGAGTTGACATGGATCGAGACTGGGATTTGTCACTCCGTGTGACGGAGAGGTATCTCCGGGCCCACTCGGTAATACGTCATCTCAATGAGCTCAAAGTGACTAAGTAGTTAGTCACGGGATTATGTATTACGGAACGAGTAAAGAGACTTGCCGGTAACGAGATTGAACTAGGTATAGAGATACCGACGATCGAATCTCGGGCAAGTAACATACCGACGAGACAAAGGGAACTGTATACGGGATTGCCTGAATCCTTGACATCGTGGTTCATCCGATGAGATCATCGAGGAACGTGTGGGAACCAATATGGGTATCCAGATCCCGCTATTGGTTATTGACCTGGGAGTGTCTCGGTCATGTCTGCATTGTTTCCGAACCCGCAGGGTCTACACACTTAAGGTTCGGTGACGCTAGGGTTGTTAGTGAGAACAGTGCATGGTAACCGAAGGTTGTTCGGAGTCCCGGATAAGATCCCGGACGTGACGAGGGTCTCCGAAATGGTCCGGGGACGAAGATTGATATATAGGATGAGAGTGAACGGAGTCCGGAAGTGTTCCGGGGAGCACCGGGGAGTCGTCGGATGACCGAAAGGAGTTTCGGGGGGTCCCGGCAAGTGTTGCGGGCCTCATGGGCCATAAGTGGGGAGACGCAACAGCCCACACAGGGGCTGTGCGCCCCCCCTAGGCCCCTCCACCTGCGCCTAAGGGGCTGGGCCCCCCTAGGGCAGCCGCACCCCCTTGGCTTGGGGGGCAAGGCGCCTGGGGGGGGGGAACCCTAGCCCTGGCCGCCCCCCCCCCCTTGGCCGGCCCCATCTGGCCTTGGCCGCCGCCCCCTAGGGGGAACCCTAGGGGCGCCCCCTCCCCTCTCTTCCCCCTATATAAAAAGAGGCAGAGGGAGGGCAGCAACACAAGTTCGTGCCTCGGCGCTGCCCTCCCTCTCCCACGAATATCTTCGTCTATTTTGCAGTGCTTGGCGAAGCCCTGCTGGAATTCCTCCACCACCATCTACACCACGCCGTCGTGCTGCTGGGTTTCTCCGTCAACCTCTCCTTCCCCCTTGCTGGATCAAGAAGGAGGAGACGTCCCCGAGCTGCACGTGTGAAGAACGTGGAGGCACCGTCCGTTCGGTGCTAGGATCTTCGGCGATTTGAATCGCGGCGAGTACGACTCCATCAACCGCGTTCTTGAACGCTTCCGCTTAGCGATCTACAAGGGTATGTGGATCCGACTCTCCCCTCGTAGATGCATCTCCTAGATTGATCTTGGTGAGCGTAGGAAAAAATTTTGTTTCCCATGCAACGTTCCCCAACAGTGGCATCATGAGCTAGGTTCTTGCGTAGATGTTTTCACGAGTAGAACACAAAGGGGTTTGTGGGCATTGATGTTTAGATTGCTTCCCTCCTTGGTCTTTCTTGATTCAGCGGCATTATGGGATGAAGCGGCCCGGACCAACTTTACATGTCCACGTACATGAGACCGGTTCCATCGACAGACATGCGACTTTTGTTGCATAAGATGGCTGGCGGGTGTCTGTCTCTCCCATCTTAGTTGAATCGAATTCGACGAAGGCGGTCCTTGTAGAAGGTTAAATAGCAACTTAAATATCACCGTTGTGGCTTTGCGTAGGTAAGAAGCGTTCTTGCTAGATACCCATAGCAGCCACGTAAAACATGCAACAACAATTTAGAGGACGTCTAACTTGTTTTTGCAGGGTATGTATGTGATATGATATGGCCAATGACATGATGAGATATATTTGATGTATGAGATGATCATGTTGTAATAGTTAATATCGACTTGCATGTCGATGTATACGGCAACCGGCAGGAGCCATAGGGTTGTCTTTAATTTTTGTATGACCTGCGTGTCAATCATTAAGCGCTATGTAATGCTTTACTTTATCGCTAAACGGTAGCAATAGTAGTAAGAGCATGGTGGGCGCGCGACAACCCCGAAGGCGACACAATGATGGAGATCATGATGATGGGGATCATGGTGTTACGCCGGTGACGATGGAGATCATGCCGATGCTTTGGAGATGGAGATCAAAAGCACGAGTTGTTGGCCATATCATGTCACTTATGATTTGCATGTGATGTTAATCCTTTTATGCATCTTATTTTGCTTAGGACGACGGTAGCATTATAAGATGATCCCTCACTAAAATTTCAAGATAAAATTGTGTTCCCCCCGAGTGTGCGCCATTGCGAAGGTTCGTCGTTTCGAAGCACCACGTGATGATCGGGTGTGATAGACTCTACGTTCGCATACAACGGGTGCAAGCCAGTTTTGCACATGCAGAACACTCGGGTTAGACTTGACGAGCCTAGCATGTACAGACATGGCCTCGGAACACGGGAGACCGAAAGGTCGAGCATGAGTCATATAGTAGATATGATCAACATGAAGATGTTCACCATTGACACCACCTCATCTCACGTGATGATCGGACTTGGGTTGGTGGATTTGGATCATGCCACGCTCGAATGACCAGAGGGATGTCAATTTGAGTGGGAGTTATAAGTAATTTGATTAGTTAAAACTCACTTATCATGAACAATAGTCTAAGATGTCTTTGCAAATCTTTTGTTGTAGATGGCTCCCGCAGTAGCTCCCCTGAATTTTAATGCGTTCCTAGAGAAAACTAAGCTGAAAGATGATGGGAGCAACTTTGTGGACTGGCTCCGCAATCTGAGGATCATCCTCACAGCTGCCCAAAAGGTTTATGTCCTAAGTGCACCGCTAGGTGAACCCCCCGCTCCGGCCTCTGTGGACGTTATGAACGCCTGGCAGTCGCGTGCGGATGACTACTCAGTAGTGCAGTGTGCCATGTTGTATAGCTTGGAAGGAGGACTTCAAAGGCGTTTTGAACGTCATGGAGCATATGAGATGTTCCAGGAGTTGAAGTTCATCTTTGAAAAGAATGCCAAGATCGAGAGGTATGAGACCACCGATAAATTCTTTGCTTGCAAGATGGAGGAGAATTCGTCTGTCAGTGAGCACTTACTGAAGATGTCTGGGTACTATACCCGCATAGCTGATCTGGGACTTGTGTTCCCGGAGGAGGCTATCATTGACAGAATTCTCCAGTCACTCCCACCTAGCTACAAGAGCTTCGTGCAGCAGTATAACATGCAAGGGATGAAAAAATCCATCGCCGAGCTGTTTGCAATGCTGAAAGTCGCTGAGTCAGACATCCAGAAGGAGTATCAAGTGTTGATGGTCAATAAAACTACCAGTTTCAAGAAGAATGGCAAGGGCAAGAAGGGTAACTCTAAGAAGGGTGGCAAGGCAGTTGCTCATCCAGTGAAGAAACCCAAGGCTTGGCCCAAGCCAGAGACTGAGTGTTTCTATTGCAAGGGGAACGGCCACTGGAAGCGGAACTGCCCCAAGTATCTTGCAGACAAGAAGGGGGCCAACAACAACAAGCAAGGTATATGTGATATACATGTTATTGATGTGTACCTTACCAACTCTCGTTGTAGTGCCTGGGTATTTGATACCGGTTCGGTTGCTCACATTTGCAACTCTAAACAGGAACTACGGAATAAACGGAGGCTGGCGAAGGACGAAGTGACGATGCGCGTGGGGAATGGTTCCAAGGTTGATGTGATCGCCGTCGGCACGCTCGCTCTTCGATTACCATCGGGATTAATTATGAACCTGAATAATTGTTATTTAGTGCCTGCGTTGAGCATGAACATTATATCTGGATCTTGTTTAATGCGAGACGGTTACTCATTTAAATCAGAGAATAAAGGTTGTTCTATTTATATGGGTAATATCTTTTATGGTCATGCACCCGAAGTAGGGGGTTTATTCTTATTGAATCTCGATAGTGATGATACACATGTTCATAACATTGATGCCAAAAGATGTAGAGTTGATAACAATAGTACCACTTTCTTGTGGCACTGCCGTCTGGGTCATATCGGCGTGAAACGCATGAGGAAGCTCCATGCTGATGGACTTTTGGAGTCTCTTGATTTTGAATCACTTGACACATGCGAGCCGTGCCTCATGGGCAAGATGACTAAGACCCCGTTTTCAGGAACAATGGAACGGGCAAGTGACTTATTGGAAATCATACATACTGATGTGTGTGGCCCGATGAGTGTCACGGCGCGCGGTGGATATTGTTATTTTCTCACCTTCACTGACGACTTAAGTAGATATGGGTATATTTACTTGATGAAGCATAAGTCTGAAACGTTTGAAAAGTTCAAGCAATTTCAGAGTGAAGTTGAGAATCATCGTAACAAGAAGATCAAGTTCCTACGATCTGATCGAGGGGGAGAGTATCTGAGTTATGAGTTTGGCAATCACTTAAGACAATGTGGAATTGTTTCACAGTTGACGCCACCTGGAACACCACAGCGTAATGGTGTGTCCGAACGTCGTAATCGAACCCTATTAGATATGGTGCGTTCTATGATGTCTCTTGCCGATTTGCCACTATCATTTTGGGGATATGCGTTAGAGACGGCTGCATTCACTTTAAATAGGGCTCCATCCAAGTCCGTTGAGACAACACCGTATGAACTGTGGTTTGGTAAGAAACCTAAGTTGTCTTTTCTCAAAGTTTGGGGTTGCGATGCTTATGTCAAAAGGCTTCAGCCAGAAAAGCTCGAACCCAAAGCGAACAAATGTGTCTTCATAGGATACCCAAAAGAGACGGTTGGGTACACCTTCTATCTCAGATCCGAGGGCAAAGTGTTTGTCGCTAAGAACGGGTCCTTTCTCGAGAAAGAGTTTCTCTCGAAAGAATTGAGTGGGAGGAAGGTAGAACTTGATGAGGTTATTGAACCTCTGCTTCAACCAGAGAGTAGCGCAGCACAGAAAGATGTTTTTGTGGAGCCTGCAACGGTTGAAGAGGAAGCCAATGATGATGATCAAGAAGCTTCTGATCAAGTTACTACCGAACCTCGTAGGTCGACAAGGGTACGCACTGCACCTGAGTGGTATGGTAACCCTGTCTTGGAGGTCATGTTGTTGGACAACAGTGAGCCTGCGAGCTATGGAGAAGCGATGGTGGGCCCGGATTCCGACAAATGGTTAGAGGCCATGAAATCCGAGATGGGATCCATGTATGAAAACAAAGTATGGACTTTGGAAGTATTACCTGAAGGGCGGAAGGCCATTCAGAATAAATGGATTTTTAAGAGAAAGACGGACGCTGACGGCAATGTCACCGTATATAAAGCTCGACTTGTGGCAAAGGGTTTTTCACAAGTTCAAGGAGTTGACTACGATGAGACTTTCTCACCCGTAGCGATGCTTAAATCCGTCCGAATCATGTTAGCAATAGCTGCATATTTCGATTATGAAATTTGGCAGATGGATGTCAAAACAGCGTTCCTTAACGGTTTTCTTAAGGAAGAGTTGTATATGATACAACCGGAAGGTTTTGTCGATCCAGAGAATGCTGACAAAGTTTGCAAACTCCAGCGTTCCATTTATGGGCTGGTGCAAGCGCCTCGGAGTTGGAATCTTCGCTTTGATAAGGTGATCAAAGCGTTTGGGTTTGTACAAGTTTACGGAGAAGCTTGTATTTACAAGAAAGTGAGTGGGAGCTCTATAGCGTTTCTAATATTATATGTGGATGACATATTGCTGATTGGAAACAATATAGAACTTTTGGATAGCGTGAAGGGGTATTTGAACAAGAGTTTTTCGATGAAGGACCTCGGTGAAGCTGCTTTCATATTGGGCATCAAGATCTATAGAGATAGATCGAGACGCTTGATAGGACTTTCACAAAGTACATACCTTGATAAGGTTTTGAAGAAGTTCAAAATGGATCAATCCAAGAAGGGGTTCTTGCCGGTATTGCAAGGTACAAAGTTGAGTAAGACTCAATGCCCAGTAACTGCGGAAGATAGAGAAAAGATGAGTGTCATCCCCTATGCTTCAGCCATAGGCTCTATCATGTATGCAATGCTGTGCACAAGACCAGATGTCAGCCTTGCCATAAGTATGGCCGGAAGGTTTCAAAGTAATCCTGGTATGGATCACTGGACAGCGGTCAAGAATATCCTGAAGTACCTGAAAAGGACTAAGGAAATGTTTCTCGTTTATGGAGGTGATCAAGAGCTCGTCGTAAAGGGTTACGTCGATGCAAGCTTTGACACTGATCCGGATGACTCTAAGTCTCAAACCGGATACGTATATATTCTCAACGGGGGAGCGGTAAGCTGGTGTAGTTCCAAGCAAAGCGTGGTAGCCGATTCTACATGCGAAGCGGAGTACATAGCTGCCTCGGAGGCGGCAAAGGAAGGTGTCTGGATGAAGGAGTTCATGACAGATCTTGGAGTTGTGCCTAGTGCATTGAACCCAATGACTCTGTTTTGTGACAACACTGGTGCCATTGCTCTAGCCAAGGAACCAAGGTTTCACAAGAGGACCAGACACATAAAGCGAAGCTTCAATTCCATCCGCGATTCAGTCAAGGAGGAGGACATAAGCATTTGCAAAGTACACACGGATTTGAATGTTGCAGATCCGTTGACTAAGCCTCTTCCACGGGCTAAGCATGATCAACACCAAGACTCTATGGGTGTTAGATTCATTACCTTGTAATGCTAGATTATTGACTCTAGTGCAAGTGGGAGACTGTTGGAAATATGCCCTAGAAGCAATAATAAAAGAGTTATTATTATATTTCCTTGTTCATGATAATCGTTTATTATCCATGCTATAATTGTATTGATTGGAAACTCATATACATGTGTGGATAAATAGACAAACTTTGTGTCCCTAGTAAGCCTCTTCAGGACTAGCTCGTTGATCAAAGATGACCGCGGTTTCCAGGTCATAGACATGAGTTGTCATTTGATAACGGGATCACATCATTAGGAGAATGATGTGATGGACGAGACCCAAAACGTTAAACATAGCTTTTGATCGTATCAGTTATCGCTATAGTTTTCTGCATGTCAAGTATAAGTTCCTATGACCATGAGATCATGTAACTCACTGACACCGTAGGAGTGCTTTGTGTGTGCCAAACGTCGCAACGTAACTGGGTGACTATAAAGGTACTCTACAGGTATCTCCGAAGGTGTCTGTTGAGTTGACATGGATCGAGACTGGGATTTGTCACTCCGTGTGACGGAGAGGTATCTCCGGGCCCACTCGGTAATACGTCATCTCAATGAGCTCAAAGTGACTAAGTAGTTAGTCACGGGATTATGTATTACGGAACGAGTAAAGAGACTTGCCGGTAACAAGATTGAACTAGGTATAGAGATACCGACGATCGAATCTCGGGCAAGTAACATACCGACGAGACAAAGGGAACTGTATACGGGATTGCCTGAATCCTTGACATCGTGGTTCATCCGATGAGATCATCGAGGAACGTGTGGGAACCAATATGGGTATCCAGATCCCGCTATTGGTTATTGACCTGGGAGTGTCTCGGTCATGTCTGCATTGTTTCCGAACCCGCAGGGTCTACACACTTAAGGTTCGGTGACGGTAGGGTTGTTAGTGAGAACAGTGCATGGTAACCGAAGGTTGTTCGGAGTCCCGGATAAGATCCCGGACGTGACGAGGGTCTCCGGAATGGTCCGGGGATGAAGATTGATATATAGGATGAGAGTGAACGGAGTTCGGAAGTGTTCCGGGGAGCACCGGGGAGTCGTCGGATGACCGAAAGGAGTTTCGGGGGGTCCCGGCAAGTGTTGCGGGCCTCATGGGCCATAAGTGGGGAGACGCAACAGCCCACACAGGGGCTGTGCGCCCCCCCTAGGCCCCTCCACCTGCGCCTAAGGGGCTGGGCCCCCCTAGGGCAGCCGCACCCCCTTGGCTTGGGGGGCAAGGCGCCTGGGGGGGGAAACCCTAGCCCTGGCCGCCCCCCCCCCCCTTGGCTGGCCCCATCTGGCCTTGGCCGCCGCCCCCTAGGGGGAACCCTAGGGGCGCCCCCTCCCCTCTCTTCCCCCTATATAAAGAGAGGCAGAGGGAGGGCAGCAACACAAGTTCGTGCCTCGGCGCTGCCCTCCCTCTCCCACGAATATCTTCGTCTATTTTGCAGTGCTTGGCGAAGCCCTGCTGGAATTCCTCCACCACCATCTACACCACGCCGTCATGCTGCTGGGTTTCTCCGTCAACCTCTCCTTCCCCCTTGCTGGATCAAGAAGGAGGAGACGTCCCCGAGCTGCACGTGTGAAGAACGCGGAGGCACCGTCCGTTCGGTGCTAGGATCTTCGGCGATTTGAATCGCGGCGAGTACGACTCCATCAACCGCGTTCTTGAACGCTTCCGCTTAGCGATCTACAAGGGTATGTGGATCCGACTCTCCCCTCGTAGATGCATCTCCTAGATTGATCTTGGTGAGCGTAGGAAAAAATTTTGTTTCCCATGCAACGTTCCCCAACACTAATAAGTCTAGGTTTAGCATCTTTCTTTTCCATAAGGTATTTGATAGCAGCACGATCCGTTTGAATAGTTACTTTAGAATCAACAATGTAGGGTCTAAACTTATCACAAGCAAACACAACTGCTAAAAATTCTTTCTCAGGGGTAGCATAATTTCTTTGGGCACTATCTAGAGTTTTACTAGCATACTGGATAACATTCAATTTATTATCAACTCTTTGCCCGAGAATGGCTCCTACAGCATAATCACTAGCATCGCACATAATCTCAAAGGGTACATTCCAGTCAGGAGGCTGGACAATAGGTGCAGAGATCAATGCTTTCTTAAGTATTTCAAATGCTTCTAGACAATCATCATCAAAGACAAAAGGAATATCTTTCTGGTAAAGATTAGTCAGAGGCCTGGAGATTTTGGAGAAGTCCTTAACGAACCTCCTATAAAACCCGGCATGAACAAGGAAACTTTGTATACCTTTGATATCCTTAGGGCATGGCATCTTTTCAATAGCATCCACTTTAGCTTTGTCAACTTCAATACCTCTTTCAGAAATTTTATGCCCCAAGACAATGCCTTCATTAACCATAAAGTGGCACTTCTCCCAATTCAAGACTAGGTTAGTGTCTTCCATTGTTGAGGAAATCGTTAACCGGTACCTGCACGGTTGGCTGGCGAGTAGGGGCTTAATTGGCTAATCGGCAAGTTAATTGGCCATTTAATCAATTAATCGGACGATTTATCGGTTTATCGGCTACTCGGTGACCCTACGAGTAGGGATTAATCGGCAAGTTAACTGGTTAATTGGGTGAATTCTTGAACAGTGGTGTCTTCACATCTCTACAAAACTCGATCAAGGTTGCTTAAGCAATCATCAAAAGAAGTTTCATAAATGGAGAAATCATCCATGAATACCTCAACAATTTTTTCACAAAAATCAGAGAATATAGCCATCGTGCATCTTTGAAAGGTAGCAGGTGCATTACATAAACCAAAAGGCATACGTCTATAAGCAAAGGTACCAAAAGGACAAGTGAAGGTGGTCTTTTCTTGATCCCCTTTTGACATAGGTGTTTGAGAGAAACCAGAATAACCATCTAGAAAGCAGAAATGAGTATGTTTGGATAACCTTTCTAGCATTTGATCAATAAATGGCAAGGGGTAATGATCTTTCTTAGTAGCTTTATTTAACTTACGGAAATCAATTACCATCCTATAACATGTAACTATTCATTGCAGGGACAATTCATCTTTATCATTAGGAACTACAGTCATACCTCCTTTCTTAGGATTATCGAGCATGGTGCGATTATTGAGAGAAAGCCAAGCATATATTTTTTAGATGATCATCTTTCTTGAAAGCTCATGATTGGGGCATGAATATAACATTGACTTAAGCCTCTCGCAAGCTTGAGCGATGCTTTCTCCTTCGCGAGGCCAGAATTTATAAATATAATTACGATCACGATGTGCATAGGGTAGAACTTTTGATGAAATTCCAACTTCAGACGATTATAGTTCCAAGATCACATATCATCGCATAGCCTAAACCATGTCAATGCATCTCCCTTCAAAGATAAAGGGAAGACCTTCTTCTTGATAAAATCCTTGGGCATACCTGCAAGCTTAAACAATCCACAAACTTCATCCACATAGATTAGATGTAAATCGGGGTGAAGTGTTCCGTCTCCTGTATAAGGATTTTCAAGCAGTTTCTCTATCATACCCGAAGGAATCTCAAAGCAAACATTTGCAATAGTTGCAGTAGGTTGAGGAGCAACTCTTTGAGAATCTGCTCAGGGTGAAGATACCCCGAGCAAGCCCCTCAAAGGATTTCGATCCATAGTAACAAGTGACAATAAATTTCAGCACACCATATAAATTTTTCCTTACCAGATTCCACTTGGCAAAGGCGCTTCACTCCCCGGCAACGGCACCAGAAAAGAGTCTTGATGACCCACAAGTGTAGGGGATCTATCGTAGTCCTTTCGGTAAGTAAGAGTGTCGAACCCAACGAGGAGCAGAAGGAAATGATAGGCTGTTTTCAGTAAGGTATTCTCTGCAAGCACTGAAATTATAGGTAAACGATATTTTTGTGATAAGATAATTAGTAGAAAGTGACAAACGGTAAAAGTAAACAGGTGCAAAAAGGTGGTCCAATCCTTTGTGTAGCAAAGGACAATCCTGGACAAACTCTTATGCAAGGTAAAGCGCTCCCGAGGACATATGGGAATTATCATCAAGCTAGTTTTCATCACGATCGTCTGATTCACGTTCAGCACTTTGATAATTTGGTATGTGTGTGGACCGGTGCTTGGGTGTTGCCCTTACTTGGACAAGCCTCCCACGTATGATTATCCTCTCATGCAAGCATCCGCAACTACAAAAGAAGTATTAAGGTAAACCTAACCATAGCCTGAAACATATGGATCCAAATCAGCCCCTTACGAAGCAACGCATAAACTAGGGTTTAAGCTTCTGTCACTCTAGCAAACCATCATCTACTTATTACTTCCCAATGCCTTCCTCTAGGCCCAAATAATGGTGAAGTGTCATGTCGTCGACATTCACATGACACCACTAGAGGAGAGACAACATACATCTCATCAAAATATCGAACGAAGACCAAATTCACATGACTACTAATAGCAAGACTTCTCCCATGTCCTCAGGAACAAAAGTAACTACTCACAAGACATAATATTGTTCATGATCAGAGGTATATTAATATGCATAATGGATCTGAACATATGATCTTCCACCAAATAAACCAACTAGCATCAACTACAAGGAGTAATCAACACTAGCAACCCACAGGTACCTATCTGAGGTTTGGGTACAAAGATACAAGAGATGAACTAGGGTTTGAGAGGAGATGGTGCTGGTGAAGATGTTGATGAAGATAACTCTCCCCAAGATGCGAGAGTTGTTGGTGATGACGGCGGTGACGATTTCCCCCTCCCAGAGGGAAGTATCCCCGGCTGAACAGCTCTGCCGGAGCCCTAGATTGGTTTCCGCATCGGTTCCGCCTCGAGACGGCAGCGTCTGGTCCCGAAAGCCTCTTCTTGAATTTTTTTTCCAGGTCAAAATGCTTCATATAGGAGAAGATGGGCACTGGGGGCCCACCGGCTGGCCCTCGAGGCAGGGGACGCGCCCTGGGAAGGGGGGCGCGCCCCCCACCCTCGAGGCCAGCCCGTGGCCCCTCTCGTGGGTTTCTTTCGCCAGATATTTTTTATATTTTCCGAAACAATGTTCTGTGGAATTTCAGGGCTTTTGAGTTGTGCAGAATAGGTTTCTAGAGTTTGCTCCCTTTCTAGCCCAGAATTCCAGCTGCCGGCATTCCCCCTTCTTCATGTAAACCTTGCAAAATAAGAGAGAAAAGGCATAAGTATTGTGACAAAACATGTATGAACAACCCATAATGCAATAAATATCAACTTATAAGCATGATGCAAAATTGATGTATCAAGCATGCATCTAGACTATTAAGTTCATAAGAACGGAGTAACGCCTTAAGCAAGATGACATGATGTAGAGGGATAAACTCAAACTTAGTGATATAAACCCCATCTTTTTATCCTCGATGGCAACAATATAATACGTGCCTTGCTGCCCCTACTGTCACTTGGAAAGGACACCGCAAGATTGAACCCAAAGCCAAGCACTTCTCCCATTGCAAGAACTACAGATCTAGTAGGCCAAACCAAACCAATAACTCGAAGAGACTTGCAAGGATATTATAATCATACATAAAGAGTTCAGAAAAGAACCAAATATTTCTCATAGATAATTTTGATCATAAACCCACAATTCATTGGATCTCGACAAACACACCGCAAAAGGAGATTACATCGAATAGATCTCCTCGAAGACCGAGGAGAACTTGGTATTGAGATACAAAGAGAGAGAAGAAGCCATCTAGATACTAGCTATGGACCCGAAGGTCGATGGTAAACTACTCACAACTCATGGTGAGGCGATGATGATGATGTAGAAGCACTCCGTGGTAGATCCCCCCTCTAGCGGAGCTCCGGAACAGGCCTGTCAGGGAAACTGATCCACCCACGAACACCTATGGGGACGGAGCCCCTTTTCGGTACGGCAGGGGGCGAAGATTGCGCGAAGAGCAGATCGAGGCGAGGCACGCAAGCAGTTTACCCAGGTTCGGGCCGCACGGATGCGTAAAACCCTACTCCTGCTTTGGTTTGTATTGAGTTCTTGGCTCGGGAGCGCTGGAAGCTACAGTACACTTCAATAGCTAACGAGACCGAGCGTGAGAGAGTTCGAATGTCTAACCCCCCTCTACGCTGCGCATGGGCCTCCTTTTATATGCTCAAGGGGTCACCGACAGGTGGCAGCGCAGTTGAGGGTAAAAATGGAAAAAGTGGTGTAGTTGGTACACCTACTTGTACAGTGTTCCATACCTAACCCTGACGGCAGGGGACAAGGGCATTAAATGCCCATCAACGTCGCCCAAACAGTGCAAAAAGGGGCTGTCAGGGGCGCCACCGTCCGCCACAATGGCAACCTTGTCAGCGCCGCTTGCCACCGCGTACCCCTGGCTACACAGCCTCCCGCCACGTACGCCTGGAAGGGTCCCAGAGCGACACGTGGGTGGATGTGCTGGAGCGCGGGTACTGAGTGGAAGCTTGCCGCGGCAAGCGCCTTGCCGCAGTCGCTATCTTGTCGCTTCCGGGAGCTTGTCGCTCACCGGGCCTTGCCGGGACGCGTGGCGTGTCGCGGCAAGTTTCTTGAGATGCCTTGGTTGGCCTCCCCGGCAAGATCCTCTTGCCAGGGTCTTGCGCCTTGAGTGATCTTGTGCCTCGAGTGGCCTTCCCGGCAAGCTCCTCTTGCCGGGGCCTTGTCTCCTTGGCTTGGATACTTTGTTCTTGAATGGCTCGAAAGGAACCACGAAGGACCTTGGCAGTCACCCGGCAGGCCCTGTCACGGGACGCTGCGACTGCCCGTGCACAAGTTCGGGATACTAAAGGTACCCCTACTTTAGTACACCGACAAGAGCCCCCGGGCCTGAGCCATACACGGTGCCGAGCGCTGTTGGGCCAGGCCCAAAACAGGGCACGGGCACGCGCGGCCTGGGTCACGCCGTATCTTACTCCGTATCCACCGCGCCCTCCCCTAACAGCACGCATCGATTGCGGCGTCATGGGCGAGATCGTGGGCGGTTTCTTTAATCGGAAATGCGGAACGTCCGCCCCCTCCCTCCTTATAAGCAGGGGAAGCAGGGGCAGTTCATCCATCCGCCCGTTGCTACTCCAACCTCAAAAACCTCCGCTGCTCCCCTTCTTCCCCAAAAGCCGAAAGAGAGCAGCGCTCCGCCCCCCATCGCCACCAGCATCACCAGCGCCGTCGACCTCCCTCACCGCTTCCGCCATGGCTCCGAAAGGGGAGAAGGGGAAGGGCGTGAAGTCGGCCGAAGCGCTGCGGCTCGTGGCGCTGCGAAAGGAGTGGGATGTCTTCCCCCCCAAGCTTGCCGCGAAGAAGCTGAGGGAGAACTACTACCTCTTCTGGTCGGGGGAGACGCGGGCGCACCCGCGCACCAAGGTACTCCCAGCCGTTGCTTCTAGAATGGCTCCAAACGGATATGCGTTCTTCGCCTTATTCTTCTACTATGGGCTCTGCCCGCCTTTCTCTGAATTCTTCTGTGACCTCATGAATACCTACGGGTTCCACCTCCTTGACTTCAACCCCAACGCCGTTCTGACCATGGCAGTTTTCGCACATCTCTGCGAAAACTTTGTCGGAGTCCATCCCAATGTAGCCCTTTTCCGCCACTTCTTTATGCCTCGAGTCGAGAGAGGAGAGCCTTTATCCGGCGGAGTCTCCTGGATCTCGCGAGCCCACAAGAAGGAAACTTATCTGGAGGGAGAGCTCCACAGCAAATGGGAGGAATGGAGAGCCAATTGGTGTTGGATTGTCGAGGAGAATCCGCAGCCATTTACCGCCCGGCGCCAAGCCCCAGTAGTACGCGGCAACGACTGGAGCGACTTGGCCCCGGAAGACAGTAGGCTGAAGATTGCTACTGCCCGGATCCAGCGCCTCAGGCTTGCCGGGCTCACTGTAGGCGCAGTTGGCGTGGATTTCCTTCGCCGCCGCATCGCCCCCTTGCAGGAGAGGAAGAGGCCCTCCTGGGAGTTCGAGAATGCGGCGGACATCATGAGGCTGCGCCCGGGCCTCAACTTCAATTTCACCGTCCTGGAGCTCAACGCGATGCTCCAGGAGCTGTTCAAGTATGACCCCGACCATCCCGAAGTGTTCAGGTTGCCGAGGGGTGTCGTTCCGCTGTGCAACAACTCCGCGCTCAGCCGCATCCGCGCAATGATGCCGCTGTGCGACTCTCATGGGATCGACCCAACTTGGCAAGAGCCCGCCGACGATGTCGTGCAAGCATTCTTCGACAGCTTGGAAGAAGTGCCGATCCGCTCCGACGAGAAGAAGGGCCTCACTCGCGACACCACCGATAAGGAGATGGCGTACATCGCCACTGTTGGAAATATGCCCTAGAGGCAATAATAAAAGTATTATTATTATATTTCCTTGTTCATGATAATTGTCTGTTATTCATGCTTGAATTGTATTGTACGGAAACAGCGATACATTTGTGAATATATAGACCACAATTGAGTCCCTGGTAAGCCTCTAGTTACCAGCTCGTTGATCAACAGATGGTCACGGTTTCCTGATCATGGACATGGGATGTCAGTGATAACGGGATCACATCATTAGGAGAATGATGTGATGGACAAGACCCAATCCTGAGCCTAGCACGAGATCGTTTAGTTCGTAATGCATAAGCTTTTCGGTGTCAAGTATTTATTCCTTAGACCATGAGGTTGTACAACTCCCGGATGCCGTAGGAATACTTTGGGTGTGCCAAACGTCACAACGTAACTGGGTGGCTATAAAGGTACGCATCGGGTATCTCCGAAAGTGTCCGTTGAATTGGTACGAACCGAGACTGGGATATTGTCGCTCCGTATGACGGAGAGGTTCCTCTGGGCCCACTCGGTAAGACATCATCATAATGAGCTCAAAGTGACTAAGGAGTTAGTCACGGGATGATGAATTACGGAACGAGTAAAGAGACTTGCCATGACGAGATTGAACAAGGTATCGGGAATACCGACGATCGAATCTCGGGCAAGTACCGTACCGATGGACAAAGGGAATAACATACGGGATTGAGTGAATCCTTGACACAGTGGTTCATCCGATGAAGAAAATCGAGGAACACGTGGGAACCAACATGGGTATCCAGATCCCGCTGTTGGTTATTGACCGGAGAGTGGTCTCGGTCATGTCTACGTGTCTCCCGAACCCGTAGGGTCTACACACTTAAGGTTCGGTAACGCTAGGGTCATAGAGATACATGCACGTGGAAACCCGAAAGTTGTTCGGAGTCCCGGATGAGATCCTAGACGTGACGAGGAGTTCCGGAATGGTCCGGAGGTAAAGAATGATATATAGGAAGTCCAGTTTCGGCCATCGGGTCAACTCCGGGGGTCACCGGGAGTGTCCCGGGACCACCGGAGGGGTCCCGGGGGTCCATCGGGTGGGGCCACCTATCCCGATGGGGCCCCTAGGCCGCAAGGGGAAGGGGGCCAGCCCCTGGTGGGCTGGCGCACCCTACTGGGCCCTCCCTCATGCGCCTAGGGTTGGAACCCTAGGGGACGGAGGTGCCCCCTATGCCTTGGGGGGCAAGTCTCCCCCCCCCCAGGCCGCCGCCCCCCCCTTGCAGATCCCATCTGCAGGGGCTGGCGCACCCCCCTGGCCCCCTATATATATGTGGGGGGGAGAGGGCAGCCGCACCCAAGTCTCTGGCGCCTCTCCCCCTCCCGTCACACCTTCCTCCTCCTCCGCAGGGCGCCGGCGAAGCCCTGCAGGATTTCCCGCTGCATCCACCACCACGCCGTCGTGCTGCTGGATCTCCGACGACCTCTCCTCCCCCCTTGCTGGATCAAGAAGGAGGTGACGTTGTTGTATCGGGCGTGTGTTGAACTCGGAGGTGCCGTCCGTTCGGCACTAGATCATCGGTGACAAAGAACGCGAAGAGTACGACTACTTCATCCATGCTTCTTCGAAAGCTTCCGCTCGCGATCTACAAAACAGTATGTAGATGCACTCTTATATGCTCGTTGCTAGATGTCTCCTTAGATGGATCTTGGTGAAAGCGTAGAAATTTTTTGAATTCTTCTACGTTCCCCAACAGCCACTAGGCTGGAAGAGGCAGCGGCAGCCGCAGCCGCGGGCGAGTTCGGTTTCACCCCGGAGGAGGCAGATGCAGTAAAGGCGGCAAGCCTTGCCGATCGAGGGGAGTTTGTCGGCGAGGGAGAGCCTGTCGGGCACGACGCCGAGTCGAGCGAGCCCACCGAGCAGGGTGTCGGGTCGAGCGAGCCCACCGAGCAGGGCGACAAGTCGAGCGAGCCCGCCAAGGATACGAGCGGCTCGCTGGAGATCGACTCCTCTTCCTCCTCGTCTTCAGGCAGCCCGCCACCAGCAGAGCCTCCAGCTCCACCAAGAAGGCGTCTCCGCAAGGCCGGGGACGTAACGGAGCGGCAGACGAGTCAACAGCCATCGCGCCGCGCGACACGCTCCATCGCGGCAAGCACGGCTGCCGCGGGAGCGCCTCGTGCTTCTCCAGCAACTGGAGCGGGGTCTTCCGCTTCTGCTCCTGCCGCTCCCCACGCCACGGCGGCAGCCGGAGCGGGGTCGTCTCAGACCACCGCCACTGCTCCCGCCAAGCGGCCAAGGGAGCCTACTCCTCCGCCTCCTCGCGCCGGGCGTGAGCCGGACTTCGACTTCTCCGCGCTCAGCTCCGACGAAGAAGAAGAAGAGTAAGTTTCTTATTGTTTTTGCATTTCTTCAATCCTTGCTGTTTTGTCTTGTATCTCTTTTGCCTCACTCTGAACTTATTCCTTTTCAGGACTCTGGCCCAGAGGGCGGCAAAGAGAGCCAAGGTCCCGATGATTGTCATCGAGGACGAGCCCACCGTGACAGCAGGGGGTGCGCCTGAGACAAACTTGCCGGCCCGGCAACTGAACTTCAGAGCAGCCCCCAGCGCAGCCCCCAGCGTAAGTGTATGGTTCACTTTCCGCTGTTAGGCGCACGTGGGTGTTCTATCTTTGCTGACATCTTGATTGTCGATTTGTGTAGGAGCAGAGCAGTCAGACCAGGGGCGTCCGGAGACCGCCCCCGACGTGCCATCTGCATCGACTACACCGCAAAGGGAAAGTTCCCCGGCAAGGGTCTCCCCGGCAAGGGAGAGTTCTCCACCAAGGGCGAGTTCTCCGGCGAGGGACAGCACCAGCGGCCCTCCGCTGGTGGAGACCACGACTACGCCGCCAAGGGGGAGCTCCCCGGCAAGGGACACTGCCGAGGAGCCGGCTCGCGCAGGTAATCTTCTTGCTTCAAAAACTTCCCTTGGGCTTTTCTTCTTTTGATCTTTCTTTTTTTTGGATATTTGCTTGACTTTTTTCTCCCCTTTCCGGCCGTCAGATCCATCTGCTGCGGAGCCGATGGAGACGGAGGTTGCTGATGAAGAGAACACGTGCGGCAACACCGGCGACTCCGTTGCCACCGAAGAGGCGGCCGGTGCTGACGATCCTGCCGGCGACGAGGCCGCCAAGGCTGACGCAGCAGCAGCTGGCGAGGGGTCCGGCGATCGCACTGACGGCCCTGAGGCCGCAGGAGCGCCAGGCGCTACACCGACCGCCGAGCCCTCCGCCGCTGCCGCAGCCCCAGGCTCCGAAGAGCCTGAGCCAGACGCCTACTTGAAGGCCGGCGACGGCGTCTTCATCAAACTCCCCTGGGCCTCAAGCTCCAGGGCGCCGGTCGAGGGAGAAGTCTTTGACAGAGAAGTGCTCGCCTCCGCCGGGCTAACGCTTGTCGACGCGCCGAGCAGCAGCAGCGGCGAGTCTGAGGAGGAGCGGCTGCTGTGGAAGCTGTTGTCGCTCTACCGCGCCCGGCAGGCCAAGCTGGAGTCCCGAGAGGCTCTTGCCGCGAGGGTGGGAGCTGATATGGAGAAGCGCGCGGAGGAGCTCCGGGGTCTTCACCAAGCAGCTCTCCAGTCCCTGGCAGAGGAGCGGGAGCAACTTGCTGAGGAGCAGACGGCCTTCTTCCTCGAGAAGGCTGAAGTCGGAGAGCAGCAGCGGCTTGCCGCCGAGAAGCTATCCACGCGGGAGGGTGAGCTGGCGCAGCGGAAGGTCAACCTCGACAGCCACGAGGAGGAGCTTGCCGCGCGTGAGCAATCACTTGGCGGGGCCCTCCAGGAAGCGAAGGACGTTGCCGCAGCTGCCGAGACCGCCAAGAAGGAACTGGAGGCGAAGGTGGCGCAGCTGGAGGCCGATCTCAAGGCGAGAGGTGAAGAGATCGCCGCGCTCAAGCTCGAGCGGGAGAAGGACGCCCACAGCCACTCAGAGCTGCAGGTCCGTCTCGCCAAGAAGGGCAAGGAGCTTGCCACCGCCAAGGATTCCAACGCGGATCTTGAGTTGAAGCTGACCACTTTGACCAAGACGCTGGACGGCGCCAAGGAGCGGGAGGCGACCCTAAAGGAGGAGGTCAGGGCCGAGAAAGCGTTCCTGGCGAGTGCTGCTGTCACTCAGAATGTCTTCAGGGAGACTGTGGAGCATTGGACGGAGGGTCTCGTCAATGCTGCCGCAGATATCGACAGGGAGCTGGCGCAGCTGGGGGCGGAGTATCTCTGGTAATCCTCCGACGAGAATCTCCACCCCAGCGCCAAGCTCACCCTATTCTTCAAAGGTGTGGCGACAGCCCTCCAGCAGCTCCGGGAGAGAATCCCAAAGCAGCTGGCCGACGAGTCGCGCAAGCTCTGCGCGGGAGCCCTTCAAAAGGTGCTGATGAAGGTGGCCTTCCGCAATCCAGGCCTCAACCTCACCAACGTCCTCAAGTCCCTGCCGCCGGATGCTGATCTGGAGGCGCTCAAGGCCCTTGTCGCACCCATTGTGGACAAGGTGAGCGGGATCAAGAGGGTTGAGGGCGGCCGTGCAGATTAGGCTCGCACATTTTCTTATTTTCTTGTCGCTGCTAATCATGTTAGGAGAACAATCTGTTAGAGCTGCGGCAAGCTATCTTGTAATATAACTCTATTTTGGGTAATGGTTGCAACGTTATTTCCTTTACTTGATTCCTTTGCTTTGTATGTTTTTACCCTACGCTTTTAGGGAACTTGCCGGCGTAGGCACCTTAGCCGCGAGCGCTGAGTGCAGGACGTCAGCAGCCTGTTGGCGGTGCCGTTCCCGGCAAGAAACCTTGTCGCAACTAGTCGCAGCACACTTAAGTTGTTGAGCATACTCGAAACAAAGTAAGGGCGCGACACTAGTCGCAGCACACTTAGGTCGTTGAGCGGACTCGAAACAAAGTAAGGGCGCGCCTAGCCGCGAGTTGGTTCCTCCGCGCACAGGTTTTCCATACAAAGTGCGGTCGTTCAAGGAAGATAACTTAAAATTTTAAAAATCTGATTGCTCAAACTTTGGCAACTTAGCTTTTGTGTCGTTTGCTTCCCGGCAAGGCGAAACTTTCTTGAACGGCGCTTGGTCCATACCACTATCTTCTCC
>LR738715.1:848752437-848767513 GCA_902687465.1 Secale cereale | reverse complement strand
CCCCCCCCCCCCCCCCCCCCCCCGCCAAACTTGTGTGCGAGGGAACCTTCCTTTCCTTGAGAAAAAAAGAAAGAAGAGAAAATACAGATATGGAGCCTTTGGGCTTGTTATGGCTTACCGGGGTTAGGCGCTGCACAAAGTGTCAGATAATACATGCATAAAATAAAAAGCATGAAATTGACAAGATGTGCGGGGCACATGAGCTTTACTTATGCACGGGGTCTGCGCCCGGCTTTGTACAAAGGATTACATGCAACAGCGGCAAGACTTGTACAAAAGGTGGTTGCCGGAACGGGTCCTGGCAACCGCGCCTTACGGGTAAAACTTACGAAGATGCTCGATGTTCCAGGAGTTGCTCACCGGAAAGCCATCTTCGGTCTCAAGGCGGACAGCGCCAGGCCTAGTGACTCGTTTCACCCGATAAGGGCCTTCCCACTTCGGCGTCAACTTGTTGGAATTCTTGGCGGACTGAACGCGCCGAAGAACAAGGTCACCTTCCTCGAGACTTCTGGCGTTAACTTTGCGGCTATGGTAGCGGCGCAAAGCTTGCTGGTAGCGAGCAGCTCGTACAATAGCCTGAAGACGGTCTTCCTCAAGGAGCAGCGCGTCATCTTGTCGCAGCTGCTCTTGCTCGAGCTCATCATAAGCGAGCACTCGAGGTGACCCGTATACGAGTTCCGTGGGGAGAACTGCCTCTGCTCCATAGACTAGAGTGAAAGGTGTCTGTCCAGTGGCTCGATTTGGCGGCGTCCTGATCGACCAAAGAGCCGCCGGCAGCTCCTCGATCCAGTTTCTTCCGCACTTGTGCAGCCTGTCGAAAGTTCTGGTCTTGAGTCCATGCATCACTTCAGCATTTGCCCTCTCCGCTTGACCGTTGCTTCTCGGATGAGCAACAGAAGCGAAGCAGACCTTGGCGCCAAGATCTTGGGCATACTGCATGAAGGTGCGGCTCATGAATTGCGTACCGTTGTCGGTGATGATCCTGTTAGGGATCCCGAAGCGGCAAACAATCGACCTGAAGAACTTGACTGCTGACTGTGCGGTCACCTTCCTCACTGGTTCCACTTCCGGCCACTTTGTGAACTTGTCGATTGCAACGTACAAGTACTCAAAGCCCCCGGCTGCGCGGGGAAAGGGGCCGAGGATGTCGAGCCCCCAGATCGAAAATGGCCAGGATAAAGGGATCGTCTGGAGAGCTTGAGCTGGCTGGTGTATCTGCTTGGAATGGAACTGGCATGCTTCACACTTGGTTACTTGTGCAGTTGCATCCTGGAGGGCTTCCGGCCAAAAGAAACCTTGCCGGAATGCTTTGCCGGCAAGTGCTCTTGCACCAATGTGGTGACCACATATGCCTCCGTGTATCTCTGCCAACAGCTTTTGTCCATCTTCCCAGGGAATACACTTCAATTTCACACCGTTGAGTCTTCTTCTGTACAGCGTGTTGTCAACAAACTGGTACATACTCGACTGTCGGGCTACTCTTTCCGCTTCTTCTTGCTCTTCGGGAAGTTCTCCTGTCTGAAGGAAATGGACAATCTGATGCGCCCATGCTGGAGCTTGTGGCTCGACAACAAGGACCAAAGGCACATCTGCTGCTGCGGGAACATCCGCTTCTACGGCGAGAACCTGCGGTTCAGCCAGAGCTTGATGTTCCCCGGCAAGCTTGCCAGAGCAAAACTTGTCAGGAGCGTTTGCTTCAACGGAACAAACCCTAGGGCTTGCCGGAGCAGACTGCTCCTCAGCACTCTTGGTGTTGATCTTGGGGACCTTCTTGGCGGCGGCTTCGGGAAGCTCTACCGGAAAATAGTCACCAGAAATCAACTTCCTCTTCTTGCTCTGTCCAGTCGATGGTGTTACAGACGGTTGAGTCAGCTTGAGCACAAAAATCCTTGGTTCCACAGGTAACTTAAGTGCGGCGCACTTTGACAGGCCGTCGGCGATGTCGTTCTGAGCTCTTGGGACATGCTCCATCTGTAGGCCGTCAAAGTGCTCTTCTAGCTTTCTCACTTCATCGACGTAATCTTCCATCAACGGACTCTGATAATTCTTGTTCACTTGGCGGACGACAAGCTGCGAGTCATCCCTGACAATGAGCTTCTTGATCCCAAGGTCTGCCGCGATCCTGAGACCGGCAAGCAAACCCTCATACTCTGCAGTATTGTTTGTTGCTTGCTCCTTGGGAAAGTGCATCTGGACTACATACTTGAGGTGCTCTCCGGTGGGTGCGACAAGCCGCACGCCAGCACCGGCGCCTTGCAGCAAGAAGGCACCATCAAAGTACATCAGCCACTCTTTGCTTGCTTCCTTGACGGGGATGCTCGTCTCTGGAATTTCTTCATCTGGTGTTGGCGTCCACTCTGCTATGAATTCTGCCAATGCTGTGCTTTGGATAGTTGAAGTGCTTTCAAACTTGAGGCCAAAGCTTGATAGTTCCAGTGCCCACTCAACAATCCTGCTTGTTGCTTCTGGATTCTGCAGTATCCTCTTCAGCGGAAAGCGAGTGACAACTGTGATCTCATGTGCTTGGAAGTAATGGCGCAGCTTTCTCGAGGCCATGAGAAGGCCAAAAAGCAATTTCTGCACACCAGAGTACCTTGACCTAGCCCCCTGCAGAAGGGAGCTGACAAAGTAAACTGGGCGCTGCACCATTTTCTTCTGTATCTCCTGCGCAGATCCATCTTTGTCGGGACCAGAGCTTGTCGGGGAACCCCCCTGCTTGTCGCCGGATGCCCCTGTCACGGTTGCTGGCTCACCATCTGCCTCCCTCTCCGCTACTAACGCAGCACTAACCACTTGATTGGTTGCCGCTAGGTACAGCAGCAACTTCTCTTGTGGCTTAGGTGCGACAAGTACTGGAGTGGAGGACAGGTACCTCTTCAAGTCTTGCAGCCCAGCCTCCGCTTCCGGAGTCCATTTCATTGGACCTGCCTTTTTCAAAATTTTGAAAAACGGCAGAGCGCGCTCAGCAGACTTAGAGATAAACCTGCTAAGAGCAGCCATGCAACCGACAAGTCTTCGTACATCCTTGACGCGCTTCGGTGCTTCAATCTGCTCAATGGCCTTGATCTTGTCGGGATTGGCTTCAATCCCCCTCTGAGACACGAAGAACCCGAGAAGCTTGCCGGAAGGGACTCCAAACACACACTTCTCGGGGTTGAGCTTGAGGCTGATCTTGCGCAGATTTGCAAAGGTTTCCTCTATATCTTGGATCAGGGTCGCCCTGTCTTTGTTCTTGACCACTATGTCATCCATGTAGGCTTCCACATTTCTGTGAATTTGTGGCTCAAAAGCTGTATGGACTACCCTTGCAAATGTTGAACCAGCATTCTCCAAACCGAAAGGCGTCCGTATGAAACAGTACGTGCCACATGGAGTGATGAATGCGGTCTTCTCCTCATCCTCTTCTGCCATGAAGATTTGATGGTATCCTGAGTATGCATCAAGAAATGAAAGCAAGTCACATCCGGCCGTGGAGTCAACAATCCGGTCAATGCGCGGCAAGGGAAATGGGTCTTTGGGACAAGCTTTATTGACGTCGGTGAAGTCGATACAAAGCCTCCATTTCCCGTTTGCCTTACGCAAGACTACAGGATTGGCCAACCACGTAGGATGGAGCACTCCTCTGACAAGGCCTGCTGCTTCCAACTTCTTGATTTCTTCTGCGATGAACTCTTGGCGCTCCACTGCTTGTTTCCTGACTTCCTGCTTGACGGGCCGCGCGTGAGGACAGACGGCGAGCTGGTGCTCAATCACTTTCCTGGGAACGCCGGGGATGTCAGACGGTTGCCATGCAAACACGTCGACGTTCGCCCGCAGGAAAGCAACGAGCGCGCTTTCCTATTTGGGGTCAAGCGTGGCACTGATGGTAAAGGTACCACCAGTGCCGTCCTCCTTGGCGGACACCTTCTTGGTCTCTGGCGGAGCTGCCATCGTCTTCTTACACTTGCCGGTGGAGCTCGATGGTGCGTCCTCGACGGTAGCGCAGCACTCCGAAGAGGTGCGCTTGCCGGAGTGGGCATCAAAGCTCTTGCCGGACTTGGTCTTCTTCCTGATACGTCCAAAACGTATCTATAATTTCTGCTTGCTCCATGCCTCTTTCGGGTGATATTGCTATGATATTTATACACTTCCATACACTTTTGATCATATTTGGACTAACCTATTAACTCAGTGCACCCCAGTGCCAGTTTCTGTTTTCTGCTGTTTTTGTATTTCAGGTTTTCCCATTACGAAAACTGCCAGAAAAATCCCGGAAAAATTATATAAAAAATCAGCGTTCCAGAAGCTTCCCGGCACCCGAAGTAGAGCCGGAGGGGGGCCACCAGGGCTCCAGGCGCCCTGGTGGCGCGGCCCCCCTCCTGGCCGCGCCGGGGGGGGCGCCTGGCCCCCCCCAGGCCTCCGCTGATGCCCCCCTTTGGCATATATTTAACACGCGTCCCGAAACCCTCGAGACGGGAACCCTTTTTCGCGATCTCATCTCTGTTTCGCCGCCACCGCGCTTCCAAGATCGGGAGCACCAGGAGAACTCTTCCCGGCACCCTGCCGGAGGGGAGGATCACCACCGGGAGCCTCTCCACCACCATGGACGCCTCCCGGATGAGTTGTGAGTAGTCTCCCTTGGACCATGGGTCCATGACCAGTAGCTATGTGATGTTCTCCTCCCGTTCTTGTGCTTCACTAATTAGACCTCCTGAGCTGCCCTACATGATCGAGGCACATATGTAATCCTTATGCTGTTGCTATGATGAGTTTGCTGGGATCCGATGGATTGTGAGATTATGTTCAGATTGTGTTTGAGTAATATATTTGATTCACCTCTTTTATATTTATGTTCGTAAGTAATTCTTCCATGTTCTCCGTTGCTATTTATTGCTTTGGCCAAGTAGTAGGTAGTGACTCCAAGAGGGAACGTTATGCTTGATTGTGGGTTCATGCCCCTCGATGACTAGCTTGAGTGACAGAAACATGAGTCTAGGGGATGTGTTGTTGCCACAAGGGGGAAAACAACGGTGCTTGTGCCCGCGGGTGCAAGGATTGTTTACTTTACGCAAAGTTCTTTTAATGCAGTTGTCTGTTGCTTTGAGTTTACACTATGGGTGGGACTCGCAACTTAATACCAGCGAGATGTTCTGGATAGATATCTCAAGGTGGATGATTAGTAGTAGATGCAGATGGATTTCGGTCTACTTGCCTTGGCGTACCGCCCATGCTTTGAACCTCTACCTTTCTTGCAACATAGTTAGCATTGGTTTGCGCACATAATTATGTCAATTGCCCAGCTGTAATTCGTTCACCTCACATAGCTGTTTTATCGTGTTTTGGGAGAGAGACATCACTAGTGAACATCATGGGACCCCGGTCCATATTACCATCACTGATCACATCCGCTATTTACTTTCCGCTTTTACTTACTATTTGCAGCAAAACCTATCACTATTATCACTTGCGTTTGATCCTTTGTAAACGACAAGGCCGGAGGGATTGACAACCTCTCTGTACTCGTTGGGAGCGAAGTTATTTGTATATGTGTTCAGGTCCACGTTGATTGCTAATATCTGGCGCCGTTAGCAGTTAACACCTTCTTGTTGAAACTGGGAGTCTCAGGGGAAATCGATCCTTGGTATCTTTGCCAAGGGAAAACTTCCGCTACACTGCATCTCAAACCTTCCACTTGGGGTAACCAACGAGGGGCGAGAAGCCATCAAGCAAAGTTTTCTGGCGCCGTTGCCGGGGACTCCACTCTTCAAGATAGGGGAGTTGCACGCTATCTTTTACCTTCGCTTTTTAGTCTTGTTAGTTTACTTTTCAGTTTTGCTTTAGTATCCTTTATCGAAAACCACAAAAAAAATATTAATTATTTGCTACTAGTCCTTTCTGTTTAGTCAAGCATGTTAGGATTTGGTGCTTTGAGGGAATCAGAAGTCCTAGATTTCCATCAAAGGGATGGAGAAAATATGAAGAAGGCATGTGACAGAATTTCTGATGCACATTGGAGAATTATGCCTTGGATACCTATAAAAATTGTGCTTAGAAATTTTTACCATGGTCTTTTTAAATGGTGTAAACACTCTCTTGATATTATAGCTGAAGGAGATTTCCAAGAGTGTGATGAAGCTAGAGCTCTTGAAATTATACATGGTCTATCTAGTTACTTTGTTTATGATCATAACTTTGATACTGTCATAGATAGACTTGCTACTATTGAGAAGAGAATGGATGCTCTAGACTAGATGAAGGTAGAGAAACCCAAACTCGATAAGAAAGACATTTTGGAAATAGACAATGATTGGGAGCCTTTTGTTAGGATTAGCATCTCTAATCAACACTTCCTTGCTTATTGTGATATTGGATCTATGGTTTCTACTATGCCAAAAATTGTTCATGATTCTTTAAAATTTAACATGGATAGATTACCATCTTATCATGAACACACTAATGGAGATATTTCTGAAATCCAGGGAAGAATAAAAGACGTGCCAGTTAAATTCCTTAAAGGGATTACAATGGTTGATTTCTTCATCATGGAGCCAAACCAAGGAAATATAGTGCTTGGAAGGGACTTCCTCCGAGCAGTTAAAGGCTTCATCGATATAGGGAAGGGACAAATCCGCTTACGCGGGAAGGCAAAAGGTGTGTACCCCTTTCCTAGAAGAAACAAGAGTGAACTTGTTGAGGAACCATTTGAAGCAATATATAGCTCCGATTATTATGATGGTTATTGATTCCTCTTTGCATTATGCCTAGCTTAAAGGCATAAAAGAAAGCGCTTTTGGGATGCAGCCCACATGAATAAAATTTTATTTTGCTTTTGTTGTGTCTTGATGTTGTTACTACAGTAGCATCATCATTGTATCTTTACTTTTCAACTTTGTGCCAAGTGTAGCCTTTGATTGCAAGAAAGTTCAAAAGTTGTGACGTGTTGTCCAGGAAACAGATTCTGTCCTTGGATAGAAAAATTCGTATAAAATCACCAGATCATATTTTTGGTCTGAATTTTTTCGACAGCATGCTCTATACAATTGTCTTTCGTGCGTCTGTTCTGAGTTTTTCTATTAGAGTTGCAGAAGTGCCCCGAAAAAATCATTTACTACCTGTTGTTCTGTTTTTCACAGATTCTGTCCTGTTTTGCCTTTCCTTCATTTTGCAAACCTAGAGCTTGCTTTTTCTTTGCAAAAACCTTTTGGCAATCTTGAGAAACAGTAGACCTTCAAGAATATCCTTATTTCCAGCAAGGAACAATTATTTTATTATGGGTACTAACCTCGCTAATGAGATTATGATGAGTTATGTATGAAGGGAGTTTTCAAGTGTGCGAGGGAAGATGATAAAAAGATTCAGGAGTGTCAAATGCTCAAGCTTGGGGATGCCCCCATGCACCCCCAAGAAATATTCAAGGAGACTCAAGCGTCTAAGCTTGGGGATGCCCCCGTGCATCCCCTTCTCCATCAACATTATCAGTTCGTCTTTCGTTCCACTATATTTTTATCACTTCATGTGTTATGTGCTATGCTTGGAGGGTCTTGCTTTTAGTTTTCCTTTTTAGTTTTCTTTAGCTTTTCATAACAAGTCGGAACTCAGCTTTCTTTATGTGGGAGAGAGACACGCTCCACTTCTACCTAGAACATAACATAGAATTTTCATGTCTATCTTTGCTGTGTGTGTTCTTTGTCTTTCAATAGCTACTATTATGTTCAGCTCTTAGTATTCATGCTTATCTTTTTAAAGAGCTTTTGTTTAGTTGGTTGCTTGAACTCTCTTTAGTTATCATGCTTATCTTATTAAGAGAGTTTGCTTCTGTTGCATTGGTTGATATGTCTATGATAAAAATGCTACGTGCATAATGGTGCTTAGTAGTTCATGTTTTCTTATGGTTAGTCTCAAATAGCTGGGGGGTTCCCAATGTGTTATTGGAGTACCAACATGATTTGTTTGCCTATGATGTGGTATGGTTTAGTAATATCTTCCTTCAAGAATTTATTTTGATTGACTTGGCGTATGCTCACGCATATTTAAGACTGTAAAGAAAGTCTGTCAAGCCTTGATGATCTTTTGTTTCTGAGTAGCGATATAACTTCCATGCCTGATTCAATGTTGCTTTGTTGCTCTGCATGATTATGACCGTCATTGCTCTTTTAGTTGGTCGCTCCCAGTCTTTTGCTAACCTCCACATGTACTAAGCGGACTGACTGCTTGTGCATCCAAAATCCTTTAAACCAGTTATGCCATATGAGTCCACCATACCTTCCTATACATGGTATTTACCTGCCATTCCTAACGGAGACTTTCATGTACCATCTCGAAATTATTCAAAAAAATGCATTTCTGTTTTGTGCCTCTGTTTTAGTTCATGAGGAAGTAGTAGTTAATTCATGATCTTTTTAAGTTGGACAAGCTTCACCCCGGGATTGCATGTCTAATGTGCAAACCCATAATACGAGAAGGAACTGGCAAAGAGTGCGCCCGACTCAAAAATAATATAACAAACAAACCCTCCTTCACGCTTTGTTCATGAGAAATCAGAAAACTTTGGCAGTGATAAACAAAGGAGATTAAGAGGATGTGATCGTCCTCATTCGGGAGCCGTTCCTCGAAACTTGTCCATCTCAAGAAGTGATTGAGTTGTCTGCTAGCATTCGTTGACGAAACATGCATATCCAAAAAAATATTATTACCTCTGTTTTTAAAACCAAGAGCTCTGGTACATGCTTTGTCTTTGTTTCCGACTACGGGTTTTCAACCTTGCCAACAAAAGCCACGGTTTGAGAGTCTCCACCTTCTTTTAAAACACCAACTACTGAGAGCATGATTGTCATTCTGAGTGTAATGTGCATTGTCCCAAAGTAGCATTGTCTTTTGCATGATTATGATATCGTTTATGCTGAAATCATTGTATCTAGTCATCACTTAAACCTTGGAGGTGCCCCTGCATTTATGTTTTGCTTCACTAAAGGGGGCAAGCGAGATATCACTTTATCATATTTGCACACCATGCTCATTACAAATCTATTTGATGTTTCAGTATCATGTTGTAAAACTTTCAGTTCTTTGTGATTTTCTCATGAGGCAACTTAATTACTACAGATTCATTGTCTCAGTAAGCTTTTGTCATGTGACTATGAAAAGTCCTATATGGTTAATAGCATGTCACCACAGAAATTATTCTTGTTATCATTTACCTACTCGAGGACGAGCAGGAATTAAGCTTGGGGATGTTGATACGTCCAAAACGTATCTATAATTTATGCTTGCTCCATGCCTCTTTTGGGTGATATTGCTATGATATTTATACACTTCCATACACTTTTGATCGTATTTGGACTAACCTATTAACTCAGTGCACCCCAGTGCCAGTTTCTGTTTTCTGCTGTTTTTGTATTTCAGGTTTTCCCATTACGAAAACTGCGAGAAAAATCCCAGAAAAATTATATAAAAAATCAGCGTTCCAGAAGCTTCCCGGCACCCGAAGTAGAGCCGGAGGGGGGCCACCAGGGCTCCAGGTGCCCTGGTGGCGCGGCCCCCCTCCTGGCCTGCGCCGGGGGGGCGCCTGGGCCCCCCAGGCCTCCGCTGATGCCCCCCTTTGGCATATATTTAACACGCGTCCCGAAACCCTCGAGACGGGAACCCTTTTTCACGATCTCATCTCTTTTCCGCCGCCGCCGCGCTTCCAAGCTCGGGAGCACCAGGAGAACTCTTCCCGGCACCCTGTCGGAGGGGAGGATCACCACCGGGAGCCTCTCCACCACCATGGACGCCTCCCGGATGAGTTGTGAGTAGTCTCCCTTGGACCATGGGTCCATGACCAGTAGCTATGTGATGTTCTCCTCCCGTTCTTGTGCTTCACTAATTAGACCTCGTGAGCTGCCCTACATGATCGAGGCACATATGTAATCCTTATGCTGTTGCTATGATGAGTTTGCTGGGATCCGATGGATTGTGAGATTATGTTCAGATTGTGTTTGAGTAATATATTTAATTCACCTCTTTTATATTTATGTTCGTAAGTAATTCTTGCATGTTCTCCGTTGCTATTTATTGCTTTGGCCAAGTAGTAGGTAGTGACTCCAAGAGGGAACGTTATGCTTGATTGTGGGTTCATGCCCCTCGATGACTAGCTTGAGTGACAGAAACATGAGTCTAGGGGATGTGCTGTTGCCACAAGGGGGAAAACAACGGTGCTTGTGCCCGCGGGTGCAAGGATTGTTTACTTTACGCAAAGTTCTTTTAATGCAGTTGTCTGTTGCTTTGAGTTTACACTATGGGTGGGACTCGCAACTTAATACCAGCGAGATGTTCTGGATAGATATCTCAAGGTGGATGATTAGTAGTAGATGCAGATGGATTTCGGTCTACTTGCCTTGGCGTACCGCCCATGCTTTGAACCTCTACCTTTCTTGCAACATAGTTAGCATTGGTTTGCGCACATAATTCTGTCAATTGCCCAGCTGTAATTCGTTCACCTCACATAGCTGTTTTATCGTGTTTTGGGAGAGAGACATCACTAGTGAACATCATGGGACCCCGGTCCATATTACCATCACTGATCACATCCGCTATTTACTTTCCGCTTTTACTTACTATTTGCAGCAAAACCTATCACTATTATCACTTGCGTTTGATCCTTTGTAAACGACAAGGCCGGAGGGATTGACAACCTCTCTGTACTCGTTGGGAGCAAAGTTATTTGTATATGTGTGCAGGTCCACGTTGATTGCTAATATCTGGCGCCGTTAGCAGTTAACACCTTCTTGTTGAAACTGGGAGTCTCAGGGGAAATCGATCCTTGGTATCTTTGCCAAGGGAAAACTTCCGCTACACTACATCTCAAACCTTCCACTTGGGGTAACCAACGAGGAGCGAGAAGCCATCACTTCCCCCCAGGAGCTTCAGCGGCAAGTGTCTGGCGATCTGTTGCGGCTGCTACTTCCCGGTAGATCTTGTCGGCGCAGATAAGAGCATCCTTCTTGTCGCCAGGGACAGAGATGACGCTTATCGGGCCTGGCATCTTCAGCATATTGTATGCGTAGTGAGAGGCTGCCATGAACTTGGCGAGTGCTGGACGGCCAAGTATCCCATTGTAAGGCAATGGAAAATCGGCAACGTCAAAAGTAACCCTCTCAGTCCTGAAGTTCAGCTCGCCGCCAAATGTTACTGGCAGCGTGATCTTCCCCTTCGGCTTGCTCCTTCCCGGGTTGATTCCTTGGAATGTGCCGGTTTCTTCGAGCTCGCTGTCAGGGATTTGGAGTTTCTGGATCACAGCGGAGGAGATCAGGTTCAAGCTGGCCTCGCCGTCAACTAGCATCTTAGTGACCTTGAGGTTGCGGATAGTTGGTGAAACCAACATCGGCAAGCACCCGACCGCAGTTGTGCGGTCAGGGTGGTCCTCAATATCAAAGATGATAGGCGTGCTGGACCATTTCAGAAGCTTGCGCGATTCGACAGGTGGTTCTGCTGCATTAACTTCCCGCACCCACTGCTTGAGTTGGCGGTGTGAAGTATGCAGAGAAGCATCGCCGTCAACGCACAAGACTTCTGTGGCTTTCTGGAACTCCTGTTCAGTGGTCTCGGCATCATCCACGTCTTCGTCGTCATCGTCATCTTCATCCTTGTCACGGCCACGGGGAGGTCTGTCTCCTTGCCGCTTCTTGGCCCTGCCGCGGCGTCCTCCCCGGCCGTTGAATGGCCGCTTCTTGCCGGATCCTCCATCACCTCCTTGGGCCTTCTCCTTGTTGCGCCGCTCGTATTCAGCCTTCTGCTGCTCAACAAGTTGCTCGACCCTCTTGCAGTTCTGGAGGTCGTGGCCCTTGGTGCGGTGGATCTTGCAGTACTGCTTGTCGGTGCCGTCCTGCTTGTCGGCGGCCGCCACAGCCTGGCAGTTGGTGCATGCGGCAGTCTCCTTGCCGGAGCTACCAACTTGGGCTTTCTTGGCGCCACCTTCGTTGCCGGACTGCTCAACGACTAGCACCTCTTTGCTTTTCTTCTTCCTGTTGTTCCGCCGCCGGTTTTTCTTTGCCGGGGCAGCATCCTCATTGTCAGATCCTCCTACTCCTGTATCCTCTCCGGGGAGTTTCCTCCCCTCCTCGGCACGTGCGCACTTGTCGGCCAGGGCGTACAGCTCGCTGACGTCCCTGATCTTGCACATCGCCATCTCCTCCCTCATCCTGCGGTTACGCACGTTCTGATGGAACGCGCTGATAACAGCGGCAGGGTGGACATCTGGGATGTTGTGATGTACACGGCTGAATCTCTGGATATACTTGCGCAGGGGCTCTCCTTCCTTCTGGGCGAGCAGATGAAGGTCACTTTCTTGGCGATGAGGTTTGTGGCCGCCTGTAAAGGCGCCGACAAACTGATGGCACAGGTCTGCCCAGGAGGATATGGAGTTGTCCGGCAAGTGCATGAGCCAGGACCTGACGTTGGGCTTGAGTACCAGAGGGAAGTAGTTGGCAAGGATCTTGTCGTCTCGCCCCCCGGCAGCTTGCACAGCGATGGTGTAGATCCTGAGGAACTCCGACGGATGTGTCTTGTCGTCGTACTTCTCTGGTACGTCTGGTTTGAAGTTTTTCATGCTGGGCCACTGGACTTGCCGCAGCTCATGAGTGAACGCAGGGCAACCTACTGCGTACGGCAAGTCGCCTGGTTCCCCTGGCGCATGCATGTCGACAGTGGGCCCAGCGCGCTGGTCGGATTGACGTCGCGCTTCTCTTCGGCGCTCGATGCGAGTACGAGCGTCTTCTTGTTGTCGATCTTGAAGAACTTGGCGCTGATCGCGACGAGCTCGTGGATCTGACGACGCAGTGGAGTCGCTGTCGAGGTTGATCCGACGAGTCGGCGATCTTGGCCTTCGGGGCGGAGAGTGCACGGTGGTTGCACCCCCACCAGTCTTGTCGCCATCGGCCCGTGCCTGGCTGACTTGCCGGGGCTGCGACGTGCTTGGCTACCGTGGAGTGTCGCCGTTGGCGAAGGCGATGAGACTCTGAATAGTGGCCCTCCAGTCGTCGGCCTTGTCTGCCGCTGGAGGGAAGTCTAGGAGCAGTTGAGCTCATGCCAGAGCTTCTGCCGAAGTGGCGGGTAGCGGTGGCGAACAGTGCGAGGAGCGGGATATGCTCGGACTTCTAACTACGTTAGAAGGAGCAGCATCTCGTCCAGGCGACCGTGCCTTGCTCGTGCCGACATGTTGGCGTGCATGCTGGTCTTGAGCGTCCCGAGATCCACCAACTTGATTTAGGCCCAGCAAACGTATGGTACCGTGAGTACCATGACGCTGTCGGTCCCGCGCCTCCTGAGATGGGCGCGGTGCATGTACGGACGCCGAGGTCTTGGAGTGCGCCTGGTCGTTGTGGGAGTCGGCTACGCCACCGATGGGCAGCACAGCTTTGTCCTTGGACTTGGCGGCACCGTGAGCTCCCTCGTCAACGCCCGTTCCTCCGCCGACGTCTACCCCACCAACCGTTTGCTCCGGCGGTGGTGGGATCGACGCGGACGGACCAGTTGCCTCCGAAGCCTTCTTCTTCGGCGGCATGTTGATGAAGATGATGAAGATCTAGCTCGTGTGCAGGCCGGATCAGGTTCACACAACCTCGACGCACCCCCTACCTGGCGCGCCAAAGATGTCGGGGAAACTGATCCACCCACGAACACCTATGGGGACGGAGCCCCTTTTCGGTACGGCAGGGGGCGGAGATTGCACGAAGAGCAGATCGAGGCGAGGCACACGAGCAGTTTACCCAGGTTCGGGCCGCACGGATGCGTAAAACCCTACTCCTGCTTTGGTTTGTATTGAGTTCTTGGCTCGGGAGCGCTGGAAGCTACAGTACACTTCAGCAGCTAACGAGACCGAGCGTGAGAGAGTTCGAATGTCTAACCCCCCTCTACGCTGCGCATGGGCCTCCTTTTATATGCTCAAGGGGTCACCGACAGGTGGCAGCGTAGTTGAGGGTAAAAATGGAAAAAGTGGTGTAGTTGGTACACCTACTTGTACAGTGTTCCATACCTAACCCTGACGGCAGGGGACAAGGGCATTAAATGCCCATCGACGTCGCCCAAACAGTGCAAAAAGGAGCCGTCGGGGCCGCCACCATCCGCCACGATGGCAACCTTGTCAGCGCTGCTTGCCACCGCGTACCCCTGGCTGCACAGCCTCCCGCCACGTATGCCTGGAAGGGTCCCAGAGCGACAGGTGGGTGGATGTGCTGGAGCGCGGGTACTGAGTGGAAGCTTGCCGCGGTCGCTATCTTGTCGCTTCCGGGAGCTTGTCGCTCACCGGGCCTTGCCGGGACGCGTGGCGCGTCGCGGCAAGTTTCTTGAGATGCCTTGGTTGGCCTCCCCGGCAAGCTCCTCTTGCCAGGGTCTTGCGCCTTGAGTGATCTTGTGCCTCGAGTGGCCTTCCCGGCAAGCTCCTCTTGCCGGGGCCTTGTCTCCTTGGCTTGGATACTTTGTTCTTGAATGGCCCGAAAGGAACCACGGAGGACCTTGGCAGTCACCCGGCAGGCCCTGCAGCGGGACGCTGCGACTGCCCGTGCACAAGCTCGGGATACTAAAGGTACCCCTACTTTAGTACACCGACAAGGCCCCAAGATGGGATCTCATGGGAACAGAAGGTTGCGGCGATGGAACTAGGGTTTTCTCTGTTGTTCTTATAGTTTCGGGGTATGTAGGTATATATAGGAGGAAGGAGGGCACCGGGGCCAGACGGGGTGCCCACGAGGCAGGGGGTGCACCCTATAGGGGGGCGCGCCCCCCACCCTCGTGGATGCCACATCAGCCCTACTCCGTGGTTCTCGAGTCTCCCGTGCGTATTTTGCTCCAAAAATATCTCTTCCGAAGGTTTCATTCCGTTTGGACTCCGTTTGATATTCCTTTTCTGTAAAACCCTAAAACAGGCAAAAAAACAGCAATCTGGACTAGGCCTTTGGGTTAGTAGGTTAGTCCCAAAAATAATATGAAAGTGTATAACAAATCCCATTAAACATCCAAAACATCATAAATAATAGCATGGAACAATCAAAAATTATAGATACGTTGGAGATGTATCAACGACTCCTTCTTGCCCGAGCTTCCAAGTAAGCCCCCCCCCCCC
>LR738715.1:848717103-848751800 GCA_902687465.1 Secale cereale | reverse complement strand
CCTGCTATTCTATCGGGTCGTGATCACTTCGGGTGTGATCACGGATATATACTTGATGGCTTCTCGCCCCTCGTTGGTTACCCCAAGTGGAAGGTTTGAGATGCAGTGTAGCGGAAGTTTTCCCTTGGCAAAGATACCAAGGATCGATTTCCCCTGAGACTCCCAGTTTCAACAAGAAGGTGTCAACTGCTAACGGCGCCAGATATTAGCAATCAACGTGGACCTGCACACATATACAAATAACTTTGCTCCCAACGAGTACAGAGAGGTTGTCAATCCCTCCGGCCTTGTCGTTTACAAAGGATCAAATGCAAGTGATAATAGTGATAGGTTTTGCTGCAAATAGTAAGTAAAAGCGGAGAGTAAATAGCGGATGTGATTAGTGATGGTAATATGGACCGGGGTCCCATGATGCTCACTAGTGATGTCTCTCTCCCAAAACACGATAAAACAGCTATGTGAGGTGAACGAATTACAGCTGGGCAATTGACAGAATTATGTGCGCAAACCAATGCTAACTATGTTGCAAGAAAGGTAGAGGTTCAAAGCATGGGCGGTACGCCAAGGCAAGTAGACCGAAATCCATCTGCATCTACTACTAATCATCCACCTTGAGATATCTATCCAGAACATCTCGCTGGTATTAAGTTGCGAGTCCCACCCATAGTGCAAACTCAAAGCAACAGACAATTGCATTAAAAGAACTTTGCGTAAAGTAAACAATCCTTGCACCCGCGGGCACAAGCACCGTTGTTTTCCCCCTTGTGGCAACAGCACATCCCCTAGACTCATGTTTCTGTCACTCAAGCTAGTCATCGAGGGGCATGAACCCACAATCAAGCATAACGTTCCCTCTTGGAGTCACTACCTACTACTTGGCCAAAGCAATAAATAGCAACAGAGAACATGCAAGAATTACTTACGAACATAATATAAAAGAGGTGAATCAAATATATTACTCAAATACAATCTGAACATAATCTCACAATCCATCGGATCCCAGCAAACTCATCATAGCAACAGCATAAGGATTACATATGTGCCTCGATCATGTAGGGCAGCTCACGAGGTCTAATTAGTGAAGCACAAGAACGGGAGGAGAACATCACATAGCTACTGGTCATGGACCCATGGTCCAAGGGAGACTACTGACAACTCATCCGGGAGGCGTCCATGGTGGTGGAGAGGCTCCCGGTGGTGATCCTCCCCTCCGGCAGGGTGCCGCGAAGAGTTCTCCTGGTGCTCCCGATCTTGGAAGCACGGCGGCGGTGGAACAGAGATGAGATCGCGAAAAAGGGTTCCCGTCTCGAGGGTTTCGGGACGCGTGTTAAATATATGCCAAAGGGGGGCATCAGCGGAGGCCTGGGGGGCCCAGGCGCCCCCCCGGCGCTGCCAGGAGGGGGGCCGCGCCACCAGGGCGCCTGGAGCCCTGGTGGCCCCCCTCCGGCTCTACTTCGGGTGCCGGGAAGCTTCTGGAACGCTGATTTTTTATATAATTTTTCCGGGATTTTTCTGGCAGTTTTCGTAATGGGAAAACCTGAAATACAAAAACAGCAGAAAACAGAAACTGGCACTGGGGTGCACTGAGTTAATAGGTTAGTCCAAATATGATCAAAAGTGTATGGAAGTGTATAGATATCATAGCAATATCACCCAAAAGAGGCATGGAGCAAGCAGAAATTATAGATACGTTTTGGACGTATCAACATCCCCAAGCTTAATTCCTGCTCATCCTCGAGTAGGTAAATGATAACAAGAATAATTTCTGTGGTGACATGCTATTAACCATATAGGACTTTTCATAGTCACATGACAAAAGCTTACTGAGACAATGAATCTATAGTAATTAAGTTGCCTCATGAGAAAATCACAAAGAACTGAAAGTTTTACAACATGATACTGAAACATCAAATAGATTTGTAATGAGCATGGTGTGCAAATATGATAAAGTGATATCTCGCTTGCCCCCTTTAGTGAAGCAAAACATAAATGCAGGGGCACCTCCAAGGTTTAAGTGATGACTAGATACAATGATTTCAGAATAAACGATATCATAATCATGCAAAAGACAATGCTACTTTGGGACAATGCACATTACACTCAGAATGACAATCATGCTCTCAGTAGTTGGTGTTTTAACAGAAGGTGGAGACTCTCGAACCGTGGCTTTTGTTGGCAAGGTTGAAAACCCGTAGTCGGAAACAAAGACAAAGCATGTACCAGAGCTCTTGGTTTTAAAAATAGAGGTAATAATATTTTTTTGGATATGCATGTTTCGTCAACGAATGCTAGCAGACAACTCAATCACTTCTTGAGATGGACAAGTTTCGAGGAACGGCTCCCGAATGAGGACGATCACATCCTCTTAATCTCCTTTGTTTATCACTGCCAAAGTTTTCTGATTTCTCATGAACAAAGCGTGAAGGAGGGTTTGTTTGTTATATTATTTTTGAGCCGGGCGCACTCTTTGCCAGTTCCTTCTCGTATTATGGGTTTGCACATTAGACATGCAATCCCGGGGTGAAGCTTGTCCAACTTAAAAAGATCATGAATTAACTACTACTTCCTCATGAACTAAAACAGAGGCACAAAACAGAAATGCATTTTTTTGAATAATTTCGAGATGGTACATGAAATTCTCCGTTAGGAATGGCAGGTAAATACCATGTATAGGAAGGTATGGTGGACTCATATGGCATAACTGGTTTAAAGGATTTTGGATGCACAAGCAGTCAGTCCGCTTAGTACAGGTGGAGGTTAGCAAAAGACTGGGAGCGACCAACTAAGAGAGCAATGACGGTCATTATCATGCAGAGCGACAAAGCAACATTGAATCAGGCATGGAAGTTATATCGCTACTCAGAAATAAAAGATCATCAAGGCTTGACAGACTTTCTTTACAGTCTTAAATATGTGTGAGCATACGCCAAGTCAATCAAATAAATTCTTGAAGGAAGATATTACTAAACCATACCACATCATAGGCAAACAAATCATGTTGGTACTCCAATAACACATTGGGAACCCCCCAGCTATTTGAGACTAACCATAAGAAAACATGAACTACTAACCACCATTATGCACGTAGCATTTTTATCATAGACATATCAACCAATGCAACAGAAGCAAACTCTCTTAATAAGATAAGCATGATAACTAAAGAGAGTTCAAGGAACCAACTAAACAAAAGCTCTTTAAAAGATAAGCATGAATACTAAGAGCTAAGCATGATAGTAGCTATTGTAAGACAAAGAATACACATAGCAAAGATAGACATGAAAATTCTATGTTATGTTCTAGGTAGAAGTGGAGCGTGTCTCTCTCCCACATAAAGAAAGCTGAGTTCCGACTCGTTATGAAAAGCTAAAGAAAACTAAAAAGGAAACTAAAAGCAAGACGCTCCAAGCATAGCACATAACACATGAAGTGATAAAAATATAGTGGAACGAAAGACGAACTGATAATGTTGATGGAGAAGGGGATGCACGGGGGCATCCCCAAGCTTAGACGCTTGAGTCTCCTTGAATATTTCTTGGGGGTTCATGGGGGCATCCCCAAGCTTGAGCGTTTGACACTCCTGAATCTTTTTATCATCTTCCCTCGCACACTTGAAAACTCCCTTCATACATAACTCATCATAATCTGATTAGCGAGGTTAGTACCCATAATAAAATAATTGTTCCTTGCTGGAAATAAGGATATTCTTGAAGGTCTACTGTTTCTCAAGATTGCCAAAAGGTTTTTGCAAAGAAAAAGCAAGCTCAAGGTTTGCAAAATGAGGGAAAGGCAAAACAGGACAGAATCTGTGAAAAACAGAACAGCAAGTAGTAAATGATTTTTTTCGGGGTACTTATGCAACTCTAATCAAAAAACTCAGAATAGACGCACGAAATACAATTGTATAGAGCACCCTGTCGAAAAAATTCAGACCAAAAAGATGATCTGGTGATTTTATACGAATTTTTCTATCCAAGGACAGAATCTGTTTCCTGGACAGCACGTCACAACTTTTGAACTTTCTTGCAATCAGAGGCTACACTTGGCACAAAGTTGAAAAGTAAAGATACAATGATGATGCTACTGTAGTAACAACATCAAGACACAACAAAAGCAAAATAAAATTTTATTCATGTGGGCTGCCTCCCAAAAGCGCTTTCTTTTATGCCTTTAAGCTAGGCATAATGCATAGAGATCAAGTTTTATCAAGAGTAAAAGAATAGTTAGCCCGTATAACGGACTCAAAAGGTAACTTAATCTTCTTTCTAGGGAAGTGTTCCATCCCTTTCTTGAGAGGAAATTGGAATCTTATATTCCCCTCTTTCATGTCAATGATAGCACCAACGGTGCGTAGAAAAGGACGTCCCAAAATAATTGGACAAGAAGGTTCACATTCAATATCCATAATAGTAAAATCAACGGGAACGTAATTGTCATTGACAATGATGAGAACATCGTCGATCCTCCCCAAAGGTTTCTTTATGGAAGAATCAACGAGACGAACACCAAAAGAACAAGAATCAAAAGGTTTCAGTTTAAGCATATCATATATTCTTTTGGGCATAACGGAGGTACTAGCTCCAACATCACATAAAGCATAGCAAGAGAAGTTATTCAACTTAATTTTAATCATAGGATCCCAACCATCTTCTAGCTTTCTAGGTATGGAGGCTTCTACTCTAAGTTTCTCCTCCCTAGCTTTGATGAGAGCATTAGTGATATGCTCCGTGAAGGCAAGGTTAAGCGTGCTAGTGTGGGGATCTTTAGCCATTCTTTGTAGAAAGGTGACAACTTCTGAGATACTACAATTATCAAAATCAATTTTATCATTACTGGGCAGAATTGTAGTGTCATCTTCTTTGTTTGAATTGCTCTCTATTATAAGAGTTTGAACGTCTTCCCAAGTTTGGGGAAGCATAGGAGCAACTTTAAACTGAGGCTCATACTCTTTTCCTGGAAGACCATGCCATGGGCATAACTCTCCATCAAGACTAACATAATCACAAGGTTTATTACTTTTGTAGATCCCGACAGTGGTGATTGGCGTAATGGAAGAAGGGGTGTACTCCTCCCATTTAGTGTTTTTGGTGGAACCCATAGCAGCAAGCAAGCAAGATAACTATTTTTGTGATTTTCGATAAAAGATACTAAAACAAAACTAAAAGGTAAACTAACAAGACTAAAAAGCAAAGGTAAAAGATAGCGTGCAACTCCCCTATCTTGAAGAGTGGAGTCCCCGGCGATGGCGCCAGAAAACTTTGCTTGATGGCTTCTCGCCCCTCGTTGGTTACCCCAAGTGGAAGGTTTGAGATGCAGTGTAGCGGAAGTTTTCCCTTGGCAAAGATACCAAGGATCGATTTCCCCTGAGACTCCCAGTTTCAACAAGAAGGTGTCAACTGCTAACGGCGCCAGATATTAGCAATCAACGTGGACCTGCACACATATACAAATAACTTTGCTCCCAACGAGTACAGAGAGGTTGTCAATCCCTCCAGCCTTGTCGTTTACAAAGGATCAAACGCAAGTGATAATAGTGATAGGTTTTGCTGCAAATAGTAAGTAAAAGTGGAAAGTAAATAGCGGATGTGATCAGTGATGGTAATATGGACCGGGGTCCCATGATGTTCACTAGTGATGTCTCTCTCCCAAAAGACGATACCAAAGCTATGTGAGGTGAACGAATTACAGCTGGGCAATTGACAGAATTATGTGCGCAAACCAATGCTAACTATGTTGCAAGAAAGGTAGAGGTTCAAAGCATGGGCGGTACGCCAAGGCAAGTAGACCGAAATCCATCTGCATCTACTACTAATCATCCACCTTGAGATATCTATCCAGAACATCTCGCTGGTATTAAGTTGCGAGTCCCACCCATAGTGTAAACTCAAAGCAACAGACAACTGCATTAAAAGAACTTTGCGTAAAGTAAACAATCATTGCACCCGCGGGCACAAGCACCGTTGTTTTCCCCCTTGTGGCAACAGCACATCCCCTAGACTCATGTTTCTGTCACTCAAGCTAGTCATCGAGGGGCATGAACCCACAATCAAGCATAACGTTCCCTCTTGGAGTCACTACCTACTACTTGGCCAAAGCAATAAATAGCAACGGAGAACATGCAAGAATTACTTACGAACATAAATATAAAAGAGGTGAATCAAATATATTACTCAAACACAATCTGAACATAATCTCACAATCCATCGGATCCCAGCAAACTCATCATAGCAACAGCATAAGGATTACATATGTGCCTCGATCATGTAGGGCAGCTCACGAGGTCTAATTAGTGAAGCACAAGAACGGGAGGAGAACATCACATAGCTACTGGTCATGGACCCATGGTCCAAGGGAGACTACTCACAACTCATCCGGGAGGCGTCCATGGTGGTGGAGAGGCTCCCGGTGGTGATCCTCCCCTCCGGCAGGGTGCCGGGAAGAGTTCTCCTGGTGCTCCCGATCTTGGAAACGCGGCGGCGGCGGAACAGAGATGAGATCGCGAAAAAGGGTTCCCGTCTCGAAGGTTTCGGGACGCGTGTTAAATATATGCCAAAGGGGGGCATCAGCGGAGGCCTGGGGGGCCCAGGCGCCCCCCCGGCGCGGCCAGGAGGGGGGCCGCGCCACCAGGGCGCCTGGAGCCCTGGTGGCCCCCCTCCGGCTCTACTTCGGGTGCCGGGAAGCTTCTGGAACGCTGATTTTTTATATAATTTTTCCGGGATTTTTCTGGCAGTTTTCGTAATGGGAAAACCTGAAATACAAAAACAGCAGAAAACAGAAATTGGCACTGGGGTGCACTGAGTTAATAGGTTAGTCCAAATATGATCAAAAGTGTATGGAAGTGTATAAATATCATAGCAATATCACCCAAAAGAGGCATGGAGCAAGCAGAAATTATAGATACGTTTTGGACGTATCAATACTATATACATACTTTACATAATACATGATGTGACTAAAGACGGGTCGGCTCATTGAGTACCCGCAAGTGATTCCGATGTGGGGGCTGAAAGGATAGGTGGCTCCATCCAGGTAGTGGTGGGCTTGAGAGCCTGACGGCCCCGAGTGGATCTTTGTGGCGGAACGACAGGGCAGGTTGAGACACCCAATCGAGAGGTGGCCTGGCCCTGGTCGTTGTCTGCGGTTATTTCATAATAACACGCTTAACGAGTTTGGATATTTAATCTGAGTCTAGCCATTGGCCTATACGCACTAACCAGCTACGTGGGAATAGTTATGGGCTCTCGACGTCGTGGTATCAGACAAAGCCTTCTTGATGTCAGCGACTGAGCGACGCGCGCCGGGTTGGACCGCGTAACGTAACTTCCTTAGTAATGGAGGTTGCTAGGTCTGCTCACCGGCCCGGCCGCGTACGCAACGTGCAGGTGTGCGTTGGGCGATGGGCCCGAACCCCTACGTTCTTTGGACTTAGACCGGCATGCTGACCTCTCTGCTGTGCTTAGGTAGAGCTGCGACGTGTTGATCTTCCGAGGCCGGGCATGACCCAGGAAAGTGTGTCCGGCCAAATGGGATCGAGCGTGCTGGGTTATGTGGTGCACCCGTGTAGGGAAGTTAATCTATTCGAATAGTCGTGTCCCTCGGTAAAAGGACGACCCGGAGTTGTATTCCGACCTCATGACAACTAGAACCGGATACTTAATAAAACACACCCAGATGAGTTCCAGATATAACTCGGTGGTTTCTCTCTCATAGGGAGATGTGCGGGAGAATCGTCGAGTAGGATTATGCTATTCGATGTTACTTGGTGAAGTTACCATCATTTCTCTTCTACTGCTGCAAGATGGAGGCTACCAGAAGTGTAGTCTTCGATTAGATTAGTTATCCCCCTCTTATTCTGGCATTCTGCAGTTCAGTCCGCAGTTACCCCTTATACAGATATCATTGCATATGTAGTGTAGATCCTTGCTTGCGAGTACTTTGGATGAGTACTCACGGTTGCTTTGCTCCCCCTCCCCCCTTTTCCTCTTTTCTCGGATGACGCAACTAGATGGTGGAGTCCATGAGCCAGATGATCCCGAGGATGTTTCTATGTGGAGTTCGGCTTTGATGAGTAGTTAGGAGGTCCCAGGCAGGAGGCCTTGCATTTTCGATCGTTGTTACTTTTGTGCTAGCCTTCTTAAGGTAAACTTGTTTAAACTTATGTCTGTACTCGGATATTATTGCTTCCGCTGACTCTTGTGTTTCGAGCTTATGTATTCGAGCCCTCGAGGCCCCTGGCTTGTAATATAAAGCTTGTATTGTTTTAATTTGTGTCTAGAGTTGTGTTGTGATATCTTCCAGTGAGTCCCTGATCTTGGTCGTACACATTTGCGTGCATGATTAGTGTACGGTCAAATCGGGGGCGTCACAAAGAGAGCCTCAATGGACTGGAAGTCCACACATAGATCCTAATAAATTAGCCTTGTAGGTTTGTGTTGAATAGAGTAGAATTATTCTTTGTTTTTTTATTGTGACACTTGTTTTGTTAGTGAGTTGAAATGTGCTAAGTTTGTGATTTGTGTCTTGACTTTCAGTCCGATGTGACTCTCTTTGTAAAAAAATGTTCCCGACGAAAAAGTATCGATTGTTGTCGTAGGCGGTCGAGCTGTGTGAGGTATCCTTTGGCTCTCAGGAAAGACCTGACCACCGTACTCGACCGTCGAACATGAAGTAACTTTATTTTTTCGAGAGTACCCCTTTTGAACTCGGTGGGCCCTAGGGTTTGTATATGCACCGGAGGGCCCTAGGGTTTGTACATGACCATCTTGCAGAGGAAGGAAATATTACACCCGAACCTAAAACCTGCCATTATACGCACACAGGAGTCCTATCCGGATACGAGAGGCGATCTTCAGCGATGATCTTCACGGCCCACCAGTCCGGCCCACGACGAGTTATCCGGCCACATGAGGACCCCTCAATCAAGGACTCCCTCAGAGGGGTTTGGAGAGTGCAAATGCAAGTGTAGACATGGATGTTTTTGGCGTGGTTCTGATAGGTGGTGCTATCGTACATCCACGTTGATGTGGAGACTTCAACACACGAAGGGTAACGGCTGCGCGAGTCCACGGAGGGCTCCACCCATGAAGGGTCCACGAAGAAGCAACCTTGTCTATCCCACCATGGCCATCGCCCACGAAGGACTTGCCTCACTAGGGTAGATCTTCACGAAGTAGGCGATCTCCTTGCCCTTACAAACTCCTTGGTTCAACTCCACAATCTTGTCGGAGGCTCCCAAGTGACACCTAACCAATCTAGGAGACACCACTCTCCAAAAGGTAATAGATGGTGTGTTGATGATGAACTCCTTGCTCTTGTGCTTCAAATGATAGTCTCCCCAACACTCAACTCTCTCTCACAGATTTGGATATGTGGTGGAAAGAAGATTTGAGTGGAAAGCAACTTGGGGAAGGCTAGAGATCAAGATTCATATGGTAGGATTGGAATATCTTGGTCTCAACACATGAGTAGGTGGTTCTCTCTCTGAAAATGAGTAATGGAAGTGTAGGCTTGTTCTGATGGCTCTCTCCACGAATGAAGAGTGGGTGGAGGGGCATATATAGCCTCCACACAAAATCTAACTATTACACACAATTCACCGAACTCGGTGGGACCGAATCATGAAACTCGGTCGGACCGATTCAGTTCAAAATGTGAACGTTAGGCCTTTCGGTGGGACCAATATGATCAACTCGGTGGGACCGATTTTATTAGGGTTAGAGCATAACGTAATCTCGGTGAGACCGATCACATCAACTCGGTGAGACCGATTGTTGTTATAGGCAAACAGAGAGTTGGTCAGGCAAACTAGGTGGGACGGATTCGCTCATTTCGGTGAGACCGAAATGTTACGAATGGGAAACAGAGAGTTTGCATTGCGAACTCGGTGGGACCGATCGCTCATTTCTGTGAGACCGAAACGTTACGAAGGGAAACAGAGAGTTTGCAATCCCATCTCGGTGAGACCAAAATCCCTATCGGTGAGACCGAACTGCTTAGGGTTTTGGTTGTGGCTATGTCAAATGACCTCGGTGGCGCCGGATATATCAAATCGGTGGGACCGAGTTTGACTTTTGGTTTGGGACATATGTGGATGTGAGAAAGTGGTTGAGGGCTTTTGGAGCATATCACTAAGCACTTTGAGCAAGCAAGCCATTAAGCAACACCTCATCCCCTTTTAATAGTATTGGCTTTTCCTATGGACTCAGTGTGATCTTGGATCACTAAAATGAAAATGTAGAGTCTTGAGCTTGAGCCAATATGTGTTCTTAGCATTTTGAGGGGTCCACATTCCTAGTCCATGCCATGCCAATCATTGAACTTTCTGAAATGATCATCTTGAAAGAGCATTAGTTCAATGAGCTCTATGTTGTTAGGAATTACCAAAACCACACAGGGATAGTTGCACTTTCAGCCCGGTTCGGCCTGCGATCATCAAGCCTAAAAATGGGCTGAGCTGGCGGATTTCGGCGTCTTGAGGGCGTGACTGGGGCGTTTTTTGGCCGCCGGCACGTAAAAAGTTGCTTGGGGGCCTGCTCGGGGCGTGGCTGGAGTTGCTCTAAAATTGAACAACTGAAATATTTCAATTTCTACCAGTGTTTGCTGAAAATGAACTTCTGAAATATTTCAATGTCTACAACTGTCTACTGGACTTGCAGTACTGAAATATCTCAGTGTCTACCCACAGTCTACCACTGTAAAACTGTGTACTGAACTTGTAGTACTGAAACATAATTTATTATTTGCAACTAACTAAGCCGTCAACCAGAGGCTATGGATTTAAGTAGACAGGTAGCAAGAACATATTGCAAAGAATCAAATTAACAAAGTGGCAAGTAATGATTTACAAATCAAGAATATTACCCTAAACATAGCTATCACTGTCGTTCAGACAAGGAGAGCAGCGAGGGAAGCGTGGAGAACGGTGGGGAAGCGACATTGCGACCACTGTCCTCCTCCTCTTGCACTTCGAAGTATCCGGTGACTCGGTTGGTGGTTGCACAATCACCAAAGGCACCTCGTACAGGGCGGCTTCCTGATCCTCTGGATGCTCTACCATGGATCTGTACGCCCACTTGATACGTCCAAAACGTATCTATAATTTATGCTTGCTCCATGCCTCTTTTGGGTGATATTGCTATGATATTTATACACTTCCATACACTTTTGATCATATTTGGACTAACCTATTAACTCAGTGCACCCCAGTGCCAGTTTCTGTTTTCTGTTGTTTTTGTATTTCAGGTTTTCCCATTACGAAAACTTCCAGAAAAATCCCGGAAAAATTATATAAAAAATCAGCGTTCCAGAAGCTTCCCGGCACCAAAAGTAAAGCCGGAGGGGGGCCACCAGGGCTCCAGGCGCCCTGGTGGCGCGGCCCCCCTCCTGGCCGCGCCGGGGGGGCGCCTGGGCCCCCCAGGCCTCCGCTGATGCCCCCCTTTGGCATATATTTAACACGCGTCCCGAAACCCTCGAGACGGGAACCCTTTTTCGCGATCTCATCTCTGTTCTGCCGCCGCCGCGCTTCCAAGATCGGGAGCACCAGGAGAACTCTTCCCGGCACCCTACCGGAGGGGAGGATCACCACGGGGAGCTTCTCCACCACCATGGACGCCTCCCGGATGAGTTGTGAGTAGTCTCCCTTGGACCATGGGTCCATGACCAGTAGCTATGTGATGTTCTCCTCCCGTTCTTGTGCTTCACTACTTAGACCTCGTGAGCTGCCCTACATGATCGAGGCACATATGTAATCCTTATGCTGTTGCTATGATGAGTTTGCTGGGATCCGATGGATTGTGAGATTATGTTCAGATTGTGTTTGAGTAATATATTTGATTCACCTCTTTTATATTTATGTTCGTAAGTAATTCTTGCATGTTCTCCGTTGCTATTTATTGCTTTGGCCAAGTAGTAGGTAGTGACTCCAAGAGGGAATGTTATGCTTGATTGTGGGTTCATGCCCCTCGATGACTAGCTTGAGTGACAGAAACATGAGTCTAGGGGATGTGATGTTGCCACAAGGAGGAAAACAACGGTGCTTGTGCCCGCGAGTGCAAGGATTGTTTACTTTACGCAAAGTTCTTTTAATGCAGTTGTCTGTTGCTTTGAGTTTACACTATGGGTGGGACTCGCAACTTAATACCAGCGAGATGTTCTGGATAGATATCTCAAGGTGGATGATTAGTAGTAGATGCAGATGGATTTCGGTCTACTTGCCTTGGCGTACCGCCCATGCTTTGAACCTCTACCTTTCTTGCAACATAGTTAGCATTGGTTTGCGCACATAATTCTGTCAATTGCCCAGCTGTAATTCGTTCACCTCACATAGCTGTTTTATCGTCTTTTGGGAGAGAGACATCACTAGTGAACATCATGGGACCCTGGTCCATATTACCATCACTGATCACATCCGCTATTTACTTTCCGCTTTTACTTACTATTTGCAGCAAAACCTATCACTATTATCACTTGCGTTTGATCCTTTGTAAACGACAAGGCCGGAGGGATTGACAACCTCTCTGTACTCGTTGGGAGCAAAGTTATTTGTATCTATGTGCAGGTCCACGTTGATTGCTAATATCTGGCGCCGTTAGCAGTTGACACCTTCTTGTTGAAACTGGGAGTCTCAGGGGAAATCGATCCTTGGTATCTTTGCCAAGGGAAAACTTCCGCTACACTGCATCTCAAACCTTCCACTTGGGGTAAACAACGAGGGGCGAGAAGCCATCAAGCAAAGTTTTCTGGCGCCGTCGCCGGGGACTCCACTCTTCAAGATAGGGGAGTTGCACGCTATCTTTTACCTTTGCTTTTAGTCTTGTTAGTTTACCTTTCAGTTTTGCTTTAGTATCTTTTATCGAAAATCACAAAAATAGTTATCTCATTCTTTAGTTGTCATTATGTCGGGTCCTTTTGTCTTTGGCGAGGCAGAAGTTCTCACCTTTAAACTAAGAGGTGGGGAAAGTCTGAAAGATGCTTGGTATAGAATTAATGATTCTCAAAAAAGAGCCACCAAGAAGCAATCTACTACTATCCTGCTTAGAAATTTTTATGTTGGAATTACTTCTTGGAATAGGTTTATTCTAGATACTGCTATCAATGGAAATTTCCTAGAGGCCCCAGTCTGGGAGTCTCTTAGTATTATTGAAAATCTTGTTGGAAGTCCCCCTGTTGTTAGCATTCAAGAGGACATCACCCTAGCTCACATTATGAAAAAACTTGAAAAGATAGAGCTAGAGATGCCAAACATTAATAAGATAAATGAGTTGGATCGTAAGATCCAAGGGAATTTGAATAGGCTTGATAGCTCCATGCATAAAATTTTCAAAACTTTGGAGACCATCAAATCCCATGACTTGGACTCTTCTAGGATAGACAAGATTGAGGAAATCTTTGATACTCTAGGAACTACTTTCTCCTCAATCAAAACCAAAAATGTAGAAACTCCGGCAAAGAAGGAGCTTAAGTTCGTTCACGTTCCAAAGGCTCCCCGTTCTAAAATTAATCCATCTATTGCCAAAGGGGTTGAAACTGTAAAGACTTTGGAAGAAACACCTCTCTTTGATGAATTTATAAATGAATCTTCCCTTGACTTTTATCCTTTTGGTCTTCTCCCTAGAAGTATCTCTATGAGGCCTTTATTTGAAAGTCCTCTTAAGACTAGTTGTATTATTGAAGAGCTTTTTGATGATCTTGATGATGGTTCAATTGATACAACTTGATCTCTATGCATTATGCCTAGCTTAAAGGCATAAAAGAAAGCGCTTTTGGGAGGCAACCCACATGAATAAAATTTTATTTTGCTTTTGTTGTGTCTTGATGTTGTTACTACAGTAGCATCATCATTGTATCTTTGCTTTTCAACTTTGTGCCAAGTGTAGCCTCTGGTTGCAAGAAAGTTCAAAAGTTGTGACGTGCTGTCCAGGAAACAGATTCTGTCCTTGGATAGAAAAATTCGTATAAAATCACCAGATCATCTTTTTGGTCTGAATTTTTTCTACAGCGTGCTCTATACAATTGTCTTTCGTGCATCTGTTCTGAGTTTTTTGATTAGAGTTGCAGAAGTGCCCCGAAAAAATCATTTACTTCCTGCTGTTCTGTTTTTCACAGATTCTGTCCTGTTTTGCCTTTCCTTCATTTTGCAAACCTTGAGCTTGCTTTTTCTTTGCAAAAACCTTTTGGCAATCTTGAGAAACAGTAGACCTTCAAGAATATCCTTATTTCCAGCAAGGAATAATTATTTTATTATGGGTACTAACCTCGCTAATCAGATTATGATGAGTTATGTATGAAGGGAGTTTTCAAGTGTGCGAGGGAAGATGATAAAAAGATTCAGGAGTGTCAAACGCTCAAGCTTGGGGATGCCCCCATGCACCCCCAAGAAATATTCAAGGAGACTCAAGCGTCTAAGCTTGGGGATGCCCCCGTGCATCCCCTTCTCCATCAACATTATCAGTTCGTCTTTCGTTCCCCTATATTTTTATCACTTCATGTGTTATGTGCTATGCTTGGAGCGTCTTGCTTTTAGTTTCCTTTTTAGTTTTCTTTAGCTTTTCATAACGATTCGGAACTCAGCTTTCTTTGTGTGGGAGAGAAACACGCTCCACTTCTACCTAGAACACAACATAGAATTTTCATGTCTATCTTTGCTGTGTATGTTCTTGGTCTTTCAATAGCTACTATCATGTTCAGCTCTTAGTATTCATGCTTATCTTTTTAAAGAGCTTTTGTTTAGTTGGTTGCTTGAACTCTCTTTAGTTATCATGCTTATCTTATTAAGAGAGTTTGCTTCTGTTGCATTGGTTGATATGTCTATGATAAAAATGCTACGTGCGTAATGGTGCTTAGTAGTTCATGTTTTCTTATGGTTAGTCTCAAATAGCTGGGGGGGTTCCCAATGTGTTATTGGAGTACCAACATGATTTGTTTGCCTATGATGTGGTATGGTTTAGTAATATCTTCCTTCAAGAATTTATTTTGATTGACTTGGCGTATGCTCACGCATATTTAAGACTGTAAAGAAAGTCTGTCAAGCCTTGATGATCTTTTGTTTCTGAGTAGCGATATAACTTCCATGCCTGATTCAATGTTGCTTTGTCGCTCTGCATGATTATGACCGTCATTGCTCTCTTAGTTGGTCGCTCCCAGTCTTTTGCTAACCTCCACCTGTACTAAGCGGACTGACTGCTTGTGCATCCAAAATCCTTTAAACCAGTTATGCCATATGAGTCCACCATACCTTCCTATACATGGTATTTACCTGCCATTCCTAATGAAGACTTTCATGTACCATCTCAGAATTATTCAAAAAATGCATTTCTGTTTTGTGCCTCTGTTTTAGTTCATGAGGAAGTAGTAGTTAATTCATGATCTTTTTAAGTTGGACAAGCTTCACCCCGGGACTGCATGTCTAATGTGCAAACCCATAATACGAGAAGGAACTGGCAAAGAGTGCGCCCGGCTCAAAAATAATATAACAAACAAACCCTCCTTCACGCTTTGTTCATGAGAAATCAGAAAACTTTGGCAATGATAAACAAAGGAGATTAAGAGGATGTGATCGTCCTCATTCGGGAGCCGTTCCTCGAAACTTGTCCATCTCAAGAAGTGATTGAGTTGTCTGCTAGCATTCGTTGACGAAACATGCATATCCAAAAAAAATATTATTACCTCTGTTTTTAAAACCAAGAGCTCTGGTACATACTTTGTCTTTGTTTCCGACTACGGGTTTTCAACCTTGCCAACAAAAGCCACGGTTTGAGAGTCTCCACCTTCTTTTAAAACACCAACTACTGAGAGCATGATTGTCATTCTGAGTGTAATGTGCATTGTCCCAAAGTAGCATTGTCTTTTGCATGATTATGATATCGTTTATGCTGAAATCATTGTATCTAGTCATCACTTAAACCTTGGAGGTGCCCCTGCATTTATGTTTTGCTTCACTAAAGGGGGCAAGAGAGATATCACTTTATCATATTTGCACACCATGCTCATTACAAATCTATTTGATGTTTCAGTATCATGTTGTAAAACTTTCAGTTCTTTGTGATTTTCTCATGAGGCAACTTAATTACTACAGATTCATTGTCTCAGTAAGCTTTTGTCATGTGACTATGAAAAGTCCTATATGGTTAATAGCATGTCACCACAGAAATTATTCTTGTTATCATTTACCTACTCGAGGACGAGCAGGAATTAAGCTTGGGGATGTTGATACGTCCAAAACGTATCTATAATTTATGCTTGCTCCATGCCTCTTTTGGGTGATATTGCTATGATATTTATACACTTCCATACACTTTTGATCGTATTTGGACTAACCTATTAACTCAGTGCACCCCAGTGCCAGTTTTTGTTTTCTGCTGTTTTTGTATTTCAGGTTTTCCCATTACGAAAACTGCGAGAAAAATCCCAGAAAAATTATATAAAAAATCAGCGTTCCAGAAGCTTCCCGGCACCCGAAGTAGAGCCGGAGGGGGGCCACCAGGGCTCCAGGTGCCCTGGTGGCGCGGCCCCCCTCCTGGCCTGCGCCGGGGGGGCGCCTGGGCCCCCCAGGCCTCCACTGATGCCCCCCTTTGGCATATATTTAACACGCGTCCCGAAACCCTCGAGACGGGAACCCTTTTTCGTGATCTCATCTCTTTTCCGCCGCCGCCGCGCTTCCAAGATCGGGAGCACCAGGAGAACTCTTCCCGGCACCCTGTCGGAGGGGAGGATCACCACCGGGAGCCTCTCCACCACCATGGACGCCTCCCGGATGAGTTGTGAGTAGTCTCCCTTGGACCATGGGTCCATGACCAGTAGCTATGTGATGTTCTCCTCCCGTTCTTGTGCTTCACTAATTAGACCTCGTGAGCTGCCCTACATGATCGAGGCACATATGTAATCCTTATGCTGTTGCTATGATGAGTTTGCTGGGATCCGATGGATTGTGAGATTATGTTCAGATTGTGTTTGAGTAATATATTTAATTCACCTCTTTTATATTTATGTTCGTAAGTAATTCTTGCATGTTCTCCGTTGCTATTTATTGCTTTGGACAAGTAGTAGGTAGTGACTCCAAGAGGGAACGTTATGCTTGATTGTGGGTTCATGCCCCTCGATGACTAGCTTGAGTGACAGAAACATGAGTCTAGGGGATGTGCTGTTGCCACAATGGGGAAAACAACGGTGCTTGTGCCCGCGGGTGCAAGGATTGTTTACTTTACGCAAAGTTCTTTTAATGCAGTTGTCTGTTGCTTTGAGTTTACACTATGGGTGGGACTCGCAACTTAATACCAGCGAGATGTTCTGGATAGATATCTCAAGGTGGATGATTAGTAGTAGATGCAGATGGATTTCGGTCTACTTGCCTTGGCGTACCGCCCATGCTTTGAACCTCTACCTTTCTTGCAACATAGTTAGCATTGGTTTGCGCACATAATTCTGTCAATTGCCCAGCTGTAATTCGTTCACCTCACATAGCTGTTTTATCGTCTTTTGGGAGAGAGACATCACTAGTGAACATCATGGGACCCCGGTCCATATTACCATCACTGATCACATCCGCTATTTACTTTCCGCTTTTACTTACTATTTGCAGCAAAACCTATCACTATTATCACTTGCGTTTGATCCTTTGTAAACGACAAGGCCGGAGGGATTGACAACCTCTCTGTACTCGTTGGGAGCAAAGTTATTTGTATATGTGTGCAGGTCCACGTTGATTGCTAATATCTGGCGCCGTTAGCAGTTAACACCTTCTTGTTGAAACTGGGAGTCTCAGGGGAAATCGATCCTTGGTATCTTTGCCAAGGGAAAACTTCCGCTACACTACATCTCAAACCTTCCACTTGGGGTAACCAACGAGGAGCGAGAAGCCATCACTTCCCCCCAGGAGCTTCAGCGGCAAGTGTCTGGCGATCTGTTGCGGCTGCTACTTCCCGGTAGATCTTGTCGGCGCAGATAAGAGCATCCTTCTTGTTGCCAGGGACAGAGATGACGCTTATCGGGCCTGGCATCTTCAGCATATTGTATGCGTAGTGAGAGGCTGCCATGAACTTGGCGAGTGCTGGACGGCCAAGTATCCCATTGTAAGGCAATGGAAAATCGGCAACGTCAAAAGTAACCCTCTCAGTCCTGAAGTTCAGCTCGCCGCCAAATGTTACTGGCAGCGTGATCTTCCCCTTCGGCTTGCTCCTTCCCGGGTTGATTCCTTGGAATGTGCCGGTTTCTTCGAGCTCGCTGTCAGGGATTTGGAGTTTCTGGATCACAGCGGAGGAGATCAGGTTCAAGCTGGCCTCGCCGTCAACTAGCATCTTAGTGACCTTGAGGTTGCGGATAGTTGGTGAGACCAACATCGGCAAGCACCCGACCGCAGTTGTGCGGTCAGGGTGGTCCTCAATATCAAAGATGATAGGCGTGCTGGACCATTTCAGAAGCTTGCGCGATTCGACAGGTGGTTCTGCTGCATTAACTTCCCGCACCCACTGCTTGAGTTGGCGGTGTGAAGTATGCAGAGAAGCACCGCCGTCAACGCACAAGACTTCTGTGGCTTTCTGGAACTCCTGTTCAGTGGTCTCGGCATCATCCACGTCTTCGTCGTCATCGTCATCTTCATCCTTGTCACGGCCACGGGGAGGTCTGTCTCCTTGCCGCTTCTTGGCCCTGCCGCGGCGTCCTCCCCGGCCGTTGAATGGCCGCTTCTTGCCGGATCCTCCATCACCTCCTTGGGCCTTCTCCTTGTTGCGCCGCTCGTATTCAGCCTTCTGCTGCTCAACAAGTTGCTCGACCCTCTTGCAGTTCTGGAGGTCGTGGCCCTTGGTGCGGTGGATCTTGCAGTACTGCTTGTCGGTGCCGTCCTGCTTGTCGGCGGCCGCCACAGCCTGGCAGTTGGTGCATGCGGCAGTCTCCTTGCCGGAGCTACCAACTTGGGCTTTCTTGGCGCCACCTTCGTTGCCGGACTGCTCAACGACTAGCACCTCTTTGCTTTTCTTCTTCCTGTTGTTCCGCCGCCGGTTTTTCTTTGCCGGGGCAGCATCCTCATTGTCAGATCCTCCTACTCCTGTATCCTCTCCGGGGAGTTTCCTCCCCTCCTCGGCACGTGCGCACTTGTCGGCCAGGGCGTACAGCTCGCTGACGTCCCTGATCTTGCACATCGCCATCTCCTCCCTCATCCTGCGGTTACGCACGTTCTGATGGAACGCGCTGATAACAGCGGCAGGGTGGACATCTGGGATGTTGTGATGTACACGGCTGAATCTCTGGATATACTTGCGCAGGGGCTCTCCTTCCTTCTGGGCGAGCAGATGAAGGTCACTTTCTTGGCGATGAGGTTTGTGGCCGCCTGTAAAGGCGCCGACAAACTGATGGCACAGGTCTGCCCAGGAGGATATGGAGTTGTCCGGCAAGTGCATGAGCCAGGACCTGACGTTGGGCTTGAGTACCAGAGGGAAGTAGTTGGCAAGGATCTTGTCGTCTCGCCCCCCGGCAGCTTGCACAGCGATGGTGTAGATGCTGAGGAACTCCGACGGATGTGTCTTGTCGTCGTACTTCTCTGGTACGTCTGGTTTGAAGTTTTTCATGCTGGGCCACTGGACTTGCCGCAGCTCATGAGTGAACGCAGGGCAACCTACCGCGTACGGCAAGTCGCCTGGTTCCCCTGGCGCATGCATGTCGACAGTGGGCCCAGCGCGCTGGTCGGATTGACGTCGCGCTTCTCTTCGGCGCTCGATGCGAGTACGAGCGTCTTCTTGTTGTCGATCTTGAAGAACTTGGCGCTGATCGTGACGAGCTCGTGGATCTGACGACGCAGTGGAGTCGCTGTCGAGGTTGATCCGACGAGTCGGCGATCTTGGCCTTCGGGGCGGAGAGTGCACGGTGGTTGCACCCCCACCAGTCTTGTCGCCATCGGCCCGTGCCTGGCTAACTTGCCGGGGCTGCGACGTGCTTGGCTACCGTGGAGTGTCGCCGTTGGCGAAGGCGATGAGACTCTGAATAGTGGCCCTCCAGTCGTCGGCCTTGTCTGCCGCTGGAGGGAAGTCTAGGAGCAGTTGAGCTCATGCCAGAGCTTCTGCCGAAGTGGCGGGTAGCGGTGGCGAACAGTGCGAGGAGCGGGATATGCTCGGACTTCTAACTACGTTAGAAGGAGCAGCATCTCGTCCAGGCGACCGTGCCTTGCTCGTGCCGACATGTTGGCGTGCATGCTGGTCTTGAGCGTCCCGAGATCCACCAGCTTGATTTAGGCCCAGCAAACGTATGGTACCGTGAGTACCATGACGCTGTCGGTCCCGCGCCTCCTGAGATGGGCGCGGTGCATGTACGGACGCCGAGGTCTTGGAGTGCGCCTGGTCGTTGTGGGAGTCGGCTACGCCACCGATGGGCAGCACAGCTTTGTCCTTGGACTTGGCGGCACCGTGAGCTCCCTCGTCAACGCCCGTTCCTCCGCCGACGTCTACCCCACCAACCGTTTGCTCCGGCGGTGGTGGGATCGACGCGGACGGACCAGTTGCCTACGAAGCCTTCTTCTTCGACGGCATGTTGATGAAGATGATGAAGATCTAGCTCGTGTGCAGGCCGGATCAGGTTCACACAACCTCGACGCACCCCCTACCTGGCGCGCCAAAGATGTCGGGGAAACTGATCCACCCACGAACACCTATGGGGACGGAGCCCCTTTTCGGTACGGCAGGGGGCAGAGATTGCACGAAGAGCAGATCGAGGCGAGGCACACGAGCAGTTTACCCAGGTTCGGGCCGCACGGATGCGTAAAACCCTACTCCTGCTTTGGTTTGTATTGAGTTCTTGGCTCGGGAGCGCTGGAAGCTACAGTACACTTCAGCAGCTAACGAGACCGAGCGTGAGAGAGTTCGAATGTCTAACCCCCCTCTACGCTGCGCATGGGCCTCCTTTTATATGCTCAAGGGGTCACCGACAGGTGGCAGCGTAGTTGAGGGTAAAAATGGAAAAAGTGGTGTAGTTGGTACACCTACTTGTACAGTGTTCCATACCTAACCCTGACGGCAGGGGACAAGGGCATTAAATGCCCATCGACGTCGCCCAAACAGTGCAAAAAGGAGCCGTCAGGGGCGCCACCGTCCGCCACGATGGCAACCTTGTCAGCGCTGCTTGCCACCGCGTACCCCTGGCTGCACAGCCTCCCGCCACGTACGCCTGGAAGGGTCCCAGAGCGACAGGTGGGTGGATGTGCTGGAGCGCGGGTACTGAGTGGAAGCTTGCCGCGGCAAGCGCCTTGCCGCGGTCGCTATCTTGTCGCTTCCGGGAGCTTGTCGCTCACCGGGCCTTGCCGGGACGCGTGGCGCGTCGCGGCAAGTTTCTTGAGATGCCTTGGTTGGCCTCCCCAGCAAGCTCCTCTTGCCAGGGTCTTGCGCCTTGAGTTATCTTGTGCCTCGAGTGGCCTTCCCGGCAAGCTCCTCTTGCCGGGGCCTTGTCTCCTTGGCTTGGATACTTTGTTCTTGAATGGCTCGAAAGGAACCACGGAGGACCTTGGCAGTCACCCGGCAGGCCCTACAGCGGGACGCTGCGACTGCCCGTGCACAAGCTCGGGATACTAAAGGTACCCCTACTTTAGTACACCGACAAGGCCCCAAGATGGGATCTCATGGGAACAGAAGGTTGCGGCGATGGAACTAGGGTTTTCTCTGTTGTTCTTATAGTTTCGGGGTATGTAGGTATATATAGGAGGAAGGAGGGCACCGGGGGCCAGACGGGGTGCCCACGAGGCAGGGGGCGCACCCTATAGGGGGGCGCGCCCCCCACCCTCGTGGATGCCACATCAGCCCTACTCCGTGGTTCTCGAGTCTCCCGTGCGTATTTTGCTCCAAAAATATCTCTTCCGAAGGTTTCATTCCGTTTGGACTCCGTTTGATATTCCTTTTCTGTAAAACCCTAAAACAGGCAAAAAAACAGCAATCTGGACTAGGCCTTTGGGTTAGTAGGTTAGTCCCAAAAATAATATGAAAGTGTATAACAAATCCCATTAAACATCCAAAACATCATAAATAATAGCATGGAACAATCAAAAATTATAGATACGTTGGAGATGTATCAACGACTCCTTCTTGCCCGAGCTTCCAAGTAAGCCCCCCCCCCCCTTGATCAACCTGATATCGCCTATTCTTCTCTCTACTGCTTGCATTAGAGTAGTGTAGCATGTTACTGCTTTCGATTGATCCTACTCTGCTGCATAGCCTATCATTGTTGCTACAACTGTTGATACCTTACCTGCAATCCTAAATGCTTAGTATAGGATGCTAGTAATCCATCAGTGGCCCTACACCCTTGTCCGTCTGCCCTGCTATTCTATCGGGTCGTGATCACTTCGGGTGTGATCACGGATATATACTTGATGGCTTCTCGCCCCTCGTTGGTTACCCCAAGTGGAAGGTTTGAGATGCAGTGTAGCGGAAGTTTTCCCTTGGCAAAGATACCAAGGATCGATTTCCCCTGAGACTCCCAGTTTCAACAAGAAGGTGTCAACTGCTAACGGCGCCAGATATTAGCAATCAACGTGGACCTGCACACATATACAAATAACTTTGCTCCCAACGAGTACAGAGAGGTTGTCAATCCCTCCGGCCTTGTCGTTTACAAAGGATCAAATGCAAGTGATAATAGTGATAGGTTTTGCTGCAAATAGTAAGTAAAAGCGGAGAGTAAATAGCGGATGTGATTAGTGATGGTAATATGGACCGGGGTCCCATGATGCTCACTAGTGATGTCTCTCTCCCAAAACACGATAAAACAGCTATGTGAGGTGAACGAATTACAGCTGGGCAATTGACAGAATTATGTGCGCAAACCAATGCTAACTATGTTGCAAGAAAGGTAGAGGTTCAAAGCATGGGCGGTACGCCAAGGCAAGTAGACCGAAATCCATCTGCATCTACTACTAATCATCCACCTTGAGATATCTATCCAGAACATCTCGCTGGTATTAAGTTGCGAGTCCCACCCATAGTGCAAACTCAAAGCAACAGACAATTGCATTAAAAGAACTTTGCGTAAAGTAAACAATCCTTGCACCCGCGGGCACAAGCACCGTTGTTTTCCCCCTTGTGGCAACAGCACATCCCCTAGACTCATGTTTCTGTCACTCAAGCTAGTCATCGAGGGGCATGAACCCACAATCAAGCATAACGTTCCCTCTTGGAGTCACTACCTACTACTTGGCCAAAGCAATAAATAGCAACAGAGAACATGCAAGAATTACTTACGAACATAATATAAAAGAGGTGAATCAAATATATTACTCAAATACAATCTGAACATAATCTCACAATCCATCGGATCCCAGCAAACTCATCATAGCAACAGCATAAGGATTACATATGTGCCTCGATCATGTAGGGCAGCTCACGAGGTCTAATTAGTGAAGCACAAGAACGGGAGGAGAACATCACATAGCTACTGGTCATGGACCCATGGTCCAAGGGAGACTACTGACAACTCATCCGGGAGGCGTCCATGGTGGTGGAGAGGCTCCCGGTGGTGATCCTCCCCTCCGGCAGGGTGCCGCGAAGAGTTCTCCTGGTGCTCCCGATCTTGGAAGCACGGCGGCGGTGGAACAGAGATGAGATCGCGAAAAAGGGTTCCCGTCTCGAGGGTTTCGGGACGCGTGTTAAATATATGCCAAAGGAGGGCATCAGCGGAGGCCTGGGGGGCCCAGGCGCCCCCCCGGCGCTGCCAGGAGGGGGGCCGCGCCACCAGGGCGCCTGGAGCCCTGGTGGCCCCCCTCCGGCTCTACTTCGGGTGCCGGGAAGCTTCTGGAACGCTGATTTTTTATATAATTTTTCCGGGATTTTTCTGGCAGTTTTCGTAATGGGAAAACCTGAAATACAAAAACAGCAGAAAACAGAAACTGGCACTGGGGTGCACTGAGTTAATAGGTTAGTCCAAATATGATCAAAAGTGTATGGAAGTGTATAAATATCATAGCAATATCACCCAAAAGAGGCATGGAGCAAGCAGAAATTATAGATACGTTTTGGACGTATCAACATCCCCAAGCTTAATTCCTGCTCATCCTCGAGTAGGTAAATGATAACAAGAATAATTTCTGTGGTGACATGCTATTAACCATATAGGACTTTTCATAGTCACATGACAAAAGCTTACTGAGACAATGAATCTGTAGTAATTAAGTTGCCTCATGAGAAAATCACAAAGAACTGAAAGTTTTACAACATGATACTGAAACATCAAATAGATTTGTAATGAGCATGGTGTGCAAATATGATAAAGTGATATCTCGCTTGCCCCCTTTAGTGAAGCAAAACATAAATGCAGGGGCACCTCCAAGGTTTAAGTGATGACTAGATACAATGATTTCAGAATAAACGATATCATAATCATGCAAAAGACAATGCTACTTTGGGACAATGCACATTACACTCAGAATGACAATCATGCTCTCAGTAGTTGGTGTTTTAACAGAAGGTGGAGACTCTCGAACCGTGGCTTTTGTTGGCAAGGTTGAAAACCCGTAGTCGGAAACAAAGACAAAGCATGTACCAGAGCTCTTGGTTTTAAAAATAGAGGTAATAATATTTTTTTGGATATGCATGTTTCGTCAACGAATGCTAGCAGACAACTCAATCACTTCTTGAGATGGACAAGTTTCGAGGAACGGCTCCCGAATGAGGACGATCACATCCTCTTAATCTCCTTTGTTTATCACTGCCAAAGTTTTCTGATTTCTCATGAACAAAGCGTGAAGGAGGGTTTGTTTGTTATATTATTTTTGAGCCGGGCGCACTCTTTGCCAGTTCCTTCTCGTATTATGGGTTTGCACATTAGACATGCAATCCCGGGGTGAAGCTTGTCCAACTTAAAAAGATCATGAATTAACTACTACTTCCTCATGAACTAAAACAGAGGCACAAAACAGAAATGCATTTTTTTGAATAATTTCGAGATGGTACATGAAATTCTCCGTTAGGAATGGCAGGTAAATACCATGTATAGGAAGGTATGGTGGACTCATATGGCATAACTGGTTTAAAGGATTTTGGATGCACAAGCAGTCAGTCCGCTTAGTACAGGTGGAGGTTAGCAAAAGACTGGGAGCGACCAACTAAGAGAGCAATGACGGTCATTATCATGCAGAGCGACAAAGCAACATTGAATCAGGCATGGAAGTTATATCGCTACTCAGAAATAAAAGATCATCAAGGCTTGACAGACTTTCTTTACAGTCTTAAATATGTGTGAGCATACGCCAAGTCAATCAAATAAATTCTTGAAGGAAGATATTACTAAACCATACCACATCATAGGCAAACAAATCATGTTGGTACTCCAATAACACATTGGGAACCCCCCAGCTATTTGAGACTAACCATAAGAAAACATGAACTACTAAGCACCATTATGCACGTAGCATTTTTATCATAGACATATCAACCAATGCAACAGAAGCAAACTCTCTTAATAAGATAAGCATGATAACTAAAGAGAGTTCAAGGAACCAACTAAACAAAAGCTCTTTAAAAGATAAGCATGAATACTAAGAGCTAAGCATGATAGTAGCTATTGTAAGACAAAGAATACACATAGCAAAGATAGACATGAAAATTCTATGTTATGTTCTAGGTAGAAGTGGAGCGTGTCTCTCTCCCACATAAAGAAAGCTGAGTTCCGACTCGTTATGAAAAGCTAAAGAAAACTAAAAAGGAAACTAAAAGCAAGACGCTCCAAGCATAGCACATAACACATGAAGTGATAAAAATATAGTGGAATGAAAGACGAACTGATAATGTTGATGGAGAAGGGGATGCACGGGGGCATCCCCAAGCTTAGACGCTTGAGTCTCCTTGAATATTTCTTGGGGGTTCATGGGGGCATCCCCAAGCTTGAGCGTTTGACACTCCTGAATCTTTTTATCATCTTCCCTCGCACACTTGAAAACTCCCTTCATACATAACTCATCATAATCTGATTAGCGAGGTTAGTACCCATAATAAAATAATTGTTCCTTGCTGGAAATAAGGATATTCTTGAAGGTCTACTGTTTCTCAAGATTGCCAAAAGGTTTTTGCAAAGAAAAAGCAAGCTCAAGGTTTGCAAAATGAGGGAAAGGCAAAACAGGACAGAATCTGTGAAAAACAGAACAGCAAGTAGTAAATGATTTTTTCGGGGTACTTATGCAACTCTAATCAAAAAACTCAGAATAGACGCACGAAATACAATTGTATAGAGCACGCTGTCGAAAAAATTCAGACCAAAAAGATGATCTGGTGATTTTATACGAATTTTTCTATCCAAGGACGGAATCTGTTTCCTGGACAGCACGTCACAACTTTTGAACTTTCTTGCAATCAGAGGCTACACTTGGCACAAAGTTGAAAAGTAAAGATACAATGATGATGCTACTGTAGTAACAACATCAAGACACAACAAAAGCAAAATAAAATTTTATTCATGTGGGCTGCCTCCCAAAAGCGCTTTCTTTTATGCCTTTAAGCTAGGCATAATGCATAGAGATCAAGTTTTATCAAGAGTAAAAGAATAGCTAGCCCGTATAACGGACTCAAAAGGTAACTTAATCTTCTTTCTAGGGAAGTGTTCCATCCCTTTCTTGAGAGGAAATTGGAATCTTATATTCCCCTCTTTCATGTCAATGATAGCACCAACGGTGCGTAGAAAAGGACGTCCCAAAATAATTGGACAAGAAGGTTCACATTCAATATCCATAATAGTAAAATCAACGGGAACGTAATTGTCATTGACAATGATGAGAACATCGTCGATCCTCCCCAAAGGTTTCTTTATGGAAGAATCAACGAGACGAACACCAAAAGAACAAGAATCAAAAGGTTTCAGTTTAAGCATATCATATATTCTTTTGGGCATAACGGAGGTACTAGCTCCAACATCACATAAAGCATAGCAAGAGAAGTTATTCAACTTAATTTTAATCATAGGATCCCAACCATCTTCTAGCTTTCTAGGTATGGAGGCTTCTACTCTAAGTTTCTCCTCCCTAGCTTTGATGAGAGCATTAGTGATATGCTCCGTGAAGGCAAGGTTAAGCGTGCTAGTGTGGGGATCTTTAGCCATTCTTTGTAGAAAGGTGACAACTTCTGAGATACTACAATTATCAAAATCAATTTTATCATTACTGGGCAGAATTGTAGTGTCATCTTCTTTGTTTGAATTGCTCTCTATTATAAGAGTTTGAACGTCTTCCCAAGTTTGGGGAAGCATAGGAGCAACTTTAAACTGAGGCTCATACTCTTTTCCTGGAAGACCATGCCATGGGCATAACTCGCCATCAAGACTAACATAATCACAAGGTTTATTACTTTTGTAGATCCCGACAGTGGTGATTGGCGTAATGGAAGAAGGGGTGTACTCCTCCCATTTAGTGTTTTTGGTGGAACCCATAGCAGCAAGCAAGCAAGATAACTATTTTTGTGATTTTCGATAAAAGATACTAAAACAAAACTGAAAGGTAAACTAACAAGACTAAAAAGCAAAGGTAAAAGATAGCATGCAACTCCCCTATCTTGAAGAGTGGAGTCCCCGGCGATGGCGCCAGAAAACTTTGCTTGATGGCTTCTCGCCCCTCGTTGGTTACCCCAAGTGGAAGGTTTGAGATGCAGTGTAGCGGAAGTTTTCCCTTGGCAAAGATACCAAGGATCGATTTCCCCTGAGACTCCCAGTTTCAACAAGAAGGTGTCAACTGCTAACGGCGCCAGATATTAGCAATCAACGTGGACCTGCACACATATACAAATAACTTTGCTCCCAACGAGTACAGAGAGGTTGTCAATCCCTCCGGCCTTGTCGTTTACAAAGGATCAAACGCAAGTGATAATAGTGATAGGTTTTGCTGCAAATAGTAAGTAAAAGTGGAAAGTAAATAGCGGATGTGATCAGTGATGGTAATATGGACCGGGGTCCCATGATGTTCACTAGTGATGTCTCTCTCCCAAAAGACGATACCACAGCTATGTGAGGTGAACGAATTACAGCTGGGCAATTGACAGAATTATGTGCGCAAACCAATGCTAACTATGTTGCAAGAAAGGTAGAGGTTCAAAGCATGGGCGGTACGCCAAGGCAAGTAGACCGAAATCCATCTGCATCTACTACTAATCATCCACCTTGAGATATCTATCCAGAACATCTCGCTGGTATTAAGTTGCGAGTCCCACCCATAGTGTAAACTCAAAGCAACAGACAACTGCATTAAAAGAACTTTGCGTAAAGTAAACAATCATTGCACCCGCGGGCACAAGCACCGTTGTTTTCCCCCTTGTGGCAACAGCACATCCCCTAGACTCATGTTTCTGTCACTCAAGCTAGTCATCGAGGGGCATGAACCCACAATCAAGCATAACGTTCCCTCTTGGAGTCACTACCTACTACTTGGCCAAAGCAATAAATAGCAACGGAGAACATGCAAGAATTACTTACGAACATAAATATAAAAGAGGTGAATCAAATATATTACTCAAACACAATCTGAACATAATCTCACAATCCATCGGATCCCAGCAAACTCATCATAGCAACAGCATAAGGATTACATATGTGCCTCGATCATGTAGGGCAGCTCACGAGGTCTAATTAGTGAAGCACAAGAACGGGAGGAGAACATCACATAGCTACTGGTCATGGACCCATGGTCCAAGGGAGACTACTCACAACTCATCCGGGAGGCGTCCATGGTGGTGGAGAGGCTCCCGGTGGTGATCCTCCCCTCCGGCAGGGTGCCGGGAAGAGTTCTCCTGGTGCTCCCGATCTTGGAAACGCGGCGGCGGCGGAACAGAGATGAGATCGCGAAAAAGGGTTCCCGTCTCGAAGGTTTCGGGACGCGTGTTAAATATATGCCAAAGGGGGGCATCAGCGGAGGCCTGGGGGGCCCAGGCGCCCCCCCGGCGCGGCCAGGAGGGGGGCCGCGCCACCAGGGCGCCTGGAGCCCTGGTGGCCCACCTCCGGCTCTACTTCGGGTGCCGGGAAGCTTCTGGAACGCTGATTTTTTATATAATTTTTCCGGGATTTTTCTGGCAGTTTTCGTAATGGGAAAACCTGAAATACAAAAACAGCAGAAAACAGAAATTGGCACTGGGGTGCACTGAGTTAATAGGTTAGTCCAAATATGATCAAAAGTGTATGGAAGTGTATAAATATCATAGCAATATCACCCAAAAGAGGCATGGAGCAAGCAGAAATTATAGATACGTTTTGGACGTATCAATACTATATACATACTTTACATAATACATGATGTGACTAAAGACGGGTCGGCTCATTGAGTACCCGCAAGTGATTCCGATGTGGGGGCTGAAAGGATAGGTGGCTCCATCCAGGTAGTGGTGGGCTTGAGAGCCTGACGGCCCCGAGTGGATCTTTGTGGCGGAACGACAGGGCAGGTTGAGACACCCAATCGAGAGGTGGCCTGGCCCTGGTCGTTGTCTGCGGTTATTTCATAATAACACGCTTAACGAGTTTGGATATTTAATCTGAGTCTAGCCATTGGCCTATACGCACTAACCAGCTACGTGGGAATAGTTATGGGCTCTCGACGTCGTGGTATCAGACAAAGCCTTCTTGATGTCAGCGACTGAGCGACGCGCGCCGGGTTGGACCGCGTAACGTAACTTCCTTAGTAATGGAGGTTGCTAGGTCTGCTCACCGGCCCGGCCGCGTACGCAACGTGCAGGTGTGCGTTGGGCGATGGGCCCGAACCCCTACGTTCTTTGGACTTAGACCGGCATGCTGACCTCTCTGCTGTGCTTAGGTAGAGCTGCGACGTGTTGATCTTCCGAGGCCGGGCATGACCCAGGAAAGTGTGTCCGGCCAAATGGGATCGAGCGTGCTGGGTTATGTGGTGCACCCGTGTAGGGAAGTTAATCTATTCGAATAGTCGTGTCCCTCGGTAAAAGGACGACCCGGAGTTGTATTCCGACCTCATGACAACTAGAACCGGATACTTAATAAAACACACCCAGATGAGTTCCAGATATAACTCGGTGGTTTCTCTCTCATAGGGAGATGTGCGGGAGAATCGTCGAGTAGGATTATGCTATTCGATGTTACTTGGTGAAGTTACCATCATTTCTCTTCTACTGCTGCAAGATGGAGGCTACCAGAAGTGTAGTCTTCGATTAGATTAGTTATCCCCCTCTTATTCTGGCATTCTGCAGTTCAGTCCGCAGTTACCCCTTATACAGATATCATTGCATATGTAGTGTAGATCCTTGCTTGCGAGTACTTTGGATGAGTACTCACGGTTGCTTTGCTCCCCCTCCCCCCTTTTCCTCTTTTCTCGGATGACGCAACTAGATGGTGGAGTCCATGAGCCAGATGATCCCGAGGATGTTTCTATGTGGAGTTCGGCTTTGATGAGTAGTTAGGAGGTCCCAGGCAGGAGGCCTTGCATTTTCGATCGTTGTTACTTTTGTGCTAGCCTTCTTAAGGTAAACTTGTTTAAACTTATGTCTGTACTCGGATATTATTGCTTCCGCTGACTCTTGTGTTTCGAGCTTATGTATTCGAGCCCTCGAGGCCCCTGGCTTGTAATATAAAGCTTGTATTGTTTTAATTTGTGTCTAGAGTTGTGTTGTGATATCTTCCAGTGAGTCCCTGATCTTGGTCGTACACATTTGCGTGCATGATTAGTGTACGGTCAAATCGGGGGCGTCACAAAGAGAGCCTCAATGGACTGGAAGTCCACACATAGATCCTAATAAATTAGCCTTGTAGGTTTGTGTTGAATAGAGTAGAATTATTCTTTGTTTTTTTATTGTGACACTTGTTTTGTTAGTGAGTTGAAATGTGCTAAGTTTGTGATTTGTGTCTTGACTTTCAGTCCGATGTGACTCTCTTTGTAAAAAAATGTTCCCGACGAAAAAGTATCGATTGTTGTCGTAGGCGGTCGAGCTGTGTGAGGTATCCTTTGGCTCTCAGGAAAGACCTGACCACCGTACTCGACCGTCGAACATGAAGTAACTTTATTTTTTCGAGAGTACCCCTTTTGAACTCGGTGGGCCCTAGGGTTTGTATATGCACCGGAGGGCCCTAGGGTTTGTACATGACCATCTTGCAGAGGAAGGAAATATTACACCCGAACCTAAAACCTGCCATTATACGCACACAGGAGTCCTATCCGGATACGAGAGGCGATCTTCAGCGATGATCTTCACGGCCCACCAGTCCGGCCCACGACGAGTTATCCGGCCACATGAGGACCCCTCAATCAAGGACTCCCTCAGAGGGGTTTGGAGAGTGCAAATGCAAGTGTAGACATGGATGTTTTTGGCGTGGTTCTGATAGGTGGTGCTATCGTACATCCACGTTGATGTGGAGACTTCAACACACGAAGGGTAACGGCTGCGCGAGTCCACGGAGGGCTCCACCCATGAAGGGTCCACGAAGAAGCAACCTTGTCTATCCCACCATGGCCATCGCCCACGAAGGACTTGCCTCACTAGGGTAGATCTTCACGAAGTAGGCGATCTCCTTGCCCTTACAAACTCCTTGGTTCAACTCCACAATCTTGTCGGAGGCTCCCAAGTGACACCTAACCAATCTAGGAGACACCACTCTCCAAAAGGTAATAGATGGTGTGTTGATGATGAACTCCTTGCTCTTGTGCTTCAAATGATAGTCTCCCCAACACTCAACTCTCTCTAACAGATTTGGATATGTGGTGGAAAGAAGATTTGAGTGGAAAGCAACTTGGGGAAGGCTAGAGATCAAGATTCATATGGTAGGATTGGAATATCTTGGTCTCAACACATGAGTAGGTGGTTCTCTCTCTGAAAATGAGTAATGGAAGTGTAGGCTTGTTCTAATGGCTCTCTCCACGAATGAAGAGTGGGTGGAGGGGCATATATAGCCTCCACACAAAATCTAACTATTACACACAATTCACCGAACTCGGTGGGACCGAATCATGAAACTCGGTCGGACCGATTCAGTTCAAAATGTGAACGTTAGGCCTTTCGGTGGGACCAATATGATCAACTCGGTGGGACCGATTTTATTAGGGTTAGAGCATAACGTAATCTCGGTGAGACCGATCACATCAACTCGGTGAGACCGATTGTTGTAATAGGCAAACAGAGAGTTGGTCAGGCAAACTAGGTGGGACGGATTCGCTCATTTCGGTGAGACCGAAATGTTACGAATGGGAAACAGAGAGTTTGCATTGCGAACTCGGTGGGACCGATCGCTCATTTCTGTGAGACCGAAACGTTACGAAGGGAAACAGAGAGTTTGCAATCCCATCTCGGTGAGACCAAAATCCCTATCGGTGAGACCGAACTGCTTAGGGTTTTGGTTGTGGCTATGTCAAATGACCTCGGTGGCGCCGGATATATCAAATCGGTGGGACCGAGTTTGACTTTTGGTTTGGGACATATGTGGATGTGAGAAAGCGGTTGAGGGCTTTTGGAGCATATCACTAAGCACTTTGAGCAAGCAAGCCATTAAGCAACACCTCATCCCCTTTTAATAGTATTGGCTTTTCCTATGGACTCAGTGTGATCTTGGATCACTAAAATGAAAATGTAGAGTCTTGAGCTTGAGCCAATATGTGTTCTTAGCATTTTGAGGGGTCCACATTCCTAGTCCATGCCATGCCAATCATTGAACTTTCTGAAATGATCATCTTGAAAGAGCATTAGATCAATGAGCTCTATGTTGTTAGGAATTACCAAAACCACACAGGGATAGTTGCACTTTCAGCCCGGTTCGGCCTGCGATCATCAAGCCTAAAAATGGGCTGAGCTGGCGGATTTCGGCGTCTTGAGGGCGTGACTGGGGCGTTTTTTGGGCGCCGGCACGTAAAAAGTTGCTTGGGGGCCTGCTCGGGGCGTGGCTGGAGTTGCTCTAAAATTGAACAACTGAAATATTTCAATTTCTACCAGTGTTTGCTGAAAATGAACTTCTGAAATATTTCAATGTCTACAACTGTCTACTGGACTTGCAGTACTGAAATATCTCAGTGTCTACCCACAGTCTACCACTGTAAAACTGTGTACTGAACTTGTAGTACTGAAACATAATTTATTATTTGCAACTAACTAAGCCGTCAACCAGAGGCTATGGATTTAAGTAGACAGGTAGCAAGAACATATTGCAAAGAATCAAATTAACAAAGTGGCAAGTAATGATTTACAAATCAAGAATATTACCCTAAACATAGTTATCACTATCGTTCAGACAAGGAGAGCAGCGAGGGAAGCGTGGAGAACGGTGGGGAAGCGACATTGCGACCACTGTCCTCCTCCTCTTGCACTTCGAAGTCTCCGGTGACTCGGTTGGTGGCTGCACAATCACCAAAGGCACCTCGTACAGGGCGGCTTCCTGATCCTCTGGATGCTCTACCATGGATCTGTACGCCCACTTGATACGTCCAAAACGTATCTATAATTTCTGCTTGCTCCATGCCTCTTTTGGGTGATATTGCTATGATATTTATACACTTCCATACACTTTTGATCATATTTGGACTAACCTATTAACTAAGTGCACCCCAGTGCCAGTTTCTGTTTTCTGTTGTTTTTGTATTTCAGGTTTTCCCATTACGAAAACTTCCAGAAAAATCCCGGAAAAATTATATAAAAAATCAGCGTTCCAGAAACTTCCCGGCACCAGAAGTAGAGCCGGAGGGGGGCCACCAGGGCTCCAGGCGCCCTGGTGGCGCGGCCCCCCTCCTGGCCGCGCCGGGGGGCGCCTGGGCCCCCCAGGCCTCCGCTGATGCCCCCCTTTGGCATATATTTAACACGCGTCCCGAAACCCTCGAGACGGGAACCCTTTTTCGCGATCTCATCTCTGTTCTGCCGCCGCCGCGCTTCCAAGATCGGGAGCACCAGGAGAACTCTTCCCGGCACCCTGCCGGAGGGGAGGATCACCACCGGGAGCTTCTCCACCACCATGGACGCCTCCCGGATGAGTTGTGAGTAGTCTCCCTTGGACCATGGGTCCATGACCAGTAGCTATGTGATGTTCTCCTCCCGTTCTTGTGCTTCACTACTTAGACCTCGTGAGCTGCCCTACATGATCGAGGCACATATGTAATCCTTATGCTGTTGCTATGATGAGTTTGCTGGGATCCGATGGATTGTGAGATTATGTTCAGATTGTGTTTGAGTAATATATTTGATTCACCTCTTTTATATTTATGTTCGTAAGTAATTCTTGCATGTTCTCCGTTGCTATTTATTGCTTTGGCCAAGTAGTAGGTAGTGACTCCAAGAGGGAATGTTATGCTTGATTGTGGGTTCATGCCCCTCGATGACTAGCTTGAGTGACAGAAACATGAGTCTAGGGGATGTGATGTTGCCACAAGGAGGAAAACAACGGTGCTTGTGCCCGCGAGTGCAAGGATTGTTTACTTTACGCAAAGTTCTTTTAATGCAGTTGTCTGTTGCTTTGAGTTTACACTATGGGTGGGACTCGCAACTTAATACCAGCGAGATGTTCTGGATAGATATCTCAAGGTGGATGATTAGTAGTAGATGCAGATGGATTTCGGTCTACTTGCCTTGGCGTACCGCCCATGCTTTGAACCTCTACCTTTCTTGCAACATAGTTAGCATTGGTTTGCGCACATAATTCTGTCAATTGCCCAGCTGTAATTCGTTCACCTCACATAGCTGTTTTATCGTCTTTTGGGAGAGAGACATCACTAGTGAACATCATGGGACCCTGGTCCATATTACCATCACTGATCACATCCGCTATTTACTTTC
>LR738715.1:848691424-848704064 GCA_902687465.1 Secale cereale | reverse complement strand
TACTTAGCAAAATGTAATGCTTACTCGTGTTTAGCGACCTTCCTTTGGAGCAGGTAAGTGCAAATACTATGTGATGTGGTGTAGAATCTCTGTTTGGGTGTAGCAAAACAAAAGAAGACCAAAATGTTAATGTACAATGGCTCCATACATTACCTGCCTGTATTGTTCGGAACTAAGGAACTACTATTCTTTGTCACACTTCTTAATGTAAAATTACCTTGGACATAATACAATTTCATATTCCAGTCTGCAAGTTGTAAGAGCAAATAGTTAAGTATTTCCAGTTTTAAAATGTTTTGAATCATACAAGGGAGGAATATGCTTGTTCTTTAAATATTATTAGTGTGATCTAATGATCACATCTCAGTGTTATCTACTACTCCCTCCGATCCATAGTAGTTGCCATAATTATGGATCGGAGGGAGTACTACTATTATTCTGATCTCCTGATGTGCTTGTTCCTGATGCAATGTGTCATTGGCTCTGGGCTTCTCTCTGCTTGCTGGTTGGATTGTTTCAGCCACACAATTTCATTTTTCTCCTTTCATTTCACTTAATATAACAACTATTCTTCTCCTGTATTGTATACTTGGCCCTGGTCAATTTGTTATGGCTTATTTTGTTAGCTACTATTGTTCTATTTATTTACTTTCTTACCACAACTCATAATTTTTTTCTGTGATTTCCCCATTTGCTCCACAAGAGAAGCATGTAAAACTTCAGCGCAAGAGAAGAAACAAGTCTCACTTCAAGATACATACAAACACCATATGCCTCTGTTCTTTTGCTTGATTGCTGTTGTGACATGTGATCAAGTTATTATGTGATCAAGGTAGAGACAGAGATGTGTTTGATGAATCAAACCAGACCGCACCATTACATGTTTTATGCAAGCCGAGCATAAGCCTTAGGCATGACACCAGAGAACAAGGCATCAGCAGGTGGACTAGGTACAAGACCCTCTGAAATTCGACATTTTCAGTGGATGGAATTGGAACTATACCTGCCCTGAAATATTTGACATTTTCAGTGAATGAAACTCGAAATCTACCTACCCTGCATCTTCTTGTAGGTAAATATCTACTTCCTCTTCCATGAGTGTCTATGGTAGACATGAACTTGTCCCTGCAGCTCATTATAGGAGTAGGCCCTTAAATTCGGTAGTATGATGACCACGCGCTGATGTTGAACGCATATGTTGGAAATGAGGTTATTTTTGAAATCCTGTTAAATTATCTTTCACTTTAATGCATGGAAAAGCTGGGATGAAGTCGCAGAATGAGTTCACCTCCTTCACTCTGTATATCGGTTTTATTGACTACAAACATTGCATATTTCCCATCGTCAAAACAGGGCATTTGGTGTACAGTTTGCAAGCTCATTTACATCTACAGCAAGGTGTTCTATATTTCCTTTTCATTGCCTAGAGCAACAAGCGATCGAATGTTCAGGTTTGGATACCTCTGCTATTTCGGTCGCGCGAATGGACTATTCAATAACCAGAGTTATATTTCTCATGTTCATTTGGTTTCAGATCTTTCAGCATGTTATTCTTTATCTGCCGGGGCTTGCATTATTGATACTTCCCCTGGATGACATCTTATCAAGCAAAGACTGTTCTTATCTATGCTCCACAGTTGATTTTTAAATTTGATAAAGTGAGTGTATTTACTGAGATGGAAGGTTTCTTACAAAGTACTCCCTCTGTCCCAAATTAAGTGACTCAACTTTGTACTAGCTTTAGTATAAAGCTAGTACAAAGTTGAGTCACTTATTTTGGGACGGAGGGAGTAAAATATACTGCTTACTCATGTTTAGCCACCTTCTCTCTATTCTCGTTACAAGGAACGCAAATGAGAGTGTTGATTGTTTCTTTATTTGCTTTCTATACAAATGTGAATTGTTTTGATGATACTACTGTACACCATTTTGCTGAGTAAGGAACCCCATCTCAGCATATACTAGCAAATTGTTGCATGCATGGATAAACATTTGTCAATCTGTGGAAGGCACCACCAGACCACCTCATGAAGAATTCTGTGTGGGGCAGTCAGTCTGTCCATCATTCAGACATGGAGCAGTCTTCTTGTTCAATGATTCTGTGGAGCAGGTCAAGTGCAAATACTATGTGATGTGGTAGTAAGCTAGTAACCAATGAATGTATACATTGTTGTAGCATCTCTGTTTGGGTGTATCAAAATGTTAATTTACAATGACTCCATACATTACCGGCCTGTATTGTTCGGAACTAAAGGAACTATGTTTTATCACATTTCTTTATGTAGAACTACCTTGGACATCATGCATTTTCATATTCCAGTCTGCGTAAGAGCAAATAGTTCAGCATTTCCAGTTTTCAAATGTTTTGAATCATACAAGGTAGGAATATGCTTCTCTGGGGGCTGGGGTATATTGCAGGGTTTGAGACCAAAGTCCAGTTGTTTACGGGCGGCAAGAAATACTAATTTTATATATGCTCCACGGTTTTACTCCTATGTCAGAAGAGAGAGAGAGAGAGAGAGAGAGAGAGAGAGAGAGCTACTGAGATGTGCAGTTTCTTAGTCAGCAAAAATGCACTGCTCACTCGTGTTTAGCCACCTTCTCTTTATTCTCATTACAAGGAACGCAAATGAGAGTATTGATATGCAAATTATTGTACACCAATCATGCAAGTAGATATGTGGTGCTACTAGTAAACAAGTGAATGCATACAAAAATTCTATGTTTTGGGTGTATCAAAATAAAAGAAAGCGTTGTTCTGTCTTTCATTGGATAAAAACTTATCGTTGGAAAGCACCATATCACATATTTGTTCATGCAAGCACAAAATATATCCACAGGTTAGGAAGCACTATATGCTAGTCAACATTCAAGGATGCATACTACATACAAGCTCAGTCAAGAAATATATCTGCATTTATAGCACAGTCAAGAAATATATCTGCAAAATGATGGAACTTGAACCGCTCAACAAAACAAATTGATCATCTGAGAGGAACAAATCACATATCCTGAGAAATAACATATGAAACACATATCCTGTCTAGTTTTCAGATGGACTAGAGCTACTCTCATAACAAGCATCATTGGATAAGATTACACTGCATTCCAAAATATTATCCATAAGCTGTCTCAATGTTCTGCAAAACCACGGTCACCCAACAGCCTACTTGTTCAGGGCTGGAAGCTGGCTGAAGTGGCTGGGACGCGCGAAATTGCGCGGGACAACGGCATCAAGCTCTGCAATAGCACTGTCCAGGCTATCCAGCAGACCTGCCAGTTCGCTGCGAAGATGCTTCAAGAAAGATTGATTATCCTTGTTCTCTGGAAGGACCTGCAGGTACTGCCTCCGCTTGTCTGCCAACTTCTCAGCCTTATAGTAGGCCTTCCTCTTAATGAGATCACCAATAGGGCTCCCAGTCTGGTCTGTGATTCTATGAAAAAGGAACCGGGTACCCTCCTGAAAAGAGTGAACACAAGTATATATGAACCTTTTGGTAGAATCACCGACACATAAACCAACAGACAGTTCAATATGCACTACTGAAACCAAAAGGGAAATCAGAGTCAAAAGTAGTAATATGTGATCTTCTTTACTCAGAATTACTACTCATTCAGGATGTCAATTATTTTTACTTACATAATGGAGCTCAGGAGATCAAATCACTACTCTACCATGACCAAAAAAAAAAAACACCTAATGTAAACATGCCATATAGCACATCAACCTCAGCATATGAGGTAAGTATGCTGCAAAACACTTATTAAAACCAGCAGCAGTGATTCATACATGAGTAGTAGCCACAGGAGATCAACCACGTTGCTTCAAAGAAAAGAAAAGATTTATACCAACCAATCCCCACACATCAAGCATAAATATACAGTCCATGAGATGCAGCCAATCTTCAAGGTGATGTTTTCATTTTAAAAGGACAGCTAATCTTGAAGGTGGTGTTTTGATTTCAAAAACACAGCAGAAAAAGCAATTGCAGGTTGTCAGTCAGAAAATCACAGGTATCAGTCAGCACAAGTTGTAGGTTTCAATCAAATGCAGGATTATAACATCAAGATGCTACAAAACAGTCACTAAAATCAGCAGCAGTAAGCCACTACAGTCTATAACAGCAATTCCCACAGGAAATGAAGCTTGTTGTATCAAAGAGAAAAGGCTTATATTCTAGTATTAGATAGACACTCAGCCTGTTTCTCTGGTATGTAAGTGACCCACAGTGGATATCCTTATGAAGAAACAGGTTATCACAATTCACAACAATCAATCACTGGCCCGTAGTGTCCAAATTTGACAACACTGCCTAGAACCCTATGAAAACTACCCACAATTTTAGGTTTCAGATACAGAAAAGTGCAGGAAGTTACCACTGCCGGGGCACGTCTTGGCAGCTTGAGGTACTTCGGCTCAAATCTCAGTAATGCATATGCCTTAAACTGCATCTCTCCTGGGATGGTGGGTGGCAGCACCTGCAAGGTACAACCAAGGAGAGAAGAGGAACAGGGTAAAGGGGGTGGCAAGGGGACGACCGGTGACGAGAGGGGTGAGGGGAGAGCGGGGCAGGACCTGATGGGCGACGGGGACAACGGCCTGCACCTGCTGGGGAAGCGGGGCGCCGCCCTGGGGGACGCGGCCGCGGCGCTGGTTTGGCTGGCGCTCCATGGTCGGCGGCGGCGGCGGATTTGGATTGCAAGGGAGACTGCGGGTGGATGTTTGCACGACCAGCAAATGAAACGCTTATATATAAGCGGATTAGGGCATGTTTGATAATGGGCGCATGGGCCGTGACCCATTTCGGTGGGCACTTTGGATTTGTGCTTTAAGCCTGATCGCACTGATGATCCTTAAAAAAAAGACATTTAATCAGCCTGATTGCACTTGATAAATACTCTCTCTGTCCCAAAATATAAGAACGTTTTTAACGCTACACTAGTGTCAAAAATGTTCTTATATTATGGGACGGAGGAAGTACTTTATATCTGAGAAGCACCGATACAGAGATATGTTTGACTATTTTTGAAAATAATATAAAAATATGAAATATGTTATCAGCTACCCTCCGTCCGAAAATACTTGTCATCAAAATGAACAAAAAGGGATGTATCTAGAATCAAAATACATCTCGATGCATCCTCTTTTATTCATTTTGGTAACAAGTATTTCTGGACGGAGGGAGTATTTAACATATATTTAACCATTGCAGTCCATTATCTAATACTCCCTCCGTTCCTAAACTTAACTTTTTTAAAGACTTTTATAAGAGACTACACATGAATGTATATAGACATATTTCAGAATGTAGATTCACTCATTTTGCTCCGCATCTAGTCCCTTGTTAGAATCTCTAAAAAGACTTGTATTTAGAAATGGAGGGAGTATCTTCTTATCCATGATTCCAACAAAAAGCAAGAACCAACAGCCAGTGTTTTCATGATTTCAGATGATAAAGAGAATCATATACCATGCTAAAAATTATAACCAACAGTAAGTTTCAGATATAACTTTGAGTGTCAATTATGTATAAAACTCAACAAAACAATAAAATTACCATAATTTATTGCATGAAACGCCATCTCAAATATACATATGGACAGATAATTTTCCACAAATAATATTTGTATACTTAATTGAATATCCTAGTTGAAGTACTCACCAAGGGTTTTACTAGTAATTCTCCATCATGTGTGGCGTGTTTCTTGGCGGGTATTCCAAAGTATTTTTCATCCATCGTGCTAAAACACACTCTTTCGCGTAACATCGAGAACAAAAATATGTAATATCCAACATTACTCGTAACCAATCACCAGGAAGATGTTCCAATCACATTGGCGTAGCAGACAATAGACAAAGTCGTAGCCAATGAAGCTCCGAGAGACCTGTACCTAAAGTCGGAATACAAGACAACCAAGCTCAGTACAATCTTAGATATGTAATTTTGATGATTAATTATTTATAAAAGAAACAAAATTATAGAATTCAAACAATTAGTTTTAAAACATGAATAAATACAATATTATTCCTATTCAAAGTGATATATAGGAAGCAACAAAAGATAAATACAACAACATGAAAAAAGTGGTATAGTACTTCATCATGTGAAAAAGAGGGGGAATGAGGGAAGCAATTATGAAATGTACTTTCATGTTTAATTTATTTTGTATTATAAATGTCCACAGTTTTTCGTATAAACTTGGTCAAACATAGATGTGTTTGACTTCGGAAAAATCTTATATGCACTAAATTTTGGAAGGGAGGGAGTATTCATGAACATCTGAACATGACAATAAGTCAGAGATGAAACCTACTGAAAAATATAGAAAATTGTGAATGGTTTGTGGTGTAGCTACAAACATTAACTTTGGGTATGAATATATAGAAAATGATTGTAACAAAAATACTATAATACATACAACATTAGAAAATAGTATAATTAGAGGGAAAATTGATGGTACATGACATGTACAAATATAAAAGTGCAGCAAAAATATATAAATATAAAGAACTTTATAAATGATGCGAGTGGTCGACATTAAACTATTAGATTATTTTTGGGATTGAGCCACAATTGAAATATCTAGAACATTAAGCTCATAATTAAGAATTTCAGCCATGGTATTGGCCATTTAGTTCTTCTAATTCTAATTTGATGAAAAGGTTAATCGTTTGATCCTACCTCCTTTTTCAGTTTTAGCTAAATTATTTGGATATAGATGCAGAGACCAACTTTACAAATTAACAGGGGACAGTTTCAACATTAACATGTCACTTTACTCACCACTACCATGAATGACTGTTGAAATGAAGTCTAGCTTACATCAACCCGTCGTAGGAACATGGGATTTGGACACATCAGCACCAAACCTGTTGTTGAAGTAGATTATAAGCTTCTATGCAATCAAAAGAAGAAGCAAAGGCCCTTCACCTTATCTTCGCATTTAAGTTCTCAAGAATTGAAGTCTTTACAACTATATTTTCTAATTGTTTTTGTTTTCTAAAAACAATTCAAGCCGGCTGTTAAAAACAAATTAATCCCGAAGAAGTTGATTGGAAAATAAGAATACATCTAGATGAGAGAAGCATCAACTAAAAATAATATAGAGCTTTCATGTGACCACCCAAAAGGTAAGAAAGAGATGTTTCGTAAAGCTAACCCCAAGTCTAGTAAGAAAACTTCTTTAGATCCTGAAAAAACAATGCAAGGAGCAATTGTAGCAGGAAGACTCAGGTGACTTTGTTCATTTACGTTGAGATAGACGAGTAACTACCTTTTTACACTCCCTTCGATCCATATTAATTGTCGCTCAAACGGATGTATCTAGCACTGAAATACGTCAAGATACATCCGTTTGAGCGACAACTAATATGGATCAGAGGGATTCTAGGGATTCATTGAAGGTCTTGTTGCAAGCAGCTATAGATGAGAACATAGCACCATTGATGGATGTCTCCACAAACAACTTGCTGTTTCAGAACCATAATCCAGACATGGGAGACAACATTTGGGGAAGGTGGAGTCCCCGCAAGACATATAACTCATCCTCAGAGTGCACTCGTTGCAGAAAGAACACGTTTCAACGAGGGATCGACGGTGGTTATCTTGACCCTATAAAGGATAAAAAGGAACCGTAGATATATGAATTTGTGACATAACTACTAACAACTTAACAAAAATTGCTCAAGGCAAATTACAATGTTAGACGAAAGAATAATCAAAGAAAAACCCGAGGGTATGTGGCACGCACAAACATAATAAGGGGTAACAAATAAATATAAATATAAAACTCAATGAACTTTCTAGTTTTTTATTTCTCCCAAATGTACAAAAATAAACACGAAATATTATAGGTCAGGTGTTAACTACACCGGTTAGATCTTTAGAATTTCAGCTAGGGTATCGTCCCTCTTTTTAATTAATTAAACACATACTTTTTAAATTAAACAGCCAATGTAAATCCAATAGATGATTCTCAAAGTTACATATATAGTGTACGGAAAAATTATCTCTCTTTTTTAATTTGGATTGGATCTAGCATAGCTATTGGGTCTAGCGAGAGCCATCACTTTTACAAAATCGGGTGATAAATGGAGGACGCCGTACATGTATGGACAAGTGTTGCACCTTGGTGGGTGTCATTGACCAATTGACCACGTACAAGAGGGAACGACTAGCCCGTTCACGGCCATGGCAGAGGAGAGGATAGATTGACCCTCCTGCCTGCATTTATATCCAGAAGAAGCATACATCTGGTCAGATTAACTAACAATAAATAAAAAATACAGGAAAGAGGATACCAAAAAAACTTGAACCGATTGACCCAAACATACACGCTTGAGATAATCAAATAGGCAGGCAAGAGAAACAAATGCAGCGTGTGGCATGGTTGGTTAGTTGTAAGTATGCTTGTGGAAGAAAGGGCGCGTGGAGAGAATAGGGAGCAGGACAAGGCCGGCCGGGGCAGGACCATGGGTTAGTAAATGAAGACACGGGCAAATAAGAATACATCTAGTAGATGTTAGTAGCAACAAGAAGACCAACAAGAAAATAGTTGATGATATTATCTAGGGATTCAAGGCCTTGTTGCAAGCAAGTGCAGATAGAAATGCAATCATGGATGGATGGGTCTCTATGTTTCATAAACCAAGCTTGAATCCAAACATGAGAGGCGCTGTTAGAGTCACAGTCGACCCTCGACCGGCCCTTCCACTCCACATATATTAGGAATCGATGGTTTCTCATTATAGCGACAAAGGCAAATGGATATTAGCATAAATTTCTGGTGCAAGAATGATAAGATGCACGGTAAATCTCTTCTTTCAAGTATACATGTCTTATGATTTTGCAAGACAAAGGTAAATATAACAAGTGGTGGCACAAAAACCTATAACTATCTGTTTCTTTTATTTCTCCCAAACGATACAACATATCAACACAAAACTTTACATGCCAACATAATTCTAATGCTGCACTGATTAGATTTTTTTTTAAATGACACAATAGAAATATGCAGAACATTTTAAGCTACAACGATAGGAGTAAATTTTGTTCGAGTTTGTTAAAAAAAAACTTAATCTCAATCCTAAACAATTTCAATTGAACCATATACCTTAGTTTTTCAATTTATTTCTCCCAGGCATAGGAAGGTATACTGCATTCGTTTTGTCTATAGTACAAAAAGAGCAATCGGGACTATGATAATTTCAGCCGAACTTTAAATCTATAGATGCGAACACCCTATTAACTAGTCAACATGAAATTATCGGCATCCCCGTCATTAACGTGCCTTTGTGCTCACCACGAACAAAAACCTATTTTAACAGCAAGGCAGCTTGCTTCCACGGCGAGACGACAGTATTAGAAAGCGTTAAAGACTGATTGAACCAGGTGAAACTGAATGGAAAATCATAATTCTACCAGCAGTTGCAAGAACGAGAAAAGAAAATAATAGAGTGGTGGGCAAACCTAGGGATTGAAATGGGTTGAGGTGGAGACCACGGCATATAACTCATGCGCCGATTGATAGTCATAGTCCAGTCCTCACATTGGATCGATCCGGCACACGGTGGGGAACGGCACGGACTCGCATGCATCCATGGGAATACAGAGACCCCTCTGCTCTGCGCCCTCCCCCATCATCTCTGCATATATAACTATATATTTTACCCCACCACATGTATGTACTGCTACCGCGAGGGAGGTGATGTCCCATCCATGGTCCCGCGGTCGCGTCCATCCGGCCGTCCACACTTATGTGATTGATTCACTGCCTCTTCACATGCAAGAGATCGAGCAGGTACAGGCGGATCCATAGTAGTAACATAGGGTAGGGAGCAGAGATCTATGAGATCGCTGCCTGCAAGCTAGCTGTGCACCGAACCTGACCGGAGGAAGGACAGGAGACTCTCGCGGGCCGGCAAGAAATACCGGCTGTTGGTGGCCAGCGGATCTGACCAGCAGGGGAGGGCTGCATCTGTTGGCGTTGGGCAGATCAGCGCGGCTAGCGGTCGCCGGCAGGTGGATGAGAGCAGCCAAACGCAGACGCAGGGGAGGAGAGAGCCAGCGGCGGCGGTGCGACATGAAACGGCCGGCCGCTTCACGGTTCATGGTGGGGATAATTGATGGATTAACCCTCCAGCCTGCATGAAGATCCATATGGTCAGATTAATTAACAACAAATAAAAATACAGGCAAGTTTGATACAAGAGAAACATTGGAACGATCGATCCAAACCGACAGGTCTGATAATCAACGAGGCGAGGCGAGGCGAGGCATGCAGGCCGGAGAAGTCAGTTGCAAGGATAAACGCTTGGGGAAGAAAGGGCCGGCGCGTACGTGGATAGCAGAGGGAGCGGAGCAAGGACGTACGTCGAGAGATTACCATGGCCGGCGCCGGCGGCAGACGAAGGTCCGGCCGGCCGGCGTGGAGGGCTAGGGTACCGACGGCCACGTGAGGGGGGCGAGCCTCCAGATCTGATCTGTTCCTCATCACGGGGTCGGGGGAAAGAAAGGAGAGAAAGTCTCCACGCGTCTGGGTTAAATTTAGGGTTAGAAGCACCGCAGCCCGGTCAATCCAGCTGCATGTCGACACCTGTCCTCTTGTCAGTTTTACGTGACGGGAATTTTTTTTACTTGCTTAGTTCATACACGTACAAAAAGGAAAAAGAAAGGGGGAAAGAGATAAAAACGTCGCGTCGCGCCGACGTGACACCACCCGTCACTCTCACTCCTTACTATTCTTGTACTGACTGAGCTCTGCTAGCTGGTAGGTGGGTGGGTTGGGCGCAGTAAACTTGGGCTGCTGGAACTACACAGCATGCAGGTACTAGTAATAATTTCAGAGCAGGAAAGCAGACCGGCCGGCCGGCCACCGGCGAGGGGAAGGAAGGATACTCTCGCCGGCCGCCCAGGGCCCCGGCAAGGAGCGCAGCAGCCGTCACCGGCGGGCCTGCAAGCGTTGGCAGCCAGCGGATCTAAGCAGCAGGTCGCCTGGCGTTGTCAGCCGGCGGACCAGCACAGCCTCAACAGTCGGCCGCCGGCGGATCAGCGCACCGGTCACCGGCCGGCGGGATTGCTCTCGGCAGCAGGCCGATGAGCGGTCACCGGGCCGGCCCGACTGCTCTCGGCAGCAGGTGGAGGAGAGCAGCCAAGCGTAGGGGAGGAGGGAGCAGCGGCCACCGGCGGGTGTGCTGTCCGCGGCCGGCGGTGATGGTGCGTGGTGGAGAAGGGCAGATGCAGCGGCGCCTTTGGAGTTTGGATAAAAGACGGCTGGGAGTGGGAGATGGGTCGGAAAGAGACTGAACGCCAACCCTAAAATGCTTATATACTCCCTCCTCCTGGACACAAGTCAAGAGAAGACATGGGACGAGCACTCACCCACAGCCCACTTTGAGTTCTCTCCATCCTCCCTCTCAGCCCAAGCATGCTAATACTAACTCTAAAAAGAAGATTAATTAGGGCAACAAGTGTGTTTGGACCTCACCTGGCCTGACTAGGCCTATAAAGAAAGGGTCCAACAAGAAGAGGGGGGAGCGCTAAATGGGCTGGCCATTTCGCAAAAAAGAAAAACCATTATTTTATACATATTTATTTTTGGATATATGTTAGTGTCAAAATCATCTTCATGTAGTGATATATACTAAACAATCAATTTTATAGATTATGCATAAAAAAAGTTTAACTTCTATTATTATTCAATACAATAGTTAATGACTATGAAATGAATTATTCAAGTTCTTCAATGGAGACATCCATGTATTTGAAAAAATATATTCATCAACATGGAATAAGTAATGTTGTATGTCTCTGATAAGTGCCCAAATACTTACTTTGGTACAAATGTAAAAGGTAAAATAACAGGGCAAAAAAGAAAACGTAAATAAATAATAATTGAAAAATAAAGGTGTAAGAAAATAAACGGAGAAATTTTTAAAAATGGAACAACAAGTGTATGAAAGATGAAACATAACATAACAAGGAACAAAAGGACCACATGGTATGTGTGGTAAACAACTTCATATTTGGAATTGAGCTATGATGCTTAAGGTCATTAGAATAGATAAAGAACAAAATCCAAAAAAAGACAATGAATAAAAGGAAAATGAGGAAAAATGAACAAAGAACTACAAAAAAATGCAAAACAAAGATAAAAGACAATAAAACACGTAATGAGCAGTCCATTTATAAGTCGAACAAGTTGCACGTTTTAGATCTGGTTGGTTGCAAATTTCAGTGTCTATAAAGATGCAACCACACTCTCGAAAAAGGTACCATAAAAGAAACTAGAGAAGACCTGTAAAAATGTGACAATTTTTAAATGAATTTAATATTAAAGTGCGTACATAAAATCATAGGATACATAAATAAAAATGTAGATTAACTGAAGAATTTTTTCGTGGGACAGCGGAGGAGAGTACTTGGCTGGTAGCTCTGGCTACTTGCACTACACTGCGTCGAGCTTTTGCCTGTTTTTGGCGAGCCATAAGCCCATGACCTTGTATGGGCCTAGGCCATTATTGGTGTTTCTCTAATGGCAGTGTCACCGCAGTCCGACTAGGGAGAGCGCTCTGTGGATTGATATGGCTAAGCATGGAGACGAGGGGTTTTACCCAAGTTCGGGCCCTTCCGGGAGGGGG